>OU426878.1:32533029-33190073 GCA_911387805.1 Cantharis rustica
ATAGTGAATTTGTAAATCAAAACTATTAACTTAGATCTAATTTTAAAATTGTTATTTCTGAATTCAGAAGTAGAAATTTTCAAGTAAAGATCTTCAAACTATAACCATAGCTTTGATTTTCAAATTTACATTACAAAAACCGTATTATATCATTTGAAGTAAAAAACTTCTAACTAATAAGTTAGTTTTTACTTATAAATTCACTAGTCTAAAATTAGACTTAGTTATTTTGAAGTAAAAAACGTCAAAATATTAACTTAGATCTGATTTTCAAATTGTTATTTCTAAAATCAGAATTCGATATTTTCAAGTAAAGTACTTCAAACAAATAAGTTAGTTTTGATTTACAAATTCACCAGTCTAATGTAAGACTCAGTTATTTTGAAGTAAAACCGTCTAACTATTAAGTTAGAACTGATTTTCAAATTGCCATTTCTGAAATCAGAAGTATATATTTCAAAGTAAAGAACTTTAAACTAATAACTTAGTTTAGATTTACAAATTCACTATTCTAAAATAAGACTTAGTTTCTTTGAAGTAAAGAACATCAAACTATTAATTTAGATCTGATTTTCAAATTGTCATTTCTGAAATCAGAAGTAGATATTTTAAAGTATCTAACTTTAAGCTAATAACTTAGTTTTGATTTACAAATTCACTATTCTAAAATAGTACTTAGTTATTTTGAAGTAAACAACGTCAAACTATAACTTAGATCTGATTTTCAGATTGTCATTTCTAAAATCAGTAGTAAATATTTTCAAGTAAAGAACTTCAAACTAATAACTTAGTTTTGATTTACAAATTCACTAGTTTAAATAAGACTTAGGTATTTTGAAGTAAAAAACGTCAAACTATTAACTTAGATCTGATTTTCAAATAGTCATTTTGTAACAATTTTATTAATTTGTTTTTTTTACCTTGCGCACGTCACTACGTTTAAGCTTAGCGCGACGCCTATAATTTTTCAAAACTGCGAGTTTTGATAACGCTTTTGCTAGGTCGTTTTGATAACAGGTTTGACACGGTTAAGGTGATATTTCGTCTGTAATTAGGTAAAATATTTTAAATTTTACATCGGTTTATTTTAGCATTTAATGATTTTAGGAAGCACCTTACCCTTACCTTACCTTACCTTTCTTTTTTGTTATAAATTTGAATACACCAACTATTCCGATAATAATTGAATAAGAACGAAAATTGCAAGAATTGAAATATTTTTAATCACAACTGCTTATCATTATAATTTGGTTTGTGCAAATTTGGATTAATTACGGACGGAAATTTTTAACGCAGTTGAAGATTCTTTATCTTCATCACGTCTCGAAGTTGTGACTCCCAGAGTTCCTCCTTTTTGGTTCAAGTAAAGGGATACCGCAGACTTCCAAGCGTTAACGGCTCAACGTCATTTTTCCCGAAGTTTGGGAGCTGGACAACGATTGCGATTACTTGCATCACTTCATAAGCTGTTGGTTTCCGTTAGGTGGAGAATTTTGTATTGATAAACTTTGTAATTACCCGGGTAAGTGTTTTTTATCTTTTCTAACCCAACGAGCCACTTTTGCAAGCAGCTTTGATTTCTCATTCGACACTATATTTTTTTGAGTGTCATCATAGTTTTCGACAATGGTTTGTCAGTGCACCCGAACATTCGTTTGAGGACGATTTTTCTTTTGTCATAACTTTTTGCCAACTACGCCGATAATTGTAAACGATTGACAGCATTTTATACTTTTTTGATCTCTTGTATTTGGAGTTAATAAATACGCTTTGCTTTAATATGTGTTTCTTTTCGGGGAAGCCGTACTGCAGTATTCAATTGAATTCATACTCTCGCTCACCGCCCTAAATCGGTTAGCTTTAACATCGTGGGCCTCTTCACTTTTTTTATAAATCTGGATTTTTCCAGAGTGTGAAGAAAATACTGTCTTTCTGCAAGGGCAGGTAGAATTTTTATTTACAATTTATAAAATCAGAAATAGATATTTTCAAGTAAAGTACTTCAAACAAACAACTTAGTTTTGATTTACAAATTCACTAGTCTAAATAAGACTTAGTTATTTTGAAGTAAAAAACGTCAAACTATTAACACAGATCTGATTTTCAAATTGTTATTTCTAAAATCAGAAGTAGATATTTTCAAGTAAAGTACTTCAAACAAATAACTTAATTTTGATTTACAAAGACAGTATTCTAAAATAAGAATTATCCATTTTGAAGTAAAGAACGTCAAACTATTAACTTAGATCTGATTTTCAAATTGTCATTTCTGAAATCAGAAGTAGATATTTCAAAGTAAAGATCTTCAAAATAATAACTTAGTTTTGATTTTAAATTCACTAGTCTAAAATAAGACATAGATGATTTGAAGTAAAAAACGACAAACTATTAACTTAGATCTGATTTTCAAATTGTCATTTCTAAAATCAGAAGTAGATATTTTCAAGTAAAAAATTTCAAACTACAACCTTAGATTAGATTTCCAAATTTACATTACTATAATCCGAATTAGTTATTTTGAAGTAAAAAACGTCAAACTATTAACTTAGATCTGATTTTCATATTGTCATTTCTAAAATCAGAAGTAGATATTTTCAAGTAAATTATTTCAAACTAATAACTTAGTTTTGATTTACAAATTCGCTATTCTACAATAAGACTTAGTTTCTTTGAAGTAAATAACATCAAACTCTTAACTTAGATATGATTTTCAAATTGTCATTTCTGAAATCAGAAGTAGATTGTTCGCGCCAATTTTGAATTGGGACCATGTCCAAGAGGTTGTGGGCAAGCGCGAACGAGGAGAGACGACGAACGAACCAACGTGTGTAAGAAGTGAGTGTGTGTACCTTTACCGGTTTCTTCAAGTCGTTTTTTCCTTTTCTGGTCTACCATACCACCAGCTGAATAATTGACGAAACCTAGCGCCATCGTATTAGTGATTACCAGTAGTGATCCTATTCCTTGACTTCCCTTCCTCTTATGCTGATCCCCATCCGAAGAGGAAAGAGGATTAGGAAGATAAGCCTGGTAAGTCACTATACCTATTAAAACATCATAAATACAATCGGAACCTATAATTTACAGTCCACTTGAAATCGTCTTATCCCAGTACTATTAGGGGTGAGAATTGGCCAAAACAATTTTGGTCCTTCGAGCCGGATTGGGTAGTTCTTAGTTTTCTTTCCATCCCAATTCAGTGATTCTACTCATCCGATTGTGTTGACTTTGGTTATTTGTCGAATTATTCAGCGATTTGTTAGATTTGATCCCACCATTTTTTTGTTTGAGTCTAATTTTGAGAGATTAGAATTTTCCTATTTTCGATTTGGTTATAAATTTATTTTCTTTTATTTAAATTTCCGATTGCTAAATTGGGTATCATAATTGTGTCGATATTTGCTTTCACCAGCTGCATTTATAGTTTATCACGTCGTTTAAACATTTGTCAGTTAAAACCGAATTTATTTAAATTCAAATTGAAATTTCCAAAAACGACAAAATATGGAACGAAGACTGGAATTGTTGTCTGCAAAACGAGAGAACCTATTTAGAAGAGTACAATTATGTTATGATGCAGCAGTTCAGTTCAAACGTGATTCTTCTAACCATAAATATGAAGAAATCTTTAAAATTAGATACCATACCATCGACAAAGTAGTTTTAGACTATACAGAAACTACACAAGAAATAATAAATTTAAAGTTTGACCTAGACCCAGAACAGAAACCCGATTATGCATTGTTCAATGGTTTTGATGATTTACATGATAACATTCAATACCTAGCGTCCGAATTGTTAAAATCTACTGAAAAGCCTTTGCCTACAACACCATTAACTAGTAATGACAACAAACCAAAGGTAAAACTGCCGCGAATAGAATTGATCAAGTTCGATGGTAGTGATATGTCGCTTTGGCCAATCTTTTATGCTAATTTTAAAAACATGATCCATGATAAACCTGAATTTTGCAAAGGTGAAAAAATTCAATATTTGTTAGGAAGTCTGAACGGTAAAGCATTAAAGACATGTAGCGGAATAGAGCCCGTCCCAGATAATTATGATGTCATATGGAAACTTCTGAAAGATACCTATCATGATAAGAAATTCTTATCTAACTTGTATTTAGACAGAATAACCAAGTTTCGCCCAATAACAGCGCATCATCCTACAAAATTACAATTCTTTTTGGAAAACTTTGATACCAGTGTTAGCAGTTTGAAGAGACTGAAAATTGATGACCTCAGTGATTACATCATTACTTATCTGGCTATGTCCAAATTATCCCAAGAAACCATTAATGCTTTCGAATTGATTAATGCCCAGACCACAGATATGCCAACATATGACCAACTAATTAGTTTCGTTCGCCAGCAAAGTAAAATTATCGTAAAACATGAAAGGCTTCCAGTTAGCGATCCCCATTTTAAAAATCCTAAAACTTTCTTTACCAATAGTACGGACACTCGTTCGAGAACCACTTTTCAAAATTGTATTTCATGCAAAAAACAACCTCATTTGCTAAAGGATTGTATTCACTTTAGGAATAGCACCCATGATCTCAAGTTTGTTGTAGTAAAAGACAATAATCTTTGCTTCAATTGTTTTTCATCTAAACATTCCGCATCATCGTGTCCATCAATTGGACACGTGTGTAAAACAATTAGCGAATGATGAAATCCAATCTTTTCCTCGAGCGGTAACTTATGTTCATAGAGATATGTATATGGATGATTTAATTTCTAGTGTACCCACAGTTGAAGAAGCACTCGATTTATATCCCAATCTAATCAATATGTTCAATTCCGGTGGATTTCAATTAGTAAAGTGGACTTCCAATTCTTCCAAACTTTTAGAAATTATTCCAGATGATGTGAAATTAATTCAACCTTTTGATTTTAATCAAGACAATGTGAAGATTCTTGGTTTAAGTTGGAATCCTGTAACAGACCAGTTTTACTTTAAGGTAACTTCGAATATGTCACCCTGCACCAAAAGAAATATGTTATCTCTAGTAGCACGTACTTTCGATCCCTTGGGCTTTTTGGCTCCTATCACATTATTGATTAAATTATTAATTAAAAACATGTGGAAGTTGGGCATCGACTGGGATGTCTCAGCACCGCCAGATATTGCAAAAATTTGGAGAAAATGCCAAGATGAGTTCGTTCTTCTAAACAAGTTGGAAATTCCTCGTCATGTTTTGGTATATGAAAAGACTCCTTTAACATTAATTGGTTTTGCCGATGCAAGTATGTCCGGATTTGGTGCAGTAGTTTATCTGCAAACTACAAACTTATCCAATAAAAGTAATGTAAGATTCCTATGTGCTCAATCTAAAGTTGCCCCTATGGGTAAAATAACCCTTCCACGTTTAGAACTTTGCGCCGCTACGTTGTTAGCAAAACTTCTAGCACATGTTCGTGATATCTATTCCAACCGAGTTAAAATAAATAATATTTATGCTTTTACGGACTCCAGTATAACCTTATGTTGGATTAATTCTTCTACTAAAAAAATGAAACCATTTGTTGGAAATAGAGTGGGAAAAATCCAAGCTTGTATTCCTTCCTTACATTGGTATTACGTTCCGGGAAAATATAACGTGTCGGATTGCGCGTCTCGAGGACTCACGCCTTCAAGCTTACTAGACCATCCTACATGGTTTGTTGGTCCTCTTTGGTTAACCTCATCTCGCTCCGAATGGCCAATTAAACCTTTTAGTGAAATTATAGTCCGTCCCGAAGATGATGAAAAGGAATTAGTATTTCTTACCATTCCGCCTATAATTTCTCCATTATACTCACTGATCAACTATTTCTCGTCTTGGACGAAGCTCCTAAATGCCACTGTTTTTGTCCTAAGATTTGTAAAGATTCTTCCAAAACACACACCGATTACCGCTTCGCATTTAAAAACTGCGGAAATGTTTCTGATACGAGCAGTTCAACAACGTTACTTTCGAAGCGAGTATCATAATTTGAAGAATAATAAAATGGTTTCATCCAATCTACGTCGTTTATGTCCTTTTATTAAGGATGGACTCATCCGAGTAGGAGGGCGGTTATCTAATGCAAGTCTTAGTTACGATCACAAACATCCCATTTTATTACCCAAATCCGACACTTTCGTAATCTTGTTAATTACCTATTACCACAAACTACATCATCATGCAGGCTCTTATTTACTACAATCTTTGTTAATGCAAAATTATTGGATTTTGTCTGCGAGAGGTATTATTCGTCAATCTGTTTGGAGATGCAATCATTGCTTCAGATTGTCTCCAAAGCCTACCTACCCTTTGATGGCAAATTTGCCATTTGAAAGAGTTAACCAAGCTAAGGCCTTTTTGTCCACAGGAGTTGATTTCACTGGAGCTTTTCAAATTACCTTAAGTCGTCGTCGAGGTGTTAGAACCCAAAAGGCTTACGTTTGCCTTTTCGTATGTTTAGCAACAAAGGCAGTTCATCTCGAGTTGGCTTCCGATTTATCTACGGAGTGTTTTATAGCAGCCTTTAAGCGCTTCTTAGCCCGTCGTGGATGTTGCGCAACTTTGTTTTCCGACTGTGGTACAAATTTTGTGGGCGCCAAAAGATATATGGATGAAGTTTATCAGTTAATTTGTTCCCGTACCTACAAAGATGAACTGTTGCGTGAATTGAGTTTAAGAAGAATTGAATGGAAATTTAATCCACCAGCTGCTCCTCATTTTGGAGGAATTTGGGAAGCAAATGTAAAAAGCGTCAAGGTTTACCTTACCCGAACAATCGGCGCTCAAATTTTAACCTATGAAGAATTTAACACCGTCTTAACTCAAATTGAAGCTTTACTCAACTCCAGACCATTGTGTAGACTAGGGAATGATCCTCAAGATCCGCAGGCTTTAACTCCGGCCCATTTCTTGTATGGTACACCTTTATCTTCGATACCCACCGAAGATTTATCAGATACCCTTCCTAATCGATTGAATCGTTATAAGTTGTTGGATTCAATGGTCCAACATTTTTGGCAACGCTGGCATACCGAATATTTGCGCACGCTACAAGTCCGAATGAAATGGAATACCAACACTAATCCAGTAAAAGAGGGCATGATAGTCATTTTAATCCAAAGCAATATTCCTCCATTACAGTGGCCTTTAGCTATTATCGAAAAATTGCATCCGGGTCAGGATGGAATTGCCCGAGTAGCTACTATTCGAACCAAATCTGGAACCTATAACCGCCCATTGGTTAGACTTTGTCCTCTTCCTAATCAATGATTCAAGTCAGTATTTTAGTTTTCGTTTTCTACCTTTTATGAATATGTGTTTATTTTGCTTATACTGAATTTCTTTTAATTTGATTTTGAATTCCCCTTTTGTTATTTTGATGATATTACCCTTTGTTTTTTCTTGATATTGTTTCTTCTTGAATTAAAAATTCAAGTGCGGGCCGGCAGGATGTTCGCGCCAATTTTGAATTGGGACCATGTCCAAGAGGTTGTGGGCAAGCGCGAACGAGGAGAGACGACGAACGAACCAACGTGTGTAAGAAGTGAGTGTGTGTACCTTTACCGGTTTCTTCAAGTCGTTTTTTCCTTTTCTGGTCTACCATACCACCAGCTGAATAATTGACGAAACCTAGCGCCATCGTATTAGTGATTACCAGTAGTGATCCTATTCCTTGACTTCCCTTCCTCTTATGCTGATCCCCATCCGAAGAGGAAAGAGGATTAGGAAGATAAGCCTGGTAAGTCACTATACCTATTAAAACATCATAAATACAATCGGAACCTATAATTTACAGTCCACTTGAAATCGTCTTATCCCAGTACTATTAGGGGTGAGAATTGGCCAAAACATAGATATTTCAAAGTATCGAACTTTAAACTAATAATTTTAGTTTAGTCTTAACTAATGATTTACAAATTCACTAGTCTAAATAAGACTTTGTTATTTTGAAGTAAAAAACGTCAAACTATTAACATAGCTATGATTTTCAAATTGTCATTTCTAAAATCAGAAGTAGATATTTTCAAGTAAAGTACTTCAAACAAATAACTTAGTTTTGATTTACAAAGACAGTATTCTAAAATAAGACTTATCTATTTTGAAGTAAAGAACGTCAAACTATTAACTTAGATCTGATTTTCAAATTGTCATTTCGGAAATAAGAAGTAGATATTTCAAAGTAAAGAACTTTAAACTAATAACTTAGTTTTGATTTACAAAGTCACTACTATAAAATAAGACTTAGTTATTTATAAGTAAAGAACTTCAAACTATTAACTTAGATCTGATTTTAAAATTTTCATTTCTGAAATCATAAGTAGATATTTCAAAGTAAAGAACTTCAAACTATTAACTTAGCTTTAATTTTCAAATTTACATTATAAAATCCGTATTACTTCATTTGAAGTAAAAAACTTCAAACTAGTAATTTAGTTTTGATTTACAAATCCACTATTCTAAAATAAGACTTAGTTATTTTGAAGTAAAAACCGTCAAACTATTACCTTAGATCTGAATTTCTAATTGTGATTTTTAAGATCAGATGTAGATATTTTCAAGTAATAAACTTCAAACTAATAACTTCGTTTTAATTTACATATTCACTATACTAAAATAAGACTTAGTTATTTTGATGTAAAAAACGTCAAACTATTAACTTAGATCTGATTTTCAAATTGCCATTTCTGAAATCATAAGAAGATATTTCAAAGTAAAGAACTTCAAATTATTAACTTAGTTTTGATTTACAAAATCACTATTCTAAAATAAGACTTAGTTATTTTGAGGTAAAGAACGTCAAACTATTAACTTAGATCTAATTTTAAAATTGTTTTTTATGAAATCAGAAGTAGAAATTTTCAAGTAAACAAATTCAAACTAATGCGGATTTTAGTAATGTAAATTTAAAAATCAAAACTAAGGATGTAGTTTGAAGTTCTTTACTTGAAAATATCTACTTCTGATTTTAGAAATGACAATTTGAAAATCAGATCTAAGTTGATAGTTTGACCTTCTTTACTTCAAAATAACTAAGTCTTATTTTAGAATAGTAAATTTTTAAATAAAAATAAGTTAATAATTTGAAGTTTTTTACTTCAAATTAACTAATACGGATTTTCGTACTGTATATTTGAAAATTAGAGCTAAGGTTATAGTTTGAAGTTCTCTACTTGAAAATATCTACTGCTGATTTTAGAAATGATAATTTGAAAATCAGATCTACGTTAATAGTTTGACGTTCTGTACTTCAAAATAACTAAGTCTTATTTTAGAATAATGAATGTTTTAATCAGAACTAAGTTATTTGTTTGAAGTTTTTTACTTGAAAATATCTACTTCTGATTTTAGAAATGACAATTTTAAAATCAGATCTAAGTTTATAGTTTGACGTATTTTACTTCAAACTAAGTCTTATTTTAGACTAGTGAATTTGTAAATCAAAGCTATGTTATTAGTTTGAAGTTCTTTACTTGAAAATATCTACTTTTTATTTTAGAAATGACAATTTGAAAATCAGATCTAAGTTAATAGTTTGCTGTTCTTTACTTCAAAATAACTAAGTCTTATTTTAGTATAGTGAATTTGTAAATCAAAACTTAGTTATTAGTTTAAAGTTTTTTACTTCAAATTTACAAATTCGGCTCTTTTTAATGTAAATTTGGAAATCATATCTAAGGTTGTAGTTTGAAGTTCTTTACTTGAAAATATCTGCTTCAGATTTAGAACTGACAATTATAAAATGAAATCCAAGATAATAGTATGACGTTCCTTACTTCAAAATAACTAATTTATATTATACAATAGTTAATTTGTAAATCAAAACTAAGTTCATAATTTGAAGTACTTTACTTGAAAATATCTACTTCTGATTTTAGAAATGACAATTTGAAAATCAGATCTAAATTAATAGTTTGACGTTCTTTACTTCAAAATAACTAAGTATTATTTTAGACTAGTGATTTTGTAAATCAAAACTAAGTTATTAGTTTAAAGTTTTTTACTTCAAATTTACTAATTCGGATCTTAGTAATATAAATTTGAAAATCAAATCTAAGGTTGTAGTTTGAAGTTCTTTACATGAAAATATCTACTTCTGATTTTAGAAATGACAATTTGAAAATCAGATCTAAGTTAATAGTTTGACGTTCCTCACTTCAAAATAACTAAGTCTTATTTTAGTATAGTGAATTTGTAAATCAAAGCTATGTTATTAGTTTGAAGTACTTTACTTGTAAATATCTACTACTAATTTTCGAAATGACAAATTGAAAATCAGATCTAAATTAATAGTTTGACGTTCTTTACTTCAAAATAACTAAGTATTATTTTAGACTAGTGAATTTGTAAATCAAAACTAAGTTATTAGTTTAAAATTTTTTAATTCAAATTTACTAATTCGGATCTTAGTAATGTAAATTTGAAAATCAAATCTAAGCTTGTAGTTTGAAGTTCTTTACATGAAAATATCTACTTCTAATTTTTGAAATGACAATTTGAAGATCAGATCTAAGTTAATAGTTTGACGTTCCTCACTTCAAAATAACTAAGTCTTATTTTAGTATAGTGAATTTGTAAATCAAAGCTATGTTATTAGTTTGAAGTACTTTACTTGTAAATATCTACTTCTGATTTTAGAAATGACAATTTGAAAATCAGATCTAAGTTAATAGTTTGACGTTCTTTACCTCAAAATAACTAAGTCTTAATTTAGTATAGTGAATAAGTAAATCAAAACTAAGTTATTAGTTTGAAGTACTTTACTTGTAAATATCTACTACTGATTTTCGAAATGACAAATTGAAAATCAGATCTAAATTAATAGTTTGACGTTCTTTACTTCAAAATAACTAAGTATTATTTTAGACTAGTGAATTTGTAAATCAAAACTAAGTTATTAGTTTAAAGTTTTTTACTTCGAATTTATTAATTTGGATCTTAGTAATGTAAATTTGAAAATCAAATCTAAGGCTGTAGTTTGAAGTTCTTTACATGAAAATATCTACTTCTGATTTTTGAAATGACAATTTGAAAATCAGATCTAAGTTAATAGTTTGACGTTCCTCACTTCAAAATAACTAAGTCTTATTTTAGTATAGTGAATTTGTAAATCAAAGCTATGTTATTAGTTTGAATTTCTTTACTTGAAAATATCTACTTCTTATTTTAGAAATGACAATGTAAAAATCAGATCTAAGTTAATAGTTTGACGTTCTGTACTTCAAAATAACTAAGTCTTATTTTAGTATAGTGAATTTGTAAATCAAAACTAAGTTATTAGTTTAAAGTTTTTTACCTCAAATTTACAAATTCGGCTTTTTTAAAAGTAAATTTGGAAATCAAATCTAAGGTTGTAGTTTGAAGTTCTTTACTTGAAAATATCGGCTTCAGATTTAGAAATGACAATTATACAATCAGATCCAAGATAATAGTTTGACGTTCTTTACTTCAAAATAACTAATTTATATTTTACAATAGTTAATTTGTAAATCAAAACTAAGTTCATAATTTGAAGTACTTTACTTGAAAATATCTACTTCTGATTTTAGAAATGACAATTTGAAAATCAGATTTAAGTTAATAGTTTGACGTTCTTTACTTCAAAATAACTAAGTCTTATTTTAGTATAGTGAATAAGTCAGTCAAAACTAAGTTATTAGTTTAAAGTACTTTACTTGTAAATATCTACTACTGATTTTCTAACTGACAAATTGAAAATCAGATCTAAATTAATAGTTTGACGTTCTTTACTTCAAAATAACTAAGTATTATTTTAAACTAGTCAGTTTGTAAATCAAAACTTAGTTAATAGTTTAAAGTTTTTTACTTCAAATTTACTAATTCGGATCTTAGTAATGTAAATTTGAAAATCAAATCTAAGCTTGTAGCTTGAAGTTCTTTACATGAAAATATCTACTTCTGATTTTTGAAATGACAAATTTAAAATCAGATCTAAGTTAATAGTTTGACTTTCCTCACTTCAAAATAACTAAGTCTTATTTTAGTATAGTGAATTTGTAAATCAAAGCTATGTTATTAGTTTGAAGTTCTGTACTTGAAAATATCTACTTCTTATTTTAGAAACGACAATTTGAAAAACAGATCTAGGTTAATAGTTTGACGTTTTTTACATCAAACTGACTAAATTTTATTTTAGAATACTTAATTTGTAAATCAAAACTAAGTTATTAGTTTGAAGTTCTTTACATGAAAATATCTACTTCTAATTTTAGAAATGACAATTTGAAAATCAGATCTAAGTTAATAGTTTGACGTTCCTCACTTCAAAATAACTAAGTCTTATTTTAGTATAGTGAATATGTAAATCAACACTAAGTTATTAGTTTAAAGTTTTTTACTTCAAATTTACAAATTCGGCTCTTTTTATCGTAAATTTGGAAATCAAATCTAAGGTTGTAGTTTGAAGTTCTTTACTTGAAAATATCTGCTTCAGATTTAGAAATGACAATTATAAAATCAGATCCAAGATAATAGTATGACGTTCTTTACTTCAAAATAACTAATTTATATTTTACAATAGTTAATTTGTAAATCAAAACTAAGTTCATAATTTGAAGTACTTTACTTGAAAATATCTACTTCTGATTTTAGAAATGACAATTTGAAAATCAGATCTAAGTTAATAGTTTGACGTTCTTTACTTCAAAATAACTAAGTCTTATTTTAGTAGCGGAATTAGTAAATCAAAGCTATGTTATTAGTTTGAAGTTCTTTACTTGAAAATATCTACTTCTTATTTTAGAAATGACAATTTGAAAATCAGATCTAAGTTAATGGTTTAACGTTCTTTACTTCTAAATAACTAAGTCTTATTTTCCACTAGTGAATTTGTAAATCAAAACTAAGTTATAAGTTTGAAGTTCTTTACTTGAAAATATCTATTTCTGATTTTAGAAATTACAATTTGAAAATCAGATCTAAGTTAATAGTTTGACGTTTTTTACTTCAAAATAACTAAGTCTTATTTTAGACTGGTGAATTTGTAAATCAAAACTAAGTTATTAGTTTAAAATTTTACTTCAAATTTTCTAATTTGGATCTTAATGTAAATTTGGAAATCAAATCTAAGGTTGTAGTTTGAAGTTCTTTACTTGAAAATAATTACTCCTTATTTTAGAAATTACAATTGGAAAATCAGATCTAAGTTAATAGTTTGACGTTGTTTACTTCAAAATAACTAAGTCTTATTTAAAATTGTCAATTTGTATATCAAAGCTAAGTTATTAGTTTGAAGTTATTTACTTGAAAATATCTACTTCTGATTTTAGAAATGACATTTTGAAAATCAGGTCTAAGTTAATAGTTTGAGGTTCTTTACTTCAGAACAACTAAGTTTTATTTTAGTATAGTGAATTTGTACATTAAAACTAAGTTATTAGTTTGAAGTTCTTTACTTGAAAATATCTACTACTGATTTTAGAAATGACAATTTGAAAATCAGATCTAAGTTAATAGTTTGACGATTTTTATTTCAAAATAACTAAGTCTTATTTTAGACTAGTAAATTTGTAAATCAAAACTAAGTTATTAGTTTGAAGTTCTTTACTTGTAAATATCTACTACTGATTTTAGAAATGACAATTTGAAAATCAGATATAGTTATTAGTTTGACGTTTTTTACTTCAAAATAACTAATTCTTACTTTAGAATAATGCATTTGTAAATCAAAACTAAGTTATTAGTTGAAAGTTCATTACTTGAAAATATCTACTTCTGATTTTAGAAATGACAACTTGAAAATCAGGTCTAAGTTAATAGTTTGACGATTTTTACTTCAAAATAACTAAGTCTTATTTTAGACTAGTAAATTTGTAAATCAAAACTAAGTTAATAGTTTAAAGTTTTTTATTACAAATTTTCTAATTTGGATCTTAATAATGTACATTTAGAAATCAAATCTAAGGTTGTAGTTTGAAGTTCTTTACTTGAAAATATCTACTTCTGATTTTAGAAATTACAATTTGAAAATCAGGTTTAAGTTAATAGTTTGACGATTTTTACTTCAAAATAACTAAGTCTTATTTTAGACTAGTAAATTTGTAAATCAAAACTAAGTTATTAGTTTAAAGTTCTTTACTTGTAAATATCTACTACTGATTTTAGAAATGACAATTTGAAAATCAGATATAGTTATTAGTTTGACGTTTTTTACTTCAAAATAACTAAATCTTACTTTAGAATAGTGCATTTGTAAATCAAAACTAAGTTATTAGTTTGAAGTTCTTTACTTGAAAATATCTACTTCTGATTTTAGAAATGACAATTTGAAAATCAGATCTAAATTAATAGTTTGACGTTCTTTTCTTCTAAATAATTAAGCCTTATTTTAGTATAGTGAATTAGTAAATTAAAACTAAGTTGTTAGTTTGAAGTTCTATACTTCAAAATATCTACTACTGATTTTAGAAATGACAATTTGAAAATCAGATCTCAATTAATGGTTTGACGTTCTTTACTTCAAAATAACTAATTCTTACTTTAGAATAGTGCATTTGTAAATCAAAACTAAGTTATTAGTATGAAGTTCTTGACTTCTTTACTTACTAGATTTAGAAATGACAATTTGAAAATCAGAACTAAGTTACTAGTTTGACGTTCCTTACCTTAAAATAGATAAGTCTTATTTTAGAATACTGTATTTGTAAATCAAAACTAAGTTGTTAGTTTGAAGTTCTTGATTTGAAAATATCTGCTTCAGATTTTACAAATGATAATTTGAAAATCAGATCTTAGTTAATAGTTTGATGTTTTTTACATCAAAATAACTAAACTTTATTTTAGAATAGTTAACTTGTAAATCAAAAGTAAGTTATTAGTTTGAAGTTTTTTAATTGAAAATATCTACTTCTGATTTTAGAAATGACAATTTGAAAATTAGATCTAAGTTAATAGTTTGACGTTCTTTACTTCTGAACAACTAAGTTTTATTTTAGTATAGTAAATTTGTAAATAAAAGCTAAGTTGTTAGTTTGAAGTTCTTTATTTGAAAATATCTGCTTCAGATTTTAGAAATGACAATTTGAAAATCAGATCTAAGTTAATAGTTTGACGTTCTTTACCTCAAAATAACTAAGTCTTATTTTAGACTAGTAAATTTGTAAATCAAAACTAAGTTATTAGTTTGAAGTTATTTACTTGTAAATATCTACTACTGATTTTAGAAATGACAATATGAAAATCAGATATAGTTATTAGTTTGACGTGCTTTACTTCAAAATAACTAAGTCTTACTTTAGAATAGTGCATTTGTAAATCAAAACTAAGTTATTAGTTTGAAGTTCTTTACTTGAAAATATCTACTTCTGATTTTGGAAATGACAATTTGAAATCAGATCTAAGTTAATAGTTTGACGTTCTTTACTTCTAAATAGATAAGTCGTATTTGAGAATACTGTATTTGGAAATCAAAACTAAGTTATTAGTTTGAAGTTCTTTACTTGAAAATATCCACTTCTGATTTTGGAAATGACAATTTGAAAATCAGATCTAAGTTAATAGTTTGACGTTCTTTCCTTCAAAACAACTAAGTCTTATCTTAGTATAGTGAATTTGTAAATCAAAACTAAGTTATTAGTATGAAGTTCTTTACTTGAAAAAAACTACCATTGATTTTAGAAATGAGAATTTGAAAATCAGTTCTAAGTTAATAGTTTAACGTTCTTTACTTCTAAATAACTAAGTCTTATTTAAAATACTGAATTTGTAAATCAAAGCTAAGTTATTAGCTTAAAGTTCTTTACCTGAAAATATCTACTTCTAATTTTATAAATGACCATTTGAAAATCAGATCTAAGTTAATAGTTTGACGTTCCTTACTTCAAAATAGATAACTCTTATTTTAGAATAGTGCATTTGTAAATCAAAACTAAGTTATTAGTTTGTAGTACTTTACTTAAAAATATCTACTTCTGATTTTAAAAATGACAAGTTGAAAATCAGATCTAAGTTAATAGTTTGAAGTTATTTACTTCTAAATAACTAAGTCTTATTTTAGTATAGTGAATTTGTAAATCAAAACTAAGTTATTAGTTTAAAGTTTTTTACTTCAAATTTTCTAATTTGGATCTTAGTAATGTAAATTTGGAAATCAAATCTAAGGTTGTAGTTTCAAGTTTTTTACTTGAAAATATCTACTTCTGATTTTAAAGATTATAATTTGAAAATCAGGTCTAAGTTATTACTTTGACGTTTTTTACATCAAAATACCTAAGGCTTATTTTAGACTAGTAAATTTGTAAATCAAAACTAAGTTATTAGTTTGAAGTTCTTTACTTGTAAATATCTACTACTGATTTTATAAATGACATTTTGAAAATCAGATATAGTTATTAGTTTGACGTTCTGTACTTCAAAATAACTAAGTCTTACTTTAGAATAGTGCATTTGTAAATCAAAACTAAGTTATTAGTTTGAAGTTCTTTACTTGTAAATATCTACTACTGACTTTAGAAATGACAATTTGAAAATCAGATATAGTTATTAGTTTGACGTTTTTTACTTCAAAATAACTAAGTCTTATTTTAGACTAGTGAATTTGTAAATCAAAACTAAGTTATTAGTTTATAGCTTTTTACTTCAAATTGACTAATTCGGAACTTAGTAATGTAAATTTTGAAATCAAATCTAAGGTTGTAGTTTGAAGCTCTTTACTTGAAAATATCTACTTCTCATTTTAGAAATGACAATTTGAAAATCAGATCTAAGTTAATAGTTTGACGTTTTTTACTTGAAAATAAGTAAGTTTTTTTTTAGAATAGTTAATTTGCAAATCAAAGCTAAGTTATTAGTTTAAAGTTCTTTACTTGAAAATATCTACTTCTGATTTTAGAAATGACAATTTGAAAATCAGATCTAAGTTAATGGTTTGACGTTCTTTACTTCTAAATACCTAAGTCTTATTTTAGTATAGTGAATTTGTAAATTAAAACTAAGTTAATAGTTTGAAGTTCTTTAGTTGAAAATATCTACTACCGATTTTAGAAATAACAATTTGAAAATCAGATCTAAGTTAATAGTTTGACGTTCTTTACTTCAAAATACATAAGTCTTATTTTAGAATAGTGCATTTGTAAATCAAAACTAAGTTATTAGTTTGAAGTACTTTACTTAAAAAGATCTACTTCTGATTTTAAAAATGACAATTAGAAAATCAGATCTAAGTTAATCGTTTGACCTTCTTTACTTCAAAATAGATAAGTCTTATTTTAAAATACTGTATTTGTAAATCAAAACTTAGTTATTAGTTTGAAGTTCTATACTTGAAAATATCTACTACTGATTTTAGAAATGACAATTTGAAAATCACATCTAAGTTAATAGTTTGACGTTCTTAACTTTAAAATAACTAAGTCTTATTTTAGTATAGTGAATTTTTAAATTAAACTAAGTTATTAGTTTGAAGTTCTATACTTCAAAATATCTACTACTTATTTTAGAAATGACAATTTGAAAATCAGATCTAAGTTAATGCTTTGACGTTCTTTACTTCAAAATAACTAAGTCTTATTTTAGACTAGTGAATTTGTAAATCAAAACTAAGTTATTAGTTTAAAGTTTTTTACTTCAAATTTTCTAATTTGGATCTTAGTAATGTAAATTTGGAAATCAAATCTAAGGTTGTAGTTTTAAGTTCGTTACTTGAAAATAATTACTTCTGATTTTAGAAATTACAATTTGAAAATCAGATCTAAGTTAATAGTTTGACATTCTTTACTTCAAAATAATTAAGTCCTATTTTAGAATTGTCAATTTCTAAATCAAAGCTAAGTTATTAGTTTGAAGTTCTTTATTTGAAAATATCTACTACTGATTTTAGAAATGACAATTTGAAAATCAGATCTAAGTTAATAGTTTGACGTTCTTTACTTCAAAATAACTAAGTCTTATTGTAGACTAGTGAATTTGTAAATCAAAACTAAGTTATTAGTTTAAAGTTTTTTACTTCAAATTTTCTAATTCGGATCTTAGTAATGCAAATTTGGAAATCAAATCTAAGGTTGTAATTTGAAGTTCTTTACTTGAAAATAATTACTTCTGATTTTATAAATTACAATTTGAAAATCAGATCTAAGTTAATAGGTTGACGTTCTTTACTTCAAAACAACTAAGTCATATTTTAGTATAGTAAATTTGTAAATCAAAACTAAGTTATTAGTATGAAGTTCTTCACTTGTTAAAAAACTACCACTGATTTTAGAAATGACAATTTGAAAATCAGATCTAAGTTAATAGTTTGACGTTTTTTACTTGAAAATAAGTAAGTTTTTTTTTAGAATAGTTAATTTGCAAATCAAAGCTAAGTTATTAGTTTAAAGTTCTTTACTTGAAAATATCTACTTCTGATTTTAGAAATGACAATTTGAAAATCAGATCTAAGTTAATGGTTTGACGTTCTTTACTTCTAAATACCTAAGTCTTATTTTAGTATAGTGAATTTGTAAATTAAAACTAAGTTAATAGTTTGAAGTTCTTTAGTTGAAAATATCTACTACCGATTTTAGAAATAACAATTTGAAAATCAGATCTAAGTTAATAGTTTGACGTTCTTTACTTCAAAATACATAAGTCTTATTTTAGAATAGTGCATTTGTAAATCAAAACTAAGTTATTAGTTTGAAGTACTTTACTTAAAAAGATCTACTTCTGATTTTAAAAATGACAATTAGAAAATCAGATCTAAGTTAATCGTTTGACCTTCTTTACTTCAAAATAGATAAGTCTTATTTTAAAATACTGTATTTGTAAATCAAAACTTAGTTATTAGTTTGAAGTTCTATACTTGAAAATATCTACTACTGATTTTAGAAATGACAATTTGAAAATCACATCTAAGTTAATAGTTTGACGTTCTTAACTTTAAAATAACTAAGTCTTATTTTAGTATAGTGAATTTTTAAATTAAACTAAGTTATTAGTTTGAAGTTCTATACTTCAAAATATCTACTACTTATTTTAGAAATGACAATTTGAAAATCAGATCTAAGTTAATGTTTTGACGTTCTTTACTTCAAAATAACTAAGTCTTATTTTAGACTAGTGAATTTGTAAATCAAAACTAAGTTATTAGTTTAAAGTTTTTTACTTCAAATTTTCTAATTTGGATCTTAGTAATGTAAATTTGGAAATCAAATCTAAGGTTGTAGTTTTAAGTTCGTTACTTGAAAATAATTACTTCTGATTTTAGAAATTACAATTTGAAAATCAGATCTAAGTTAATAGTTTGACATTCTTTACTTCAAAATAATTAAGTCCTATTTTAGAATTGTCAATTTCTAAATCAAAGCTAAGTTATTAGTTTGAAGTTCTTTAATTGAAAATATCTACTACTGATTTTAGAAATGACAATTTGAAAATCAGATCTAAGTTAATAGTTTGACGTTCTTTACTTCAAAATAACTAAGTCTTATTGTAGACTAGTGAATTTGTAAATCAAAACTAAGTTATTAGTTTAAAGTTTTTTACTTCAAATTTTCTAATTCGGATCTTAGTAATGCAAATTTGGAAATCAAATCTAAGGTTGTAATTTGAAGTTCTTTACTTGAAAATAATTACTTCTGATTTTATAAATTACAATTTGAAAATCAGATCTAAGTTAATAGGTTGACGTTCTTTACTTCAAAACAACTAAGTCTTATTTTAGTATAGTAAATTTGTAAATCAAAACTAAGTTATTAGTATGAAGTTCTTCACTTGTAAAAAACTACCACTGATTTTAGAAATGACAATTTGAAAATCAGATCTAAGTTAATAGTTTGACGTTTTTTACTTCAAAATAACTAAGTCGTATTTTAGAATAGTGAATTTGTAAATCAAAGCTAAGTTATTAGTTTGAAGTTCTTTAATTGAAAATAACCACTTCTGAATTTAGAAATGACAATTTGAAAATCAGATATAAGTTAATAGTTTGACGTTATTTACTTCTAAATAACTAAGTCTTATTTAAAATACTGAATTTGTAAATCAAAGCTAAGTTATTAGCTTAAAGTTCTTTACCTGAAAATATCTACTTCTAATTTTATAAATGACCATTTGAAAATCAGATCTAAGTTAATAGTTTGACGTTCCTTACTTCAAAATAGATAACTCTTATTTTAGAATAGTGCATTTGAAAATATTAACTAAGTTATTAGTTTGTAGTACTTTACTTAAAAATATCTACTTCTGATTTTAAAAATGACAATTTGAAAATCAGATCTAAGTTAATAGTTTGAAGTTATTTACTTCTAAATAACTAAGTCTTATTTTAGTATAGTGAATTTGTAAATCAAAACTAAGTTATTAGTTTAAAGTTTTTTACTTCAAATTTTCTAATTTGGATCTTAGTAATGTAAATTTGGAAATCAAAACTAAGGTTGTAGTTTCAAGTTCTTTACTTGAAAATATCTACTTCTGATTTTAAAGATTATAATTTGAAAATCAGGTCTAAGTTAATACTTTGACGTTTTTTACATCAAAATACCTAAGGCTTATTTTAGACTAGTAAATTTGTAAATCAAAACTAAGTTACTAGTTTGAAGTTCTTTACTTGTAAATATCTACTACTGACTTTAGAAATGACAATTTGAAAATCAGATATAGTTATTAGTTTGACGTTTTTTACTTCAAAATAACTAAGTCTTATTTTAGACTAGTGAATTTGTAAATCAAAACTAAGTTATTAGTTTATAGTTTTTTACTTCAAATTGACTAATTCGGAACTTAGTAATGTAAATTTTGAAATCAAATCTAAGGTTGTAGTTTGAAGTTCTTTACTTGAAAATATCTACTTCTGATTTTAGAAATGACAATTTGAAAATCAGATCTAAATTAATAGTTTGACGTTTTTTACTTGAAAATAACTAAGTCTTATTTTAGAATAGTTAATTTGCAAATCAAAGCTAAGTTATTAGTTTAAAGTTCTTTACTTGAAAATATCTACTTCTGATTTTAGAAATGACAATTTGAAAATCAGATCTAAGTTAATGGTTTGACGTTCGTTACTTCTAAATACCTAAGTCTTATTTTAGTATAGTGAATTTGTAAATTAAAACTAAGTTATTAGTTTGAAGTACTTTACTTAAAAATATCTACTTCTGATTTTAAAGATGACAATTAGAAAATCAGATCTAAGTTAATCGTTTGACGTTCTTTACTTCAAAATAGATAAGTCTTATTTTAAAATACTGTATTTGTAAATCAAAACTAAGTTATTAGTTTGAAGTTCTTTACTTGAAAATATCTACTACTGAATTTAGAAATGACAATTTGAAAATCACATCTAAGTTAATAGTTTGACGTTCTTAACTTTAAAATAACTAAGTCTTATTTTAGTATAGTGAATTTTTAAATTAAAACTAAGTTATTAGTTTGAAGTTCTATACTTCAAAATATCTACTACTTATTTTAGAAATGACAATTTGAAAATCAGATCTAAGTTAATGGTTTGACGTTCTTTACTTCAAAATAACTAAGTCTTATTTTAGACTAGTAAATTTGTAAATCAAAACTAAGTTATTAGTTTAAAGTTTTTTACTTCAAATTTTCTAATTTGGATCTTAGTAATGTAAATTTAGAAATCAAATCTAAGGTTGTAGTTTTAAGTTCGTTACTTGAAAATAATTACTTCTGATTTTAGAAATTACAATTTGAAAATCAGATTTAAGTTAATAGTTTGACGTTCTTTACTTCAAAATAACTAAGTCTTATTGTAGACTAGTGAATTTGTAAATCAAAAATAAGTTATTAGTTTAAAGTTTTTTACTTCAAATTTTCTAATTCGGATCTTAGTAATGCAAATTTGGAAATCAAATCTAAGGTTGTAATTTGAAGTTCTTTACTTGAAAATAATTACTTCTGATTTTAGAAATTACAATTTGAAAATCAGATCTAAGTTAATAGGTTGACGTTCTTTACTTCAAAACAACTAAGTCTTATTTTAGTATAGTAAATTTGTAAATCAAAACTAAGTTATTAGTATGAAGTTCTTCACTTGTAAAAAACTACCACTGATTTTAGAAATGACAATTTGAAAATCAGATCTAAGTTAATAGTTTGACGTTTTTTACTTCAAAATAACTAAGTCGTATTTTAGAATAGTGAATGTATAAATCAAAGCTACGTTATTAGTTTGAAGTTCTTTATTTGAAAATAACCACTTCTGAATTTAGAAATGACAATTTGAAAATCAGATCTAAGTTAATAGTTTGACGTTATTTACTTCAAAATAACTAAGTCTTATTTTAGACTAGTGAATTTGTAAATCAAAACTAAGTTATTAGTTTGAAGTTCTATACTTGAAAATATCTACTACTGATTTTAGAAATGACAATTTGTAAATCAGATCTAAGTTAATAGTTTGACGTGCTTTACTTCAAAACAACTAAGTCTTATTTTAGTATAGTGAATTTTTAAATTAAAACTAAGCTATTCGTTTGAAGTTCTATACTTCAAAATATCTACTACTTATTTGAGAAATGACAATTTGAAAATCAAATCTAAGTTAATGGCTTGACGTTCTTTACTTCAAAATAACTAAGTCTTATTTTAGACTAGTGAATTTGTAAATCAAAACTAAGTTATTAGTTTGAAGTTCTTTACCTGAAAATAGCTACTTCTGATTTTAGAAATGACAATTTGAAAATCAGATCTAAGTTAATAGTTTGACGATTTAAACTTCAAAATAGCTAAGTCTTACTTTAGAATAGTGAATTTGTAAATCAAAACTTAGTTATTAGTTTGAAGTTCTTTACTTTAAAATATCTACTTCTGATTTTAGAAATGACAATTTGAAAATCAGATCTAAGTTTATAGTTCGACGTTTTTTACTTCAAAATATCTAAGTCTTATTTTAGTATAGTGAATTTGTAAAACAAAACTAAGTTATTAGTATGAAGTTCTTTACTTGAAAAAAAATACCACTGATTTTAGAAATGACAATTTGCAAATCAGATCTAAGTTAATAGTTTGACGTTCTTTACTTCAAAATAACTAAGTCTTATTTTAGACTAGTGAATTTTTAAATCAAAACTAAGTTATTAGTTTCAAGTTTTTTACTTCAAAATGACTAATTCGGAACTTAGTAATGTAAATTTTGAAATCAAATCTAAGGTTGTAGTTTGAAGTTCTTTACTTGAAAATCTCTACTTCTGATTTTAAAAATGACATATTGAAAATCAGATCTAAGTTAATAGTTTGACGTTCTTTACTTGAATATAACTAAGTCTTATTTTAGAATAGTTAATTTGCAAATCACAGCTAAGTTATTAGTTTAAAGTTCTTTACTTGAAAATATCTACTTCGGATTTTAGAAATGACAATTTGAAAATTAGATCTAAGTTAATGGTTTGACGTCCTTTACTTCAAAATAGATAAGTCTTATTTTAGAATACTGTATTAGTAAATCAAATCTAAGTTATTAGTTTGAAGTTCTTTAATTGAAAACATCTACTTCTGATTTTGGAAATGACCATTTGAAAATCAGATCTAAGTTAATAGTTTGACGTTCTTTACTTCAAAACAACTAAGTCTTATTTTAGTTTAGTGAATTTGTAAATCAAAACTAAGTTATTAGTTTGAAGTCTATACTTGAAAAAATCTACTACTGATTTTAGAAATGAGAATTTCAAAATCAGATCTAAGTTAATAGTTTGACGTTCTTCACTTCATAACAACTAAGTCTTATTTTAGAATAGTAAATTTGTAAATCATAAGCTAAGTTATTTGTTTAAAGTTCTTTCCTTAAAAAAATCTACTTCTGATTTTAGAATTGACAATTTGAAAATCACGTCTAAGTTAATAGTTTGAGGTTTTTTACTAAAAAATCACTAAATCTTATTTTAGTCTAGTAAATTTGTAAATCAAAACTAAGTTATTAGTTTGAAGTTCTCTACTTGAAAATATCTACTACTGATTTTAGAAATGACAATTTGAAAATCAGATCTAAGTTAATACTTTGACGTTCTTTACTTCAAAATAACTAAGTCTTATTTTAGAATATTGAATTTGTAAATCAAAGCTAAGTTATTTGTTTACAAATTTTTCCTTAAAAAAATCTACTTCTGAATTTAGAAATGACAATTTGAAAATCAGGTCTAAGTTAATAGTTTGACGTTTTTTACTTCTAAATAACTAAGTCTTATTTTAGACTAGTAAACTTGTAAATCAAAACTAAGTTATTAGTTTGAAGTTCTCTACTTGAAAATATCTGCTACTGATTTTAGAAATGACAATTTGAAAATCAGATCTAAGTTAATAGTTTGACGTTCTTTACTTCAAAATAGATAAGTTTTATTTTAGAATGCTGTATTTGTAAATCAAAACTAAGTTGTTAGTTTGAAGTTCTTTATTTGAAAATATCTGCTTCAGATTTTAGAAATGACAATTTGAAAATCAGATCTAAGTTAATAGTTTGATGTTTTTTACTTCAATATAGATAAGTCTTATTTTAGAATACTGTATATGTAAATCAAAACTAAGTTATTAGTTTGAAGTTCTTTATTTGAAAATATCTGCTTCAGATTTTATAAATGACAATTTGAAAATCAGATCTAAGTTATTAGTTTGTCGTTCATTACTTCAAAATAACTAAGTCTTATTTTAAAATAGTGAATTTGTAAATCAAAACTAAGTTATTAGTTTAAAGTTCTTTACTTGAAATGAAAAATTTGAAAATCAGGTCTAAGTTAATAGTATTACGTTCTTTACTTCAAAATAGATAAGTCTTATTTTAGTATACTGTATTTGTAAATCAAAACTAAGTTATTAGTATGACGTTCTTTACTTGAAAAAATCTACTACTGATTTTAGAAATGACAATTTGAAAATCAGATATAAGTTAATAGTTTGACGTTCTTTACTTCAAAATAGATAAGTCTTATTTTAAAATACTGTATTTGTAAATCAAATCTAAGTTATTAGTTTGAAGTTCTTTAATTGAAAACATCTACTTCTGATTTTGGAAATGACAATTTGAAAAGCAGTTCTAAGTTAATAGTTTGACGTTCTTTACATCAAAACAACTAAGTCTTATTTTAGTATAGTGAATTTGTAAATCAAAGCTAAGTTATTTGTTTAAAGTTTTTTCCTTAAAAAAATCTACTTCTGATTTTAGAATTGACAACTTGAAAATCAGGTCTAAGTTAATACTTTGACGTTCTTTACTTCAAAATAACTAAGTCTTATTTTAGAATATTGAATTTGTAAATCAAAGCTAAATTATTTGTTTACAAATCTTTCCTTAAAAAAATCTACTTCTGATTTTAGAAATGACAATTTGAAAATCAGATCTAAGTTAATAGTTTGACGTTCTTTACTTCAAAATAGATAAGTCTTATTTTAGAATGCTGTATTTGTAAATCAAAACTAAGTTGTTAGTTTGAAGTTCCTTATTTGAAAATATCTGCTTCAGATTTTAGAAATGACAATTTGAAAAGCAGATCGAAGTTAATAGTTTGATGTTTTTTACTTCAATATAGATAAGTCTTATTTTAGAATAGTGTATATGTAAATCAAAACTAAGTTATTAGTTTGAAGTTCTTTATTTGAAAATATCAGCTTCAGAATTTAGAAATGACAATTTGAAAATCAGGTCTAAGTTAATAGTTAGACGTTCTTTACATCATAACAATTAAGTCTTATTTTAGAATAGTAAATTTGTAAATCAAAACTAAGTTATTAGTTTGAAGTTCTTTACTTGAAAATATCTACTACTGATTTTAGAAATGACCATTTGAAAATCAGATCTAAGTTAATAGTTTGACGTTCTTTACTTCAAAATAACTAAGTCTTATTTTAGAATAGTGAATTTGTAAATCAAAGCTAAGTTATAAGTTTGAAGTTCTCTACTTGAAAATATCTACTACTGATTTTAGAAATGACAATTTGAAAATCAGATCTAAGTTAATACTATGACGTTCTTTACTTCAAAATCACTAAGTCTTATTTTAGACTAGTGAATTTTTAAATCAAAACTAAGTTATTAGTTTCAAGTTTTTTACTTCAAAATGACTAATTCGGAACTTAGTAATGTAAATTTTGAAATCAAATCTAAGGTTGTAGTTTGAAGTTCTTTACTTGAAAATCTCTACTTCTGATTTTAGAAATGACATATTGAAAATCAGATCTAAGTTAATAGTTTGACGTTCTTTACTTGAATATAACTAACTCTTATTTTAGTTTAGTGAATTTGTAATTCAAAACTAAGTTATTAGTTTGAAGTCTATACTTGAAAAAATCTACTACTGATTTTAGAAATGAGAATTTGAAAATCAGATCTAAGTTAATAGTTTGACGTTCTTCACTTCATAACAACTAAGTCTTATTTTAGAATAGTAAATTTGTAAATCATAAGCTAAGTTATTTGTTTAAAGTTCTTTCCTTAAAAAAATCTACTTCTGATTTTAGAATTGACAATTTGAAAATCAGGTCTAAGTTAATAGTTTGAGGTTTTTTACTAAAAAATAACTAAATCTTATTTTAGTCTAGTAAATTTGTAAATCAAAACTAAGTTATTAGTTTGAAGTTCTCTACTTGAAAATATCTACTACTGATTTTAGAAATGACAATTTGAAAATCAGATCTAAGTTAATACTTTGACGTTCTTTACTTCAAAATAACTAAGTCTTATTTTAGAATATTAAATTTGTAAATCAAAGCTAAGTTATTTGTTTACAAATTTTTCCTTAAAAAAATCTACTTCTGAATTTAGAAATGACAATTTGAAACTCAGGTCTAAGTTAATAGTTTGACGTTATTTACTTCAAAATAACTAAGTCTTATTTTAGACTAGTGAATTTGTAAATCAAAACTAAGTTATTAGTTTGAAGTTCTTTACTTGAAAATAGCTACTTCTGATTTTAGAATTGACAATTTGAAAATCAGATTAAAGTTAATAGTTTGACGATTTAAACTTCAAAATAGCTAAGTCTTACTTTAGAATAGTGAATTTGTAAATCAAAACTTAGTTATTAGTTTGAAGTTCTTTACTTGAAAATATCTACTTCTGATTTTAGAAATGACAATTTGAAAATCAGATCTAAGTTAATAGTTCGACGTTTTTTACTTCAAAATATCTAAGTCTTATTTTAATATAGTGAATTTGTAAAACAAAACTAAGTTATTAGTATGAAGTTCTTTACTTGAAAAAAAATACCACTGATTTTAGAAATGACAATTTGCAAATCAGATCTAAGTTAATAGTTTGACGTTCTTTACTTCAAAATAACTAAGTCTTATTTTAGACTAGTGAATTTTTAAATCAAAACTAAGTTATTAGTTTCAAGTTTTTTACTTCAAAATGACTAATTCGGAACTTAGTAATGTAAATTTTGAAATCAAATCTAAGGTTGTAGTTTGAAGTTCTTTACTTGAAAATCTCTACTTCTGATTTTAGAAATGACATATTGAAAATCAGATCTAAGTTAATAGTTTGACGTTCTTTACTTGAATATAACTAAGTCTTATTTTAGAATAGTTAATTTGCAAATCACAGCTAAGTTATTAGTTTAAAGTTCTTTACTTGAAAATATCTACTTCGGATTTTAGAAATGACAATTTGAAAATTAGATCTAAGTTAATGGTTTGACGTCCTTTACTTCAAAATAGATAAGTCTTATTTAAGAATACTGTATTTGTAAATCAAATCTAAGTTATTAGTTTGAAGTTCTTTAATTGAAAACATCTACTTCTGATTTTGGAAATGACCATTTGAAAATCAGATCTAAGTTAATAGTTTGACGTTCTTTACTTCAAAACAACTAAGTCTTATTTTAGTTTAGTGAATTTGTAAATCAAAACTAAGTTATTAGTTTGAAGTCTATACTTGAAAAAATCTACTACTGATTTTAGAAATGAGAATTTGAAAATCAGATCTAAGTTAATAGTTTGACGTTCTTCACTTCATAACAACTAAGTCTTATTTTAGAATAGTAAATTTGTAAATCATAAGCTAAGTTATTTGTTTAAAGTTCTTTCCTTAAAAAAATCTACTTCTGATTTTAGAATTGACAATTTGAAAATCAGGTCTAAGTTAATAGTTTGAGGTTTTTTACTAAAAAATAACTAAATCTTATTTTAGTCTAGTAAATTTGTAAATCAAAACTAAGTTATTAGTTTGAAGTTCTCTACTTGAAAATATCTACTACTGATTTTAGAAATGACAATTTGAAAATCAGATCTAAGTTAATACTTTGACGTTCTGTACTTCAAAATAACTAAGTCTTATTTTAGAATATTGAATTTGTAAATCAAAGCTAAGTTATTTGTTTACAAATTTTTCCTTAAAAAAATCTACTTCTGAATTTAGAAATGACAATTTGAAAATCAGGTCTAAGTTAATAGTTTGACGTTTCTTACTTCTAAATAACTAAGTCTTATTTTAGACTAGTAAACTTGTAAATCAAAACTAAGTTATTAGTTTGAAGTTCTCTAATTGAAAATATCTGCTACTGATTTTAGAAATGACAATTTGAAAATCAGATCTAAGTTAATAGTTTGATGTTTTTTACTTCAATATAGATAAGTCTTATTTTAGAATACTGTATATGTAAATCAAAACTAAGTTATTAGTTTGAAGTTCTTTATTTGAAAATATCTGCTTCAGATTTTATAAATGACAATTTGAAAATCAGATCTAAGTTATTAGTTTGTCGTTCATTACTTCAAAATAACTAAGTCTTATTTTAAAATAGTGAATTTGTAAATCAAAACTAAGTTATTAGTTTAAAGTTCTTTACTTGAAATGACAATTTGAAAATCAGGTCTAAGTTAATAGTATGACGTTCTTTACTTCAAAATAGATAAGTCTTATTTTAGTATACTGTATTTGTAAATCAAAACTAAGTTATTAGTATGACGTTCTTTACTTGAAAAAATCTACTACTGATTTTAGAAATGACAACTTGAAAATCAGATCTAAGTTAATAGTTTGATGTTTTTTACTTCAATATAGATAAGTCTTATTTTAGAATACTGTATATGTAAATCAAAACTAAGTTATTAGTTTGAAGTTCTTTATTTGAAAATATCTGCTTCAGATTTTATAAATGACAATTTGAAAATCAGATCTAAGTTATTAGTTTGTCGTTCATTACTTCAAAATAACTAAGTCTTATTTTAGAATACTGTATTTGTAAATCAAATCTAAGTTATTAGTTTGAAGTTCTATAATTGAAAACATCTACTTCTGATTTTGGAAATGACAATTTGAAAATCAGATCTAAGTTAATAGTTTGGCGTTCTTTACTTCATAACAACTAAGTCTTATTTTAGAATAGTAAATTTGTAAATCAAAGCTAAGTTATTTGTTTAAAGTTTTTTCCTTAAAAAAATCTACTTCTGATTTTAGAATTGACAACTTGAAAATCAGGTCTAAGTTAATACTTTGACGTTCTTTACTTCAAAATAACTAAGTCTTATTTTAGAATATTGAATTTGTAAATCAAAGCTAAGTTATTTGTTTACAAATCTTTACTTGAAAATATCTACTACTGATTTTAGAAATGCCCATTTGAAAATCAGATCTAAGTTAATAGTTTGACGTTCTTTACTTCAAAATAACTAAGTCTTATTTTAGAATATTGAATTTGTAAATCAAAGCTAAGTTATTTGTTTACAAATTTTTCCTTAAAAAAATCTACTTCTGAATTTAGAAATGACAATTTGAAAATCAGGTCTAAGTTAATAGTTTGACGTTTCTTACTTCTAAATAACTAAGTCTTATTTTAGACTAGTAAACTTGTAAATCAAAACTAAGTTATTAGTTTGAAGTTCTCTACTTGAAAATATCTGCTACTGATTTTAGAAATGACAATTTGAAAATCAGATCTAAGTTAATAGTTTGATGTTTTTTACTTCAATATAGATAAGTCTTATTTTAGAATACTGTATATGTAAATCAAAACTAAGTTATTAGTTTGAAGTTCTTTATTTGAAAATATCTGCTTCAGATTTTATAAATGACAATTTGAAAATCAGATCTAAGTTATTAGTTTGTCGTTCATTACTTCAAAATAACTAAGTCTTATTTTAAAATAGTGAATTTGTAAATCAAAACTAAGTTATTAGTTTAAAGTTCTTTACTTGAAATGACAATTTGAAAATCAGGTCTAAGTTAATAGTATGACGTTCTTTACTTCAAAATAGATAAGTCTTATTTTAGTATACTGTATTTGTAAATCAAAACTAAGTTATTAGTATGACGTTCTTTACTTGAAAAAATCTACTACTGATTTTAGAAATGACAACTTGAAAATCAGATCTAAGTTAATAGTTTGATGTTTTTTACTTCAATATAGATAAGTCTTATTTTAGAATACTGTATATGTAAATCAAAACTAAGTTATTAGTTTGAAGTTCTTTATTTGAAAATATCTGCTTCAGATTTTATAAATGACAATTTGAAAATCAGATCTAAGTTATTAGTTTGTCGTTCATTACTTCAAAATAACTAAGTCTTATTTTAGAATACTGTATTTGTAAATCAAATCTAAGTTATTAGTTTGAAGTTCTATAATTGAAAACATCTACTTCTGATTTTGGAAATGACAATTTGAAAATCAGATCTAAGTTAATAGTTTGGCGTTCTTTACTTCATAACAACTAAGTCTTATTTTAGAATAGTAAATTTGTAAATCAAAGCTAAGTTATTTGTTTAAAGTTTTTTCCTTAAAAAAATCTACTTCTGATTTTAGAATTGACAACTTGAAAATCAGGTCTAAGTTAATAGTTTGACGTTCTTTACTTCAAAATAACTAAGTCTTATTTTAGAATATTGAATTTGTAAATCAAAGCTAAGTTATTTGTTTACAAATCTTTACTTGAAAATATCTACTACTGATTTTAGAAATGCCCATTTGAAAATCAGATCTAAGTTAATAGTTTGACGTTCTTTACTTCAAAATAACTAAGTCTTATTTTAGAATAGTGAATTTGTAAATCAAAGCTAAGTTATAAGTTTGAAGTTCTCTACTTGAAAATATCTACTACTGATTTTAGAAATGACAATTTGAAAATCAGATCTAAGTTAATACTATGACGTTCTTTACTTCAAAATCACTAAGTCTTATTTTAGACTAGTGAATTTTTAAATCAAAACTAAGTTATTAGTTTCAAGTTTTTTACTTCAAAATTACTAATTCGGAACTTAGTAATGTAAATTTTGAAATCAAATCTAAGGTTGTAGTTTGAAGTTCTTTACTTGAAAATCTCTACTTCTGATTTTAGAAATGACATATTGAAAATCAGATCTAAGTTAATAGTTTGACGTTCTTTACTTAAATATAACTAAGTCTTATTTTAGAATAGTTAATTTGCAAATCACAGCTAAGTTATTAGTTTAAAGTTCTTTACTTGAAAATATCTACTTCGGATTTTAGAAATGACAATTTGAAAATTAGATCTAAGTTAATGGTTTGACGTCCTTTACTTCAAAATAGATAAGTCTTATTTAAGAATACTGTATTTGTAAATCAAATCTAAGTTATTAGTTTGAAGTTCTTTAATTGAAAACATCTACTTCTGATTTTGGAAATGACCATTTGAAAATCAGATCTAAGTTAATAGTTTGACGTTCTTTACTTCAAAACAACTAAGTCTTATTTTAGTTTAGTGAATTTGTAAATCAAAACTAAGTTATTAGTTTGAAGTCTATACTTGAAAAAATCTACTACTGATTTTAGAAATGAGAATTTGAAAATCAGATCTAAGTTAATAGTTTGACGTTCTTCACTTCATAACAACTAAGTCTTATTTTAGAATAGTAAATTTGTAAATCATAAGCTAAGTTATTTGTTTAAAGTTCTTTCCTTAAAAAAATCTACTTCTGATTTTAGAATTGACAATTTGAAAATCAGGTCTAAGTTAATAGTTTGAGGTTTTTTACTAAAAAATAACTAAATCTTATTTTAGTCTAGTAAATTTGTAAATCAAAACTAAGTTATTAGTTTGAAGTTCTCTACTTGAAAATATCTACTACTGATTTTAGAAATGACAATTTGAAAATCAGATCTAAGTTAATACTTTGACGTTCTGTACTTCAAAATAACTAAGTCTTATTTTAGAATATTGAATTTGTAAATCAAAGCTAAGTTATTTGTTTACAAATTTTTCCTTAAAAAAATCTACTTCTGAATTTAGAAATGACAATTTGAAAATCAGGTCTAAGTTAATAGTTTGACGTTTCTTACTTCTAAATAACTAAGTCTTATTTTAGACTAGTAAACTTGTAAATCAAAACTAAGTTATTAGTTTGAAGTTCTCTAATTGAAAATATCTGCTACTGATTTTAGAAATGACAATTTGAAAATCAGATCTAAGTTAATAGTTTGATGTTTTTTACTTCAATATAGATAAGTCTTATTTTAGAATACTGTATATGTAAATCAAAACTAAGTTATTAGTTTGAAGTTCTTTATTTGAAAATATCTGCTTCAGATTTTATAAATGACAATTTGAAAATCAGATCTAAGTTATTAGTTTGTCGTTCATTACTTCAAAATAACTAAGTCTTATTTTAAAATAGTGAATTTGTAAATCAAAACTAAGTTATTAGTTTAAAGTTCTTTACTTGAAATGACAATTTGAAAATCAGGTCTAAGTTAATAGTATGACGTTCTTTACTTCAAAATAGATAAGTCTTATTTTAGTATACTGTATTTGTAAATCAAAACTAAGTTATTAGTATGACGTTCTTTACTTGAAAAAATCTACTACTGATTTTAGAAATGACAACTTGAAAATCAGATCTAAGTTAATAGTTTGATGTTTTTTACTTCAATATAGATAAGTCTTATTTTAGAATACTGTATATGTAAATCAAAACTAAGTTATTAGTTTGAAGTTCTTTATTTGAAAATATCTGCTTCAGATTTTATAAATGACAATTTGAAAATCAGATCTAAGTTATTAGTTTGTCGTTCATTACTTCAAAATAACTAAGTCTTATTTTAGAATACTGTATTTGTAAATCAAATCTAAGTTATTAGTTTGAAGTTCTATAATTGAAAACATCTACTTCTGATTTTGGAAATGACAATTTGAAAATCAGATCTAAGTTAATAGTTTGGCGTTCTTTACTTCATAACAACTAAGTCTTATTTTAGAATAGTAAATTTGTAAATCAAAGCTAAGTTATTTGTTTAAAGTTTTTTCCTTAAAAAAATCTACTTCTGATTTTAGAATTGACAACTTGAAAATCAGGTCTAAGTTAATACTTTGACGTTCTTTACTTCAAAATAACTAAGTCTTATTTTAGAATATTGAATTTGTAAATCAAAGCTAAGTTATTTGTTTACAAATCTTTACTTGAAAATATCTACTACTGATTTTAGAAATGCCCATTTGAAAATCAGATCTAAGTTAATAGTTTGACGTTCTTTACTTCAAAATAACTAAGTCTTATTTTAGAATATTGAATTTGTAAATCAAAGCTAAGTTATTTGTTTACAAATTTTTCCTTAAAAAAATCTACTTCTGAATTTAGAAATGACAATTTGAAAATCAGGTCTAAGTTAATAGTTTGACGTTTCTTACTTCTAAATAACTAAGTCTTATTTTAGACTAGTAAACTTGTAAATCAAAACTAAGTTATTAGTTTGAAGTTCTCTACTTGAAAATATCTGCTACTGATTTTAGAAATGACAATTTGAAAATCAGATCTAAGTTAATAGTTTGATGTTTTTTACTTCAATATAGATAAGTCTTATTTTAGAATACTGTATATGTAAATCAAAACTAAGTTATTAGTTTGAAGTTCTTTATTTGAAAATATCTGCTTCAGATTTTATAAATGACAATTTGAAAATCAGATCTAAGTTATTAGTTTGTCGTTCATTACTTCAAAATAACTAAGTCTTATTTTAAAATAGTGAATTTGTAAATCAAAACTAAGTTATTAGTTTAAAGTTCTTTACTTGAAATGACAATTTGAAAATCAGGTCTAAGTTAATAGTATGACGTTCTTTACTTCAAAATAGATAAGTCTTATTTTAGTATACTGTATTTGTAAATCAAAACTAAGTTATTAGTATGACGTTCTTTACTTGAAAAAATCTACTACTGATTTTAGAAATGACAACTTGAAAATCAGATCTAAGTTAATAGTTTGATGTTTTTTACTTCAATATAGATAAGTCTTATTTTAGAATACTGTATATGTAAATCAAAACTAAGTTATTAGTTTGAAGTTCTTTATTTGAAAATATCTGCTTCAGATTTTATAAATGACAATTTGAAAATCAGATCTAAGTTATTAGTTTGTCGTTCATTACTTCAAAATAACTAAGTCTTATTTTAGAATACTGTATTTGTAAATCAAATCTAAGTTATTAGTTTGAAGTTCTATAATTGAAAACATCTACTTCTGATTTTGGAAATGACAATTTGAAAATCAGATCTAAGTTAATAGTTTGGCGTTCTTTACTTCATAACAACTAAGTCTTATTTTAGAATAGTAAATTTGTAAATCAAAGCTAAGTTATTTGTTTAAAGTTTTTTCCTTAAAAAAATCTACTTCTGATTTTAGAATTGACAACTTGAAAATCAGGTCTAAGTTAATACTTTGACGTTCTTTACTTCAAAATAACTAAGTCTTATTTTAGAATATTGAATTTGTAAATCAAAGCTAAGTTATTTGTTTACAAATCTTTACTTGAAAATATCTACTACTGATTTTAGAAATGCCCATTTGAAAATCAGATCTAAGTTAATAGTTTGACGTTCTTTACTTCAAAATAACTAAGTCTTATTTTAGAATAGTGAATTTGTAAATCAAAGCTAAGTTATAAGTTTGAAGTTCTCTACTTGAAAATATCTACTACTGATTTTAGAAATGACAATTTGAAAATCAGATCTAAGTTAATACTATGACGTTCTTTACTTCAAAATCACTAAGTCTTATTTTAGACTAGTGAATTTTTAAATCAAAACTAAGTTATTAGTTTCAAGTTTTTTACTTCAAAATTACTAATTCGGAACTTAGTAATGTAAATTTTGAAATCAAATCTAAGGTTGTAGTTTGAAGTTCTTTACTTGAAAATCTCTACTTCTGATTTTAGAAATGACATATTGAAAATCAGATCTAAGTTAATAGTTTGACGTTCTTTACTTGAATATAACTAAGTCTTATTTTAGAATAGTTAATTTGCAAATCACAGCTAAGTTATTAGTTTAAAGTTCTTTACTTGAAAATATCTACTTCGGATTTTAGAAATGACAATTTAAAAATCAGATCTAAGTTAATGGTTTGACGTCCTTTACTTCAAAATAGATAAGTCTTATTTTAGAATACTGTATTTGTAAATCAAATCTAAGTTATTAGTTTGAAGTTCTTTAATTGAAAACATCTACTTCTGATTTTGGAAATGACCATTTGAAAATCAGATCTAAGTTAATAGTTTGACGTTCTTTACTTCAAAACAACTAAGTCTTATTTTAGTTTAGTGAATTTGTAAATCAAAACTAAGTTATTAGTTTGAAGTCTATACTTGAAAAAATCTACTACTGATTTTAGAAATGAGAATTTGAAAATCAGATCTAAGTTAATAGTTTGACGTTCTTCACTTCATAACAACTAAGTCTTATTTTAGAATAGTAAATTTGTAAATCATAAGCTAAGTTATTTGTTTAAAGTTCTTTCCTTAAAAAAATCTACTTCTGATTTTAGAATTGACAATTTGAAAATCAGGTCTAAGTTAATAGTTTGAGGTTTTTTACTAAAAAATAACTAAATCTTATTTTAGTCTAGTAAATTTGTAAATCAAAACTAAGTTATTAGTTTGAAGTTCTCTACTTGAAAATATCTACTACTGATTTTAGAAATGACAATTTGAAAATCAGATCTAAGTTAATACTTTGACGTTCTTTACTTCAAAATAACTAAGTCTTATTTTAGAATATTGAATTTGTAAATCAAAGCTAAGTTATTTGTTTACAAATTTTTCCTTAAAAAAATCTACTTCTGAATTTAGAAATGACAATTTGAAAATCAGGTCTAAGTTAATAGTTTGACGTTTTTTACTTCTAAATAACTAAGTCTTATTTTAGACTAGTAAACTTGTAAATCAAAACTAAGTTATTAGTTTGAAGTTCTCTACTTGAAAATATCTGCTACTGATTTTAGAAATGACAATTTGAAAATCAGATCTAAGTTAATAGTTTGACGTTCTTTACTTCAAAATAGATAAGTTTTATTTTAGAATGCTGTATTTGTAAATCAAAACTAAGTTGTTAGTTTGAAGTTCTTTATTTCAAAATATCTGCTTCAGATTTTAGAAATGACAATTTGAAAATCAGATCTAAGTTAATAGTTTGATGTTTTTTACTTCAATATAGATAAGTCTTATTTTAGAATACTGTATATGTAAATCAAAACTAAGTTATTAGTTTGAAGTTCTTTATTTGAAAATATCTGCTTCAGATTTTAGAAATGACAATTTGAAAATCAGGTCTAAGTTAATAGTTTGACGTTCTTTACTTCAAAATAGATAAGTCTTATTTTAGTATACTGTATTTGTAAATCAAAACTAAGTTATTAGTATGACGTTCTTTACTTGAAAAAATCTACTACTGATTTTAGAAATGACAATTTGAAAATCAGATATAAGTTAATAGTTTGACGTTCTTTACTTCAAAATAGATAAATCTTATTTTAGAATACTGTATTTGTAAATCAAATCTAAGTTATTAGTTTGAAGTTCTTTAATTGAAAACATCTACTTCTGATTTTGGAAATGACAATTTGAAAAGCAGATCTAAGTTAATAGTTTGACGTTCTTTACATCAAAACAACTAAGTCTTATTTTAGTATAGTGAATTTGTAAATCAAAGCTATATTATTATTTTGAAGTTTCCATACTTGAAAATATCTACTACTGATTTTAGAAATGACAATTTGAAAATCAGATCTAAGTTAATAGTTTGACGTTCTTTACTTCAAAATAGATAAGTCTTATTTTAGAATACTGTATTTGTAAATCAAATCTAAGTTATTAGTTTGAAGTTCTATAATTGAAAACATCTACTTCTGATTTTGGAAATGACAATTTGAAAATCAGATCTAAGTTAATAGTTTGACGTTCTTTACTTCATAACAACTAAGTCTTATTTTAGAATAGTAAATTTGTAAATCAAAGCTAAGTTATTTGTTTAAAGTTCTTTCCTTAAAAAAATCTACTTCTGATTTTAGAATTGACAACTTGAAAATCAGGTCTAAGTTAATACTTTGACGTTCTTTACATCAAAATAACTAAGTCTTATTTTAGAATATTGAATTTGTAAATCAAAGCTAAGTTATTTGTTTACAAATCTTTCCTTAAAAAAATCTACTTCTGATTTTAGAAATGACAATTTGAAAATCAGATCTAAGTTAATAGTTTGACGTTCTTTACTTCAAAATAGATAAGCCTTATTTTAGAATGCTGTATTTGTAAATCAAAACTAAGTTGTTAGTTTGAAGTTCCTTATTTGAAAATATCTGCTTCAGATTTTAGAAATGACAATTTGAAAATCAGGTCTAAGTTAATAGTTAGACGTTCTTTACATCATAACAATTAAGTCTTATTTTAGAATAGTAAATTTGTAAATCAAAACTAAGTTATTAGTTTGAAGTTCTTTACTTGAAAATATCTACTACTGATTTTAGAAATGACCATTTGAAAATCAGATCTAAGTTAATAGTTTGACGTTCTTTACTTCAAAATAACTAAGTCTTATTTTAGAATACTAAATTTGTAAATCAAAGCTAAGTTATTAGTTTGAAGTTCTTTACTTGAAAATATCTACTACTGATTTTAGAAATGACAATTTGAAAATCAGATCTAAGTTAATAGTTTGTAGTTCTTTACTTCAATATAACTAAGTCTTATTTTAGGATAGTGAATTTGTAAATCAAAGCTAAGTTATTAATTTGAAGTTCTTTACTTGAACATATCTACTTCTGATTTAAGAAATGACAATTGTAAATCAGGTCTAAGTTAATAGTATGACGTTTTTTACTTCAAAATAACTAAGTCTTATTTCACACTAGTGAATTTACTAAATCAAAACTAAGTTATAAGTTTGAAGTTCTCTACTTGAAAATATCTACTACTGATTTTAGAAATGACAATTTGAAAATCAGATCTAAGTTAATACTATGACGTTCTTTACTTCAAAATCACTAAGTCTTTTTTTAGAATATTGATATTGTAAATCAAAGCTATGTTATTTGTTTACAAATCTTTCCTTAAAAAAATCTACTTCTGATTTTAGAAATGACAATTTGAAAATCAGGTCGAAGTCTTATTTTAGAATAGTAAATTTGTAAATCAAATTTAAGTTATTTGTTTAAAGTTCTATCCTTAAAAAAATCTACTTCTGATTTTAGAAATGACAATTTGAAAATCAGATCTAAGTTAATATTTTAACGTTCTTTATATCAAAATAACTAACACTTATTTTAGAATAGTTAATTTGTAAATCATATCTAAGTTATTAGTTTGAAGTTCTTTACTTGTAAATATCTACTTCTTTTTTAAGAAATGACAATTTGAAAATCAGATCTAAGTTAATAGTTTGACGTTATTTACTTCAAAATAGATAAGTCTTATTTTAGAATACTGTATTTGTAAATCAAAACTAAGTTGTTAGTTTGAAGTATTTTATTTGAAAATATCTACTTCTGATTATAGAAATGATAATTTGAAAATCAGATCTAAGTTATTAGTTTGAAGTTCATTACTTCAAAAGAACTAAGTCTTATTTTTAAATAGTGAATTTGTAAATCAAAACTAAGTTATTAGTTTAAAGTTCTTTACTTGAAAATATCTGCTTCTGATTTTAGAAATGACAATTTGAAAATCATATCTAACTGAATAGTTTGACGTTCTTTACTTCGAAATGACAAAGTCTTATTTTAGTATAGTGAATTTGTAAATCAAAACTAAGTTATTAGTTTGAGGTTCTTTACTTGAAAATATCTACTACTGATCTTAGAAATGACAATTTGAAAATCAGATCTAAGTTAATAGTTTGACGTTCTTTACTTCAAAATAACTAAGTCTGATTTGAGACTAGTGAATTTGTTAATCAAAACTAAGTTATAAGTTTGAAGTACTTTACTTAAAAATAACTACTTCTGATTTTAAAAATGACAATTTGAAAATCAGATCTAAGTTAATGGTTTGACGTTCTTTACTTCAAAATAGATAAGTCTTATTTTAGAATACTGTATTTGTAAATCAAAACTAAGTTGTTAGTTTGAAGTTTTCTATTTGAAAATATTTGCTTTAGATTTTAGAAATGACAATTTGAAAATCAGATCTAAGTTAAAAGTTTGACGCTCTTTACATCAAAATAACTAATTTTGTTTTAGAATAGTTAATTTGCAAATCAAAACTAAGTTATTAGTTTGAAGTTCTTTACTTTGAAATATCTACGTTTTTTTTAAGAAATCACAGTTTGAAACTCAGATCTAAGTTAATAGTATGACTTTCTATACTTCAAAATAGATAAGTCTTATTTTGGAATACTGTTTTTGTAAATCAAAACTAAGTTCTTAGTTTGAAGTACTTTATTTGAAAATATCTGCTTCAGATTTTAGAAATGACAATTTGAAAATCAGATCTAAGTTAATAGTTTGACGTTCTTTACTTCAAAATAGATAAGTCTTATTTTAGAATACTGTATTTGTAAATCAAAACTAAGTTATTAGTTTGAAGTACTTTACTTAAAAATATCTACTTCTGATTTTAGTATTGACATATTGAAAATCAGATCTAAGTTAATAGTTTGACGTTCTTTACTTCAAAATAGCTAAGTCTTATTTTAGAATACTGTATTTGTAAATCGCAACTAAGTTGTTAGTTTGAAGTTCTTTACTTGATAAAAACTACTACTGATTTCAGAAATGACAATTTGAAAATCAGATCTAAGTTAACAGTTTGACGTTCTTTACTTCAAAATAACTAAGTCTTATTTTAGACTAGTGAATTTGTAAATCAAAACAAAGTTATTAGTTTAAAGTTTTTAATTTCCAATTTACTAATTCGGATCTTAGTAATGTAAATATTGAAATCAAATCTAAAGTAGTAGTTTGAAGTTCTTTACTTGTAAATATCTACTTCTGATTTTAAAAATGATATTTTGAAAATCAGATCTAAATTAATAGTTTGACGTTCTTTACTTCAATATAACTAAATCTTATTTTAGTATAGTCAATTTGTAAATCAAAGCTAAGTTATTAATTTGAAGTTCTTTACTTGAACATATCTACTTATGATTTTAGAAATAACAATTTGAAAATCAGGTCTAAGTTAATAGTATGACGTTTTTTACTTCAAAATAACTAAGTCTTATTTTAGACTATTGAATTTGTTAATCAAAACTAAGTTATTAGTTTGTAGTTCTTTACTTGAAAATATTTACTTCTGATTTTAGAAATGACAATTTGAAAATCAGATCTAAGTTAAAAGTTTGACGTACCTTACTTAAAAATAACTTAGTCTTATCTTAGAATAGTAAATTTGTAAATCAAAACTAAGTTATTAGTTTGTAGTTCTTTACTTGAAAATATTTACTTCTGATTTTAGAAATGACAATTTGAAAATCAGATCTAAGTTAATAGTTTGACGTTATTTACTTCATAACAACTAAGTCTTATTTTAGTATAGTGAATTTGTAAATCAAAACTAAGTTATTAGTTTGTAGTTCTTTACTTGAAAATATTTACTTCTGATTTTAAAAATGACAATTTGAAAATCAGATCTAAGTTAATAGTTTGACGTTCTTTACTTCAAAATAGCTAAGTCTTATTTTAGAATACTGTATTTGTAAATCGCAAGTAAGTTGTTAGTTTGAAGTTCTTTACTTGATAAAAACTACTACTGATTTCAGAAATGACAATTTGAAAATCAGATCTAAGTTAACAGTTTGACGTTCTTTACTTCAAAATAACTAAGTCTTATTTTAGACTAGTGAATTTGTAAATCAAAACAAAGTTATTAGTTTAAAGTTTTTAATTTCCAATTTACTAATTCGGATCTTAGTAATGTAAATATTGAAATCAAATCTAAAGTAGTAGTTTGAAGTTCTTTACTTGTAAATATCTACTTCTGATTTTAAAAATGATAATTTGAAAATCAGATCTAAATTAATAGTTTGACGTTCTTTACTTCAATATAACTAAATCTTATTTTAGTATAGTCAATTTGTAAATCAAAGCTAAGTTATTAATTTGAAGTTCTTTACTTGAACATATCTACTTCTGATTTTAGAAATAACAATTTGAAAATCAGGTCTAAGTTAATAGTATGACGTTTTTTACTTCAAAATAACTAAGTCTTATTTTAGACTATTGAATTTGTTAATCAAAACTAAGTTATTAGTTTGTAGTTCTTTACTTGAAAATATTTACTTCTGATTTTAGAAATGACAATTTGAAAATCAGATCTAAGTTAAAAGTTTGACGTACCTTACTTAAAAATAACTTAGTCTTATCTTAGAATAGTAAATTTGTAAATCAAAACTAAGTTATTAGTTTGTAGTTCTTTACTTGAAAATATTTACTTCTGATTTTAGAAATGACAATTTGAAAATCAGATCTAAGTTAATAGTTTGACGTTATTTACTTCATAACAACTAAGTCTTATTTTAGTATAGTGAATTTGTAAATCAAAACTAAGTTATTAGTTTGTAGTTCTTTACTTGAAAATATTTACTTCTGATTTTAAAAATGACAAATTGAAAATCAGATCTAAGTTAATAGTTTGACGTTCTTTACTTCAAAATAGATAAGTCTAATTTTAGAATACTGTATTTGTAAATCAAAACTAAGTTGTTAGTGTGAAGTTCTTTATTTGAAAATATCTCCTTTAGATTTTAGAAATGACAATTTGAAAATCAGATCTGAGTTAATAGTTTGACGTTCTCTACATCAAAATAACTAAATTATGTTTTAGAATAGTTAACTTGTAAACCAAAACTAAGTTATTAGTTTGAAGTCTTTTACCTGAAAATATATACTTCTGATTTTAGAAATGACAATTTGAAAATCATATCTAAGTGAATAGTTTGACGTTCTTTACTTCTAAATGACTAAGTCTTATTTTAGTGTAGTGAATTTGTAAATCAAAACTAAGTTATTAGTTTGAAGTTCTTTACTTGAAATTATCTACTTGTAATTTTAGAAATGACAATTAAAAAATCAAATCTAAGTTAATAGTTTGACGTTTTTTACTTCAAAATAACTAAGTCTTATTTTAGAATAGTGAATTTGTAAATCAAAGCTAAGTTATTAGTTTGAAGTTCTTTACTTGAAAATATCTACTTCTGATTTTAGAAATGACAATTTGAAAATCAGTTCTAAGTTAATAGTTTGACGTTTTCTACTTCCAAATAACTAACTCTTATTTTAGTATAGTGAATTTGTAAATTAAAACTAAGTTATTAGTTTGAAGTTCTTAACTTGAAAATATCTACTACTAATTTTAGAAATGACAATTTAAAAATCAGATCTAAGTTAATAGTTTGACGTTTTTCACTTCAAAATAACTAAGATTTATTTTAGCCTAGTGAATTTGGTAATCAAAACTAAGTTAATAGTTTGAAGATTTTTACTTCAAATTTACTGATTCGGATCTTAGTAACGTAAATTTGGAAATCAAATCTAAGGTTGTAGTTTAAAGTTCTTTACTTGAAAATATCTACTTCTGATTTTAGAAATGACAATTTGAAAATCAGGTCTAAGTTAATAGTTTGACGCTCTTTACATCAAAATTACAAAATTTTATTTTAGAATAGTTAACTTGTAAATCAAAACTAAGTTATTAGTTTGAAGTTCTTTACTTGAAAATATATACTCCTGATTTTAGAAATGACAATTTGCAAATCAGAACTAAGTTAATAGTTTGACGTTCTTCTCTTCAAAATAGCTAATTCATATTTTAGAATAGTGAATTTGTAAATCAGAACTAAGTTGTTAGCTTGAAGTGCTTTACTTGAAAATATCTACTACTGATTTTAGAAATGAAAATTTGAAAATCAGATCTAAGTTAATAGTTTGACGTTCTTTACTTCAAAATAACTAAGTCTTATTTTAGACTAGTGAATTTGTAAATCAAATCTAAGTTATTAGTTTAAAGTTTTTTACTTCAAATTTACTAATTCGGATCTTAGTAATGTAAATTTGGAAATCAAATCTAAGGTTGTAGTTTGAACTTCTTTACTTGAAATTATCTACTTGTGATTTTAGAAATGACAATTTAAAAAGCAAATCTAAGTTAATAGTTTGACGTTTTTTATTTCAAAATAACTAAGTCTTATTTTAGAATAGTGAATTTGTAAATCAAAGCTGAGTTATTAGTTTGAAGTTCTTTACTTGAAGATATCTACTTCTGATTTTAGAAATGACAATTTGAAAATCAGATCTAAGTTAATAGTTTGACGTTTTCTACTTCCAAATAACTAACTCTTATTTTAGTATAGTGAATTTGTAAATTAAAACTAAGTTATTAGTTTGAAGTTCTTAACTTGAAAATATCTACTACTAATTTTAGAAATGACAATTTGAAAATCAGATCTAAGTTAATAGTTTGACGTTTTTCACTTCAAAATAACTAAGATTTATTTTAGACTAGTGAATTTGTTAATCAAAACTAAGTTTATAGTTTGAAGTTTTTTACTTCAAATTTACTGATTTAAATCTTAGTAACGTAAATTTGGAAATCAAATCTAATGTTGTAGTTTAAAGTTCTTTACTTGAAAATAACTACTTCTGATTTTAGAAATGACAATTTGAAAATCAGATCTAAGTTAATAGTTTGACGCTCTTTACATCAAAATTACAAAATTTTATTTTAGAATAGTTAACTTGTAAATCAAAACTAAGTTATTAGTTTGAAGTTTTTTACTTGAAAATATCTACTTCTCATTTTAGAAATTACAATTTGAAAATTAGATCTAAGTTAATAGTTTGACGTTCTTTACTTCAAAATAGATAAGTCTTATTTTAGAATACTGTATTTGTATATCAAAACTAAGTTGTTAGTTTGAAGTCCTTTATTTGAAAATATCTGCTTCAGATTTTAGAAATGACAATTTGAAAATCAGATATAAGTTAATAGTTTGACGTTCTTTACCTCAAACCAACTAAGACTTATTTTAGACTAGTAAATTTGTAAATCAAAACTAAGTTATTAGCTTGAAGTTCTTTACTTGAAAATATCTACTACTGATTTTAGAAATGACAATTTGAAAATCAGATCTAAGGTAATAGTTTGATGTTCCTTACTTCAAACTAACTTAGTCTTATTTTAGAATAGTGAATTTATAAATCAAAACTAACTTATTAGTTTGTAGTTCTTTACTTGAACATATCTACTGCTGCTTGTAGAAATGACAATTTGAAAATCAGAACTAAGTTAATAGTTTGTCGTTTTTTACTTCAAAATAGATAAGTCTTATTTTAGAATAGTGTATTTGTAAATCAAAACTAAGTTATTAGTTTGAAGTTCTATACTTGAAAATATCTACTCCTGATTTTAGAAATGACAATTTGCAAATGAGAACTAAGTTAATAGTTTGACGTTCTTTTCTTCAAAATAGCTAATTCATATTTTAGAATAGTGAATTTGTAAATCAGAACTAAGTTGTTAGCTTGAAGTGCTTTACTTGAAAATATCTACTACTGATTTTAGAAATGAAAATTTGAAAATCAGATCTAAGTTAATAGTTTGACGTTCTTTACTTCAAAATAACTAAGTCTTATTTTAGACTAGTGAATTTGTAAATCAAATCTAAGTTATTAGTTTAAAGTTTTTTACTTCAAATTTACTAATTCGGATCTTAGTAATGTAAATTTGGAAATCAAATCTAAGGTTGCAGTTTGAAGTTCTTTACTTGAAATTATCTACTTGTGATTTTAGAAATGACAATTTAAAAATCAAATCTAAGTTAATAGTTTGACGTTTTTTACTTCAAAATAACTAAGTCTTATTTTAGAATAGTGAATTTGTAAATCAAAGCTAAGTTATTAGTTTGAAGTTCTTTACTTGAAAATATCTACTTCTGATTTTAGAAATGACAATTTGAAAATCAGATCTAAGTTAATAGTTTGACGTTCTTTACTTCAAAATAGATAAGTCTTATTTTAGAATACTGTATTTGTATATCAAAACTAAGTTGTTAGTTTGAAGTCCTTTATTTGAAAATATCTGCTTCAGATTTTAGAAATGACAATTTGAAATTTAGATCTAAGTTAATAGTTTGACGTTCTTTACTTCAAAATAACTAAGTGTTATTTTAGAATTGTCAATTTGTAAATCAAAGCTAAGTTATTAGTTTCAAGTTCTTTACTTGAAAACATCTGCTTCAGATTTTAGAAATGACAGTTTGAAAATGAGATCTAAGTTAATAGTTTGACGTTCTTTACTACTGAACAACTAAGTCTTATTTTAGACTAGTGAATTTCTAAATCAAAACTAAGTTATTAGTTTAAAGTTTTTTACTACAAATTTACTAATTCAGATCTTAGTAATTTCAATTTGAAAATCAAATCTAAGGTTGTAGTTTGAAGTTCTTTACTTGAAAATATCTACTTCTGATTTTAGAAATGACAATTTGAAAATCAGATCTAAGTTAATAGTTTGACGTTCTTTACTTCAAAATAACTAAGTCTTATTTAAGACTAGTGAATATGTAAATCGAAACTAAGTTATTAATTTAAAGTTTTTTACTTTAAATTTACTAATTCGGATCTTAGAAATGTAAATTTGAAAATCATATTTAAGGTTTTATTTTGAAGGTTTATAATTGAATATATGCACTTCTAATTTTAGAAATGACAATTTAAAAATCAGATCTAGTTATTAGTTTGACGTTCTTTACTTCGAAATAACTAAGACTTATATTAGAATAGGGAATTTGTAAATCAAAACTAAGTTATTAGTTTAAAGTTCTTTACTTGAAAATATCTGCTTCAGATTTTAGAAATGACAATTTGAAAATCAGATCTAAGTTAATAGTTTGATGTTTTTTACTTCAATATAGATAAGTCTTATTTTAGAATACTGTATATGTAAATCAAAACTAAGTTATTAGTTTGAAGTTCTTTATTTGAAAATATCTGCTTCAGATTTTATAAATGACAATTTGAAAATCAGATCTAAGTTATTAGTTTGTCGTTCATTACTTCAAAATAACTAAGTCTTATTTTAAAATAGTGAATTTGTAAATCAAAACTAAGTTATTAGTTTAAAGTTCTTTACTTGAAATGACAATTTGAAAATCAGGTCTAAGTTAATAGTATGACGTTCTTTACTTCAAAATAGATAAGTCTTATTTTAGTATACTGTATTTGTAAATCAAAACTAAGTTATTAGTATGACGTTCTTTACTTGAAAAAATCTACTACTGATTTTAGAAATGACAACTTGAAAATCAGATCTAAGTTAATAGTTTGATGTTTTTTACTTCAATATAGATAAGTCTTATTTTAGAATACTGTATATGTAAATCAAAACTAAGTTATTAGTTTGAAGTTCTTTATTTGAAAATATCTGCTTCAGATTTTATAAATGACAATTTGAAAATCAGATCTAAGTTATTAGTTTGTCGTTCATTACTTCAAAATAACTAAGTCTTATTTTAGAATACTGTATTTGTAAATCAAATCTAAGTTATTAGTTTGAAGTTCTATAATTGAAAACATCTACTTCTGATTTTGGAAATGACAATTTGAAAATCAGATCTAAGTTAATAGTTTGGCGTTCTTTACTTCATAACAACTAAGTCTTATTTTAGAATAGTAAATTTGTAAATCAAAGCTAAGTTATTTGTTTAAAGTTTTTTCCTTAAAAAAATCTACTTCTGATTTTAGAATTGACAACTTGAAAATCAGGTCTAAGTTAATACTTTGACGTTCTTTACTTCAAAATAACTAAGTCTTATTTTAGAATATTGAATTTGTAAATCAAAGCTAAGTTATTTGTTTACAAATCTTTACTTGAAAATATCTACTACTGATTTTAGAAATGCCCATTTGAAAATCAGATCTAAGTTAATAGTTTGACGTTCTTTACTTCAAAATAACTAAGTCTTATTTTAGAATAGTGAATTTGTAAATCAAAGCTAAGTTATAAGTTTGAAGTTCTCTACTTGAAAATATCTACTACTGATTTTAGAAATGACAATTTGAAAATCAGATCTAAGTTAATACTATGACGTTCTTTACTTCAAAATCACTAAGTCTTATTTTAGACTAGTGAATTTTTAAATCAAAACTAAGTTATTAGTTTCAAGTTTTTTACTTCAAAATTACTAATTCGGAACTTAGTAATGTAAATTTTGAAATCAAATCTAAGGTTGTAGTTTGAAGTTCTTTACTTGAAAATCTCTACTTCTGATTTTAGAAATGACATATTGAAAATCAGATCTAAGTTAATAGTTTGACGTTCTTTACTTGAATATAACTAAGTCTTATTTTAGAATAGTTAATTTGCAAATCACAGCTAAGTTATTAGTTTAAAGTTCTTTACTTGAAAATATCTACTTCGGATTTTAGAAATGACAATTTAAAAATCAGATCTAAGTTAATGGTTTGACGTCCTTTACTTCAAAATAGATAAGTCTTATTTTAGAATACTGTATTTGTAAATCAAATCTAAGTTATTAGTTTGAAGTTCTTTAATTGAAAACATCTACTTCTGATTTTGGAAATGACCATTTGAAAATCAGATCTAAGTTAATAGTTTGACGTTCTTTACTTCAAAACAACTAAGTCTTATTTTAGTTTAGTGAATTTGTAAATCAAAACTAAGTTATTAGTTTGAAGTCTATACTTGAAAAAATCTACTACTGATTTTAGAAATGAGAATTTGAAAATCAGATCTAAGTTAATAGTTTGACGTTCTTCACTTCATAACAACTAAGTCTTATTTTAGAATAGTAAATTTGTAAATCATAAGCTAAGTTATTTGTTTAAAGTTCTTTCCTTAAAAAAATCTACTTCTGATTTTAGAATTGACAATTTGAAAATCAGGTCTAAGTTAATAGTTTGAGGTTTTTTACTAAAAAATAACTAAATCTTATTTTAGTCTAGTAAATTTGTAAATCAAAACTAAGTTATTAGTTTGAAGTTCTCTACTTGAAAATATCTACTACTGATTTTAGAAATGACAATTTGAAAATCAGATCTAAGTTAATACTTTGACGTTCTTTACTTCAAAATAACTAAGTCTTATTTTAGAATATTGAATTTGTAAATCAAAGCTAAGTTATTTGTTTACAAATTTTTCCTTAAAAAAATCTACTTCTGAATTTAGAAATGACAATTTGAAAATCAGGTCTAAGTTAATAGTTTGACGTTTTTTACTTCTAAATAACTAAGTCTTATTTTAGACTAGTAAACTTGTAAATCAAAACTAAGTTATTAGTTTGAAGTTCTCTACTTGAAAATATCTGCTACTGATTTTAGAAATGACAATTTGAAAATCAGATCTAAGTTAATAGTTTGACGTTCTTTACTTCAAAATAGATAAGTTTTATTTTAGAATGCTGTATTTGTAAATCAAAACTAAGTTGTTAGTTTGAAGTTCTTTATTTCAAAATATCTGCTTCAGATTTTAGAAATGACAATTTGAAAATCAGATCTAAGTTAATAGTTTGATGTTTTTTACTTCAATATAGATAAGTCTTATTTTAGAATACTGTATATGTAAATCAAAACTAAGTTATTAGTTTGAAGTTCTTTATTTGAAAATATCTGCTTCAGATTTTAGAAATGACAATTTGAAAATCAGGTCTAAGTTAATAGTTTGACGTTCTTTACTTCAAAATAGATAAGTCTTATTTTAGTATACTGTATTTGTAAATCAAAACTAAGTTATTAGTATGACGTTCTTTACTTGAAAAAATCTACTACTGATTTTAGAAATGACAATTTGAAAATCAGATATAAGTTAATAGTTTGACGTTCTTTACTTCAAAATAGATAAATCTTATTTTAGAATACTGTATTTGTAAATCAAATCTAAGTTATTAGTTTGAAGTTCTTTAATTGAAAACATCTACTTCTGATTTTGGAAATGACAATTTGAAAAGCAGATCTAAGTTAATAGTTTGACGTTCTTTACATCAAAACAACTAAGTCTTATTTTAGTATAGTGAATTTGTAAATCAAAGCTATATTATTATTTTGAAGTTTCCATACTTGAAAATATCTACTACTGATTTTAGAAATGACAATTTGAAAATCAGATCTAAGTTAATAGTTTGACGTTCTTTACTTCAAAATAGATAAGTCTTATTTTAGAATACTGTATTTGTAAATCAAATCTAAGTTATTAGTTTGAAGTTCTATAATTGAAAACATCTACTTCTGATTTTGGAAATGACAATTTGAAAATCAGATCTAAGTTAATAGTTTGACGTTCTTTACTTCATAACAACTAAGTCTTATTTTAGAATAGTAAATTTGTAAATCAAAGCTAAGTTATTTGTTTAAAGTTCTTTCCTTAAAAAAATCTACTTCTGATTTTAGAATTGACAACTTGAAAATCAGGTCTAAGTTAATACTTTGACGTTCTTTACATCAAAATAACTAAGTCTTATTTTAGAATATTGAATTTGTAAATCAAAGCTAAGTTATTTGTTTACAAATCTTTCCTTAAAAAAATCTACTTCTGATTTTAGAAATGACAATTTGAAAATCAGATCTAAGTTAATAGTTTGACGTTCTTTACTTCAAAATAGATAAGCCTTATTTTAGAATGCTGTATTTGTAAATCAAAACTAAGTTGTTAGTTTGAAGTTCCTTATTTGAAAATATCTGCTTCAGATTTTAGAAATGACAATTTGAAAATCAGGTCTAAGTTAATAGTTAGACGTTCTTTACATCATAACAATTAAGTCTTATTTTAGAATAGTAAATTTGTAAATCAAAACTAAGTTATTAGTTTGAAGTTCTTTACTTGAAAATATCTACTACTGATTTTAGAAATGACCATTTGAAAATCAGATCTAAGTTAATAGTTTGACGTTCTTTACTTCAAAATAACTAAGTCTTATTTTAGAATACTAAATTTGTAAATCAAAGCTAAGTTATTAGTTTGAAGTTCTTTACTTGAAAATATCTACTACTGATTTTAGAAATGACAATTTGAAAATCAGATCTAAGTTAATAGTTTGTAGTTCTTTACTTCAATATAACTAAGTCTTATTTTAGGATAGTGAATTTGTAAATCAAAGCTAAGTTATTAATTTGAAGTTCTTTACTTGAACATATCTACTTCTGATTTAAGAAATGACAATTGTAAATCAGGTCTAAGTTAATAGTATGACGTTTTTTACTTCAAAATAACTAAGTCTTATTTCACACTAGTGAATTTACTAAATCAAAACTAAGTTATAAGTTTGAAGTTCTCTACTTGAAAATATCTACTACTGATTTTAGAAATGACAATTTGAAAATCAGATCTAAGTTAATACTATGACGTTCTTTACTTCAAAATCACTAAGTCTTTTTTTAGAATATTGATATTGTAAATCAAAGCTATGTTATTTGTTTACAAATCTTTCCTTAAAAAAATCTACTTCTGATTTTAGAAATGACAATTTGAAAATCAGGTCGAAGTCTTATTTTAGAATAGTAAATTTGTAAATCAAATTTAAGTTATTTGTTTAAAGTTCTATCCTTAAAAAAATCTACTTCTGATTTTAGAAATGACAATTTGAAAATCAGATCTAAGTTAATATTTTAACGTTCTTTATATCAAAATAACTAACACTTATTTTAGAATAGTTAATTTGTAAATCATATCTAAGTTATTAGTTTGAAGTTCTTTACTTGTAAATATCTACTTCTTTTTTAAGAAATGACAATTTGAAAATCAGATCTAAGTTAATAGTTTGACGTTATTTACTTCAAAATAGATAAGTCTTATTTTAGAATACTGTATTTGTAAATCAAAACTAAGTTGTTAGTTTGAAGTATTTTATTTGAAAATATCTACTTCTGATTATAGAAATGATAATTTGAAAATCAGATCTAAGTTATTAGTTTGAAGTTCATTACTTCAAAAGAACTAAGTCTTATTTTTAAATAGTGAATTTGTAAATCAAAACTAAGTTATTAGTTTAAAGTTCTTTACTTGAAAATATCTGCTTCTGATTTTAGAAATGACAATTTGAAAATCATATCTAACTGAATAGTTTGACGTTCTTTACTTCGAAATGACAAAGTCTTATTTTAGTATAGTGAATTTGTAAATCAAAACTAAGTTATTAGTTTGAGGTTCTTTACTTGAAAATATCTACTACTGATCTTAGAAATGACAATTTGAAAATCAGATCTAAGTTAATAGTTTGACGTTCTTTACTTCAAAATAACTAAGTCTGATTTGAGACTAGTGAATTTGTTAATCAAAACTAAGTTATAAGTTTGAAGTACTTTACTTAAAAATAACTACTTCTGATTTTAAAAATGACAATTTGAAAATCAGATCTAAGTTAATGGTTTGACGTTCTTTACTTCAAAATAGATAAGTCTTATTTTAGAATACTGTATTTGTAAATCAAAACTAAGTTGTTAGTTTGAAGTTTTCTATTTGAAAATATTTGCTTTAGATTTTAGAAATGACAATTTGAAAATCAGATCTAAGTTAAAAGTTTGACGCTCTTTACATCAAAATAACTAATTTTGTTTTAGAATAGTTAATTTGCAAATCAAAACTAAGTTATTAGTTTGAAGTTCTTTACTTTGAAATATCTACGTTTTTTTTAAGAAATCACAGTTTGAAACTCAGATCTAAGTTAATAGTATGACTTTCTATACTTCAAAATAGATAAGTCTTATTTTGGAATACTGTTTTTGTAAATCAAAACTAAGTTCTTAGTTTGAAGTACTTTATTTGAAAATATCTGCTTCAGATTTTAGAAATGACAATTTGAAAATCAGATCTAAGTTAATAGTTTGACGTTCTTTACTTCAAAATAGATAAGTCTTATTTTAGAATACTGTATTTGTAAATCAAAACTAAGTTATTAGTTTGAAGTACTTTACTTAAAAATATCTACTTCTGATTTTAGTATTGACATATTGAAAATCAGATCTAAGTTAATAGTTTGACGTTCTTTACTTCAAAATAGCTAAGTCTTATTTTAGAATACTGTATTTGTAAATCGCAACTAAGTTGTTAGTTTGAAGTTCTTTACTTGATAAAAACTACTACTGATTTCAGAAATGACAATTTGAAAATCAGATCTAAGTTAACAGTTTGACGTTCTTTACTTCAAAATAACTAAGTCTTATTTTAGACTAGTGAATTTGTAAATCAAAACAAAGTTATTAGTTTAAAGTTTTTAATTTCCAATTTACTAATTCGGATCTTAGTAATGTAAATATTGAAATCAAATCTAAAGTAGTAGTTTGAAGTTCTTTACTTGTAAATATCTACTTCTGATTTTAAAAATGATATTTTGAAAATCAGATCTAAATTAATAGTTTGACGTTCTTTACTTCAATATAACTAAATCTTATTTTAGTATAGTCAATTTGTAAATCAAAGCTAAGTTATTAATTTGAAGTTCTTTACTTGAACATATCTACTTATGATTTTAGAAATAACAATTTGAAAATCAGGTCTAAGTTAATAGTATGACGTTTTTTACTTCAAAATAACTAAGTCTTATTTTAGACTATTGAATTTGTTAATCAAAACTAAGTTATTAGTTTGTAGTTCTTTACTTGAAAATATTTACTTCTGATTTTAGAAATGACAATTTGAAAATCAGATCTAAGTTAAAAGTTTGACGTACCTTACTTAAAAATAACTTAGTCTTATCTTAGAATAGTAAATTTGTAAATCAAAACTAAGTTATTAGTTTGTAGTTCTTTACTTGAAAATATTTACTTCTGATTTTAGAAATGACAATTTGAAAATCAGATCTAAGTTAATAGTTTGACGTTATTTACTTCATAACAACTAAGTCTTATTTTAGTATAGTGAATTTGTAAATCAAAACTAAGTTATTAGTTTGTAGTTCTTTACTTGAAAATATTTACTTCTGATTTTAAAAATGACAATTTGAAAATCAGATCTAAGTTAATAGTTTGACGTTCTTTACTTCAAAATAGCTAAGTCTTATTTTAGAATACTGTATTTGTAAATCGCAAGTAAGTTGTTAGTTTGAAGTTCTTTACTTGATAAAAACTACTACTGATTTCAGAAATGACAATTTGAAAATCAGATCTAAGTTAACAGTTTGACGTTCTTTACTTCAAAATAACTAAGTCTTATTTTAGACTAGTGAATTTGTAAATCAAAACAAAGTTATTAGTTTAAAGTTTTTAATTTCCAATTTACTAATTCGGATCTTAGTAATGTAAATATTGAAATCAAATCTAAAGTAGTAGTTTGAAGTTCTTTACTTGTAAATATCTACTTCTGATTTTAAAAATGATAATTTGAAAATCAGATCTAAATTAATAGTTTGACGTTCTTTACTTCAATATAACTAAATCTTATTTTAGTATAGTCAATTTGTAAATCAAAGCTAAGTTATTAATTTGAAGTTCTTTACTTGAACATATCTACTTCTGATTTTAGAAATAACAATTTGAAAATCAGGTCTAAGTTAATAGTATGACGTTTTTTACTTCAAAATAACTAAGTCTTATTTTAGACTATTGAATTTGTTAATCAAAACTAAGTTATTAGTTTGTAGTTCTTTACTTGAAAATATTTACTTCTGATTTTAGAAATGACAATTTGAAAATCAGATCTAAGTTAAAAGTTTGACGTACCTTACTTAAAAATAACTTAGTCTTATCTTAGAATAGTAAATTTGTAAATCAAAACTAAGTTATTAGTTTGTAGTTCTTTACTTGAAAATATTTACTTCTGATTTTAGAAATGACAATTTGAAAATCAGATCTAAGTTAATAGTTTGACGTTATTTACTTCATAACAACTAAGTCTTATTTTAGTATAGTGAATTTGTAAATCAAAACTAAGTTATTAGTTTGTAGTTCTTTACTTGAAAATATTTACTTCTGATTTTAAAAATGACAAATTGAAAATCAGATCTAAGTTAATAGTTTGACGTTCTTTACTTCAAAATAGATAAGTCTAATTTTAGAATACTGTATTTGTAAATCAAAACTAAGTTGTTAGTGTGAAGTTCTTTATTTGAAAATATCTCCTTTAGATTTTAGAAATGACAATTTGAAAATCAGATCTGAGTTAATAGTTTGACGTTCTCTACATCAAAATAACTAAATTATGTTTTAGAATAGTTAACTTGTAAACCAAAACTAAGTTATTAGTTTGAAGTCTTTTACCTGAAAATATATACTTCTGATTTTAGAAATGACAATTTGAAAATCATATCTAAGTGAATAGTTTGACGTTCTTTACTTCTAAATGACTAAGTCTTATTTTAGTGTAGTGAATTTGTAAATCAAAACTAAGTTATTAGTTTGAAGTTCTTTACTTGAAATTATCTACTTGTAATTTTAGAAATGACAATTAAAAAATCAAATCTAAGTTAATAGTTTGACGTTTTTTACTTCAAAATAACTAAGTCTTATTTTAGAATAGTGAATTTGTAAATCAAAGCTAAGTTATTAGTTTGAAGTTCTTTACTTGAAAATATCTACTTCTGATTTTAGAAATGACAATTTGAAAATCAGTTCTAAGTTAATAGTTTGACGTTTTCTACTTCCAAATAACTAACTCTTATTTTAGTATAGTGAATTTGTAAATTAAAACTAAGTTATTAGTTTGAAGTTCTTAACTTGAAAATATCTACTACTAATTTTAGAAATGACAATTTAAAAATCAGATCTAAGTTAATAGTTTGACGTTTTTCACTTCAAAATAACTAAGATTTATTTTAGCCTAGTGAATTTGGTAATCAAAACTAAGTTAATAGTTTGAAGATTTTTACTTCAAATTTACTGATTCGGATCTTAGTAACGTAAATTTGGAAATCAAATCTAAGGTTGTAGTTTAAAGTTCTTTACTTGAAAATATCTACTTCTGATTTTAGAAATGACAATTTGAAAATCAGGTCTAAGTTAATAGTTTGACGCTCTTTACATCAAAATTACAAAATTTTATTTTAGAATAGTTAACTTGTAAATCAAAACTAAGTTATTAGTTTGAAGTTCTTTACTTGAAAATATATACTCCTGATTTTAGAAATGACAATTTGCAAATCAGAACTAAGTTAATAGTTTGACGTTCTTCTCTTCAAAATAGCTAATTCATATTTTAGAATAGTGAATTTGTAAATCAGAACTAAGTTGTTAGCTTGAAGTGCTTTACTTGAAAATATCTACTACTGATTTTAGAAATGAAAATTTGAAAATCAGATCTAAGTTAATAGTTTGACGTTCTTTACTTCAAAATAACTAAGTCTTATTTTAGACTAGTGAATTTGTAAATCAAATCTAAGTTATTAGTTTAAAGTTTTTTACTTCAAATTTACTAATTCGGATCTTAGTAATGTAAATTTGGAAATCAAATCTAAGGTTGTAGTTTGAACTTCTTTACTTGAAATTATCTACTTGTGATTTTAGAAATGACAATTTAAAAAGCAAATCTAAGTTAATAGTTTGACGTTTTTTATTTCAAAATAACTAAGTCTTATTTTAGAATAGTGAATTTGTAAATCAAAGCTGAGTTATTAGTTTGAAGTTCTTTACTTGAAGATATCTACTTCTGATTTTAGAAATGACAATTTGAAAATCAGATCTAAGTTAATAGTTTGACGTTTTCTACTTCCAAATAACTAACTCTTATTTTAGTATAGTGAATTTGTAAATTAAAACTAAGTTATTAGTTTGAAGTTCTTAACTTGAAAATATCTACTACTAATTTTAGAAATGACAATTTGAAAATCAGATCTAAGTTAATAGTTTGACGTTTTTCACTTCAAAATAACTAAGATTTATTTTAGACTAGTGAATTTGTTAATCAAAACTAAGTTTATAGTTTGAAGTTTTTTACTTCAAATTTACTGATTTAAATCTTAGTAACGTAAATTTGGAAATCAAATCTAATGTTGTAGTTTAAAGTTCTTTACTTGAAAATAACTACTTCTGATTTTAGAAATGACAATTTGAAAATCAGATCTAAGTTAATAGTTTGACGCTCTTTACATCAAAATTACAAAATTTTATTTTAGAATAGTTAACTTGTAAATCAAAACTAAGTTATTAGTTTGAAGTTTTTTACTTGAAAATATCTACTTCTCATTTTAGAAATTACAATTTGAAAATTAGATCTAAGTTAATAGTTTGACGTTCTTTACTTCAAAATAGATAAGTCTTATTTTAGAATACTGTATTTGTATATCAAAACTAAGTTGTTAGTTTGAAGTCCTTTATTTGAAAATATCTGCTTCAGATTTTAGAAATGACAATTTGAAAATCAGATATAAGTTAATAGTTTGACGTTCTTTACCTCAAACCAACTAAGACTTATTTTAGACTAGTAAATTTGTAAATCAAAACTAAGTTATTAGCTTGAAGTTCTTTACTTGAAAATATCTACTACTGATTTTAGAAATGACAATTTGAAAATCAGATCTAAGGTAATAGTTTGATGTTCCTTACTTCAAACTAACTTAGTCTTATTTTAGAATAGTGAATTTATAAATCAAAACTAACTTATTAGTTTGTAGTTCTTTACTTGAACATATCTACTGCTGCTTGTAGAAATGACAATTTGAAAATCAGAACTAAGTTAATAGTTTGTCGTTTTTTACTTCAAAATAGATAAGTCTTATTTTAGAATAGTGTATTTGTAAATCAAAACTAAGTTATTAGTTTGAAGTTCTATACTTGAAAATATCTACTCCTGATTTTAGAAATGACAATTTGCAAATGAGAACTAAGTTAATAGTTTGACGTTCTTTTCTTCAAAATAGCTAATTCATATTTTAGAATAGTGAATTTGTAAATCAGAACTAAGTTGTTAGCTTGAAGTGCTTTACTTGAAAATATCTACTACTGATTTTAGAAATGAAAATTTGAAAATCAGATCTAAGTTAATAGTTTGACGTTCTTTACTTCAAAATAACTAAGTCTTATTTTAGACTAGTGAATTTGTAAATCAAATCTAAGTTATTAGTTTAAAGTTTTTTACTTCAAATTTACTAATTCGGATCTTAGTAATGTAAATTTGGAAATCAAATCTAAGGTTGCAGTTTGAAGTTCTTTACTTGAAATTATCTACTTGTGATTTTAGAAATGACAATTTAAAAATCAAATCTAAGTTAATAGTTTGACGTTTTTTACTTCAAAATAACTAAGTCTTATTTTAGAATAGTGAATTTGTAAATCAAAGCTAAGTTATTAGTTTGAAGTTCTTTACTTGAAAATATCTACTTCTGATTTTAGAAATGACAATTTGAAAATCAGATCTAAGTTAATAGTTTGACGTTCTTTACTTCAAAATAGATAAGTCTTATTTTAGAATACTGTATTTGTATATCAAAACTAAGTTGTTAGTTTGAAGTCCTTTATTTGAAAATATCTGCTTCAGATTTTAGAAATGACAATTTGAAATTTAGATCTAAGTTAATAGTTTGACGTTCTTTACTTCAAAATAACTAAGTGTTATTTTAGAATTGTCAATTTGTAAATCAAAGCTAAGTTATTAGTTTCAAGTTCTTTACTTGAAAACATCTGCTTCAGATTTTAGAAATGACAGTTTGAAAATGAGATCTAAGTTAATAGTTTGACGTTCTTTACTACTGAACAACTAAGTCTTATTTTAGACTAGTGAATTTCTAAATCAAAACTAAGTTATTAGTTTAAAGTTTTTTACTACAAATTTACTAATTCAGATCTTAGTAATTTCAATTTGAAAATCAAATCTAAGGTTGTAGTTTGAAGTTCTTTACTTGAAAATATCTACTTCTGATTTTAGAAATGACAATTTGAAAATCAGATCTAAGTTAATAGTTTGACGTTCTTTACTTCAAAATAACTAAGTCTTATTTAAGACTAGTGAATATGTAAATCGAAACTAAGTTATTAATTTAAAGTTTTTTACTTTAAATTTACTAATTCGGATCTTAGAAATGTAAATTTGAAAATCATATTTAAGGTTTTATTTTGAAGGTTTATAATTGAATATATGCACTTCTAATTTTAGAAATGACAATTTAAAAATCAGATCTAGTTATTAGTTTGACGTTCTTTACTTCGAAATAACTAAGACTTATATTAGAATAGGGAATTTGTAAATCAAAACTAAGTTATTAGTTTAAAGTTCTTTACTTGAAAATATCTGCTTCAGATTTTAGAAATGACAATTTGAAAATTAGATCTAAGTTAATAGTTTGACGTTCTTTACTTCAAAATAACTAAGTCTTATTTTAGTATAGTGAATTTGTAAATTAAAACTAAGTTATTAGTTTGAAGTTTTTATTTGAAAATATCTACTACTGATTTTAGAAATGACAATTTGAAAATCAGATCTAAGTTAATAGTTTGACGTTCTTTACTTCAAAATAACTAAGTCTTATTTTAGAATTGTCAATTTGGATATCAAAGCTAAGTTATTAGTTTTAAGTTCTTGACTGGAAAATATCTACTTCTGATTTTGGAAATGACAATTTGAAAATCAGGTCTAAGTTAATAGTTTGACGTTCCTTACTTCAAAATAACTTAAACCTATTTTAGAATAGTGAATTTGTAAATCAAAACTAAGTTATTAGTATGAAGTTCTTTACTTAAAAATATCTACTTCTGATTTAAGAAATCACAATTTGAAAATTAGATCTAAGTGAATAGTTTGACGTTCTTTACTTCAAAATAGATAAGTCTTATCTTAGAATAGTGCATTTGTAAATCAAAGCTAAGTTATTAGTTTGAAGTACTTTACTGTAAATATCTACTTCTAATTTTAAAAATGACAATTTGAAAATCAGATATAAGTTAATTGTTTGACGTTCTTTACTTCAAAATAGATAAGTCTTATTTTAGAATACTGTATTTGTAAATCAAAACTAAGTTATTAGTTTGAAGTTCTTTACTTGAAAATATCTGCTTCAGATTTTAGAAATGACAATTTGAAAATCAGATCTAAGTTAATAGTTTGTAGTTCTTTACTTCAAAATAACTAAGTCTTATTTTAGAATTGTCAATTTGTAAATCAAAGCTAAGTTATTAGTTTGAAGTTCTTTACTTGAAAATATCTGCTTCAGATTTTAGAAATGACAATTTGAAAATGAGATCTAAGTTAATAGTTTGAAGTTCTTTACTTCTGAACAACTAAGTCTTATTTTAGACTAGTGAATTTCTAAATCAAAACTAAGTTATTAGTTTAAAGTTTTTTACTACAAATTTACTAATTCAGATCTTAGTAATTTCAATTTGAAAATCAAATCTAAGGTTGTAGTTTGAAGTTCTTTACTTGAAAATATCTACTTCTGATTTTAGAAATGACAATTTGAAAATCAGATCTAAGTTAATAGTTTGACGTTCTTTACTTCAAAATAACTAAGTCTTATTTAAGACTAGTGAATATGTAAATCAAAACTAAGTTATTAATTTAAAGTTTTTTACTTTAAATTTACTAATTTGGATCTTAGAAATGTAAATTTGAAAATCATATTTAAGGTTTTATTTTGAAGGTTTGTAATTGAATATATGTACTTCTGATTTTAGAAATGACAATTTAAAAATCAGATCTAGTTATTAGTTTGACGTTCTTTACTTCGAAATAACTAAGTCTTATATTAGAATAGGGAATTTGTAAATCAAAACTAAGTTATTAGTTTAAAGTTCTTTACTTGAAAATATCTGCTTCAGATTTTAGAAATGACAATTTGAAATTTAGATCTAAGTTAATAGTTTGACGTTCTTTACTTCAAAATAACTAAGTCTTATTTTAGAATTGTCAATTTGGATATCAAAGCTAAGTTATTAGTTTGAAGTTCTTGACTGGAAAATATCTACTTCTGATTTTGGAAATGACAATTTGAAAATCAGGTCTAAGTTAATAGTTTGACGTTCCTTACTTCAAAATAACTTAATCTTATTTTAGAATAGTGAATTTGTAAATCAAAACTAAGTTATTAGTATGAAGTTCTTTACTTTGAAATATCTACTTCTGATTTAAGAAATCACAATTTGAAAATTAGATCTAAGTGAATAGTTTGACGTTCTTTACTTCAAAATAGATAAGTCTTATCTTAGAATAGTGCATTTGTAAATCAAAACTAAGTTATTAGTTTGAAGTACTTTACTGTAAATATCTACTTCTAATTTTAAAAATGACAATTTGAAAATCAGATATAAGTTAATTGTTTGACGTTCTTTACTTCAAAATAGATAAGTCTTATTTTAGAATACTGTATTTGTAAATCAAAACTAAGTTATTAGTTTGAAGTTTTTTACTTGAAAATATCTGCTTCAGATTTTAGAAATGACAATTTGAAAATCAGATCTAAGTTAATAGTTTGTAGTTCTTTACTTCAAAATAACTAAGTCTTATTTTAGAATTGTCAATTTGTAAATCAAAGCTAAGTTATTAGTTTGAAGTTTTTTACTTGAAAATATCTGCTTCAGATTTTAGAAATGACAATTTGAAAATGAGATCTAAGTTAACAGTTTGAAGTTCTTTACTTCTAAACAACTAAGTCTTATTTTAGACTAGTGAATTTCTAAATCAAAACTAAGTTATTAGTTTAAAGTTTTTTACTACAAATTTACTAATTCAGATCTTAGTAATTTCAATTTGAAAATCAAATCTAAGGTTGTAGTTTGATGTTCTTTACTTGAAAATATCTACTTCTGATTTTAGAAATGACAATTTGAAAATCAGATCTAAGTTAATAGTTTGACGTTTTTTACTTCAAAATAACTAAGTCTTATTTAAGACTAGTGAATATGTAAATCAAAACTAAGTTATTAATTTAAAGTTTTTTACTTTAAATTTACTAATTCGGATCTTAGAAATGTAAATTTGAAAATCATATTTAAAGTTTTATTTTGAAGGTTTATAATTGAATATATGTACTTCTGATTTTAGAAATGACAATTTAAAAATCAGATATAGTTATTAGTTTGACGTTCTTTACTTCGAAATAACTAAGTCTTATATTAGAATAGGGAATTTGTAAATCAAAACTAAGTTATTAGTTTAAAGTTCTTTACTTGAAAATATCTGCTTCAGATTTTAGAAATGACAATTTGAAATTTAGATCTAAGTTAATAGTTTGACGTTCTTTACTTCAAAATAACTAAGTCTTATTTTAGAATTGTCAATTTGTAAATCAAAGCTAAGTTATTAGTTTGAAGTTCTTTACTTGAAAATATCTGCTTCAGATTTTAGAAATGACAGTTTGAAAATGAGATCTAAGTTAATAGTTTGACGTTCTTTACTTCAAAATAACTAAGTCTTATTTTAGAATTGTCAATTTGGAAATCAAAGCTAAGTTATTAGTTTGAAGTTCTTGACTGGAAAATATCTACTTCTGATTTTGGAAATGACAATTTAAAAATCAGGTCTAAGTTAATAGTTTGACGTTCCTTACTTCAAAATAACTTAATCTTATTTTAGACTAGTGAATTTCTAAATCAAAACTAAGTTATTAGTTTAAAGTTTTTTACTACAAATTTACTAATTCAGATCTTAGTAATTTCAATTTGAAAATCAAATCTAAGGTTGTAGTTTGAAGTTCTTTACTTGAAAATATCTACTTCTGATTTTAGAAATGACAATTTGAAAATCAGATCTAAGTTAATAGTTTGACGTTCTTTACTTCAAAATAACTAAGTCTTATTTAAGACTAGTGAATATGTAAATCAAAACTAAGTTATTAATTTAAAGTTTTTTACTTTAAATTTACTAATTCAGATCTTAGAAATGTAAATTTGAAAATCATATTTAAGGTTTTATTTTGAAGGTTTATAATTGAATATATGTACTTCTGATTTTAGAAATGACAATTTAAAAATCAGATCTAGTTATTAGTTTGACGTTCTTTACTTCGAAATAACTAAGTCTTATTTTAGTATAGTGAATTTGTAAATTAAAACTAAGTTATTAGTTTGAAGTTTTTATTTGAAAATATCTACTACTGATGTTAGAAATGACAATTTGAAAATCAGATCTAAGTTATTAGTTGGACGTTCTTTACTTCAAAATAACTAAGTCTTATTTTAGAATTGTCAATTTGGAAATCAAAGCTAAGTTATTAGTTTGAAGTTCTTGACTGGAAAATATCTACTTCTGATTTTGGAAATGACAATTTGAAAATTAGATCTAAGTTAATAGTTTGACGTTCTTTACTTCAAAATAACTAAGTCTTATTTTAGTATAGTGAATTTGTAAATTAAAACTAAGTTATTAGTTTGAAGTTTTTATTTGAAAATATCTACTACTGATTTTAGAAATGACAATTTGAAAATCAGATCTAAGTTATTAGTTTGACGTTCTTTACTTCAAAATAACTAAGTCTTATTTTAGAATTGTCAATTTGGAAATCAAAGCTAAGTTATTAGTTTGAAGTTCTTGACTGGAAAATATCTACTTCTGATTTTGGAAATGAGAATTTAAAAATCAGGTCTAAGTTAATAGTTTGACGTTCCTTACTTCAAAATAACTTAATCTTATTTTAGAATAGTGAATTTGTAAATCAAAACTAAGTTATTAGTATGAAGTTCTTTACTTTGAAATATCTACTTCTGATTTAAGAAATGACAATTTGAAAATTAGATCTAAGTGAATAGTTTGACGTTCTTTACTTCAAAATAGATAAGTCTTATTTTAGAATAGTGCATTTGTAAATCAAAACTAAGTTATTAGTTTGAAGTACTTTACTGTAAATATCTACTTCTTATTTTAAAAATGACAATTTGAAAATCAGATATAAGTTAATAGTTTGACGTTCTTTACTTCAAAATAGATAAGTCTTATTTTAGAATAGTGCATTTGTAAATCAAAACTAAGTTATTAGTTTGAAGTACTTTACTGTAAATATCTACTTCTTATTTTAAAAATGACAATTTGTATATTAGATCTAAGTTAATAATTTGACGTTCTTTACTTCAAAACAACTAAGTCTTATTTTAGTATAGTGAATTAGTAAATCAAAACTAAGTTATTAGTATGAAGTTCTTTACTTAAAAATATCTACTTCTGATTTTACTACAAATTACAATTTGAAAATCAGATCTAAGTTAATAGTTTGACGCTCTTTACTTCAAAATTACTAAGTCTTATTTTAGAATTGTCAATTTGGAAATCAAAGCTAAGTTATTAGTTTGAAGTTCTTGACTGGAAAATATCTACTTCTGATTTTGGAAATGACAATTTAAAAATCAGGTCTAAGTTAATAGTTTGACGTTCCTTACTTCAAAATAACTAAGCCTTTATTTAGAATACTAAATTTGTAAATCAAAACTAAGTTATTAGTTTGAAGTTCTTACTTTGAAATATCTACTTCTTCTTTAAGAAATGACAATTTGAAAATCAGATCTAAGTTAATAGTATGACGTTCTTTACTTCAAAATAGATAAGTCTTATTTTAGAATACTGTATTTGTAAATTAAAACTAAGTTGTTAGTTTGAAGTTCTTTATTTGAAAATATCTGCTTCTGATTTTAGAAATGTCAATTTGAGAATCAGATCTAAGTTAATAGTTTGTTCTTGTTCTTTACTTCAAAATAACTAAGTCTTATTTTAGAATAGTGTAGTTGTAAATCAAAACTAAGTTATTAGTTTGAAGTACTTTACTTAAAAATATCTACTTCTGATTTTCGAAATGACAATTTGAAAATCAGATCTATGTTAATAGTTTGACGTTCTTTACTTCAAAATAAATAAGTCTTATTTTAGAATACTGTATTTGCAAATCAAAACTAAGTTGTTAGTTTGAAGTTCTTTACTTGAAAATTTCTACTTCTGATTTTAGAAATTACAATTTGAAAATCAGATCTAAGTTAATAGTTTGACTTTATTTACTTCAAAATAACTAAGTCTTATTTTAGGATAGTGAATTTGTAAATCAAACCTATGTTATTAATGTGTAGTTCTTTACTTGAAAATATCTACTTCTTATTTTAGAAAAGACAATTTGAAAATCAGATATAAGTTAATAGTTTGACGTTCTTTACTTCTAAATAAGTAAGTCTTATTTTATAATAGTGTATTTGTAAATCAAAACTAAGTTATTAGTTTAAAGTTTTTTACTTCAAATTTTCTAATTCGGATCTTAGTAATGTAAATGTGGAAATTAAATCTAAAGTTGTAGTTTGAAGTTCTTTACTTGAAAATGATTACTTCTGATTTTAGAAATTACAATTTGAAAATCAGATCTAAGTTAATAGTTTGACGTTCTTTACTTAAAAACGACTAAGTCTTATTTTAGTATAGTGAATTTGTAAATCAAAACTAAGTTATTAGTATGAAGTTCTTCACTTGAAAAAAACTAGCACTGATTTTATAAATGACAATTTGAAAATCAGATCTAAGTTAATAGTTTGACGTTCTTTACTTTTAAATAATTTATTAATTAATTATTTATCTATTAATTATCTTTTAATTAATTAATTATCTTTAATTATTTATTATAAAATATATTCTATATATAATATATAAAATATATTCAAATTTGACTAATTCGGATCTTAGTAATGTAAAATTGGAAATCAAATCTAAGGTTGTAGTTTAAAGTTTTTTACTTGAAAATATCTTTTTCTGATTTTAGAAATTACAATTTGAAAATCAGATCTAAGTTAATAGTTTGACGTTCTTTACTTTTAAATAACTAAGTCTTATTTTAGTATAGTGAATTTGTAAATTAAAACTAAGTTATTAGTTTGAAGTTCTTTACTTGAAAATATCTACTACTGATTTTAGAAATTACAATTTGAAAATCAGATCTTAGTTAATAGTTTGACGTTTTTTACTTCAATATAACTTAGTCTTATTTTAGACTTGTGAATTTGTAAATCAAAACTAAGTTATTAGTTTAAAGTTATTTACTTCAAATTTTATTTATTATTTATTATAAAATATATTCTATATATAATATATAAAATATATTCAAATTTGACTAATTCGGATCTTAGTAATGTAAAATTGGAAATCAAATCTAAGGTTGTAGTTTAAAGTTTTTTACTTGAAAATATCTTTTTCTGATTTTAGAAATTACAATTTGAAAATCAGATCTAAGTTAATAGTTTGACGTTCTTTACTTTTAAATAACTAAGTCTTATTTTAGTATCGTGAATTTGTAAATTAAAACTAACTTATTAGTTTGAAGTTCTTTACTTGAAAATATCTACTACTGATTTTAGAAATTACAATTTGAAAATCAGATCTAAGGTAATAGTTTGACGTTTTTTACTTCAATATAACTTAGTCTTATTTTAGACTTGTGAATTTGTAAATCAAAACTAAGTTATTAGTTTAAAGTTATTTACTTCAAATTTGATTTATTATTTATTATAAAATATATTCTATATATAATATATAAAATATATTCAAATTTGACTAATTCGGATCTTAGTAATGTAAAATTGGAAATCAAATCTAAGGTTGTAGTTTAAAGTTTTTTACTTGAAAATATCTTTTTCTGATTTTAGAAATTACAATTTGAAAATCAGATCTAAGTTAATAGTTTGACGTTCTTTACTTTTAAATAACTAAGTCTTATTTTAGTATAGTGAGTTTGTAAATTAAAACTAAGTTATTAGTTTGAAGTTCTTTACTTGAAAATATCTACTACTGATTTTAGAAATTACAATTTGAAAATCAGATCTAAGTTAATAGTTTGACGTTCTTTACTTCTAAATAACTAAGTCTTATTTTAGTATAGTGTATTTGTAAATCAAAACTAAGTTATAAGTTTGAAGTTTTTACTTTGAAATATCTACTTCTGATTTTAGAATTGACCATTTGAAAATCAGATCTAAGTTAATAGCTTGACGATTTTTACTTCAAAATAGCTAAGTCTTATTTTAGGCTAGTGATTTTGTAAATCAAAACTAAGTTATTAGTTTAAAGTTTTTTACTTCAAATTTACTAATTCGGATCTTAGTAATGTATAATTGGAAATCAAAACTAAAGTTGTAGTTTAAAGTTTTTTACTTGCAAATATCTACTTCTGATTTTAGCAATGACAATTTGAAAATCAGATCTAAGTTAATAGTTTGACGTTCTTTACTTCAAAATAACTAAGCCTTTATTTAGAATACTAAATTTGTAAATCAAAGCTAAGTTATTAGTTTAAAGTTCTTTACTTGAAAATAACTACTGCTGATTTTAGAAATGACAATTTGAAAATCAGATGTAAGTTAATAGTTTGACGTTCTTTACTTCAAATAACTAAGCCTTAGTATAGACTAGTGAATTTGTAAATCAAAACTAAGTTATTAGTTTAAAGTTATTTACTTCATATATACTAATTCGGGTCTTAGTAATGTAAATTTCGAAATCAAATCGAAGGTTGTAGTTTGAACTTCTTTACTTGAAAAAATCTACTTCTGATTTTAGAAATTACAATTTGAAAATCAGATATAAGTTAATAGTTTGACGTTCTCTACTTCAAAATAACTAAGACTTATTTTAGAATAGTTAATTTGTAAATCAAAGCTAAGTTATTAGTGTGAAGTTCTTTACTTGAAAATATCTACTTCTTATTTTAGAAACGACAATTTGAAAATCAGATGTGAGTTAATAGTTTGACGTTCTTTACTTCAAATAACTAAGCCTTAGTATAGACTAGTGAATTTGTAAATCAAAACTAAGTTATTAGTTTAAAGTTATTTACTTCATATATACTAATTCGGGTCTTAGTAATGTAAATTTCGAAATCAAATCGAAGGTTGTAGTTTGAAGTTCTTTACTTGAAAATATCTACTTCTGATTTTCGAAATGACAATTTGAAACTCAGATATAAGTTAATAGTTTGACGTTCTTTACTTCAAAATAACTAAGACTTATTTTAGAATAGCCAATTTGTAAATCAAAGCTAAGTTATTAGTTTGAAGTTCTTTACTTGAATATATCTACTTTTAATTTTAGAAATGACAATTTGAAAATCAGGTCTCACTTAATAGTTTGACGTTTTTTACTTCAAAATAACTAAGTTTAATTTAGTATAGTGAATTTGTAAATCAAAGCTATGTTATTAGTTTAAAGTTTTTTACTTGAAATTATCTACTTCTGATTTTAGAAATGACAATTTGAAAAGCAGATCTAAGTTAATAGTTTGACGATCTCTACATCAAAATAACTAAGTCTTATTTTAGAATAGTGAATTTGTAAATCAAAGCTAAGTTATTAGTTTGAAGTTCTTTACTTGAAAATATCTACTACTGATTTTAGAAATGACAATTTGAAAATCAGATCTAAATTAATACTTTGACGTTCTTTACTGCAAAATAACTCAGTCTTATTTTAGAATACTGAAATTGTAAATCAAATCGAAGGTTGTAGTTTGAAGTTCTTTACTTGAAAAAATCTACTTCTGATTTTAGAAATTACAATTTGAAAATCAGATATAAGTTAATAGTTTGACGTTCTCTACTTCAAAATAACTAAGACTTATTTTAGAATAGTCAATTTGTAAATCAAAGCTAAGTTATTAGTGTGAAGTTCTTGACTTGAAAATATCTACTTCTTATTTTAGAAATGACAATTTGAAAATCAGATCTAAGTTAATAGTTTGACGTTCTTTACTTCAAATAACTAAGCCTTAGTTTAGACTAGTGAATTTGTAAATCAAAACTAAGTTATTAGTTTAAAGTTATTTACTTCATATATACTAATTCGGATCTTAGAAATGTAAATTTGAGAATAAAACCTAAGGTTGTATTTTGAAGTTCTTTACTTGAAAATATCTATTTCTGATTTTCGAAATGACAATTTGAAACTCAGATATAAGTTAATAGTTTGACGTTCTTTACTTCAAAATAACTAAGACTTATTTTAGAATAGTCAATTTGTATATCAAAGCTAAGTTATTAGTTTGAAGTTCTTTACTTGAATATATCTACTTTTGATTCTCGAAATGACAATTTGAAAATCAGGTCTAACTTAATAGTTTGACGTTTTTTACTTCAAAATAACTAAGTTTATTTTAGTATAGTGAATTTGTAAATCAAAGCTATGTTATTAGTTTGAAGTTTTTTACTTGAAATTATCTACCTCTCATTTTAGAAATGACAATTTGAAAAGCAGATCTAAGTTAATAGTTTGACGATCTCTACATCAAAATAACTAAGTCTTATTTTAGAATAGTGAATTTGTAAATCAAAGCTAAGTTTTTAGTTTGAAGTTTTTTACATAAAAAAATTTACTTCTGATTTTAAAAATTACAATTTGAAAATCAGGTCTAAGTTAATAGTTTGACGTTTTTTACTTCACATTAACTAAGTCTTATTTTAGACTAATAAATTTGTAAATCACAACTAAGTTATTAGTTTAAAGTTCTTTTCTTGAAAATATCTGCTTCAGATTATAGAAATGACAATTTGAAAATCAGAGCTAAGTTAATATTTTAACGTTCTTTACATCAAAATAACTAACTTTTATTTTGGGATAGTTAATTTGTAAATCAAAACTAAGTTATTAGTTTGAAGTTCTCTACTTGAAAATATCTACTTCTGATTTTAGAAATGACAATTTGAAAATCAGATCTAAGTTAATAGTTTGAAGTTCTTTACCTCAAAATAACTAAGTCTTATTTTAGAATACTGAATTTGTAAATCAAAGCTAAGTTATTAATTTGAAGTTCTTTACTTCTAATTTACTAATTCGGATCTTAGTAATGTAAATTTGGAAATCAAATCGAAGGTTGTAGTTTGAAGTTCTTTACTTGAAAATATCTACTTCTGATTTTAGAAATGATAATTTGAAAATCAGAGCTAAGTTAATAGTTGACGTTCTTTACTTCAAAATAACTAAGTCTTATTATAGTATAGTGAATTTGTAAATCAAAGCTATGTTATTAGTTTGCACTTCTTTACTTGAAAATATCTACTTCTCATTTTAGAAATGACAATTTTAAATCAGATCTAAGTTAATAGTTTGACGTTCTTTACTTCAAATAACTAAGCCTTAGTTTAGACTAGTGAATTTGTAAATCAAAACTAAGTTATTAGTTTAAAGTTATTTACTTCAAATATACTAATTCGGGTCTTAGTAATGTAAATTTCGAAATCAAATCGAAGGTTGTAGTTTGAAGTTCTTTACTTGAAAATATCTACTTCTGATTTTAGAAATTACAATTTGAAAATCCGATATAAGTTAATAGTTTGACGTTCTTTACTTCAAAATAACTAATGCTTATTTTAGAATAGTTAATTTGTAAAACAAAGCTAAGTTATTAGTTTGAAGTTCTTTACTTGAAAATAACTACTACTGAGTTTAGAAATGACAATTTGAAAATCAGATCTAAGTTAATAGTTTGAGGTTTTTTACTTCAAAATAACTATGTCTTAATTTAGAATATTCAATTTGTAAATCAAAACTAAGTTATTAGTTTAAAGTTCTTTTCTTGAAATTATCTGCTTCAGATTATAGAAATGACAATTTGAAAATCAGATCTAAATTAATAGTTTGACGTTCTTTACTTCAAAATAACTAAGTCTTATTATAGTCTAGTGAATTTGCAAATCAAAGCTATGTTATTAGTTTGCACTTCTTTACTTGAAAATAACTACTTCTCATTTTAGAAATGACAATTGTAAATCAGATCTAAGTTAATAGTTTGACGTTCTTTACTTCAAATAACTAAGCCTTAGTTTAGACTAGTGAATTTGTAAATCAAAACTAAGTTATTAGTTTAAAGTTATTTACTTCAAATATACTAATTCGGGTCTTAGTAATGTAAATTTCGAAATCAAATCGAAGGTTGTAGTTTGAAGTTCTTTACTTGAAAATATCTACTTCTGATTTTAGAAATTACAATTTGAAAATCAGATATAAGTTAATAGTTTGACGTTCTTTACTTCAAAATAACTAATGCTTATTTTAGAATAGTTAATTTGTAAAACAAAGCTAAGTTATTAGTTTGAAGTTCTTTACTGGAAAATATCTACTACTGAGTTTAGAAATGACAATTTGAAAATCAGATCTAAGTTATTAGTTTGACGTTCTTTACTTCAAAATAACTCAGACTTATTTTAGAATACTGAATTTGTAAATCAAATCGAAGGTTGTAGTTTGAAGTTCTTTACTTGAAAAAATCTACTTCTGATTTTAGAAATTACAATTTGAAAATCAGATTTAAGTTAATAGTTTGAGGTTTTTTACTTCAAAATAACTAAGTGTTATTTTAGACTAGTGCATTAGTAAATCAAAGCTAAGCTATTAGTTTAAAGTTTTTTCCTTCAAATTTACTAATTCGGATCTTAGAAATGTAAAAATGTACGTTTTTACTTCGAAATAACTAAGACTTATTTTAGACTAGTAAATTTGTAAATCAAAGCTAAGTTATTAGTGTGAAGTTCTTTACTTGAAAATATCTACTTCTGATTTTAGAAATGACAATTTGAAAGTCAGGTCTAAGTTAATAGTTTGACGTTTTAACTTCAAAATAACTAAGTTTATTTTAGTATAGTGAATTTGTAAATCAAAGCTAAGTTATTAGTTTGAAGTTCTTTACTTGAAATTATCTACTTCTGATTTTAGAAATGACAATTTGAAAATCAAATCTAAGTTTATAGTTTGACGATTTTTACTTCAAAATAACTAAGACTTATTTTAGACTACTAAATTTGTAAATCAAAACTAAGTTATTAGTTTGAAGTTCTTTACTTGAAAATATCTTCTTCTGATTTTAGAAATGACAATTTGAAAAGTAGATTTAAGTTAATAGTTTGAGGTTTTTTACTTCAAAATAACTACGTCTTAATTTAGAATATTCAATTTGTAAAACAAAATTAAGCTATTAGTTTAAAGTTCTTTTCTTGAAAATATCTGCTTCAGATTATTAAAATAACAATTTGAAAATCAGATCTAAGTTAATAGTTTGACGTTCTTTACATCAAAATAACTAAGTCTTATTTTAAACTAGTGAGTTTTTAAATCAAAACTAAGTTATTAGTTTAAAGTTTTTTACTTCAAATTTACGAATTCGGATCTTAGTAATGTAAATATGGAAATCAAATCTAAGGTTGTAGTTTGAAGTTCTTTACTTGAAAATATCTACTTTTGATTTTAGAAATTACAATGTGAAAATCAGGTCCAAGTTATTAGTTTGAAGTTCTTTACTTGAAAATATCTACTACTGATTTTAGAAATGACAATTTGAAAATCAGATCTAAGTTAATAGTTTGACGTTCTTTACTTCAAAATAACTAAGTGTTATTTTAGACTAGTGCATTTGTAAATCAAAGCTAAGCTATTAGTTTAAAGTTTTTTCCTTCAAATTTACTAATTCGGATCTTAGAAATGTAAATTTGAGAATAAAACCTAAGGTTGTATTTTGAAGTTCTTTACTTGAAATTATCTACTTCTGATTTTAGAAATAACAATTTGAAAAGCAGATCTAAGTTACAAGTTTGACGATCTCTACATCAAAATAACTAAGTCTTATTTTAGAATAGTGAATTTGTAAATCAAAGCTAAGTTTTTAGTTTGAAGTTTTTTACTTAAAAAAATTTACTTCTGATTTTAGAAATTACAATTTGAAAATCAGGTCTAAGTTAATAGTTTGACGTTTTTTACTTCACATTAACTAAGTCTTATTTTAGACTAATAAATTTGTAAATCAAAACTAAGTTATTAGTTTAAAGTTCTTTTCTTGAAAATATCTGCTTCAGATTATAGAAATGACAAATTGAAAATCAGATCTAAGTTATTATTTTAACATTTCTTACATCAAAATAACTAATTTTTATTTTAGGATAGTTAATTTGTAAATCAAAACTAAGTTATTAGTTTGAAGTTCTCTACTTGAAAATATCTACTTCTGATTTTAGAAATGACAATTTGAAAATCAGATCTAAGTTAATAGTTTGACGTTCTTTACCTCAAAATAACTAAGTCTTATTTTAGAATACTGAATTTGTAAATCAAAGCTAAGTTATTAATTTGAAGTTCTTTACTTCTAATTTACTAATTCGGATCTTAGTAATGTAAATTTGGAAATCAAATCGAAGGTTGTAGTTTGAAGTTCTTTACTTGAAAAAATCTACTTCTGATTTTAGAAATTACAATTTGAAAATCAGATCTAAGTTAATAGTTTAACGTTCTTTACTTCAAAATAACTAAGACTTATTTTAGAATAGTCAATTTGTAAATCAAAGCTAAGTTCTTAGTGTGAAGTTCTTTACTTGAAAAAAACTACTACTAATTTTAGAAATGATAATTTGAAAATTAGATCTAAGTTAATAGTTTGACGTTTTTTATTTCAAAATAACTAAGCCTTATTTTAGACTAGCGAATTTGTAAATCAAAACTAAGTTATTAGTTTAAAGTTTTTTACTTCAAATATACTAATTTGGATCTTAGTAATGTAAATTTCGAAATCAAATCGAAGGTTGTAGTTTGAAGTTCTTTACTTGAAAATATCTACTTCTACTACTACTTCTTTACCTCAAAATAACTAAGTCTTATTTTAGAATACTGAATTTGTAAATCAAAGCTAAGTTATTAATTTGAAGTTTTTTACTTCTAATTTACTAATTCGGATCTTAGTAATGTAAATTTGGAAATCAAATCGAAGGTTGTAGTTTGAAGTTCTTTACTTGAAAAAATCTACTTCTGATTTTAGAAATTACAATTTGAAAATCAGATCTAAGTTAATAGTTTAACGTTCTTTACTTAAAAATAACTAAGACTTATTTTAGAATAGTCAATTTGTAAGTCAAAAACTAAGTTATTAGTGTGAAGTTCTTTACTTGAAAAAAACTACTACTGATTTTAGAAATGATAATTTGAAAATTAGATCTAAGTTAATAGTTTGACGTTCTTTACTTCAAAATAACTAATGCTTATTTTAGAATAGTTAATTTGTAAAACAAAGCTAAGTTATTAGTTTGAAGTTCTTTACTTGAAAATATCTACTACTGATTTTAGAAATGACAATTTGAAAATCAGATCTAAGTTAATAGTTTGAGGTTTTTTACTTCAAAATAACAACGTCTTAATTTAGAATATTCAATTTGTAAATCAAAACTAAGGTATTAGTTTAAAGTTCTTTTCTTGAAAATATCTGCTTCAGATTATAGAAATGACAATTTGAAAATCAGATCTAAATTAATAGTTTCACGTTCTTTACTTCAAAATAACTCAGTCTTATTTTAGAATACTGAATTTGTAAATCAAATCGAAGGTTGTAGTTTGAAGTTCTATACTTGAAAAAATCTACTTCTGATTTTAGAAATTACAATTTGAAAATCAGATCTAAGTTAATAGTTTGACGTTCTTTATTTCAAAATAACTAAGACTTATTTTAGAATAGTCAATTTGTAAATCAAAGCTAAGTTCTTAGTGTGAAGTTCTTTACTTGAAAAAAACTACTACTGATTTTAGAAATGATAATTTGAAAATCAGAGCTAAGTTAATAGTTTGACGTTCTTTACTTCAAAATAACTAAGTCTTATTATAGTATAGTGAATTTGTAAATCAAAGCTATGTTATTAGTTTGCACTTCTTTACTTGAAAATATATACTTCTTATTTTAGAAATGACAATTTTAAATCAGATCTAAGTTAATAGTTTGACGTTCTTTACTTCAAAATAACTAATGCTTATTTTAGAATAGTTAATTTGTAAAACAAAGCTAAGTTATTAGTTTGAAGTTCTTTACTTAAAAATATCTACTACTGAGTTTAGAAATGACAATTTGAAAATCAGATCTAAGTTAATAGTTTGAGGTTTTCTACTTCAAAATAACTACGTCTTAATTTAGAATATTCAATTTATAAATCCAAACTAAATTATTAGTTTGCAGTTCTTTACTTGAAAATATCTAATTCTGATTTTAGAAATAACAATTTGAAAATCAGATCTAAATTAATAGTTTGACGTTCTTTACTTCAAAATAACTCAGTCTTATTTTAGAATACTGAATTTGTAAATCAAAACTAAGTTAATAGTTTAAAGTTCTTTTCTTGAAAATATCTGCTTCAGATTATAGAAATGACAATTTGAAAATCAGATCTAAGTTAATATTTTAACGTTCTTTACATCAAAATAACTAACTTTTATTTTAAGATAGTTAATTTGTAAATCAAAACTAAGTTATTAGTTTGAAGTTCTCTACTTGAAAATATCTACTTCTGATTTTAGAAATGACAATTTGAAAATCAGATCTAAGTTAATAGAATGACGTTCTTTACCTCAAAATAACTAAGTCTTATTTTAGAATACTGAATTTGTAAATCAAAGCTAAGTTATTAATTTGAAGTTTTTTACTTCTAATTTACTAATTCGGATCTTAGTAATGTAAATTTGGAAATCAAATCGAAGGTTGTAGTTTGAAGTTCTTTACTTGAAAAAATCTACTTCTGATTTTAGAAATTACAATTTGAAAATCAGATCTAAGTTAATAGTTTAACGTTCTTTACTTAAAAATAACTAAGACTTATTTTAGAATAGTCAATTTGTAAGTCAAAAACTAAGTTATAAGTGTGAAGTTCTTTACTTGAAAAAAACTACTACTGATTTTAGAAATGATAATTTGAAAATTAGATCTAAGTTAATAGTTTGACGTTCTTTACTTCAAAATAACTAATGCTTATTTTAGAATAGTTAATTTGTAAAACAAAGCTAAGTTATTAGTTTGAAGTTCTTTACTTGAAAATATCTACTACTGATTTTAGAAATGACAATTTGAAAATCAGATCTAAGTTAATAGTTTGAGGTTTTTTACTTCAAAATAACAACGTCTTAATTTAGAATATTCAATTTGTAAATCAAAACTAAGGTATTAGTTTAAAGTTCTTTTCTTGAAAATATCTGCTTCAGATTATAGAAATGACAATTTGAAAATCAGATCTAAATTAATAGTTTCACGTTCTTTACTTCAAAATAACTCAGTCTTATTTTAGAATACTGAATTTGTAAATCAAATCGAAGGTTGTAGTTTGAAGTTCTATACTTGAAAAAATCTACTTCTGATTTTAGAAATTACAATTTGAAAATCAGATCTAAGTTAATAGTTTGACGTTCTTTATTTCAAAATAACTAAGACTTATTTTAGAATAGTCAATTTGTAAATCAAAGCTAAGTTCTTAGTGTGAAGTTCTTTACTTGAAAAAAACTACTACTGATTTTAGAAATGATAATTTGAAAATTAGATCTAAGTTAATAGTTTGACGTTCTTTACTTCAAAATAACTAAGCCTTATTTTAGACTAGCGAATTTGTAAATCAAAACTAAGTTATTAGTTTTAACTTTTTTACTTCAAATATACTAATTCGGATCTTAGTAATGTAAATTTCGAAATCAAATCTAAGGTTGTAGTTTGAAGTTCTTTACTTGAAAATATCTACTTCTGATTTTAGAAATGGTAATTTGAAAATCAGAGCTAAGTTAATAGTTTGACGTTCTTTACTTCAAAATAACTAAGTCTTATTATAGTATAGTGAATTTGCAAATCAAAGCTATGTTATTAGTTTGCACTTCTTTACTTGAAAATATCTACTTCTCATTTTAGAAATGACAATTTTAAATCAGATCTAAGTTTATAGTTTGACGTTCTTTACTTCAAATAACTAAGCCTTAGTTTAGACTAGTGAATTTGTAAATCAAAACTAAGTTATTAGTTTAAAGTTATTTACTTCAAATATACTAATTCGGGTCTTAGTAATGTAAATTTCGAAATCAAATCGAAGGTTGTAGTTTGAAGTTCTTTACTTGAAAATATCTACTTCTGATTTTAGAAATTACAATTTGAAAATCAGATATAAGTTAATAGTTTGACGTTCTTTACTTCAAAATAACTAATGCTTATTTTAGAATAGTTAATTTGTAAAACAAAGCTAAGTTATTAGTTTGAAGTTCTTTACTGGAAAATATCTACTACTGAGTTTAGAAATGACAATTTGAAAATCAGATCTAAGTTAATAGTTTGACGTTCTTTACTTCAAAATAACTCAGTCTTATTTTAGAATACTGAATTTGTAAATCAAATCGAAGGTTGTAGTTTGAAGTTCTTTACTTGAAAAAATCTACTTCTGATTTTAGAAATTACAATTTGAAAATCAGATATAAGTTAATAGTTTGACGTTCTCTACTTCAAAATAACTAAAACTTATTTTAGAATAGTCAATTTGTAAATCAAAGCTAAGTTATTAGTGTGAAGTTCTTTACTTGAAAATATCTACTTCTGATTTTATAAATGACAATTAGCAAGTCAGGTCTAAGTTAATAGTTTGACGTCTTTACTTCGAAATAACTAAGACTTATTTTAGACTAGTAAATTTGTAAATCAAAGCTAAGTTATTAGTGTGAAGTTCTTTACTTGAAAATATCTACTTCTGATTTTAGAAATGACAATTTGAAAGTCAGGTCTAAGTTAATAGTTTGACGTTTTAACTTCAAAATAACTAAGTTTATTTTAGTATAGTGAATTTGTAAATCAAAGCTAAGTTATTAGTTTGAAGTTCTTTACTTGAAATTATCTACTTCTGATTTTAGAAATGACAATTTGAAAATCTAATCTAAGTTTATAGTTTGACGATTTTTACTTCAAAATAACTAAGACTTATTTTAGACTACTAAATTTGTAAATCAAAACTAAGTTATTAGTTTGAAGTTCTTTACTTGAAAATATCTTCTTCTGATTTTAGAAATGACAATTTGAAAAGCAGATCTAAGTTAATAGTTTGAGGTTTTTTACTTCAAAATAACTACGTCTTAATTTAGAATATTCAATTTGTAAAACAAAATTAAGTTATTAGTTTAAAGTTCTTTTCTTGAAAATATCTGCTTCAGATTATAGAAAAGACAATTTGAAAATCAGATCTAAGTTAATAGTTTGACGTTCTTTACATCAAAATAACTAAGTCTTATTTTAAACTAGTGAGTTTTTAAATCAAAACTAAGTTATTAGTTTAAAGTTTTTTACTTCAAATTTACGAATTCGGATCTTAGTAATGTAAATATGGAAATCAAATCTAAGGTTGTAGTTTGAAGTTCTTTACTTGAAAATATCTACTTTTGATTTTAGAAATTACAATGTGAAAATCAGGTCCAAGTTATTAGTTTGAAGTTCTTTACTTGAAAATATCTACTACTGATTTTAGAAATGACAATTTGAAAATCAGATCTAAGTTAATAGTTTGACGTTCTTTACTTCAAAAGAGATAAGTCTTATTTTAGAATACTGTATTTGTAAATCAAAACTAAGTTATTAGTTTGAAGTACTTTACTTAAAAATATCTACGTCTGATTTTCGAAATGACAATTTGAAAATCAGATCTATGTTAATAGTTTGACGTTCTTTACTTCAAAATAGATAAGGCTTATTTTAGAATGTTGTATTTGTAAATCAAAACTAAGTTGCTAGTTTGAAGTTCTTTACTTGAAAATATCTACTTCTGATTTTAGAAATGACAATTTGAAAATTAGATCTAAGTTAATAGTTTGACGTTCTTTACTTCAAACCAACTAAGTCTTATTTTAGTATAGTGAATTTGTAAATCAAAACTAAGTTATTAGTATGAAGTTCTTTACTTGATAAAAACTACTACTGATTTTAGAAATGACAATTTGAAAATCAGATCTAAGTTAATAGTTTGACGTTTTTTACTTCAAAATAACTAAGTCTTATCTTAGACTAGTGATTTTGTAAATCAAAACTAAGTTATTAGTTTAAAGTTTTTTACTTCAAATATACTAATTCGGATCTTAGTAATGTAAATTTCGAAATCAAATCTAAGGTTCTTTACTTGAAAATATCTACTTCTGATTTTAGAAATGATAATTTGAAAATCAGAGCTAAGTTAATAGTTTGACGTTCTTTACTTCAAAATAACTAAGTCTTATTATAGTATAGTGAATTTGTAAATCAAAGCTATGTTATTAGTTTGCACTTCTTTACTTGAAAATATCTACTTCTTGTTTTAGAAATGACAATTTTAAATCAGATCTAAGTTAATAGTTTGACGTTCTTTACTTCAAAATAACTAATGCTTATTTTAGAATAGTTAATTTGTGAAACAAAGCTAAGTTATTAGTTTGAAGTTCTTTACTTAAAAATATCTACTACTGAGTTTAGAAATGACAATTTGAAAATCAGATCTAAGTTAATAGTTTGAGGTTTTCTACTTCAAAATAACTACGTCTTAATTTAGAATATTCAATTTATAAATCCAAACTAAATTATTAGTTTGCAGTTCTTTACTTGAAAATATCTAATTCTGATTTTAGAAATAACAATTTGAAAATCAGATCTAAATTAATAGTTTGACGTTCTTTACTTCAAAATAACTCAGTCTTATTTTAGAATACTGAATTTGTAAATCAAAACTAAGTTATTAGTTTAAAGTTCTTTTCTTGAAAATATCTGCTTCAGATTATAGAAATGACAATTTGAAAATCAGATCTAAGTTAATATTTTAACGTTCTTTACATCAAAATAACTAACTTTTATTTTAAGATAGTTAATTTGTATATCAAAACTAAGTTATTAGTTTGAAGTTCTCTACTTGAAAATATCTACTTCTGATTTTAGAAATGACAATTTGAAAATCAGATCTAAGTTAATAGTTTGACGTTCTTTACCTCAAAATAACTAAGTCTTATTTTAGAATACTGAATTTGTAAATCAAAGCTAAGTTATTAATTTGAAGTTTTTTACTTCTAATTTACTAATTCGGATCTTAGTAATGTAAATTTGGAAATCAAATCGAAGGTTGTAGTTTGAAGTTCTTTACTTGAAAAAATCTACTTCTGATTTTAGAAATTACAATTTGAAAATCAGATCTAAGTTAATAGTTTAACGTTCTTTACTTCAAAATAACTAAGACTTATTTTAGAATAGTCAATTTGTAAGTCAAAAACTAAGTTATTAGTGTGAAGTTCTTTACTTGAAAAAAACTACTACTGATTTTAGAAATGATAATTTGAAAATTAGATCTAAGTTAATAGTTTGACGTTCCTTACTTCAAAATAACTAATGCTTATTTTAGAATAGTTAATTTGTAAAACAAAGCTAAGTTATTAGTTTGAAGTTCTTTACTTGAAAATATCTACTACTGATTTTAGAAATGACAATTTGAAAATCAGATCTAAGTTAATAGTTTGAGGTTTTTTACTTCAAAATAACAACGTCTTAATTTAGAATATTCAATTTGTAAATCAAAACTAAGGTATTAGTTTAAAGTTCTTTTCTTGAAAATATCTGCTTCAGATTATAGAAATGACAATTTGAAAATCAGATCTAAATTAATAGTTTCACGTTCTTTACTTCAAAATAACTCAGTCTTATTTTAGAATACTGAATTTGTAAATCAAATCGAAGGTTGTAGTTTGAAGTTCTATACTTGAAAAAATCTACTTCTGATTTTAGAAATTACAATTTGAAAATCAGATCTAAGTTAATAGTTTGACGTTCTTTACTTCAAAATAACTAAGACTTATTTTAGAATAGTCAATTTGTAAATCAAAGCTAAGTTCTTAGTGTGAAGTTCTTTACTTGAAAAAAACTACTACTGATTTTAGAAATGATAATTTGAAAATTAGATCTAAGTTAATAGTTTGACGTTCTTTACTTCAAAATAACTAAGCCTTATTTTAGACTAGCGAATTTGTAAATCAAAACTAAGTTATTAGTTTAAAGTTTTTTACTTCAAATATACTAATTCGGATCTTAGTAATGTAAATTTCGAAATCAAATCTAAGGTTGTAGTTTGAAGTTCTTTACTTGAAAATATCTACTTCTGATTTTAGAAATGGTAATTTGAAAATCAGAGCTAAGTTAATAGTTTGACGTTCTTTACTTCAAAATAACTAAGTCTTATTATAGTATAGTGAATTTGCAAATCAAAGCTATGTTATTAGTTTGCACTTCTTTACTTGAAAATATCTACTTCTCATTTTAGAAATGACAATTTTAAATCAGATCTAAGTTTATAGTTTGACGTTCTTTACTTCAAATAACTAAGCCTTAGTTTAGACTAGTGAATTTGTAAATCAAAACTAAGTTATTAGTTTAAAGTTATTTACTTCAAATATACTAATTCGGGTCTTAGTAATGTAAATTTCGAAATCAAATCGAAGGTTGTAGTTTGAAGTTCTTTACTTGAAAATATCTACTTCTGATTTTAGAAATTACAATTTGAAAATCAGATATAAGTTAATAGTTTGACGTTCTTTACTTCAAAATAACTAATGCTTATTTTAGAATAGTTAATTTGTAAAACAAAGCTAAGTTATTAGTTTGAAGTTCTTTACTGGAAAATATCTACTACTGAGTTTAGAAATGACAATTTGAAAATCAGATCTAAATTAATAGTTTGACGTTCTTTACTTCAAAATAACTCAGTCTTATTTTAGAATACTGAATTTGTAAATCAAAACTAAGTTATTAGTTTAAAGTTCTTTTCTTGAAAATATCTGCTTCAGATTATAGAAATGACAATTTGAAAATCAGATCTAAGTTAATATTTTAACGTTCTTTACATCAAAATAACTAACTTTTATTTTAAGATAGTTAATTTGTAAATCAAAACTAAGTTATTAGTTTGAAGTTCTCTACTTGAAAATATCTACTTCTGATTTTAGAAATGACAATTTGAAAATCAGATCTAAGTTAATAGTTTGACGTTCTTTACCTCAAAATAACTAAGTCTTATTTTAGAATACTGAATTTGTAAATCAAAGCTAAGTTATTAATTTGAAGTTTTTTACTTCTAATTTACTAATTCGGATCTTAGTAATGTAAATTTGGAAATCAAATCGAAGGTTGTAGTTTGAAGTTCTTTACTTGAAAAAATCTACTTCTGATTTTAGAAATTACAATTTGAAAATCAGATCTAAGTTAATAGTTTAACGTTCTTTACTTCAAAATAACTAAGACTTATTTTAGAATAGTCAATTTGTAAGTCAAAAACTAAGTTATTAGTGTGAAGTTCTTTACTTGAAAAAAACTACTACTGATTTTAGAAATGATAATTTGAAAATTAGATCTAAGTTAATAGTTTGACGTTCTTTACTTCAAAATAACTAATGCTTATTTTAGAATAGTTAATTTGTAAAACAAAGCTAAGTTATTAGTTTGAAGTTCTTTACTGGAAAATATCTACTACTGAGTTTAGAAATGACAATTTGAAAATCAGATCTAAATTAATAGTTTGACGTTCTTTACTTCAAAATAACTCAGTCTTATTTTAGAATACTGAATTTGTAAATCAAAACTAAGTTATTAGTTTAAAGTTCTTTTCTTGAAAATATCTGCTTCAGATTATAGAAATGACAATTTGAAAATCAGATCTAAGTTAATATTTTAACGTTCTTTACATCAAAATAACTAACTTTTATTTTAAGATAGTTAATTTGTAAATCAAAACTAAGTTATTAGTTTGAAGTTCTCTACTTGAAAATATCTACTTCTGATTTTAGAAATGACAATTTGAAAATCAGATCTAAGTTAATAGTTTGACGTTCTTTACCTCAAAATAACTAAGTCTTATTTTAGAATACTGAATTTGTAAATCAAAGCTAAGTTATTAATTTGAAGTTTTTTACTTCTAATTTACTAATTCGGATCTTAGTAATGTAAATTTGGAAATCAAATCGAAGGTTGTAGTTTGAAGTTCTTTACTTGAAAAAATCTACTTCTGATTTTAGAAATTACAATTTGAAAATCAGATCTAAGTTAATAGTTTAACGTTCTTTACTTCAAAATAACTAAGACTTATTTTAGAATAGTCAATTTGTAAGTCAAAAACTAAGTTATTAGTGTGAAGTTCTTTACTTGAAAAAAACTACTACTGATTTTAGAAATGATAATTTGAAAATTAGATCTAAGTTAATAGTTTGACGTTCTTTACTTCAAAATAACTAATGCTTATTTTAGAATAGTTAATTTGTAAAACAAAGCTAAGTTATTAGTTTGAAGTTTTTTACTTGAAAATATCTACTACTGATTTTAGAAATGACAATTTGAAAATCAGATCTAAGTTAATAGTTTGAGGTTTTTTACTTCAAAATAACAACGTCTTAAATTAGAATATTCAATTTGTAAATCAAAACTAAGGTATTAGTTTAAAGTTCTTTTCTTGAAAATATCTGCTTCAGATTATAGAAATGACAATTTGAAAATCAGATCTAAATTAATAGTTTCACGTTCTTTACTTCAAAATAACTCAGTCTTATTTTAGAATACTGAATTTGTAAATCAAATCGAAGGTTGTAGTTTGAAGTTCTATACTTGAAAAAATCTACTTCTGATTTTAGAAATTACAATTTGAAAATCAGATCTAAGTTAATAGTTTGAGGTTCTTTACTTCAAAATAACTAAGACTTATTTTAGAATAGTCAATTTGTAAATCAAAGCTAAGTTCTTAGTGTGAAGTTCTTTACTTGAAAAAAACTACTACTGATTTTAGAAATGATAATTTGAAAATTAGATCTAAGTTAATAGTTTGACGTTCTTTACTTCAAAATAACTAAGCCTTATTTTAGACTAGCGAATTTGTAAATCAAAACTAAGTTATTAGTTTAAAGTTTTTTACTTCAAATATACTAATGCGGATCTTAGTAATGTAAATTTCGAAATCAAATCTAAGGTTGTAGTTTGAAGTTCTTTACTTGAAAATATCTACTTCTGATTTTAGAAATGGTAATTTGAAAATCAGAGCTAAGTTAATAGTTTGACGTTCTTTACTTCAAAATAACTAAGTCTTATTATAGTATAGTGAATTTGCAAATCAAAGCTATGTTATTAGTTTGCACTTCTTTACTTGAAAATATCTACTTCTCATTTTAGAAATGACAATTTTAAATCAGATCTAAGTTTATAGTTTGACGTTCTTTACTTCAAATAACTAAGCCTTAGTTTAGACTAGTGAATTTGTAAATCAAAACTAAGTTATTAGTTTAAAGTTATTTACTTCAAATATACTAATTCGGGTCTTAGTAATGTAAATTTCGAAATCAAATCGAAGGTTGTAGTTTGAAGTTCTTTACTTGAAAATATCTACTTCTGATTTTAGAAATTACAATTTGAAAATCAGATATAAGTTAATAGTTTGACGTTCTTTACTTCAAAATAACTAATGCTTATTTTAGAATAGTTAATTTGTAAAACAAAGCTAAGTTATTAGTTTGAAGTTCTTTACTGGAAAATATCTACTACTGAGTTTAGAAATGACAATTTGAAAATCAGATCTAAATTAATAGTTTGACGTTCTTTACTTCAAAATAACTCAGTCTTATTTTAGAATACTGAATTTGTAAATCAAATCGAAGGTTGTAGTTTGAAGTTCTTTACTTGAAAAAATCTACTTCTGATTTTAGAAATTACAATTTGAAAATCAGATATAAGTTAATAGTTTGACGTTCTCTACTTCAAAATAACTAAAACTTATTTTAGAATAGTCAATTTGTAAATCAAAGCTAAGTTATTAGTGTGAAGTTCTTTACTTGAAAATATCTACTTCTGATTTTATAAATGACAATTAGCAAGTCAGGTCTAAGTTAATAGTTTGACGTTTTTACTTCGAAATAACTAAGACTTATTTTAGACTAGTAAATTTGTAAATCAAAGCTAAGTTATTAGTGTGAAGTTCTTTACTTGAAAATATCTACTTCTGATTTTAGAAATGACAATTTGAAAGTCAGGTCTAAGTTAATAGTTTGACGTTTTAACTTCAAAATAACTAAGTTTATTTTAGTATAGTGAATTTGTAAATCAAAGCTAAGTTATTAGTTTGAAGTTCTTTACTTGAAATTATCTACTTCTGATTTTAGAAATGACAATTTGAAAATCAAATCTAAGTTTATAGTTTGACGATTTTTACTTCAAAATAACTAAGACTTATTTTAGACTACTAAATTTGTAAATCAAAACTAAGTTATTAGTTTGAAGTTCTTTACTTGAAAATATCTTCTTCTGATTTTAGAAATGACAATTTGAAAAGCAGATCTAAGTTAATAGTTTGAGGTTTTTTACTTCAATATAACTACGTCTTAATTTAGAATATTCAATTTGTAAAACAAAATTAAGTTATTAGTTTAAAGTTCTTTTCTTGAAAATATCTGCTTCAGATTATAGAAAAGACAATTTGAAAATCAGATCTAAGTTAATAGTTTGACGTTCTTTACATCAAAATAACTAAGTCTTATTTTAAACTAGTGAGTTTTTAAATCAAAACTAAGTTATTAGTTTAAAGTTTTTTACTTCAAATTTACGAATTCGGATCTTAGTAATGTAAATATGGAAATCAAATCTAAGGTTGTAGTTTGAAGTTCTTTACTTGAAAATATCTACTTTTGATTTTAGAAATTACAATGTGAAAATCAGGTCCAAGTTATTAGTTTGAAGTTCTTTACTTGAAAATATCTACTACTGATTTTAGAAATGACAATTTGAAAATCAGATCTAAGTTAATAGTTTGACGTTCTTTACTTCAAAAGAGATAAGTCTTATTTTAGAATACTGTATTTGTAAATCAAAACTAAGTTATTAGTTTGAAGTACTTTACTTAAAAATATCTACGTCTGATTTTCGAAATGACAATTTGAAAATCAGATCTATGTTAATAGTTTGACGTTCTTTACTTCAAAATAGATAAGGCTTATTTTAGAATACTGTATTTGTAAATCAAAACTAAGTTGCTAGTTTGAAGTTCTTTACTTGAAAATATCTACTTCTGATTTTAGAAATGACAATTTGAAAATTAGATCTAAGTTAATAGTTTGACGTTCTTTACTTCAAACCAACTAAGTCTTATTTTAGTATAGTGAATTTGTAAATCAAAACTAAGTTATTAGTATGAAGTTCTTTACTTGATAAAAACTACTACTGATTTTAGAAATGACAATTTGAAAATCAGATCTAAGTTAATAGTTTGACGTTTTTTACTTCAAAATAACTAAGTCTTATCTTAGACTAGTGATTTTGTAAATCAAAACTAAGTTATTAGTTTAAAGTTTTTTACTTCAAATATACTAATTCGGATCTTAGTAATGTAAATTTCGAAATCAAATCTAAGGTTGTAGTTTGAAGTTCTTTACTTGAAAATATCTACTTCTGATTTTAGAAATGATAATTTGAAAATCAGAGCTAAGTTAATAGTTTGACGTTCTTTACTTCAAAATAACTAAGTCTTATTATAGTATAGTGAATTTGTAAATCAAAGCTATGTTATTAGTTTGCACTTCTTTACTTGAAAATATCTACTTCTTATTTTAGAAATGACAATTTTAAATCAGATCTAAGTTAATAGTTTGACGTTCTTTACTTCAAAATAACTAATGCTTATTTTAGAATAGTTAATTTGTGAAACAAAGCTAAGTTATTAGTTTGAAGTTCTTTACTTAAAAATATCTACTACTGAGTTTAGAAATGACAATTTGAAAATCAGATCTAAGTTAATAGTTTGAGGTTTTTTACTTCAAAATAACTACGTCTTAATTTAGAATATTCAATTTATAAATCAAAACTAAATTATTAGTTTGCAGTTCTTTACTTGAAAATATCTAATTCTGATTTTAGAAATAACAATTTGAAAATCAGATCTAAATTAATAGTTTGACGTTCTTTACTTCAAAATAACTCAGTCTTATTTTAGAATACTGAATTTGTAAATCAAAACTGAGTTATTAGTTTAAAGTTTTTTTCTTAAAAATATCTGCTTCAGATTATAGAAATGACAATTTGAAAATCAGATCTAAGTTAATTTTTAACGTTCTTTACATCAAAATAACTAACTTTTATTTTAGGATAGTTAATTTGTAAATCTAAACTAAGTTATTAGTTTGAAGTTCTCTACTTGAAAATATCTACATCTGATTTTAGAAATGACAATTTGAAAATCAGATCTAAGTTAATAGTTTGACGTTCTTTACCTCAAAATAACTAAGTCTTATTTTAGAATACTGAATTTGTAAATCAAAGCTAAGTTATTAATTTGAAGTTTTTTACTTCTAATTTACTAATTCGGATCTTAGTAATGTAAATTTGGAAATCAAATCGAAGGTTGTAGTTTGAAGTTCTTTACTTGAAAAAATCTACTTCTGGTTTTAGAAATTACAATTTGAAAATCAGATCTAATTTAATAGTTTGACGTTCTTTACTTCAAAATAACTAAGACTTATTTTAGAATAGTCAATTTGTAAATCAAAGCTAAGTTATTAGTGTGAAGTTGTTTACTTGAAAAAAACTACTACAGATTTTAGAAATGACAATTTGAAAATCAGATCTAAGTTAATAGTTTGAGGTTTTTTACTTCAAAATAACAACGTCTTAATTTAGAATATTCAATTTGTAAATCAAAACTAAGTTATTAGTTTAAAGTTCTTTTCTTGAAAATATCTGCTTCAGATTACAGAAATGACAATTTGAAAATCTGATCTAAGTTAATAGTTTGACGTTCTTTACATCAAAATAACTAAGTCTTAATTTAGAATAGTGAATTTATAAATCAAAACTAAGTTATTAGTTTGCAGTTCTTTACTTGAAAATATCTAATTCTGATTTTAGAAATAACAATTTGAAAATCAGATCTAAATTAATAGTTTGACGTTCTTTACTTCAAAATAACTCAGTCTTATTTTAGAATACTGAATTTGTAAATCAAATCGAAGGTTGTAGTTTGAAGTTCTTTACTTGAAACTTTAAGTTATTAGTTTGAAGTTCTTTAATCGAAAATATCTACTTCTGATTTTAGAAATAACTATTTGCAAATCAGATCTAAGTTAATAGTTTGACGTTCTTTACTTCAAAACAACTAAGTCTTATTTTAGACTAGTGAATTTGTAAATTAAAACTAAGTTATTAGTATGAAGTTCTTCACTTGAAAAAAACTACCACTGATTTTAGAAATGACAATTTGAAAATCAGATCTAAGTTAATAGTTTGACGTTCTTTACTTCAAAACAACTAAGTCTTATTTTAGTATAGTGAATTTGTAAACCAAAACTAAGTTATTAGTATGAAGTTTTTCACTTGAAAAAAACTACCACTGATTTTAGAAATGACAATTTGAAAATCAGATCTAAGTTAATAGTTTGACGTTCTTTACTTCAAAATAACTAAGTTTTATTTTACAATACTCAATTTGTAAATCAAGGCTAAGTTATTAGTTTAAAGTTCTTTACTTGAAAAAAACTACCACTGATTTTAGAAATGACAATTTGAAAATCAGATCTAAGTTAATAGTTTGACGTTCTTTACTTCAAAACAACTAAGTCTTATTTTAGTATAGTGAATTTGTAAACCAAAACTAAGTTATTAGTATGAAGTTTTTCACTTGAAAAAACTACCACTGATTTTAGAAATGACAATTTGAAAATCAGGTCTAGGTTAATAGTTTGACGTTCTTTACTTCAAAATAACTAAGTCTTATTTTAGAATACTCAATTTGTAAATCAAGGATAAGTTATTAGTTTAAAGTTGTTTACTTGAAAATATCTACTTCTGATTTTAGAAATGACAATTTGAAAATCAGATCTAAGTTAATAGTTTGACGTTCCTTACTTCAAAACAACTAAGTCTTATTTTAGTATAGTGAATTTGTAAATTAAAACTAAGTTATTAGTATGAAGTTCTTCACTTGAAAAAAACTACCACTTATTTTAGAAATCACAATTTGAAAATCAGATCTAAGTTAATAGTTTGACGTTCTTTACTTCAAAATAACTAAATCTTATTTTAGAATACTCAATTTGTAAATCAAGGCTAAGTTATTAGTTTAAAGTTGTTTACTTGAAAATATCTACTTCTGATTTTAGAAATGACAATTTGAAAATCAGATCTAAGTTAATAGTTTGACGTTCTTTACTTCAAAACAACTAAGTCTTATTTTAGTATAGTGAATTTGTAAACCAAAACTAAGTTATTAGAATGAAATTCTTCACTTGACAAAAACTACCACTGATTTTAGAAATGACAATTTGAAAATCAGATCTAAGTTAATAGTTTGACGTTCTTTACTTCAAAATAACTAAGTCTTATTTTAGAATACTCAATTTGTAAATCAAGGCTAAGTTATTAGTTTAAAGTTCTTTACTTGAAAATATCTACTTCTTGTTTTAGAAATGACAATTTGAAAATCAGATCTAAGTTAATAGTTTGACGTTCTTTACTTCTAAATAACTAAGTCTTATTTTAGTATAGTGAATTTGTAATTTAAAACTAAGTTATTAGTATGAAGTTCTTCACTTGAAAAAAACTACCACTGATTTTAGAAATGACAATTTGAAAATCAGATCTAAGTTAATAGTTTGACGTTCTTTACTTCAAAATAACTAAGTCTTATTTTAGACTAGTGAATTTGTAAATTAAAACTAAGTTATTAGTATGTAGTTCTTCACTTGAAAAAAACTACCACTGATTTTAGAAATGACAATTTGAAAATCAGATCTAAGTTAATAGTTTGACGTTCTTTACTTCAAAACAACTAAGTCTTATTTTAGTATAGTGAATTTGTAAACCAAAACTAAGTTATTAGTATGAAGTTTTTCACTTGAAAAAAACTACCACTGATTTTAGAAATGACAATTTGAAAATCAGATCTAAGTTAATAGTTTGACGTTCTTTACTTCAAAATAACTAAGTTTTATTTTACAATACTCAATTTGTAAATCAAGGCTAAGTTATTAGTTTAAAGTTCTTCACTTGAAAAAACTACCACTGATTTTAGAAATGACAATTTGAAAATCAGATCTAGGTTAATAGTTTGACGTTCTTTACTTCAAAATAACTAAGTCTTATTTTAGAATACTCAATTTGTAAATCAAGGCTAAGTTATTAGTTTAAAGTTGTTTACTTGAAAATATCTACTTCTGATTTTAGAAATGACAATTTGAAAATCAGATCTAAGTTAATAGTTTGACGTTCCTTACTTCAAAACAACTAAGTCTTATTTTAGTATAGTGAATTTGTAAATTAAAACTAAGTTATTAGTATGAAGTACTTCACTTGAAAAAAACTACCACTTATTTTAGAAATGACAATTTGAAAATCAGATCTAAGTTAATAGTTTGACGTTCTTTACTTCAAAATAACTAAATCTTATTTTAGAATACTCAATTTGTAAATCAAGGCTAAGTTATTAGTTTAAAGTTGTTTACTTGAAAATATCTACTTCTGATTTTAGAAATGACAATTTGAAAATCAGATCTAAGTTAATAGTTTGACGTTCTTTACTTCAAAACAACTAAGTCTTATTTTAGTATAGTGAATTTGTAAACCAAAACTAAGTTATTAGAATGAAATTCTTCACTTGGCAAAAACTACCACTGATTTTAGAAATGACAATTTGAAAATCAGATCTAAGTTAATAGTTTGACGTTCTTTACTTCAAAATAACTAAGTCTTATTTTAGAATACTCAATTTGTAAATCAAGGCTAAGTTATTAGTTTAAAGTTCTTTACTTGAAAATATCTACTTCTTGTTTTAGAAATGACAATTTGAAAATCAGATCTAAGTTAATAGTTTGACGTTCTTTACTTCTAAATAACTAAGTCTTATTTTAGTATAGTGAATTTGTAATTTAAAACTAAGTTATTAGTATGAAGTTCTTCACTTGAAAAAAACTACCACTGATTTTAGAAATGACAATTTGAAAATCAGATCTAAGTTAATAGTTTGACGTTCTTTACTTCAAAATAACTAAGTCATATTTTAGACTAGTGAATTTGTAAATTAAAACTAAGTTATTAGGATGAAGTTCTGCACTTGAAAAAAACTACCACTGATTTTAGAAATGACAATTTGAAAATCAGATCTAAGTTAATAGTTTGACGTTCTTTACTTCAAAACAACTAAGTCTTATTTTAGTATAGTGAATTTGTAATCCAAAACTAAGTTATTAGTATGAAGTTTTTCACTTGAAAAAAACTACCACTGATTTTAGAAATGACAATTTGAAAATCAGATCTAAGTTAATAGTTTGACGTTCTTTACTTCAAAATAACTAAGTTTTATTTTACAATACTCAATTTGTAAATCAAGGCTAAGTTATTAGTTTAAAGTTCTTCACTTGAAAAAACTACCACTGATTTTAGAAATGACAATTTGAAAATCAGATCTAGGTTAATAGTTTGACGTTCTTTACTTCAAAATAACTAAGTCTTATTTTAGAATACTCAATTTGTAAATCAAAGCTAAGTTATTAGTTTAAAGTTGTTTACTTGAAAATATCTACTTCTGATTTTAGAAATGACAATTTGAAAATCAGATCTAAGTTAATAGTTTGACGTTCCTTACTTCAAAACAACTAAGTCTTATTTTAGTATAGTGAATTTGTAAATTAAAACTAAGTTATTAGTATGAAGTACTTCACTTGAAAAAAACTACCACTTATTTTTGAAATGACAATTTGAAAATCAGATCTAAGTTAATAGTTTGACGTTCTTTACTTCAAAATAACTAAATCTTATTTTAGAATACTCAATTTGTAAATCAAGGCTAAGTTATTAGTTTAAAGTTGATTACTTGAAAATATCTACTTCTGATTTTAGAAATGACAATTTGAAAATCAGATCTAAGTTAATAGTTTGACGTTCTTTACTTCAAAACAACTAAGTCTTATTTTAGTATAGTGAATTTGTAAACCAAAACTAAGTTATTAGAATGAAATCCTTCACTTGACAAAAACTACCACTGATTTTAGAAATGACAATTTGAAAATCAGATCTAAGTTAATAGTTTGACGTTCTTTACTTCAAAATAACTAAGTCTTATTTTAGAATACTCAATTTGTAAATCAAGGCTAAGTTATTAGTTTAAAGTTGTTTACTTGAAAATATCTACTTCTTGTTTTAGAAATGACAATTTGAAAATCAGATCTAAGTTAATAGTTTGACGTTCTTTACTTCTAAATAACTAAGTCTTATTTTAGTATAGTGAATTTGTAATTTAAAACTAAGTTATTAGTATGAAGTTCTTCACTTGAAAAAAACTACCACTGATTTTAGAAATGACAATTTGAAAATCAGATCTAAGTTAATAGTTTGACGTTCTTTACTTCAAAATAACTAAGTCATATTTTAGACTAGTGAATTTGTAAATTAAAACTAAGTTATTAGGATGAAGTTCTGCACTTGAAAAAAACTACCACTGATTTTAGAAATGACAATTTGAAAATCAGATCTAAGTTAATAGTTTGACGTTCTTTACTTCTAAATAACTAAGTCTTATTTTAGTATAGTGAATTTGTAATTTAAAACTAGGTTATTAGTATGAAGTTCTTCACTTGAAAAAAACTACCACTGATTTTAGAAATGACAATTTGAAAATCAGATCTAAGTTAATAGTTTGACGTTCTTTACTTCTAAATAACTAAGTCTTATTTTAGTATAGTGAATTTGTAATTTAAAACTAGGTTATTAGTATGAAGTTCTTCACTTGAAAAAAACTACCACTGATTTTAGAAATGACAATTTGAAAATCAGATCTAAGTTAATAGTTTGACGTTCTTTACTTCAAAATAACCAAGTCATATTTTAGAATACTCAATTTGTAAATCAAGGCTAAGTTAGTAGTTTAAAGTTCTTTACTTGAAAATATCTACTTCTTGTTTTAGAAATGACAATTTGAAAATCAAATCTAAGTTAATAGTTTGACGTTCTTTACTTCTAAATAACTAAGTCTTATTTTAGTATAGTCAATTTGTAATTTAAAGCAAAGTTATTAGTTTAAAGTTCTTTACTTGAAAATATCTACTTCTTGTTTTAGAAATGACAATTTGAAAATTAGATCTAAGTTAATAGATTGATGTTCTTTACTTCTAAATAACTAAGTCTTATTTTAGTATAGTGAATTTGTAATTTAAAACAAAGTTATTAGTTTGAAGTTCTTTACTTGAAAATATCTACCACTGATTTTAGAAATGACAATTTGAAAATCAGATCTAAGTTAATAGTTTGACGTTCTTTACTTCAAAATAACTAAGTCTTATTTTAGAATACTCAATTTGTAAATCAAGGCTAAGTTATTAGTTTAAAGTTCTTTACTTGAAAATAACTACTTCTTGTTTTAGAAATGACAATTTGAAAATCAGATCTAAGTTAATAGTTTGACGTTCTTTATTTCAAAATAACTAAGTCTTATTTTAGAATACTCAATTTGTAAATCAAGGCTAAGTTATTAGTTTAAAGTTCTTCACTTGAAAATATCTACTTCTTGTTTTAGAAATGACAATTTGAAAATCAGATCTAAGTTAATAGTTTGACGTTCTTTATTTCTAAATAACTAAGTCTTATTTTAGTATAGTGAATTTGTAAACCAAAACTAAGTTGTTAGTATGAAGTTCTTCACTTGAAAAAAACTACCACTGATTTTAGAAATAACAATTTGAAAATCATATCTAAGTTAACAGTTTGACGTTCTTTACTTTAAAATAACTAAGTCTTATTTTAGACTAGTGAATTTGTAAATTAAAACTAAGTTATTAGTATGAAGTTCTTCACTTGAAAAAAACTACCACTGATTTTAGAAATGACAATTTGAAAAACAGATCTAAGTTAATAGTTTGACGTTCTTTACTTCAAAACAACTAAGTCTTATTTTAGTATAGTGAATTTGTAAACCAAAACTAAGTTATTAGTATGAAGTTTTTCACTTGAAAAAAACTACCACTGATTTTAGAAATGACAATTTGAAAATCAGATCTAAGTTAATAGTTTGACGTTCTTTACTTCAAAATAACTAAGTTTTATTTTACAATACTCAATTTGTAAATCAAGGCTAAGTTATTAGTTTAAAGTTCTTTACTTGAAAATATCTACTTCTTGTTTTAGAAATGACAATTTGAAAATCAGATCTAAGTTAATAGTTTGACGTTCTTTACTTCTAAATAACTAAGTCTTATTTTAGTATAGTGAATTTGTAATTTAAAACTAAGTTATTAGTATGAAGTTCTTCACTTGAAAAAACTACCACTGATTTTAGAAATGACAATTTGAAAATCAGATCTAGGTTAATAGTTTGACGTTCTTTACTTCAAAATAACTAAGTCTTATTTTAGAATACTCAATTTGTAAATCAAGGCTAAGTTATTAGTTTAAAGTTGTTTACTTGAAAATATCTACTTCTGATTTTAGAAATGACAATTTGAAAATCAGATCTAAGTTAATAGTTTGACGTTCCTTACTTCAAAACAACTAAGTCTTATTTTAGTATAGTGAATTTGTAAATTAAAACTAAGTTATTAGTATGAAGTTCTTCACTTGAAAAAAACTACCACTTATTTTAGAAATGACAATTTGAAAATCAGATCTAAGTTAATAGTTTGACGTTCTTTACTTCAAAATAACTAAATCTTATTTTAGAATACTCAATTTGTAAATCAAGGCTAAGTTATTAGTTTAAAGTTGTTTACTTGAAAATATCTACTTCTGATTTTAGAAATGACAATTTGAAAATCAGATCTAAGTTAATAGTTTGACGTTCTTTACTTCAAAACAACTAAGTCTTATTTTAGTATAGTGAATTTGTAAACAAAAACTAAGTTATTAGAATGAAATTCTTCACTTGACAAAAACTACCACTGATTTTAGAAATGACAATTTGAAAATCAGATCTAAGTTAATAGTTTGACGTTCTTTACTTCAAAATAACTAAGGCTTATTTTGGAATACTCAATTTGTAAATCAAGGCTAAGTTATTAGTTTAAAGTTCTTTACTTGAAAATATCTACTTCTTGTTTTAGAAATGACAATTTGAAAATCAGATCTAAGTTAATAGTTTGACGTTCTTTACTTCTAAATAACTAAGTCTTATTTTAGTATAGTGAATTTGTAATTTAAAACTAAGTTATTAGTATGAAGTTCTTCACTTGAAAAAAACTACCACTGATTTTAGAAATGACAATTTGAAAATCAGATCTAAGTTAATAGTTTGACGTTCTTTACTTCAAAATAACTAAGTCTTATTTTAGACTAGTGAATTTGTAATTTAAAACTAGGTTATTAGTATGAAGTTCTTCACTTGAAAAAAACTACCACTGATTTTAGAAATGACAATTTGAAAATCAGATCTAGGTTAATAGTTTGACGTTCATTACTTCAAAACAACTAAGTCTTATTTTAGTATAGTGAATTTGTAAACCAAAACAAAGTTGTTAGTATGAAGTTCTTCACTTGAAAAAAACTACCACTGATTTTAGAAATGACAATTTGAAAATCAGATCTAAGTTAACAGTTTGACGTTCTTTACTTCTAAATAACTAAGTCTTATTTTAGTATAGTGAATTTGTAATTTAAAGCAAAGTTATTAGTTTAAAGTTCTTTACTTGAAAATATCTACTTCTTGTTTTAGAAATGACAATTTGAAAATCAGATCTAAGTTAATAGATTGATGTTCTTTACTTCTAAATAACTAAGTCTTATTTTAGTATAGTGAATTTGTAATTTAAAACAAAGTTATTAGTTTGAAGTTCTTTACTTGAAAATATCTACCACTGATTTTAGAAATGACAATTTGAAAATTAGATCTAAGTTAATAGTTTGACGTTCTTTACTTCAAAATAACTAAGTCTTATTTTAGAATACTCAATTTGTAAATCTAGGCTAAGTTATTAGTTTAAAGTTCTTTACTTGAAAATATCTACTTCTTGTTTTAGAAATGACAATTTGAAAATCAGATCTAAGTTAATAGTTTGACGTTCTTTATTTCAAAATAACTAAGTCTTATTTTAGAATACTCAATTTGTAAATCAAGGCTAAGCTATTAGTTTAAAGTTCTTTACTTGAAAATTTCTACTTCTTGTTTTAGAAATGACAATTTGAAAATCAGATCTAAGTTAATAGTTTGACGTTCTTTATTTCTAAATAACTAAGTCTTATTTTAGTATAGTGAATTTGTAATTTAAAACACAGTTATTAGTTTGAAGTTCTTTACTTGAAAATATCTACTACTGATTTTAGAAATGACAATTTGAAAATCAGATCTAAGTTAACAGTTTGACGTTCTTTACTTTAAAATAACTAAGTCTTATTTTAGACTCGTGAATTTGTAAATTAAAACTAAGTTATTAGTATGAAGTTCTTCACTTGAAAAAAACTACCACTGATTTTAGAATTGACAATTTGAAAATCAGATCTAAGTTAATAGTTTGACGATTTTTACTTCAAAATAACTAAGTCTTATTTTAGAATACTCAATTTGTAAATCAAGGCTAAGTTAATAGTTTAAAGTTGTTTACTTGAAAATATCTACTTCTGATTTTAGAAATGACAATTTGAAAATCAGATCTAAGTTAATAGTTTGACGTTTTTTAGTTCAAAACAACTAAGTCTTATTTTAGTATAGTGAATTTGTAAACCAAAACTAAGTTATTAGTATGAAGTTCTTCACTTGAAAAAAACTACCACTGATTTTAGAAATGACAATTTGAAAATCAGATCTAAGTTAATAGTTTGACGTTCTTTACTTCAAAATAACTAAGTCTTATTTTAGAATACTCAATTTGTAAAGCAAGGCTAAGTTATTAGTTTAAAGTTCTTTACTTGAAAATATATACTTCTTGTTTTAGAAATGACAATTTGAAAATCAGATCTAAGTTAATAGTTTGACGTTCTTTACTTCTAAATAACTAAGTCTTATTTTAGTATAGTGAATTTGTAATTTAAAACTAGGTTATTAGTATGAAGTTCTTCACTTGAAAAAAACTACCACTGATTTTAGAAATGACAATTTGAAAATCAGATCTAAGTTAATAGTTTGACGTTCTTTACTTCAAAATAACCAAGACATATTTTAGAATACTCAATTTGTAAATCAAGGCTAAGTTAGTAGTTTAAAGTTCTTTACTTGAAAATATCTACTTCTTGTTTTAGAAATGACAATTTGAAAATCAAATCTAAGTTAATAGTTTGACGTTCTTTACTTCTAAATAACTAAGTCTTATTTTAGTATAGTCAATTTCTAATTTAAAGCAAAGTTATTAGTTTAAAGTTCTTTACTTGAAAATATCTACTTCTTGTTTTAGAAATGACAATTTGAAAATTAGATCTAAGTTAATAGATTGATGTTCTTTACTTCTAAATAACTAAGTCTTATTTTAGTATAGTGAATTTGTAATTTAAAACAAAGTTATTAGTTTGAAGTTCTTTACTTGAAAATATCTACCACTGATTTTAGAAATGACAATTTGAAAATCAGATCTAAGTTAATAGTTTGACGTTCTTTACTTCAAAATAACTAAGTCTTATTTTAGAATACTCAATTTGTAAATCAAGGCTAAGTTATTAGTTTAAAGTTCTTTACTTGAAAATAACTACTTCTTGTTTTAGAAATGACAATTTGAAAATCAGATCTAAGTTAATAGTTTGACGTTCTTTATTTCAAAATAACTAAGTCTTATTTTAGAATACTCAATTTGTAAATCAAGGCTAAGTTATTAGTTTAAAGTTCTTCACTTGAAAATATCTACTTCTTGTTTTAGAAATGACAATTTGAAAATCAGATCTAAGTTAATAGTTTGACGTTCTTTATTTCTAAATAACTAAGTCTTATTTTAGTATAGTGAATTTGTAAACCAAAACTAAGTTGTTAGTATGAAGTTCTTCACTTGAAAAAAACTACCACTGATTTTAGAAATAACAATTTGAAAATCATATCTAAGTTAACAGTTTGACGTTCTTTACTTTAAAATAACTAAGTCTTATTTTAGACTAGTGAATTTGTAAATTAAAACTAAGTTATTAGTATGAAGTTCTTCACTTGAAAAAAACTACCACTGATTTTAGAAATGACAATTTGAAAAACAGATCTAAGTTAATAGTTTGACGTTCTTTACTTCTAAATAACTAAGTCTTATTTTAGTATAGTGAATTTGTAATTTAAAACTAGGTTATTAGTATGAAGTTCTTCACTTGAAAAAAACTACCACTGATTTTAGAAATGACAATTTGAAAATCAGATCTAAGTTAATAGTTTGACGTTCTTTACTTCAAAATAACCAAGTCATATTTTAGAATACTCAATTTGTAAATCAAGGCTAAGTTAGTAGTTTAAAGTTCTTTACTTGAAAATATCTACTTCTTGTTTTAGAAATGACAATTTGAAAATCAAATCTAAGTTAATAGTTTGACGTTCTTTACTTCTAAATAACTAAGTCTTATTTTAGTATAGTCAATTTGTAATTTAAAGCAAAGTTATTAGTTTAAAGTTCTTTACTTGAAAATATCTACTTCTTGTTTTAGAAATGACAATTTGAAAATTAGATCTAAGTTAATAGATTGATGTTCTTTACTTCTAAATAACTAAGTCTTATTTTAGTATAGTGAATTTGTAATTTAAAACAAAGTTATTAGTTTGAAGTTCTTTACTTGAAAATATCTACCACTGATTTTAGAAATGACAATTTGAAAATCAGATCTAAGTTAATAGTTTGACGTTCTTTACTTCAAAATAACTAAGTCTTATTTTAGAATACTCAATTTGTAAATCAAGGCTAAGTTATTAGTTTAAAGTTCTTTACTTGAAAATAACTACTTCTTGTTTTAGAAATGACAATTTGAAAATCAGATCTAAGTTAATAGTTTGACGTTCTTTATTTCAAAATAACTAAGTCTTATTTTAGAATACTCAATTTGTAAATCAAGGCTAAGTTATTAGTTTAAAGTTCTTCACTTGAAAATATCTACTTCTTGTTTTAGAAATGACAATTTGAAAATCAGATCTAAGTTAATAGTTTGACGTTCTTTATTTCTAAATAACTAAGTCTTATTTTAGTATAGTGAATTTGTAAACCAAAACTAAGTTGTTAGTATGAAGTTCTTCACTTGAAAAAAACTACCACTGATTTTAGAAATAACAATTTGAAAATCATATCTAAGTTAACAGTTTGACGTGCTTTACTTTAAAATAACTAAGTCTTATTTTAGACTAGTGAATTTGTAAATTAAAACTAAGTTATTAGTATGAAGTTCTTCACTTGAAAAAAACTACCACTGATTTTAGAAATGACAATTTGAAAAACAGATCTAAGTTAATAGTTTGACGTTCTTTACTTCAAAACAACTAAGTCTTATTTTAGTATAGTGAATTTGTAAACCAAAACTAAGTTATTAGTATGAAGTTTTTCACTTGAAAAAAACTACCACTGATTTTAGAAATGACAATTTGAAAATCAGATCTAAGTTAATAGTTTGACGTTCTTTACTTCAAAATAACTAAGTTTTATTTTACAATACTCAATTTGTAAATCAAGGCTAAGTTATTAGTTTAAAGTTCTTTACTTGAAAATATCTACTTCTTGTTTTAGAAATGACAATTTGAAAATCAGATCTAAGTTAATAGTTTGACGTTCTTTACTTCTAAATAACTAAGTCTTATTTTAGTATAGTGAATTTGTAATTTAAAACTAAGTTATTAGTATGAAGTTCTTCACTTGAAAAAACTACCACTGATTTTAGAAATGACAATTTGAAAATCAGATCTAGGTTAATAGTTTGACGTTCTTTACTTCAAAATAACTAAGTCTTATTTTAGAATACTCAATTTGTAAATCAAGGCTAAGTTATTAGTTTAAAGTTGTTTACTTGAAAATATCTACTTCTGATTTTAGAAATGACAATTTGAAAATCAGATCTAAGTTAATAGTTTGACGTTCCTTACTTCAAAACAACTAAGTCTTATTTTAGTATAGTGAATTTGTAAATTAAAACTAAGTTATTAGTATGAAGTTCTTCACTTGAAAAAAACTACCACTTATTTTAGAAATGACAATTTGAAAATCAGATCTAAGTTAATAGTTTGACGTTCTTTACTTCAAAATAACTAAATCTTATTTTAGAATACTCAATTTGTAAATCAAGGCTAAGTTATTAGTTTAAAGTTGTTTACTTGAAAATATCTACTTCTGATTTTAGAAATGACAATTTGAAAATCAGATCTAAGTTAATAGTTTGACGTTCTTTACTTCAAAACAACTAAGTCTTATTTTAGTATAGTGAATTTGTAAACAAAAACTAAGTTATTAGAATGAAATTCTTCACTTGACAAAAACTACCACTGATTTTAGAAATGACAATTTGAAAATCAGATCTAAGTTAATAGTTTGACGTTCTTTACTTCAAAATAACTAAGTCTTATTTTGGAATACTCAATTTGTAAATCAAGGCTAAGTTATTAGTTTAAAGTTCTTTACTTGAAAATATCTACTTCTTGTTTTAGAAATGACAATTTGAAAATCAGATCTAAGTTAATAGTTTGACGTTCTTTACTTCTAAATAACTAAGTCTTATTTTAGTATAGTGAATTTGTAATTTAAAACTAAGTTATTAGTATGAAGTTCTTCACTTGAAAAAAACTACCACTGATTTTAGAAATGACAATTTGAAAATCAGATCTAAGTTAATAGTTTGACGTTCTTTACTTCAAAATAACTAAGTCTTATTTTAGACTAGTGAATTTGTAATTTAAAACTAGGTTATTAGTATGAAGTTCTTCACTTGAAAAAAACTACCACTGATTTTAGAAATGACAATTTGAAAATCAGATCTAGGTTAATAGTTTGACGTTCTTTACTTCAAAACAACTAAGTCTTATTTTAGTATAGTGAATTTGTAAACCAAAACAAAGTTGTTAGTATGAAGTTCTTCACTTGAAAAAAACTACCACTGATTTTAGAAATGACAATTTGAAAATCAGATCTAAGTTAACAGTTTGACGTTCTTTACTTCTAAATAACTAAGTCTTATTTTAGTATAGTGAATTTGTAATTTAAAGCAAAGTTATTAGTTTAAAGTTCTTTACTTGAAAATATCTACTTCTTGTTTTAGAAATGACAATTTGAAAATCAGATCTAAGTTAATAGATTGATGTTCTTTACTTCTAAATAACTAAGTCTTATTTTAGTATAGTGAATTTGTAATTTAAAACAAAGTTATTAGTTTGAAGTTCTTTACTTGAAAATATCTACCACTGATTTTAGAAATGACAATTTGAAAATTAGATCTAAGTTAATAGTTTGACGTTCTTTACTTCAAAATAACTAAGTCTTATTTTAGAATACTCAATTTGTAAATCTAGGCTAAGTTATTAGTTTAAAGTTCTTTACTTGAAAATATCTACTTCTTGTTTTAGAAATGACAATTTGAAAATCAGATCTAAGTTAATAGTTTGACGTTCTTTATTTCAAAATAACTAAGTCTTATTTTAGAATACTCAATTTGTAAATCAAGGCTAAGTTATTAGTTTAAAGTTCTTTACTTGAAAATTTCTACTTCTTGTTTTAGAAATGACAATTTGAAAATCAGATCTAAGTTAATAGTTTGACGTTCTTTATTTCTAAATAACTAAGTCTTATTTTAGTATAGTGAATTTGTAATTTAAAACACAGTTATTAGTTTGAAGTTCTTTACTTGAAAATATCTACTACTGATTTTAGAAATGACAATTTGAAAATCAGATCTAAGTTAACAGTTTGACGTTCTTTACTTTAAAATAACTAAGTCTTATTTTAGACTCGTGAATTTGTAAATTAAAACTAAGTTATTAGTATGAAGTTCTTCACTTGAAAAAAACTACCACTGATTTTAGAATTGACAATTTGAAAATCAGATCTAAGTTAATAGTTTGACGATTTTTACTTCAAAATAACTAAGTCTTATTTTAGAATACTCAATTTGTAAATCAAGGCTAAGTTAATAGTTTAAAGTTGTTTACTTGAAAATATCTACTTCTGATTTTAGAAATGACAATTTGAAAATCAGATCTAAGTTAATAGTTTGACGTTTTTTAGTTCAAAACAACTAAGTCTTATTTTAGTATAGTGAATTTGTAAACCAAAACTAAGTTATTAGTATGAAGTTCTTCACTTGAAAAAAACTACCACTGATTTTAGAAATGACAATTTGAAAATCAGATCTAAGTTAATAGTTTGACGTTCTTTACTTCAAAATAACTAAGTCTTATTTTAGAATACTCAATTTGTAAAGCAAGGCTAAGTTATTAGTTTAAAGTTCTTTACTTGAAAATATATACTTCTTGTTTTAGAAATGACAATTTGAAAATCAGATCTAAGGTAATAGTTTGACGTTCTTTACTTCTAAATACCTAAGTCTTATTTTAGTATAGTGAATTTGTAATTTAAAACTAAGTTATTAGTATGAAGTTCTTCACTTGAAAAAAACAACTCTGATTTTAGAAATGACAATTTGAAAATCAGTCTAAGTTAATAGTTTGACGTTCTTTACTTCAAAATAACTAAGTCTTATTTTAGAATACTCAATTTGTAAAACAAAGCTAAGTTATTAGTTTAAAGGTGTTTACTTGAAAATATCTACTTCTGATTTTAGAAATGACAATTTGAAAATCAGATCTAAGTTAATAGTTTGACGTTCTTTACTTCAAAACAACTAAGTCTTATTTTAGTATAGTGAATTTGTAAACCAAAACTAAGTTGTTAGTATGAAGTTCTTCACTTGAAAAAAACTACCACTGATTTTAGAAATAACAATTTGAAAATCATATCTAAGTTAACAGTTTGACGTTCTTTACTTTAAAATAACTAAGTCTTATTTTAGACTAGTGAATTTGTAAATTAAAACTAAGTTATTAGTATGAAGTTCTTCACTTGAAAAAAACTACCACTGATTTTAGAAATGACAATTTGAAAATCAGACTTAAGTTAATAGTTTGACGTTCTTTACTTCAAAATAACTAAGTTTTATTTTACAATACTCAATTTGTAAATCAAGGCTAAGTTATTAGTTTAAAGTTCTTTACTTGAAAATATCTACTTCTTGTTTTAGAAATGACAATTTGAAAATCAGATCTAAGTTAATAGTTTGACGTTCTTTACTTCTAAATAACTAAGTCTTATTTTAGTATAGTGAATTTGTAATTTAAAACTAAGTTATTAGTATGAAGTTCTTCACTTGAAAAAACTACCACTGATTTTAGAAATGACAATTTGAAAATCAGATCTAGGTTAATAGTTTGACGTTCTTTACTTCAAAATAACTAAGTCTTATTTTAGAATACTCAATTTGTAAATCAAGGCTAAGTTATTAGTTTAAAGTTGTTTACTTGAAAATATCTACTTCTGATTTTAGAAATGACAATTTGAAAATCAGATCTAAGTTAATAGTTTGACGTTCCTTACTTCAAAACAACTAAGTCTTATTTTAGTATAGTGAATTTGTAAATTAAAACTAAGTTATTAGTATGAAGTACTTCACTTGAAAAAAACTACCACTTATTTTAGAAATGACAATTTGAAAATCAGATCTAAGTTAATAGTTTGACGTTCTTTACTTCAAAATAACTAAATCTTATTTTAGAATACTCAATTTGTAAATCAAGGCTAAGTTATTAGTTTAAAGTTGTTTACTTGAAAATATCTACTTCTGATTTTAGAAATGACAATTTGAAAATCAGATCTAAGTTAATAGTTTGACGTTCTTTACTTCAAAACAACTAAGTCTTATTTTAGTATAGTGAATTTGTAAACCAAAACTAAGTTATTAGAATGAAATTCTTCACTTGACAAAAACTACCACTGATTTTAGAAATGACAATTTGAAAATCAGATCTAAGTTAATAGTTTGACGTTCTTTACTTCAAAATAACTAAGTCTTATTTTGGAATACTCAATTTGTAAATCAAGGCTAAGTTATTAGTTTAAAGTTCTTTACTTGAAAATATCTACTTCTTGTTTTAGAAATGACAATTTGAAAATCAGATCTAAGTTAATAGTTTGACGTTCTTTACTTCTAAATAACTAAGTCTTATTTTAGTATAGTGAATTTGTAATTTAAAACTAAGTTATTAGTATGAAGTTCTTCACTTGAAAAAAACTACCACTGATTTTAGAAATGACAATTTGAAAATCAGATCCAAGTTAATAGTTTGACGTTCTTTACTTCAAAATAACTAAGTCTTATTTTAGACTAGTGAATTTGTAAATTAAAACTAAGTTATTAGTATGAAGTTCTTCACTTGAAAAAAACTACCACTGATTTTAAAAATGACAATTTGAAAATCAGATCTAAGTTAATAGTTTGACGTTCTTTACTTCAAAATAACTAAGTCTTATTTTGGAATACTCAATTTGTAAATCAAGGCTAAGTTATTAGTTTAAAGTTCTTTACTTGAAAATATCTACTTCTTGTTTTAGAAATGACAATTTGAAAATCAGATCTAAGTTAATAGTTTGACGTTCTTTACTTCTAAATAACTAAGTCTTATTTTAGTATAGTGAATTTGTAATTTAAAACTAAGTTATTAGTATGAAGTTCTTCACTTGAAAAAAACTACCACTGATTTTAGAAATGACAATTTGAAAATCAGATCTAAGTTAATAATTTGACGTTCTTTACTTCAAAATAACTAAGTCTTATTTTAGAATACTCAATTTGTAAATCTAGGCTAAGTTATTAGTTTAAAGTTCTTTACTTGAAAATATCTACTTCTTGTTTTAGAAATGACAATTTGAAAATCAGATCTAAGTTAATAGTTTGACGTTCTTTATTTCAAAATAACTAAGTCTTATTTTAGAATACTCAATTTGTAAATCAAGGCTAAGTTATTAGTTTAAAGTTCTTTACTTGAAAATTTCTACTTCTTGTTTTAGAAATGACAATTTGAAAATCAGATCTAAGTTAATAGTTTGACGTTCTTTATTTCTAAATAACTAAGTCTTATTTTAGTATAGTGAATTTGTAATTTAAAACACAGTTATTAGTTTGAAGTTCTTTACTTGAAAATATCTACTACTGATTTTAGAAATGACAATTTGAAAATCAGATCTAAGTTAACAGTTTGACGTTCTTTACTTTAAAATAACTAAGTCTTATTTTAGACTCGTGAATTTGTAAATTAAAACTAAGTTATTAGTATGAAGTTCTTCACTTGAAAAAAACTACCACTGATTTTAGAATTGACAATTTGAAAATCAGATCTAAGTTAATAGTTTGACGATTTTTACTTCAAAATAACTAAGTCTTATTTTAGAATACTCAATTTGTAAATCAAGGCTAAGTTAATAGTTTAAAGTTGTTTACTTGAAAATATCTACTTCTGATTTTAGAAATGACAATTTGAAAATCAGATCTAAGTTAATAGTTTGACGTTTTTTAGTTCAAAACAACTAAGTCTTATTTTAGTATAGTGAATTTGTAAACCAAAACTAAGTTATTAGTATGAAGTTCTTCACTTGAAAAAAACTACCACTGATTTTAGAAATGACAATTTGAAAATCAGATCTAAGTTAATAGTTTGACGTTCTTTACTTCAAAATAACTAAGTCTTATTTTAGAATACTCAATTTGTAAAGCAAGGCTAAGTTATTAGTTTAAAGTTCTTTACTTGAAAATATATACTTCTTGTTTTAGAAATGACAATTTGAAAATCAGATCTAAGTTAATAGTTTGACGTTCTTTACTTCTAAATACCTAAGTCTTATTTTAGTATAGTGAATTTGTAATTTAAAACTAAGTTATTAGTATGAAGTTCTTCACTTGAAAAAAACAACTCTGATTTTAGAAATGACAATTTGAAAATCAGTCTAAGTTAATAGTTTGACGTTCTTTACTTCAAAATAACTAAGTCTTATTTTAGAATACTCAATTTGTAAAACAAAGCTAAGTTATTAGTTTAAAGGTGTTTACTTGAAAATATCTACTTCTGATTTTAGAAATGACAATTTGAAAATCAGATCTAAGTTAATAGTTTGACGTTCTTTACTTCAAAACAACTAAGTCTTATTTTAGTATAGTGAATTTGTAAACCAAAACTAAGTTGTTAGTATGAAGTTCTTCACTTGAAAAAAACTACCACTGAATTTAGAAATAACAATTTGAAAATCATATCTAAGTTAACAGTTTGACGTTCTTTACTTTAAAATAACTAAGTCTTATTTTAGACTAGTGAATTTGTAAATTAAAACTAAGTTATTAGTATGAAGTTCTTCACTTGAAAAAAACTACCACTGATTTTAGAAATGACAATTTGAAAATCAGACTTAAGTTAATAGTTTGACGTTCTTTACTTCAAAATAACTAAGTTTTATTTTACAATACTCAATTTGTAAATCAAGGCTAAGTTATTAGTTTAAAGTTCTTTACTTGAAAATATCTACTTCTTGTTTTAGAAATGACAATTTGAAAATCAGATCTAAGTTAATAGTTTGACGTTCTTTACTTCTAAATAACTAAGTCTTATTTTAGTATAGTGAATTTGTAATTTAAAACTAAGTTATTAGTATGAAGTTCTTCACTTGAAAAAACTACCACTGATTTTAGAAATGACAATTTGAAAATCAGATCTAGGTTAATAGTTTGACGTTCTTTACTTCAAAATAACTAAGTCTTATTTTAGAATACTCAATTTGTAAATCAAGGCTAAGTTATTAGTTTAAAGTTGTTTACTTGAAAATATCTACTTCTGATTTTAGAAATGACAATTTGAAAATCAGATCTAAGTTAATAGTTTGACGTTCCTTACTTCAAAACAACTAAGTCTTATTTTAGTATAGTGAATTTGTAAATTAAAACTAAGTTATTAGTATGAAGTTCTTCACTTGAAAAAAACTACCACTTATTTTAGAAATGACAATTTGAAAATCAGATCTAAGTTAATAGTTTGACGTTCTTTACTTCAAAATAACTAAATCTTATTTTAGAATACTCAATTTGTAAATCAAGGCTAAGTTATTAGTTTAAAGTTGTTTACTTGAAAATATCTACTTCTGATTTTAGAAATGACAATTTGAAAATCAGATCTAAGTTAATAGTTTGACGTTCTTTACTTCAAAACAACTAAGTCTTATTTTAGTATAGTGAATTTGTAAACCAAAACTAAGTTATTAGAATGAAATTCTTCACTTGACAAAAACTACCACTGATTTTAGAAATGACAATTTGAAAATCAGATCTAAGTTAATAGTTTGACGTTCTTTACTTCCAAATAACTAAGTCTTATTTTGGAATACTCAATTTGTAAATCAAGGCTAAGTTATTAGTTTAAAGTTCTTTACTTGAAAATATCTACTTCTTGTTTTAGAAATGACAATTTGAAAATCAGATCTAAGTTAATAGTTTGACGTTCTTTACTTCTAAATAACTAAGTCTTATTTTAGTATAGTGAATTTGTAATTTAAAACTAAGTTATTAGTATGAAGTTCTTCACTTGAAAAAAACTACCACTGATTTTAGAAATGACAATTTGAAAATCAGATCTAAGTTAATAGTTTGACGTTCTTTACTTCAAAATAACTAAGTCTTATTTTAGACTAGTGAATTTGTAAATTAAAACTAAGTTATTAGTATGAAGTTCTTCACTTGAAAAAAACTACCACTGATTTTAAAAATGACAATTTGAAAATCAGATCTAAGTTAATAGTTTGACGTTCTTTACTTCAAAATAACTAAGTCTTATTTTGGAATACTCAATTTGTAAATCAAGGCTAAGTTATTAGTTTAAAGTTCTTTACTTGAAAATATCTACTTCTTGTTTTAGAAATGACAATTTGAAAATCAGATCTAAGTTAATAGTTTGATGTTCTTTACTTCTAAATAACTAAGTCTTATTTTAGTATAGTGAATTTGTAATTTAAAACTAAGTTATTAGTATGAAGTTCTTCACTTGAAAAAAACTACCACTGATTTTAGAAATGACAATTTGAAAATCAGATCTAAGTTAATAATTTGACGTTCTTTACTTCAAAATAACTAAGTCTTATTTTAGACTAGTGAATTTGTAATTTAAAACTAGGTTATTAGTATGAAGTTCTTCACATGAAAAAAACTACCACTGATTTTAGAAATGACAATTTGAAAATCAGATCTAGGTTAATAGTTTGACGTTCTTTACTTCAAAACAACTAAGTCTTATTTTAGTATAGTGAATTTGTAAACCAAAACAAAGTTGTTAGTATGAAGTTCTTCACTTGAAAAAAACTACCACTGATTTTAGAAATGACAATTTGAAAATCAGATCTAAGTTAACAGTTTGACGTTCTTTACTTTAAAATAACTAAGTCTTATTTTAGACTAGTGAATTTGTAAATTAAAACTAAGTTATTAGTATGAAGTTCTTCACTTGAAAAAAACTACCACTGATTTTAGAAATGACAATTTGAAAATCAGATCTAAGTTAATAGTTTGACGTTCTTTACTTCAAAATAACCAAGTCATATTTTAGAATACTCAATTTGTAAATCAAGGCTAAGTTAGTAGTTTAAAGTTCTTTACTTGAAAATATCTACTTCTTGTTTTAGAAATGACAATTTGAAAATCAAATCTAAGTTAATAGTTTGACGTTCTTTACTTCTAAATAACTAAGTCTTATTTTAGTATAGTGAATTTGTAATTTAAAGCAAAGTTATTAGTTTAAAGTTCTTTACTTGAAAATATCTACTTCTTGTTTTAGAAATGACAATTTAAAAATCAGATCTAAGTTAATAGATTGATGTTCTTTACTTCTAAATAACTAAGTCTTATTTTAGTATAGTGAATTTGTAATTTAAAACAAAGTTATTAGTTTGAAGTTCTTTACTTGAAAATATCTACCACTGATTTTAGAAATGACAATTTGAAAATCAGATCTAAGTTAATAGTTTGACGTTCTTTACTTCAAAATAACTAAGTCTTATTTTAGAATACTCAATTTGTAAATCTAGGCTAAGTTATTAGTTTAAAGTTCTTTACTTGAAAATATCTACTTCTTGTTTTAGAAATGACAATTTGAAAATCAGATCTAAGTTAATAGTTTGACATTCTTTATTTCAAAATATCTAAGTCTTATTTTAGAATACTCAATTTGTAAATCAAGGCTAAGTTATTAGTTTAAAGTTCTTTACTTGAAAATATCTACTTCTTGTTTTAGAAATGACAATTTGAAAATCAGATCTAAGTTAATAGTTTGACGTTCTTTATTTCTAAATAACTAAGTCTTATTTTAGTATAGTGAATTTGTAATTTAAAACACAGTTATTAGTTTGAAGTTCTTTACTTGAAAATATCTACTACTGATTTTAGAAATGACAATTTGAAAATCAGATCTAAGTTAACAGTTTGACGTTCTTTACTTTAAAATAACTAAGTCTTATTTTAGACTCGTGAATTTGTAAATTAAAACTAAGTTATTAGTATGAAGTTCTTCACTTGAAAAAAACTACCACTGATTTTAGAATTGACAATTTGAAAATCAGATCTAAGTTAATAGTTTGACGATTTTTACTTCAAAATAACTAAGTCTTATTTTAGAATACTCAATTTGTAAATCAAGGCTAAGTTATTAGTTTAAAGTTGTTTACTTGAAAATATCTACTTCTGATTTTAGAAATGACAATTTGAAAATCAGATCTAAGTTAATAGTTTGACGTTTTTTAGTTCAAAACAACTAAGTCTTATTTTAGTATAGTGAATTTGTAAACCAAAACTAAGTTATTAGTATGAAGTTCTTCACTTGAAAAAAACTACCACTGATTTTAGAAATGACAATTTGAAAATCAGATCTAAGTTAATAGTTTGACGTTCTTTACTTCAAAATAACTAAGTCTTATTTTAGAATACTCAATTTGTAAATCAAGGCTAAGTTATTAGTTTAAAGTTCTTTACTTGAAAATATATACTTCTTGTTTTAGAAATGACAATTTGAAAATCAGATCTAAGTTAATAGTTTGACGTTCTTTACTTCTAAATACCTAAGTCTTATTTTAGTATAGTGAATTTGTAATTTAAAACTAAGTTATTAGTATGAAGTGCTTCACTTGAAAAAAACAACTCTGATTTTAGAAATGACAATTTGAAAATCAGTCTAAGTTAATAGTTTGACGTTCTTTACTTCAAAATAACTAAGTCTTATTTTAGAATACTCAATTTGTAAAACAAAGCTAAGTTATTAGTTTAAAGGTGTTTACTTGAAAATATCTACTTCTGATTTTAGAAATGACAATTTGAAAATCAGATCTAAGTTAATAGTTTGACGTTCTTTACTTCAAAACAACTAAGTCTTATTTTAGTATAGTGAATTTGTAAACCAAAACTAAGTTGTTAGTATGAAGTTCTTCACTTGAAAATAACTACCACTGATTTTAGAAATAACAATTTGAAAATCATATCTAAGTTAACAGTTTGACGTTCTTTACTTTAAAATAACTAAGTCTTATTTTAGACTAGTGAATTTGTAAATTAAAACTAAGTTATTAGTATTAAGTTCTTCACTTGAAAAAAACTACCACTGATTTTAGAAATGACAATTTGAAAATCAGATCTAAGTTAATAGTTTGACGTTCTTTACTTCAAAACAACTAAGTCTTATTTTAGTATAGTGAATTTGTAAACCAAAACTTAGTTATTAGTATGAAGTTTTTCACTTGAAAAAAACTACCACTGATTTTAGAAATGACAATTTGAAAATCAGATTTAAGTTAATAGTTTGACGTTCTTTACTTCAAAATAACTAAGTTTTATTTTACAATACTCAATTTGTAAATCAAGGCTAAGTTATTAGTTGAAAGTTCTTTACTTGAAAATATCTACTTCTTGTTTTAGAAATGACAATTTGAAAATCAGATCTAACTTAATAGTTTGACGTTCTTTACTTCTAAATAACTAAGTCTTATTTTAGTATAGTGAATTTGTAATTTAAAACTAAGTTATTAGTATGAAGTTCTTCACTTGAAAAAACTACCACTGATTTTAGAAATGACAATTTGAAAATCAGATCTAGGTTAATAGTTTGACGTTCTTTACTTCAAAATAACTAAGTCTTATTTTAGAATACTCAATTTGTAAATCAAGGCTAAGTTATTAGTTTAAAGTTGTTTACTTGAAAATATCTACTTCTGATTTTAGAAATGACAATTTGAAAATCAGATCTAAGTTAATAGTTTGACGTTCCTTACTTCAAAACAACTAAGTCTTATTTTAGTATAGTGAATTTGTAAATTAAAACTAAGTTATTAGTATGAAGTTCTTCACTTGAAAAAAACTACCACTTATTTTAGAAATGACAATTTGAAAATCAGATCTAAGTTAATAGTTTGACGTTCTTTACTTCAAAATAACTAAATCTTATTTTAGACTACTCAATTTGTAAATCAAGGCTAAGTTCTTAGTTTAAAGTTGTTTACTTGAAAATATCTACTTCTGATTTTAGAAATGACAATTTGAAAATCAGATCTAAGTTAATAGTTTGACGTTCTTTACTTCAAAACAACTAAGTCTTATTTTAGTATAGTGAATTTGTAAACCAAAACTAAGTTATTAGAATGAAATTCTTCACTTGACAAAAACTACCACTGATTTTAGAAATGACAATTTGAAAATCAGATCTAAGTTAATAGTTTGACGTTCTTTACTTCAAAATAACTAAGTCTTATTTTGGAATACTCAATTTGTAAATCAAGGCTAAGTTATTAGTTTAAAGTTCTTTACTTGAAAATATCTACTTCTTGTTTTAGAAATGACAATTTGAAAATCAGATCTAAGTTAATAGTTTGACGTTCTTTACTTCTAAATAACTAAGTCTTATTTTAGTATAGTGAATTTGTAATTTAAAACTAAGTTATTAGTATGAAGTTCTTCACTTGAAAAAAACTACCACTGATTTTAGAAATGACAATTTGAAAATCAGATCTAAGTTAATAGTTTGACGTTCTTTACTTCAAAATAACTAAGTCTTATTTTAGACTAGTGAATTTGTAAATTAAAACTAAGTTATTAGTATGAAGTTCTTCACTTGAAAAAAACTACCACTGATTTTAAAAATGACAATTTGAAAATCAGATCTAAGTTAATAGTTTGACGTTCCTTACTTCAAAATAACTAAGTCTTATTTTAGAATACTCAATTTGTAAATCAAGGCTAAGTTATTAGTTTAAAGTTGTTTACTTGAAAATATCTACTTCTGATTTTAGAAATGACAATTTGAAAATCAGTCTAAGTTAATAGTTTGACGTTCTTTACTTCAAAATAACTAAGTCTTATTTTAGAATACTCAATTTGTAAAACAAAGCTATGTTGATAAAACAGTAGTTTTCACCCAATAACGTAATAGTAAGGAGTAAGGAGTCTCGGGTTGAGTTGGTAGGTAATTCAAACAGTAGATTTGTTCGTCGACGTTTCGGAAAAGTTTATTTTTCTATTCTCAAGACTACAATGGAGGCATAATATAAGTACAGAATCACAGATAACAATAATAATAATAACAACTCACCGAAGAACAAAAAAGGTAGATAATGTTCGATGTACACCTAGATGAAAGCAAACGCCATGGCCCAGGGTCAACACATTCAGCGAAGTCAACAAGTTTCGAGTGTAAAACACTCAGCATAACAAAACATAAAAAATAACTTCACAATGTAAAAATCGTAAACCGTGTAAAATAAATAAATGAATAAATAACTATGTACAAATTAAAATTCAAAATTAGGCAACTAACGTTAAAATACAATAAACACACGATCAAAAAATACAGATAAATAATCTAAAATTAAAAATTGCACCAAAATGTGTTGTCCTCTTATTATCCGATATGCGCAGATAAATGGCAGGTAGGTAGGCAACCCATTGTATTGAGAAACCAAAAGATCGACGACTGGTGAGACGCTGTGGAACCAAACAATGGGTGCCATGACGAAAAAATATATTCACAGGGCGAAAACAGGTGAAAAACGAAATAGTGAATAATGTGTAAAAAAGTAGTCAAACGTCAATAAAGTCGCAACAAAGTGTGCGATGTTCCTTAGGAGCACCTGAGTCAAGAGGGCAGAAAGCGGTGAAGGGGGATCTCGTTTCCTGTGGGTAAGATTAAAGGGATCAAAAAGAACCACAAAATATAAAAACTTTGAGAATATCCACAGAAGGGGTCACAGTAAACTGTCTCGGCATCCAACGAAGAGCACCGTGAATAGGTATAATCAGGCCGGTGCAGCAATCGCTGCAGTGGCGGAACAAAAACAGGGGGACAGAGAAAGGCGACCATCCCAGGTAAACAATTCACTCTTTAGTAGATAGGAGAGAACAAAACATGTAGTATGAACAATCCTTTCAAAGCTAAGTTATTAGTTTAAAGGTGTTTACTTGAAAATATCTACTTCTGATTTTAGAAATGACAATTTGAAAATCAGATCTAAGTTAATAGTTTGACGTTCTTTACTTCAAAACAACTAAGTCTTATTTTAGTATAGTGAATTTGTAAACCAAAACTAAGTTGTTAGTATGAAGTTCTTCACTTGAAAAAAACTACCACTGATTTTAGAAATAACAATTTGAAAATCATATCTAAGTTAACAGTTTGACGTTCTTTACTTTAAAATAACTAAGTCTTATTTTAGACTAGTGAATTTGTAAATTAAAACTAAGTTATTAGTATGAAGTTCTTCACTTGAAAAAAACTACCACTGATTTTAGAAATGACAATTTGAAAATTAGATCTAAGTTAATAGTTTGACGTTCTTTACTTCAAAATAACTAAGTCTTATTTTAGAATACTCAATTTGTAAATCAAGACTAAGTTATTAGTTTAAAGTTGTTTACTTGAAAATATCTACTTCTGATTTTAGAAATGACAATTTGAAAATCAGATCTAAGTTAATAGTTTGACGTTATTTACTTCAAAACAACTAAGTCTTATTTTAGTATAGTGTATTTGTAAACCAAAACTAAGTTATTAGTATGAAGTTCTTCACTTGAAAAAAACTACCACTGATTTTAGAAATGACAATTTAAAAATCAGATCTAAGTTAATAGTTTGACGTTCTTTACTTCAAAATAACTAAGTCTTATTTTAGAATACTCAATTTGTAAATCATGGCTAAGTTATTAGTTTAAAGTTTTTTACTTGAAAATATCTACTTCTTGTTTTAGAAATGACAATTTGAAAATCAGATCTAAGTTAATAGTTTGACGTTCTTTACTTCTAAATAAATAACTAAGTCTTATTTTAGTATAGTGAATTTGTAATTTAAAACAAAGTTATTAGTTTGAAGTTCTTTACTTGAAAATATCTACTACTGATTTTAGAAATGACAATTTGAAAATCAGATCTAAGTTAATAGTTTGACGTTCTTTACTTCTAAATAACTAAGTCTTATTTTAGTATAGTGAATTTGTAATTTAAGACTAAGTTATTAGTATGAAATTCTTCACTTGAAAAAAACTACCACTGATTTTAGAAATGACAATTTGAAAATCAGTCTAAGTTAATAGTTTGACGTTCTTTACTTCAAAATAACTAAGTCTTATTTTAGAATACTCAATTTGTAAATCAAGGCTAAGTTATTAGTTTAAAGTTCTTTACTTGATAATATCTACTTCTTGTTTTAGAAATGACAATTTGAAAATCAGATTTAAGTTAATAGTTTGACGTTCTTTACTTCAAAACAACTAAGTCTTATTTTAGTATAGTGAATTTGTAAACCAAAACTAAGTTATTAGTATGAAGTTCTTCACTTGAAAAAAACTACCACTGATTTTAGAAATGACAATTTGAAAATCAGATCTAAGTTAATAGTTTGACGTTCTTTACTTCAAAATAACCAAATCTTATTTTAGAATACTCAATTTGTAAATCAAGGCTAAGTTATTAGTTTAAAGTTGTTTACTTGAAAATATCTACTTCTGATTTTAGAAATGACATTTTGAAAATCAGATCTAAGTTAATAGTTTGACGTTCTTTACTTCAAAACAACTAAGTTTTATTTTAGTATAGTGAATTGGTAAACCAAAACTAAGTTATTAGTATGAAGTTCTTCACTTGAAAAAAACTACCACTGATTTTAGAAATGACAATTTGAAAATCAGATCTAAGTTAATAGTTTGACGTTCTTTACTTCAAAATAACTAAGTCTTATTTTAAAATACTCAATTTGTAAATCAAGGCTAAGTTATTAGTTTAAAGTTCTTTACTTGAAAATATCTACTTCTTGTTTTAGAAATGACAATTTGAAAATCAGATCTAAGTTAATAGTTTGACGTTCTTTACTTCTAAATAACTAAGCCTTATTTTAGTATAGTGAATTTGTAATTTAAAACAAAATTATTAGTTTGAAGTTCTTTACTTGAAAATATCTACTACTGATTTTAGAAATGACAATTTGAAAATCAGATCTAAGTTAACAGTTTGACGTTCTTTACTTTAAAATAACTAAGTCTTATTTTAGACTAGTGAATTTGTAAATTAAAACTAAGTTATTAGTATGAAGTTCTTCACTTGAAAAAAACTACCACTGATTTTAGAAATGACAATTTGAAAATCAGATCTAAGTTAATAGTTTGACGTTCCTTACTTCAAAATAACTAAGTCTTATTTTAGAATACTCAATTTGTAAATCAAGGCTAAGTTATTAGTTTAAAGTTGTTTACTTGAAAATATCTACTTCTGATTTTAGAAATGACAAGTTGAAAATCAGATCTAAGTTAATAGTTTGACGTTCTTTACTTCAAAACAACTAAGTCTTATTTTAGTATAGTGAATTTGTAAACCAAAACTAAGTTATCAGTATGAAGTTCTTCACTTGAAAAAAACTACCACTGATTTTAGAAATGACAATTTGAAAATCAGATCTACGTTAATAGTTTGACGTTCTTTACTTCAAAATAACTAAGTCTTATTTTAGAATACTCAATTTGTAAATCAAGGCTAAGTTATTAGTTTAAAGTTCTTTACTTGAAAATATCTACTTCTTGTTTTAGAAATGACAATTTGAAAATCAGATCTAAGTTAATAGTTTGACGTTCTTTACTTCTAAATAACTAAGCCTTATTTTAGTATAGTGAATTTGTAATTTAAAACAAAGTTATTAGTTTGAAGTTCTTTACTTGAAAATATCTACTACTGATTTTAGAAATGACAATTTGAAAATCAGATCTAAGTTAACAGTTTGACGTTCTTTACTTTAAAATAACTAAGTCTTATTTTAGACTAGTGAATTTGTAAATTAAAACTAAGTTATTAGTATGAAGTTCTTCACTTGAAAAAAACTACCACTGATTTTAGAAATGACAATTTGAAAATCAGATCTAAGTTAATAGTTTGACGTTCCTTACTTCAAAATAACTAAGTCTTATTTTAGAATACTCAATTTGTAAATCAAGGCTAAGTTATTAGTTTAAAGTTGTTTACTTGAAAATATCTACTTCTGATTTTAGAAATGACAAGTTGAAAATCAGATCTAAGTTAATAGTTTGACGTTCTTTACTTCAAAACAACTAAGTCTTATTTTAGTATAGTGAATTTGTAAACCAAAACTAAGTTATCAGTATGAAGTTCTTCACTTGAAAAAAACTACCACTGATTTTAGAAATGACAATTTGAAAATCAGATCTACGTTAATAGTTTGACGTTCTTTACTTCAAAATAACTAAGTCTTATTTTAGAATACTCAATTTGTAAATCAAGGCTAAGTTATTAGTTTAAAGTTCTTTACTTGAAAATATCTACTTCTTGTTTTAGAAATGACAATTTGAAAATCAGATCTAAGTTAATAGTTTGACGTTCTTTACTTCTAAATAACTAAGCCTTATTTTAGTATAGTGAATTTGTAATTTAAAACAAAGTTATTAGTTTGAAGTTCTTTACTTGAAAATATCTACTACTGATCTTAGAAATGACAATTTGAAAATCAGATCTAAGTTAACAGTTTGACGTTCTTTACTTTAAAATAACTAAGTCTTATTTTAGACTAGTGAATTTGTAAATAAAAACTAAGTTATTAGTATGAAGTTCTTCACTTGAAAAAAACTACCACTGATTTTAGAAATGACAATTTGAAAATCAGATCTAAGTTAATAGTTTGACGTTCTTTACTTCAAAATAACTAAGTCTTATTTTAGAATACTCAATTTGTAAATCAAGGCTAAGTTATTAGTTTAAAGTTGTTTACTTGAAAATATCTACTTCTGTTTTTAGAAATGTACAATTTGAAAATCAGATCTAAGTTAATAGTTTGACGTTCTTTACTTCAAAATAACTAAGTCTTATTTTAGAATACTCAATTTGTAAATCAAGGCTAAGTTATTAGTTTAAAGTTCTTTACTTGAAAATATCTACTTCTTGTTTTAGAAATGACAATTTGAAAATCAGATCTAAGTTAATAGTTTGACGTTCTTTACTTCTAAATAACTAAGTCTTATTTTAGTATAGTGAATTTGTAATTTAAAACAAAGTTATTAGTTTGAAGTTCTTTACTTGAAAATATCTACTACTGATTTTAGAAATGACAATTTGAAAATCAGATCTAAATTAACAGTTTGACGTTCTTTACTTTAAAATAACTAAGTCTTATTTTAGTATAGTGAACTTGTAAACCAAAACTAAGTTATTAGTATGAAGTTCTTCACTTGAAAAAAACTACCATTGATTTTAGAAATGACAATTTGAAAATCAGATCTAAGTTAATAGTTTGACGTTCTTTACTTCAAAATAACTAAGTCTTATTTTAGAATACTCAATTTGTAAATCAAGGCTAAGTTATTAGTTTAAAGTTCTTTACTTGAAAATATCTACTTCTTGTTTTAGAAATGACAATTTGAAAATCAGATCTAAGTTAATAGTTTGAGGTTCTTTACTTCTAAATACCTAAGTCTTATTTTAGTATAGTGAATTTGTAATTTAAGACTAAGTTATTAGTATGAAATTCTTCACTTGAAAAAAACTACCACTGATTTTAGAAATGACAATTTGAAAATCAGTCTAAGTTAATAGTTTGACGTTCTTTACTTCAAAATAACTAAGTCTTATTTTAGAATACTCAATTTGTAAATCAAGGCTAAGTTATTAGTTTAAAGTTGTTTACTTGAAAATATCTACTTCTGATTTTAGAAATGACAAGTTGAAAATCAGATCTAAGTTAATAGTTTGACGTTCTTTACTTCAAAACAACTAAGTCTTATTTTAGTATAGTGAATTTGTAAACCAAAACTAAGTTATCAGTATGAAGTTCTTCACTTGAAAAAAACTACCACTGATTTTAGAAATGACAATTTGAAAATCAGATCTACGTTAATAGTTTGACGTTCTTTACTTCAAAATAACTAAGTCTTATTTTAGAATACTCAATTTGTAAATCAAGGCTAAGTTATTAGTTTAAAGTTCTTTACTTGAAAATATCTACTTCTTGTTTTAGAAATGACAATTTGAAAATCAGATCTAAGTTAATAGTTTGACGTTCTTTACTTCTAAATAACTAAGCCTTATTTTAGTATAGTGAATTTGTAATTTAAAACAAAGTTATTAGTTTGAAGTTCTTTACTTGAAAATATCTACTACTGATCTTAGAAATGACAATTTGAAAATCAGATCTAAGTTAACAGTTTGACGTTCTTTACTTTAAAATAACTAAGTCTTATTTTAAACTAGTGAATTTGTAAATAAAAACTAAGTTATTAGTATGAAGTTCTTCACTTGAAAAAAACTACCACTGATTTTAGAAATGACAATTTGAAAATCAGATCTAAGTTAATAGTTTGACGTTCTTTACTTCAAAATAACTAAGTCTTATTTTAGAATACTCAATTTGTAAATCAAGGCTAAGTTATTAGTTTAAAGTTGTTTACTTGAAAATATCTACTTCTGTTTTTAGAAATGTACAATTTGAAAATCAGATCTAAGTTAATAGTTTGACGTTCTTTACTTCAAAATAACTAAGTCTTATTTTAGAATACTCAATTTGTAAATCAAGGCTAAGTTATTAGTTTAAAGTTCTTTACTTGAAAATATCTACTTCTTGTTTTAGAAATGACAATTTGAAAATCAGATCTAAGTTAATAGTTTGACGTTCTTTACTTCTAAATAACTAAGTCTTATTTTAGTATAGTGAATTTGTAATTTAAAACAAAGTTATTAGTTTGAAGTTCTTTACTTGAAAATATCTACTACTGATTTTAGAAATGACAATTTGAAAATCAGATCTAAATTAACAGTTTGACGTTCTTTACTTTAAAATAACTAAGTCTTATTTTAGTTTAGTGAACTTGTAAACCAAAACTAAGTTATTAGTATGAAGTTCTTCACTTGAAAAAAACTACCATTGATTTTAGAAATGACAATTTGAAAATCAGATCTAAGTTAATAGTTTGACGTTCTTTACTTCAAAATAACTAAGTCTTATTTTAGAATACTCAATTTGTAAATCAAGGCTAAGTTATTAGTTTAAAGTTCTTTACTTGAAAATATCTACTTCTTGTTTTAGAAATGACAATTTGAAAATCAGATCTAAGTTAATAGTTTGAGGTTCTTTACTTCTAAATACCTAAGTCTTATTTTAGTATAGTGAATTTGTAATTTAAGACTAAGTTATTAGTATGAAATTCTTCACTTGAAAAAAACTACCACTGATTTTAGAAATGACAATTTGAAAATCAGTCTAAGTTAATAGTTTGACGTTCTTTACTTCAAAATAACTAAGTCTTATTTTAGAATACTCAATTTGTAAATCAAGGCTAAGTTATTAGTTTAAAGTTCTTTACTTGAAAATATCTACTTCTTGTTTTAGAAATGACAATTTGAAAATCAGATCTAAGTTAATAGTTTGACGTTCTTTACTTCAAAACAACTAAGTCTTATTTTAGTATAGTGAAATTGTAAACCAAAACTAAGTTGTTAGTATGAAGTTCTTCACTTGAAAAAAACTACCACTGATTTTAGAAATAACAATTTGAAAATCATATCTAAGTTAACAGTTTGACGTTCTTTACTTTAAAATAACTAAGTCTTATTTTAGACTAGTGAATTTGTAAATTAAAACTAAGTTATTAGTATGAAGTTCTTCACTTGAAAAAAACTACCACTGATTTAAGAAATGACAATTTGAAAATTAGATCTAAGTTTATAGTTTGACGTTCTTTACTTCAAAATAACTAAGTCTTATTTTAGAATACTCAATTTGTAAATCAAGACTAAGTTATTAGTTTAAAGTTGTTTACTTGAAAATATCTACTACTGATTTTAGAAATGACAATTTGAAAATCAGATCTAAGTTAACAGTTTGACGTTTTTTACTTTAAAATAACTAAGTCTTATTTTAGACTAGTGAATTTGTAAATTAAAACTAAGTTATTAGTATGAAGTTCTTCACTTGAAAAAAACTACCACTGATTTTAGAAATGACAATTTGAAAATCAGATCTAAGTTAATAGTTTGACGTTCTTTACTTCAAAATAACTAAGTCTTATTTTAGAATACTCAATTTGTAAATCAAGGCTAAGTTATTAGTTTAAAGTTCTTTACTTGAAAATATCTACTTCTTGTTTTAGAAATGACAATTTGAAAATCAGATCTAAGTTAATAGTTTGAGGTTCTTTACTTCTAAATACCTAAGTCTTATTTTAGTATAGTGAATTTGTAATTTAAGACTAAGTTATTAGTATGAAATTCTTCACTTGAAAAAAACTACCACTGATTTTAGAAATGACAATTTGAAAATCAGTCTAAGTTAATAGTTTGACGTTCTTTACTTCAAAATAACTAAGTCTTATTTTAGAATACTCAATTTGTAAATCAAGGCTAAGTTATTAGTTTAAAGTTGTTTACTTGAAAATATCTACTTCTGATTTTAGAAATGACAAGTTGAAAATCAGATCTAAGTTAATAGTTTGACGTTCTTTACTTCAAAACAACTAAGTCTTATTTTAGTATAGTGAATTTGTAAACCAAAACTAAGTTATCAGTATGAAGTTCTTCACTTGAAAAAAACTACCACTGATTTTAGAAATGACAATTTGAAAATCAGATCTACGTTAATAGTTTGACGTTCTTTACTTCAAAATAACTAAGTCTTATTTTAGAATACTCAATTTGTAAATCAAGGCTAAGTTATTAGTTTAAAGTTCTTTACTTGAAAATATCTACTTCTTGTTTTAGAAATGACAATTTGAAAATCAGATCTAAGTTAATAGTTTGACGTTCTTTACTTCTAAATAACTAAGCCTTATTTTAGTATAGTGAATTTGTAATTTAAAACAAAGTTATTAGTTTGAAGTTCTTTACTTGAAAATATCTACTACTGATCTTAGAAATGACAATTTGAAAATCAGATCTAAGTTAACAGTTTGACGTTCTTTACTTTAAAATAACTAAGTCTTATTTTAAACTAGTGAATTTGTAAATAAAAACTAAGTTATTAGTATGAAGTTCTTCACTTGAAAAAAACTACCACTGATTTTAGAAATGACAATTTGAAAATCAGATCTAAGTTAATAGTTTGACGTTCTTTACTTCAAAATAACTAAGTCTTATTTTAGAATACTCAATTTGTAAATCAAGGCTAAGTTATTAGTTTAAAGTTGTTTACTTGAAAATATCTACTTCTGTTTTTAGAAATGTACAATTTGAAAATCAGATCTAAGTTAATAGTTTGACGTTCTTTACTTCAAAATAACTAAGTCTTATTTTAGAATACTCAATTTGTAAATCAAGGCTAAGTTATTAGTTTAAAGTTCTTTACTTGAAAATATCTACTTCTTGTTTTAGAAATGACAATTTGAAAATCAGATCTAAGTTAATAGTTTGACGTTCTTTACTTCTAAATAACTAAGTCTTATTTTAGTATAGTGAATTTGTAATTTAAAACAAAGTTATTAGTTTGAAGTTCTTTACTTGAAAATATCTACTACTGATTTTAGAAATGACAATTTGAAAATCAGATCTAAATTAACAGTTTGACGTTCTTTACTTTAAAATAACTAAGTCTTATTTTAGTTTAGTGAACTTGTAAACCAAAACTAAGTTATTAGTATGAAGTTCTTCACTTGAAAAAAACTACCATTGATTTTAGAAATGACAATTTGAAAATCAGATCTAAGTTAATAGTTTGACGTTCTTTACTTCAAAATAACTAAGTCTTATTTTAGAATACTCAATTTGTAAATCAAGGCTAAGTTATTAGTTTAAAGTTCTTTACTTGAAAATATCTACTTCTTGTTTTAGAAATGACAATTTGAAAATCAGATCTAAGTTAATAGTTTGAGGTTCTTTACTTCTAAATACCTAAGTCTTATTTTAGTATAGTGAATTTGTAATTTAAGACTAAGTTATTAGTATGAAATTCTTCACTTGAAAAAAACTACCACTGATTTTAGAAATGACAATTTGAAAATCAGTCTAAGTTAATAGTTTGACGTTCTTTACTTCAAAATAACTAAGTCTTATTTTAGAATACTCAATTTGTAAATCAAGGCTAAGTTATTAGTTTAAAGTTCTTTACTTGAAAATATCTACTTCTTGTTTTAGAAATGACAATTTGAAAATCAGATCTAAGTTAATAGTTTGACGTTCTTTACTTCAAAACAACTAAGTCTTATTTTAGTATAGTGAAATTGTAAACCAAAACTAAGTTGTTAGTATGAAGTTCTTCACTTGAAAAAAACTACCACTGATTTTAGAAATAACAATTTGAAAATCATATCTAAGTTAACAGTTTGACGTTCTTTACTTTAAAATAACTAAGTCTTATTTTAGACTAGTGAATTTGTAAATTAAAACTAAGTTATTAGTATGAAGTTCTTCACTTGAAAAAAACTACCACTGATTTAAGAAATGACAATTTGAAAATTAGATCTAAGTTTATAGTTTGACGTTCTTTACTTCAAAATAACTAAGTCTTATTTTAGAATACTCAATTTGTAAATCAAGACTAAGTTATTAGTTTAAAGTTGTTTACTTGAAAATATCTACTACTGATTTTAGAAATGACAATTTGAAAATCAGATCTAAGTTAACAGTTTGACGTTTTTTACTTTAAAATAACTAAGTCTTATTTTAGACTAGTGAATTTGTAAATTAAAACTAAGTTATTAGTATGAAGTTCTTCACTTGAAAAAAACTACCACTGATTTTAGAAATGACAATTTGAAAATCAGATCTAAGTTAATAGTTTGACCTTCTTTACTTCAAAATAACCAAATCTTATTTTAGAATACTCAATTTGTAAATCAAGGCTAAGTTATTAGTTTAAAGTTGTTTACCTGAAAATATCTACTTCTGATTTTAGAAATGACAATTTGAAAATCAGATCTAAGTTAATAGTTTGACGTTCTTTACTTCAAAACAACTAAGTTTTATTTTAGTATAGTGAATTGGTAAACCAAAACTAAGTTATTAGTATGAAGTTCTTCACTTGAAAAAAACTACCACTGATTTTAGAAATGACAATTTGAAAATCAGATCTAAGTTATAACTCCGAACACATAATTGACACATCACACTCCTTCACGCTCAACGATGTTACTGTCCTGGCCACGGAGAAAAATTATTACAAGAGAACGTTCTTGGAAGGGGCCTACATATCCACCACACGTGATAATATGAACAAACAAACGGACTTCCGGAATATTAACGATGCGTACAAGGCCATACTTAACGACTTTGAGACTAAACATAGGGATACCAGGTGATGTTTGCTTACCTTTTGGTCGCCGCCTTGCTTCTTTTCTCTCCTTTGTGTTTTTTCTGCCGCTGCAGCGGTTGCTGCACCGGCCGGTTTATTCGCCGCTGTGCTCTTCGTCAGGTGTCAAGGTGGGGGCACACGATTCTCCCTGTGAATAGTTAATTGTTCATACTACATGTTTTGTTCTCTCCTATCTACTAATGAGTGATTTGTTTACCTGGGATGGTCGCCTTTCTCCATCCCCCTGTTTTTGTTCCGCCACTGCAGCGATTGCTGCACCGGCCTGATTATACCAATTCACGGTGCTCTTCGTTGGATGCCGAGACAGTTTGCTGTGACCCCTTCTGTGGATATTCTCAAAGTTTTTATATTTTGTGGTTCTTTTCGATCCCTTTAATCTTACCCACAGGAAACGAGATCCCCCTTCACCGCTTTTTGCCCTCTTGACTCAGGTGCTCCTAAGGAACATCGCACACTTTGTTGCGACTTTATTGACGTTTTGACTACTTTTTTACACAACTCACTATTCCGTTTTTCACCTGTTTTCGCCTTGTGAATATATTTTTTTGTCATGGCACCCATTGTTTGGTTCCACAGCGTCTCACCAGTCGTCGATCTTTTGGTTTCTCAATACAATGGGTTGCCTACCTACCTGCCATTTATCTGCGCATATCGGATAATAAGAGGACAACACATTTTGGTGCAATTTTTAATTTTAGATTATTTATCTGTATTTTTTGATCGTGTGTTTATTGTATTTTAACGTTAGTTGCCTAATTTTGAATTTTAATTTGTACATAGTTATTTATTCATTTATTTATTTTACATGGTTTTCTATTTTTACATTGTGAAGTTATTTTTTATGTTTTGTTATGCTGAGTGTTTTACACTCGAAACTTGTTGACTTCGCTGAATGTGTTGGCCCTGGGCCATGGCGTTTGTTTTCATCTAGGTGTACATCGAACATTATCTACCTTTTTTGTTCTTCGGTGAGTTGTTATTATTATTATTGTTATCTGTGATTCTGTGACTTATATATGCCTCCATTGTAGTCTTGAGAATGGAAAAATAAACTTTTCCGAAACGTCGACGAACAAATCTACTGTTTGAATTACCTCCCAACTCAACCCGAGACTCCTTACTCCTTACTATTACGTTATTGGGTGAGAACTACTGTTTTATCACTTAGTTTTGACTTCCAAATTCACTATTCTAAAGTAAGACTTAATTATTTTGTAGTAAAGAACGTCAAACTATTAACTTAGATCTGATTTACAAATTGTCATTTAAAAAATCAGAAGTATATATTTCAAAGGAAAAAACTTCAAGCTCATAACTTAGTTTTGATTTCCAAATTTACTATTCTAAAATAAGACTAATATAATTTGATGTAAAGAACGTCAAACTATTAGCTTAGATCTGATTTTCAAATTGTCATTTCTGAAATCAGAAGTAGATATTTTCATGTAAAAAACTACAAACTAATAACTTAGTTCTGATTTACAAATTCACTATTCTAAAATAAGACTTAGCTATTTTGAAGTAAAAAACGTCAAACTAATAACTAGATCTGATTTTCAATTTGTCATTTCTAAAATCAGAAGAAGATATTTTCAAGTAAAGATCTTCAAAATACAACCTTAGATTTGATTTTCAAATTTACATTTCTAAGATCTGAATTAGTAAATTTGAAGTAAAAAACTTTAAACTAATAACTTAGCTTTGATTTACAAATTCACTAGTGTAAAATAAGACTTAGTTATTTTGAAGTAAAGAACGTCAAACTATTAACTTAGATCTGATTTTCAAATTGCCATTTCTAAAATCAGAAGTAGATATTTTCAAGTAAGGAACTTCAAACTAATAACTTAGCTTTGATTTACAAATACACTATTCTAAAATAAGACTTATCTATTTTGAAGTTAATGTAAAAATGTAAAAATGTTAAACTATTCACTTAGATCTGATTTTAAAATTGTCACTTCTTAAATCAGAAGTAGATATTTTAAAGTAAAGAACTTCAAACTAATAACTTAGTTTTGATTTCCAAATTTACTATTCTAAAGTAAGACTTAATTATTTTGAAGTAAAGAACGTCAAACTAATAACTATATCAGACTTTCAAATTGGTATTTCTAATACTCTAGTAGATATTTTCAAGTAAAGAACTTCAAACTAATAACTTATTTATGATTTACAAATTTACTAGTCTAAAATAGGCCTTAGTTATTTTGAAGTAAATCACGTCAAACTGTTAACTTAGATCTGATTTTCAAATTGTCATTACTAAAATCAGTAGCAGATTTTTTCAAGTATAGACTTTAAACTAATAACTTAGTTTTGATTTACAAATTCAATATACTAAAATAAGACTTATTTGTTTAGAAGTAAAGAACGTCAAACTATTAACTTAGATCTGATTTTCAAATTGTCATTTCTAGTAAAATCAGAAGTAGATATTTTCAAGTAAAGAACTTCAAACTAATAACTTAGTTTTGATTTACAAATTCACTATTCTAAAATAAGACTTAGTTATTTTGAAGTAAAAAACGTCAACCGATTAACTTAGATCTGATTTTCAAATTGTCATTTCTAAAATCAGAAGTAATTATTTTCAAGTAAAGAACTTCAAACTACAACCTTCGATTTGATTTCCAAATTTACATTACTAAGATCCAAATTAAAAAATTTGAAGTAAAAGACTTTAAACTAATACCTTAGTTTTGATTTACAAATTCACTAGTCTAAAATAAGACTTATTATTTTGAAGTAAAGATCGTCAAACTATTAACTTAGATCTGATTTTCAAATTGTTATTTCTAAAATCAGTGGTAGTTTTTTTCAAGTAAAGAACTTCATACTAATAACTTAGCTTTGATTTACAAATACAGTATTCTAAAATAAGACTTATCTATTTAGACGTAAAGAACGTCAAATTATTAACTTAGATCTGATTTTCAAATTGTTATTTCTAAAATAAGAAGTAGATATTTTCAAGTAAAGAACTTCAAACTAATAACTTAGCTTTGATTTACAAATTCAGTATACTATAATAAGACTTAGTTATTTTGTAGTAAAGAATGTCAAACTATTAACTTAGATCTGATTTTCAAATTGTCATTTCTAAAATCAGAAGTAGATATTTTTAAGTAAAGTACTTCAAACTAATCAATTACTTTTGATTTAGAAATGCGGTATTCTAAAATAAGACTTATCTATTTTAAAGTAAAAAACGTGAAACTATTCACTTAGATCTGATTTTCAAATTGTCATTTCTTAAATCAGAAGTAGATATTTCAAAGTAAAGAACTTCAAACTAATAACTTAGTTTTGATTTACAAATTTACTAGTCTAAAATGGGACTTAGTTATTTTGAAGTAAAAAACGTCAAACTATTAACTTAGACCTGATTTTCAAATTGTCATTTCTAAAATCAGAAGTAGATATTTTCAAGAAAGGTCTTCAAACTAATAACTTAGTTTTGATTTACAAATTCACTATTCTAAAATAAGACTTAGTTATTTTGAAGTAAAGAACGACTAACTAATAACTAGATCTGATTTTCAAATTGTAATTGCTAAAATCAGAAGTAGATAATTTCAAGTAAAGAACTTCAAACTACAACCTTAGATTTATTTTCAAATTTACATTTCTAAGATCCGAATTAGTAAGCTTGAAGAAAAAAACTTTAAACTAATAACTTAGTTTTGATTTACAAATTTACTAGTCTAAAATAAGACTTCAATTATTTTGAAGTAAAAAATGTCAAACTATTAACTTAGACCTGATTTTCAAATTGTCATTTCTGAAATCAGAAGTAGATATTTTCAAGTAAAGAACTTCAAACTACAACCTTAGATTTGATTTCCTAATTTACATTACTAAAATCTGAATTAGTAAATTTGAAGTAAAAAACTATAAACTAATAACTTAGTTTTGATTTACAAATTCACTTTATTAAAATAAGACTTAGTTATTTAGAAGTAAAGAAAGTCAAACTATTAACTTAGATCTGATTTTCAAATTGTCATTTCTAAAATCAGAAGTAGATATTTTCAAGTAAAGAACTACAAACTAATAACTTAGTTTTGAGTTACAAATTCACTATACTAAAATAAGACTTAGCTGTTCAGAAGTAAAGAACGTCAAACTATTAACTTAGATCTGATTTTCAAATTGTTATTTTTAAAATCAGAAGTAGATATTTTCAAGTAAAGAACTTCAAACTACAACCTTCAATGTGATTTACAAATTTACATTACTAAGATCCGAATTAGTTAATTTGAAGTAAAGAACTTCAGATTAATAACTTAGCTTTGATTTACAAATTCACTATTCTGAAATAAGACTTAGTTATTTTGAAGTAAAGAACGTCAAACTATTAACTTAGATCCGATTTTCAAATTGTCATTTCTTAAATCAGAAGTAGATATTCTCATATAAACAACTTCAAACTAACAACTTAGTTTTGATTTACAAGTACAGTATTCTAAAACAAGACTTATCTATATTGAAGTAAAGAACGTCAAACTATTAACTTAGATCTGATTTTCAAATTGTCATTTCTAAAATCAGAAGTAGATATTTTTAAGTAATAAACTTCAAACTAATAACTTAGTTTTGATTTACACATTAACTATTCTAAAATAAAATTTAGTTATTTTCTTGTAAAGATCGTTAAAATATTAACTTAGATCTGATTTTTATATTGTCATTTCTAAAATCAGTAGTAGATATTTTCAAGTAAAGAACTTCAAACTAATAACTTAGTTTTGATTTACAAATTTACTAGTCTAAAATAAGAGTTAGTTATTTTGAAGTAAAAAACGTCAAACTTTTAACGTAGACCTGATTTTCAAATTGTCCTTTCTAAAATCAGAAATAGATATTTTCAAGTAAATAACTTCAAACTAATAACTTAGCTTTGATTTACAAATTAACAATTCTAAAATAAGACTTAGTTATTTTGAAGTAACGAACGTCAAAATATTAACTTAGATCTAATTTTCAAATTGGAATTTCTAAAATCAGAAGTAATTATTTTCAAGTAAAGAACTTCAAACTACAACCTTAGATTTGATTTCCAAATTTACATTACTAAGATCCAAATTAGAAAATTTAAAGTTAAAAACTTTAAACTAATAACTTAGTTTTGATTTACAAATTCACTACTCTAAAATAAGACTTAGTTATTTTGAAGTAAAAAACGTCTAACTATTAACTTAGACCAGATTTTCAAATTGTTTTTTCTAAAATCAGAAGTAGATTTTTTTAAGTAAAGAACTTCAAACAAATAACTTAACTTTGATTTACAAATTCACGATACTAAAATAAGACTTATTTGTTTAGAAGTAGAGAACGTCAAACTATTAACTTAGATCTGATTTTCAAATTATCATTTCTAAAATCAGAAGTAGATATTTTCAAGTAAAGAACTTCAAACTACAACCTTAGATTTGATTTCGAAATTTACATTACTAAGATCCAAATTTGTATATTTGAAGTAAAAAACTTTAAACTAATAACTTAGTTTTGATTTACAAATTCACTAGTCTAAAATAAGACTTAGTTATTTTGAATTAAGAACGTCAAACTTATAACTAGATCTGATTTTCAAATTGTCATTTCTAAAATCAGAAGTAGATATTTTCAAGTAAAGAACTGCAAACTAATAACTTAGTTTTGTTTTACAAATACAGTATTCTAAAATAAGCCTTATCTATTTAGAAGTAAAGAACGTCAAACTATTAACTTAGATCTGATTTTCAAATTGTCATTTCTAAAATCAGAAGTAGATATTTTTAAGTAAAAAACTTCAAACTAATAACTTAGTTTTGATTTACACATTAACTATTCTAAAATAAAATTTAGTTATTTTGTTGTAAAGATCGTTAAAATATTAACTTAGATCTGATTTTCATATTGTCATTTCTAAAATCAGTAGTAGATATTTTCAAGTAAAGAACTTCAAACTAATAACTTAGCTTTGATTTACAAATTGACAATTCTAAAATAAGACTTAGTTATTTTGAAGTAAAGAACGTCAAAATATTAACTTAGATCTGATTTTCAAATTGTAATTTCTAAAATCAGAAGTAATTATTTTCAAGTAAAGAACTTCAAACTACAACCTTAGATTTGATTTCCAAATTTACATTACTAAGATCCAAATTAGAAAATTTAAAGTTAAAAACTTTAAACTAATAACTTAGTTTTGATTTACAAATTCACTACTCTAAAACAAGACTTAGTTATTTTGAAGTAAAAAACGTCTAACTATTAACTTAGACCTGATTTTCAAATTGTCATTTCTAAAATCAGAAGTAGATTTTTTTAAGTAAAGAACTTCAAACAAATAACTTAGCTTTGATTTACAAATTCAGTATACTATAATAAGACTTAGTTATTTTGTAGTAAAGAATGTCAAACTATTAACTTAGATCTGATTTTCAAATTGTCATTTCTAAAATCAGAAGTAGATATTTTTAAGTAAAGTACTTCAAACTAATCAATTACTTTTGATTTAGAAATGCGGTATTCTAAAATAAGACTTATCTATTTTAAAGTAAAAAACGTGAAACTATTCACTTAGATCTGATTTTCAAATTGTCATTTCTTAAATCAGAAGTAGATATTTCAAAGTAAAGAACTTCAAACTAATAACTTAGTTTTGATTTACAAATTTACTAGTCTAAAATGGGACTTAGTTATTTTGAAGTAAAAAACGTCAAACTATTAACTTAGACCTGATTTTCAAATTGTCATTTCTAAAATCAGAAGTAGATATTTTCAAGAAAGGTCTTCAAACTAATAACTTAGTTTTGATTTACAAATTCACTATTCTAAAATAAAACTTAGTTATTTTGAAGTAAAGAACGACTAACTAATAACTAGATCTGATTTTCAAATTGTAATTGCTAAAATCAGAAGTAGATAATTTCAAGTAAAGAACTTCAAACTACAACCTTAGATTTATTTTCAAATTTACATTTCTAAGATCCGAATTAGTAAGCTTGAAGAAAAAAACTTTAAACTAATAACTTAGTTTTGATTTACAAATTTACTAGTCTAAAATAAGACTTCAATTATTTTGAAGTAAAAAATGTCAAACTATTAACTTAGACCTGATTTTCAAATTGTCATTTCTGAAATCAGAAGTAGATATTTTCAAGTAAAGAACTTCAAACTACAACCTTAGATTTGATTTCCTAATTTACATTACTAAAATCTGAATTAGTAAATTTGAAGTAAAAAACTATAAACTAATAACTTAGTTTTGATTTACAAATTCACTTTATTAAAATAAGACTTAGTTATTTAGAAGTAAAGAAAGTCAAACTATTAACTTAGATCTCATTTTCAAATTGTCATTTCTAAAATCAGAAGTAGATATTTTCAAGTAAAGAACTACAAACTAATAACTTAGTTTTGAGTTACAAATTCACTATACTAAAATAAGACTTAGCTGTTCAGAAGTAAAGAACGTCAAACTATTAACTTAGATCTGATTTTCAAATTGTTATTTTTAAAATCAGAAGTAGATATTTTCAAGTAAAGAACTTCAAACTACAACCTTCAATGTGATTTACAAATTTACATTACTAAGATCCGAATTAGTTAATTTGAAGTAAAGAACTTCAGATTAATAACTTAGCTTTGATTTACAAATTCACTATTCTGAAATAAGACTTAGTTATTTTGAAGTAAAGAACGTCAAACTATTAACTTAGATCCGATTTTCAAATTGTCATTTCTTAAATCAGAAGTAGATATTCTCATATAAACAACTTCAAACTAACAACTTAGTTTTGATTTACAAGTACAGTATTCTAAAACAAGACTTATCTATATTGAAGTAAAGAACGTCAAACTATTAACTTAGATCTGATTTTCAAATTGTCATTTCTAAAATCAGAAGTAGATATTTTTAAGTAATAAACTTCAAACTAATAACTTAGTTTTGATTTACACATTAACTATTCTAAAATAAAATTTAGTTATTTTCTTGTAAAGATCGTTAAAATATTAACTTAGATCTGATTTTTATATTGTCATTTCTAAAATCAGTAGTAGATATTTTCAAGTAAAGAACTTCAAACTAATAACTTAGTTTTGATTTACAAATTTACTAGTCTAAAATAAGAGTTAGTTATTTTGAAGTAAAAAACGTCAAACTTTTAACGTAGACCTGATTTTCAAATTGTCCTTTCTAAAATCAGAAATAGATATTTTCAAGTAAATAACTTCAAACTAATAACTTAGCTTTGATTTACAAATTAACAATTCTAAAATAAGACTTAGTTATTTTGAAGTAACGAACGTCAAAATATTAACTTAGATCTGATTTTCAAATTGGAATTTCTAAAATCAGAAGTAATTATTTTCAAGTAAAGAACTTCAAACTACAACCTTAGATTTGATTTCCAAATTTACATTACTAAGATCCAAATTAGAAAATTTAAAGTTAAAAACTTTAAACTAATAACTTAGTTTTGATTTACAAATTCACTACTCTAAAATAAGACTTAGTTATTTTGAAGTAAAAAACGTCTAACTATTAACTTAGACCAGATTTTCAAATTGTTTTTTCTAAAATCAGAAGTAGATTTTTTTAAGTAAAGAACTTCAAACAAATAACTTAACTTTGATTTACAAATTCACGATACTAAAATAAGACTTATTTGTTTAGAAGTAGAGAACGTCAAACTATTAACTTAGATCTGATTTTCAAATTATCATTTCTAAAATCAGAAGTAGATATTTTCAAGTAAAGAACTTCAAACTACAACCTTAGATTTGATTTCGAAATTTACATTACTAAGATCCAAATTTGTATATTTGAAGTAAAAAACTTTAAACTAATAACTTAGTTTTGATTTACAAATTCACTAGTCTAAAATAAGACTTAGTTATTTTGAATTAAGAACGTCAAACTTATAACTAGATCTGATTTTCAAATTGTCATTTCTAAAATCAGAAGTAGATATTTTCAAGTAAAGAACTGCAAACTAATAACTTAGTTTTGTTTTACAAATACAGTATTCTAAAATAAGCCTTATCTATTTAGAAGTAAAGAACGTCAAACTATTAACTTAGATCTGATTTTCAAATTGTCATTTCTAAAATCAGAAGTAGATATTTTTAAGTAAAAAACTTCAAACTAATAACTTAGTTTTGATTTACACATTAACTATTCTAAAATAAAATTTAGTTATTTTGTTGTAAAGATCGTTAAAATATTAACTTAGATCTGATTTTCATATTGTCATTTCTAAAATCAGTAGTAGATATTTTCAAGTAAAGAACTTCAAACTAATAACTTAGCTTTGATTTACAAATTGACAATTCTAAAATAAGACTTAGTTATTTTGAAGTAAAGAACGTCAAAATATTAACTTAGATCTGATTTTCAAATTGTAATTTCTAAAATCAGAAGTAATTATTTTCAAGTAAAGAACTTCAAACTACAACCTTAGATTTGATTTCCAAATTTACATTACTAAGATCCAAATTAGAAAATTTAAAGTTAAAAACTTTAAACTAATAACTTAGTTTTGATTTACAAATTCACTACTCTAAAACAAGACTTAGTTATTTTGAAGTAAAAAACGTCTAACTATTAACTTAGACCTGATTTTCAAATTGTCATTTCTAAAATCAGAAGTAGATTTTTTTAAGTAAAGAACTTCAAACAAATAACTTAGCTTTGATTTACAAATTCACTATACTAAAATAAGACTTATTTATTTAGAAGTAGAGAACGTCAAACTATTAACTTAGATCTGATTTTCAAATTTAATTTCTAAAATCAGAAGTAGATATTTTGAAGTAAAGAGCTTCAAACTACAACCTTAGATTTGATTTCGGAATTTACATTACTAAGATCCGAATTTGAATATTTGAAGTAAAAAACTTTAAACTAATAACTTAGTTTTGATTTACAAATTCACTAGTCTAAAATAAGACTTACGCCCGGTTTTTCAATCGTTGGTTAACTATTAGTTCATAGTTAACTATTTAGTTAGGTTAAAAATTACGTTTTTCAATTGCAGGTTAACGTAAAGTTTTGGTTACGTCGTGATTATGTTTACCAACACTTTGGGTGTGGGTTAACTATAGGTTGGCGAATTACTAACACTTTGTAACCGTAAATTGTGATAGTTTTCATGACTTTCATTGAGAAAAATTCAATAAGTTAATTAATTTTTTGAAATTGTTAATTTTGTTATCTACGATTGCGATATTAATACGTATTGCATTGATGAAGAAAGAAGGAGGCCAAAAATAATTCGTTACAGGCTTAAGATTTTTGAAGAATACAATGGTACTGACTTTTTTAATAGATTTCGACTTACGCCAAGAACATTAGAAAATATACTAGAGGAGATAAAAGATTTAATTTCTTATACTAGTCAATAATAATAATAGGCGTTATATTAATAAACATATTTTTACTCTAGAAATCATTGCACTTCTGCTCGAGACCAACTATTAGTAACGTTGAATTTTTATGCAAGTGGTTTGTTTTTAAGAACGACTGGAGATTTTGCTGAGGTTAGCAAATCTACTGCAAGTAAAACTGTATTACGAGTCAGTTTAGTTTTTACAGGTTTGCGACCTTAATATATAAAAATAGTTCAAAATGAAGATGTGCTTAAAATTCCACAAAATTTTTATAGTATCGCCAAATTTCCTAAATGCGTAGGTGCATTGGATTGCACACATGTGAAAATACAGTCACCTGGATGTGATTATACTGAAATTTTTCGTAATAGAATACTAACAAAACAAATTTCTTTTATTAATATTGTTAAATGCATTCTCAACTCAGGTCTAAATCGCATCTTTCTCTTTCCAGGTAAAAGCACCAGTTTTTTCGAATTCTAAAACATTTTTATGTTGTTCTACAATAGTAACTAAAAGTTCTTCTTCCTCTTGAGTAAAATTCAAGGTACGTTATTTACTACTTGCTTCCATATCAGAAGAATAATACCTATAGATAGCATTATAATTATTTATTTTGTAGGTATTTGTTTATATCAAATATTTCAATATAACTATTAATAATAATCTAAAATTATCAATGCTTGTCGTTTCGTAACAGATTCTAATAAAAATAAAAAACAATAATTATTATGAACACCAATAAATACAATCATACAACGACACCTGTCAACCTACTGCCACTACACTTAAATATTTAGAGTTATAATCACGTTTATTAGTTCAGATGTACAGTAAACTAAAAGTTACCTTACCAACACCTAAATATAAATTGAAAAACGCAAATAAATTCTAATTATAGGTTAACTTAAAAGTGAAGGTAACCAAACTAAAAGGTTAACCAACGATTGAAAAACTGGACGTTAGTTATTTTGAAGTAAAGAACGTCAAACTAATAACTAGATCTGATTTTCAAATTGTCATTTCTAAAATCAGAAGTAGATATTTTCAAGTAAAGAACTTCAAAATACAACCTTAGATTTGATTTTCAAATTTACATTTCTAAGGTCTGAATTAGTAAATTTGAAGTAAAAAACTTTAAACTATTAACTTAGTTTTGATTTACAAATTCACTAGTCTAAAATAAGATTTAGTTATTTTGAAGTAAAGAACGCCAAACTGTTAACTTAGATCTGATTTTCAAATTGTCATTACTAAAATCAGTAGTAGATTTTTTCAAGTATAGACTTCAAACTAATAACTTAGTTTTGATTTACAAATTCACTATACTAAAATAAGACTTATTTGTTTAGAAGTAAAGAACGTCAAACTATTAACTTAGATGTGATTTTCAAATTGTCATTTCTAGTAAAATCAGAAGTAGATATTTTCAAGTAAAGAACTTCAAACTAATAACTTAGCTTTGATTTACAAATTCACTATTCTAAAATAAGACTTAGTTATTTTGAAGTAAAGAACGTCAAACTATTAACTTAGATCTGATTTTCAAATTGTCATTTCTAAAATTAGAAGTAGATATTTTCAAGTAAAGAACTTCAAACTACAACCTTAGATTTGATTTCCAAACTTACATTACTAAGATCCGAATTAGGAAATTTGAAGTAAAAAACTTTAAACTAATAACTTAGTTTTGATTTACAAATTCACTAGTCTAAAATAAGACTTAGTTATTTTGAAGTAAAGAACGTCAAACTGTTAACTTAGATCTGATTTTCAAATTGTCATTTCCAAAATCAAAAGTAGATATTTTCGAGTAAAAAACTTCAAACTAATAACTTAGTTTTGATTTACAAATACAGTATTTTAAAATAAGACTTATCTATTTTGAAGTAAAGTACGTCAAACTATTAACTTAGATCTGCTTTTCAAATTCTCATTTCCAAAATCTGCAGTAGATATTTTCAAGTAAAGAACTTCAAACTAATAACTTAGGTTTGATTTACAAATACACTATTCGAAAATAAGACTTATCTAGTTTGAAGTAAAGAACGTCAAACTATTCACTTAGATCTGATTTTCAAATTGTCACTTCTTAAATCAGAAGTAGATATTTCAAAGTAAAGAACTTCAAACTAATAACTTAGTTTTGACTTCCAAATTCACTATTCTAAAGTAAGACTTAATTATATTGTAGTAAAGAACGTCAAACTATTAACTTAGATCTGATTTTCAAATTGTCATTTCTGAAATCAGAAGTAGATATTTTCATGTAAAAAACTACAAACTAATAACTTAGTTCTGATTTACAAATTCACTATTCTAAAATAAGACTTAGCTATTTTGAAGTAAAAAACGTCAAACTAATAACTAGTTTTTGTAGTAAAGAATGTCAAACTATTAACTTAGATCTGATTTTCAAATTGTCATTTCTAAAATCAGAAGTAGATATTTTTAAGTAAAGTACTTCAAACTAATCAATTAAATACTTTTGATTTAGAAATGCGGTATTCTAAAATAAGACTTATCTATTTTAAAGTAAAGAACGTGAAACTATTCACTTAGATCTGATTTTCAAATTGTCATTTCTTAAATCAGAAGTAGATATTTCAAAGTAAAGAACTTCTAACTAATAACTTAGTTTTGATTTACAAATTTACTAGTCTAAAATAGGACTTAGTTATTTTGAAGTAAAAAACGTCAAACTATTAACTTAGACCTGATTTTCAAATTGTCATTTCTAAAATCAGAAGTAGATATTTTCAAGAAAGGTCTTCAAACTAATAACTTAGTTTTGATTTACAAATTCACTATTCTAAAATAAGACTTAGTTATTTTGAAGTAAAGAACGACTAACTAATAACTAGATCTGATTTTCAAATTGTAATTGCTAAAATCAGAAGTAGATAATTTCAAGTAAAGAACTTCAAACTACAACCTTAGATTTATTTTCAAATTTAAATTTCTAAGATCCGAATTAGTAAGCTTGAAGAAAAAAACTTTAAACTAATAACTTAGTTTTTATTTACTAATTCACTAGTCTAAAATAAGACTTAGTTATTTTGAAGTAAAGAACGTCAAACTATTAACTTAGATCTGATTTTCAAATTGTCATCTCTTAAATCAGAAGTAGATATTTCAAAGTAAAGAACTTCAAACTAATAACTTAGTTTTGATTTACAAATTTACTAGTCTAAAATAAGACTTTAATTATTTTGAAGTAAAAAACGTCAAACTGTTAACTTAGATCTGATTTTCAAATTGTCATTTCCAAAATCAAAAGTAGATATTTTCGAGTAAAAAACTTCAAACTAATAACTTAGTTTTGATTTACAAATACAGTATTTTAAAATAAGACTTATCTATTTTGAAGTAAAGTACGTCAAACTATTAACTTAGATCTGCTTTTCAAATTCTCATTTCCAAAATCTGAAGTAGATATTTTCAAGTAAAGAACTTCAAACTAATAACTTAGGTTTGATTTACAAATACACTATTCGAAAATAAGACTTATCTAGTTTGAAGTAAAGAACGTCAAACTATTCACTTAGATCTGATTTTCAAATTGTCACTTCTTAAATCAGAAGTAGATATTTCAAAGTAAAGAACTTCAAACTAATAACTTAGTTTTGACTTCCAAATTCACTATTCTAAAGTAAGACTTAATTATTTTGTAGTAAAGGACGTCAAACTATTAACTTAGATCTGATTTACAAATTGTCATTTAAAAAATCAGAAGTATATATTTCAATGGAAAAAACTTCAAGCTCACAACTTAGTTTTGATTTCCAAATTTACTATTCTAAAATAAGACTAATATAATTTGATGTAAAGAACGTCAAACTATTAGCTTAGATCTGATTTTCAAATTGTCATTTCTGAAATCAGAAGTAGATATTTTCATGTAAAAAACTACAAACTAATAAATTAGTTCCGATTTACAAATTCACTATTCTAAAATAAGACTTAGCTATTTTGAAGTAAAAAACGTCAAACTAATAACTAGATCTGATTTTCAATTTGTCATTTCTAAAATCAGAAGAAGATATTTTCAAGTAAAGATCTTCAAAATACAACCTTAGATTTGATTTTAAAATTTACATTTCTAAGATCTAAATTAGTAAATTTGAAGTAAAAAACTTTAAACTAATAACTTAGCTTTGATTTACAAATTCACTAGTCTAAAATAAGACTTAGTTATTTTGAAGTAAAGAACGTCAAACTATTAACTTAGATCTGATTTTCAAATTGCCATTTCTAAAATTAGAAGTAGATATTTTCAAGTAAAGAACTTCAAACTAATAACTTAGCTTTGATTTACAAATACAGTATTCTAAAATAAAACTTATCTATTTTGAAGTTAATGTAAAAATGTAATAATGTTAAACTATTCACTTAGATCTGATTTTAAAATTGTCACTTCTTAAATCAGAAGTAGATATTTCAAAGTAAAGAACTTCAAACTAATAACTTAGTTTTGATTTCCAAATTTACTATTCTAAAGTAAGACTTAATTATTTTGATGTAAAGAACGTCAAACTAATAACTATATCAGACTTTCAAATTGGTATTTCTAAAACTCTAGTAGATATTTTCAAGTAAAGAACTTCAAACTAATAACTTATTTATGATTTACAAATTTACTAGTCTAAAATAGGCCTTAGTTATTTTGAAGTAAATCACGTCAAACTGTTAACTTAGATCTGATTTTCAAATTGTCATTACTAAAATCAGTAGCAGATTTTTTCAAGTATAGACTTTAAACTAATAACTTAGTTTTGATTTACAAATTCAATATACTAAAATAAGACTTATTTGTTTAGAAGTAAAGAACGTCAAACTATTAACTTAGATCTGATTTTCAAATTGGCATTTCTAGTCAAATCAGAAGTAGATATTTTCAAGTAAAGAACTTCAAACTAATAACTTAGGTGTGATTTACAAATACACTATTCGAAAATAAGACTTATCTAGTTTGATGTAAAGAACGTCAAACTATTCACTTAGATCTGATTTTCAAATTGTCACTTCTTAAATCAGAAGTAGATATTTCAAAGTAAAGAACTTCAAACTAATAACTTAGTTTTGACTTCCAAATTCACTATTCTAAAGTAAGACTTAATTATTTTGTAGTAAAGAACGTCAAACTATTAACTTAGATCTGATTTTCAAATTGTCATTTCTGAAATCAGAAGTAGATATTTTCATGTAAAAAACTACAAACTAATAACTTAGTTCTGATTTACAAATTCACTATTCTAAAATAAGACTTAGCTATTTTGAAGTAAAAAACGTCAAACTAATAACTAGTTTTTGTAGTAAAGAATGTCAAACTATTAACTTAGATCTGATTTTCAAATTGTCATTTCTAAAATCAGAAGTAGATATTTTTAAGTAAAGTACTTCAAACTAATCAATTACTTTTGATTTAGAAATGCGGTATTCTAAAATAAGACTTATCTATTTTAAAGTAAAGAACGTGAAACTATTCACTTAGATCTGATTTTCAAATTGTCATTTCTTAAATCAGAAGTAGATATTTCAAAGTAAAGAACTTCAAACTAATAACTTAGGTTTGATTTACAAATACACTATTTGAAAATAAGACTTATCTAGTTTGAAGTAAAGAACGTCAAACTATTCACTTAGATCTGATTTTCAAATTGTCACTTCTTAAATCAGAAGTAGATATTTCAAAGTAAAGAACTTCAAACTAATAACTTAGTTTTGACTTCCAAATTCACTATTCTAAAGTAAGACTTAATTATTTTGTAGTAAAGAACGTCAAACTATTAACTTAGATCTGATTTACAAATTGTCATTTAAAAAATCAGAAGTATATATTTCAATGGAAAAAACTTCAAGCTCATAACTTAGTTTTGATTTCCAAATTTACTATTCTAAAATAAGACTAATATAATTTGATGTAAAGAACGTCAAACTATTAGCTTAGATCTGATTTTCAAATTGTCATTTCTGAAATCAGAAGTAGATATTTTCATGTAAAAAACTACAAACTAATAACTTAGTTCTGATTTACAAATTCACTATTCTAAAATAAGACTTAGCTATTTTGAAGTAAAAAACGTCAAACTAATAACTAGATCTGATTTTCAATTTGTCATTTCTAAAATCAGAAGAAGATATTTTCAAGTAAAGATCTTCAAAATACATCCTTAGATTTGATTTTCAAATTTACATTTCTAAGATCTGAATTAGTAAATTTGAAGTAAAAAACTTTAAACTAATAACTTAGCTTTGATTTACAAATTCACTAGTCTAAAATAAGACTTAGTTATTTTGAAGTAAAGAACGTCAAACTATTAACTTAGATCTGATTTTCAAATTGCCATTTCTAAAATTAGAAGTAGATATTTTCAAGTAAAGAACTTCAAACTAATAACTTAGCTTTGATTTACAAATACAGTATTCTAAAATAAAACTTATCTATTTTGAAGTTAATGTAAAAATGTAATAATGTTAAACTATTCACTTAGATCTGATTTTAAAATTGTCACTTCTTAAATCAGAAGTAGATATTTCAAAGTAAAGAACTTCAAACTAATAACTTAGTTTTGATTTCCAAATTTACTATTCTAAAGTAAGACTTAATTATTTTGAAGTAAAGAACGTCAAACTATTAACTTAGACCTGATTTTCAAATTGTCATTTCTGAAATCAGAAGTAGATATTTTCAAGTAAAGAACTTCAAAATACAACCTTAGATTTGATTTCCTAATTTACATTACTAATATCCGAATTAGTAAATTTGAAGTAAAAAACTATAAACTAATAACTTAGTTTTGATTTACAAATTCACTTTATTAAAATAAGACTTAGTTATTTAGAAGTAAAGAACGTCAAACTATTAACTTAGATCCGATTTTCAAATTGTCATTTCTAAAATCAGAAGTAGATATTTTCAAGTAAAGAACTGCAAACTAATAACTTAGCTTTGATTTACAAATTCACTATACCAAACTAAGACTTAGTTGTTCAGAAGTAAAGAAGGTCAAACTGTTAACTTAAATCTGATTTTCAAATTGTTATTTCTAAAATCAGAAGTAGATATTTTTAAGTAAAGAACTTCAAACTAATAACTTAGTTTTGATTTACAAATTCACTATACTAAAATAAGACTTAGTTGTTCAGAATTAAAGAACGTCAAACTATTAAGTTAGATCTGATTTTCAAATTTTTATTTCTAAAATCAGAAGTAGATATTTTCAAGTAAAGAACTTCAAACTACAACCTTCGATGTGATTTACAAATTTACATTACTAAGATCCGAAGTAGTTAATTTGAAGTAAAGAACTTCAGATTAATAACTTAGCTTTGATTTACAAATTCACTATTCTGAAATAAGACTTAGTTATTTTGAAGTAAAGAACGTCAAACTATTAACTTAGATCCGATTTTCAAATTGTCAATTCTTAAATCAGAAGTAGATATTTCAATGTAAAGAACTTCTAACTAATAACTTAGTTTTGATTTACAAATTCACTATTCTAAAGTAAGACTTAGTTATTTTGAAGTAAAGAATGTAAAACTATTAACTTAGATATGATTTTCAAATTGTCATTTCTAAAATCAGTAGTAGATATTTTCAAGTAAAGAACTTCAAACTAATAACTTAGTTTTGATTTACAAATTTACTAGTTTAAAATGAGACTTAGCTATTTTGAAGTAAGAAACGTCAAACTATTAACTTAGACCTGATTTTCAAATTGTATTTTCTAAAATCAGAAGTAGAAATTTTCAAGTAAAGAACTTCAAACTACAACTTTAGATTTGATTTCCAAATTTACATTACTAAGATCCGAATTAGTAAATTTGAAGTAAAAAACTTTAAACTAATAACTTAGTTTTGATTTATAAATTCACTAGTCTAAAATAAGACTTAGTTATTTTGAAGTAAAGAACGTCAAACTATTAACTTAGATCTGATTTTCAAATTGTCATTTCCAAATTCTAAAGCAGAAATTTTCATATAAACAACTTCAAACTAACAACTTAGTTTTGATTTACAAATACAGTATTCTAAAATAAGACTTATCTATATTGAAGTAAAGAACGTCAAACTATTAACTTAGATCTGATTTTCAAATTGTCATTTCTAAAATCAGAAGTAGATATTTTTAAGTAAAGTACTTCAAACTAATAAATTAATTTTGATTTAGAAATGCGGTATTCTAAAATAAGACTTATCTATTTTAAAGTAAAGAACGTGAAACTATTCACTTAGATCTGATTTTCAAATTGTCATTTCTAAAATAAGAAGTAGATATTTTCAAGGAAGGTCTTCAAACTAATAACTTAGTTGTGCTTTACAAATTATCTATTCTAAAATAAAATTTAGTAATTTTGATGTAAAGAATGTTAAAATATTAACTTAGATCTGATTTTCAAATTGTCATTTATAAAATCTGAAGCAGATATTTTCAAGTAAAGAACTACAAACTAATAACTTAGCTTTGATTTACAAATTCACTATACTAAAATAAGACTTAGTTGTTCAGAAGTAAAGAAGGTCAAACTGTTAACTTAGATCTGATTTTCAAATTGTTATTTATAAAATCAGAAGTAGATATTTTCAAGTAAAGAACTTCAAACTAATAACTTAGTTTTGATGTACAAACTTACTAGTCTAAAATAAGATTTAGCTATTTTGAAGTAAGAAACGTCGAACTATTAACTTAGACCTGATTTTCAAATTGTATTTTTTAAAATCAGAAGTAGATATTTTCAAGTAAAGAACATCAAACTACAACCTTAGATTTGATTTCCAAAGTTACATTACTAAGATCCGAATTAGTAAATTTGAAGCAAGGAACTTCAAACTAATAACTTAGCTTTCATTTACAAATACAGTATTCTAAAATAAGACTTATCTATTTTGAAGTAAAGAACGTCAAACTATTAACTTAGATCTAATTTTTAAATTATCATTTCTTAAATCAAAAGTATATAATTCAAAGTAAAAAACTTCATACTAATAACTTATTTTTGATTTAGAAATTCACTATTCTAAAATAAGACTCAGTTATTTTCAAGTAAAGAACTTTAAACTAATAACTTAGCTTTGATTTACCAATTCACTATTCTGAAATAAGACTTAGTTATTTTCCAGTAAAGAACGTCAAACTATTAACTTAGATCTGATTTTCATATTGTCATTTCTAAAATCAGAAGTAAATATTTTCAAGTAAAGAACTTTAAACTAATAACATAGGTTTGATTTACAAATTCACTATCCTCAAATAAGACTTAGTTATTTTGAAGTAAATAACATCAAACTATTAACTTAGATCTGATTTTCAAATTGTCATTTCCAAAATCAGAAGAAGATATTTTCAAGTAAAGAACTTCAAACTAGTAACTTAGTTTAGATTTTCAAATTTACATTTCTAAAATACGAATTAGTAAATCTGAAATAAAAAAATTCAAACTGAAAGCTTAGTTTAGATTTACTTGCAAATGATTTCTTTTGATTTTCGAAATTACAATTTAAAAATCAGATCTAAGTTAATAGTTTGACGTTGTTTACTTTAAAACAACTAAGTCTTATTTTATTATAGTGAATTTGTAAATCAAAACTAATTTATTAGTATGAAGTTTTTCACTTGAAAGAAACTACCACTGATTTTAGAAATAACAATTTGAAAACCAGATCTAAGTTACTAGTTTGACGTTTTTTACTTCTAAATAACTAAGTCTTATTTTAGTATAGTGAATTTGTAAATTAAAACTAAGTTATTAGGTTGAAGTTCTTTACTTGAAAATATCTACTACTGATTTTAAAAGTGACAATTTGAAAATCAGATCTAAGTTTATAGTTTGACGTTTTTTACTTCTAAATAACTAAGTCTTATTTTAGTATAGTGAATTTGTAATCAAAACTAAGTTATTAATTTGAAGTTCTTTACTTGAAAATATCTACTGCTGATTTTAGAAATGACAATTTGAAAATCCGATCTAAGTTAATAGTTTGACGTTCTTTACTTCAAAATAGATAAGTCTTATTTCAGAATACTGTATTTGTAAATCAAATCTAAGTTATTAGTTTGAAGTTCTTTACTTGAAAATAGCTATTTCTGATTTTAGAAATGACATTTTGAAAATCAGATCTAAGTTAATAGTTTGACGTTCTTTACTTCAAAACAACTAAGTCTTATCTTAGTTTAGTGAATTTATAAATCAAAACTAACTTATTAGTTATAGTTCTTTACTTGAAAATATCTACTGCTGATTTTAGAAATGACAATTTGAAAAACAGATCTAAGTTAATAGTTTGTCTTCCTTTACTTCCAAATAACTATGTCTTATTTTAGAATAGTAAATTTGTAAATAAAAATAAGTTATTAGTTTGAAGTTTTTTACTTCAAATGAACTAATACGGATTTTTGTAATGTAAATTTGAAAAGCAAAGCTAAGGTTATAGTTGGAAGATCTTTACTTGAAAATATCTACATCTGATTTCAGAAATGACAATTTTAAAATCAGATCTGTGTTAATAGTATGACGTTATTTACTTCAAAATAACTAAGTCGTATTTTAGAATCGTGAATTTGTAAATCAAAGCTAAGTTATTAGTATGAAGTTCTTTACTTGAAAAAAACTACTACTGTTTTAGAAATTACAGTTTGAAAATCAGATATAAGTTAATAGTTTGACTTTCTGTACTTCAAAATAACTAAGAATTATGTTAGAATAGTCAATTTGTAAATCAAAGCTAAGTTACTAGTGTGAAGTTTTTTACTTGAAAATATCTACTTCTGATTTTAGAAATGACAATTTGAAAATCAGATCTAAGTTAATGGTTTGACGATCTCTACTTCAAAATAACTAAGTCTTATTTTAGAATAGTGAATTTGTAAATCAATGCTAAGTTATTAGTTTGAAGTTCTTTACTTAAAAAAATCTACTTCTGATTTTAGAAAAGACAATTTGAAAATCAGGTCTAAGTTAATAGTTTGACGTTTTTACTTCAAAATAACTAAGTATTATTTTAAAATAGTGAATTTGTAAATCAAAGCTAAGTTATTTGTTTAAAGTTCTTTACTTAAAAAAATCTACTTCTGATTTTAGAAATGACAATTTGTAAATCAGGTTTAAGTTAACAGTTTGACGTTCTTTACTTCAAAATAGATAAGTCTCATTTTAGAATACTGTATTTGTAAATCAAAACTAAGTTATTAGTTTGAAGTTCTTTACTTGAAAATATCTACTTCTGATTTTAGAAATGACAATTTGAAAATCAGATCTAAGTTAATAGTTTGACGTTCTTTACTTCTAAAGAACTAAGTCTTATTTTAGTATAGTGAATTTGTAAATCAAAACTAAGTTATTAGTTTGAAGCTTTTTACTTGAAAATATCTACTTCTGATTTTAGAAATGACAATTTGAAAATCAGGTTTAAGTTAACAGTTTGACGGTTTTACTTCAAAATAACTATGTCTTATTTTAAAATAGAGAATTTCTAAATCAAAACTAAGTTATTAGTTTGAAGTTCTTTACTTTGAAATATCTACTTCTTTTTTAAGAACTGACAATTTGAAAATCAGATCTAAGTTAATAGTATGACGTTCTTTACTTCAAAATAGATAAGTCTTATTTTACAATACTGTATTTGTAAATCAATACTAAGATGTTAGTTTGAAGTATTTTATTTGAAAATATCTGCTTTAGATTTTAGAAATGACAATTTAAAAAAGCAGATCTAAGTTAATAGTTTGACGTTCTTTACTTCTAAATAACTAAGTCTTATTTTAGACTAGTGAATTTGTAAATCAAAACTATGTTATTAGTTTAAAGTTTTTTATTTCAAATTTACTAATTCGGATCTTAGTAATGTAAATATCGAAATCAATTCTAAGGTTGTAGTTCCAAGTTCTTTACTTGTAAATATCTACTTCTGATTTTAAAAATGATAATTTGAAAATCAGATCTAAGTTAATAGTTTGACCTTTTTTACTTCAATATAACTAAGTCTTATTTTAGTATAGTGAATTTGTAAATCAAAACTATGTTATTAGTTTGAAGTTTTTTACTTGAAAATATCTACTACAGATTTTAGAAAATCAGAGCTAAGCTAATAGTTTGACGTTTTTTACTTCAAAATAACTAAGTTTTATTTTAGTATAATGAATTTGTAAATCAAAGCTAAGTTATTAGTTTGAAGTTCTTTACTTGTAAATATCTACTTCTGATTTTAGAAATGACAATTTGAAAATCAGATCTAAGTTAATAGTTTGACGTTCTTTACTTCTAAATAACTAACTCTTACTTTAGTATAGTGATTTTGTAAATTAAAACTAAGTTATTAGTTTGAAGTTCTAGACTTGAAAATATCTACTACAGATTTTAGAAATGACAATTTGAAAATCAGATCTAAGTTAATAGTTTGACGTTCTTTACTTCAAACCAACTAAGTTTTATTTTAGTATAGTAAATTTGTAAATCAAAACTAAGTTATTAGTATGAAGTTCTTTACTTGAAAAAAACTACTACTGTTTTAGAAATTACAGTTTGAAAATCAGATATAAGTTAATAGTTTGACTTTCTGTACTTCAAAATAACTAAGAATTATGTTAGAATAGTCAATTTGTAAATCAAAGCTAAGTTACTAGTGTGAAGTTCTTTACTTGAAAATATCTACTTCTGATTTTAGAAATGACAATTTGAAAATCAGACCTAAGTTAATGGTTTGACGATCTCTACTTCAAAATAACTAAGTCTTATTTTAGAATAGTGAATTTGTAAATCAATGCTAAGTTATTAGTTTGAAGTTCTTTACTTAAAAAAATCTACTTCTGATTTTAGAAAAGACAATTTGAAAATCAGGTCTAAGTTAATAGTTTGACGTTTTTACTTCAAAATAACTAAGTATTATTTTAAAATAGTGAATTTGTAAATCAAAGCTAAGTTATTTGTTTAAAGTTCTTTACTTAAAAAAATCTACTTCTGATTTTAGAAATGACAATTTGAAAATCAGGTTTAAGTTAACAGTTTGACGTTCTTTACTTCAAAATAGATAAGTCTCATTTTAGAATACTGTATTTGTAAATCAAAACTAAGTTATTAGTTTGAAGTTCTTTACTTGAAAATATCTACTTCTGATTTTAGAAATGACAATTTGAAAATCAGATCTAAGTTAATAGTTTGACGTTCTTTACTTCTAAAGAACTAAGTCTTATTTTAGTATAGTGAATTTGTAAATCAAAACTAAGTTATTAGTTTGAAGCTTTTTACTTGAAAATATCTACTTCTGATTTTAGAAATGACAATTTGAAAATCAAGTCTAAGTTAATAGTTTGACGTTTTTTACTTCAAAATAACTAAGTCTTATTTCACACTAGTGAATTTGTAAATAAAAACTAAGTTATAAGTTTGAAGTTATTTACTTTGAAATATATACTTCTGATTTAAGAAATTACAATTGGAAAATCTGATCTAAGTGAATAGTTTGACGTTTTTTACTTTAAAATAGTTAAGTTTTATTTTAGAATAGTGTATTTCTAAATCCAAACTAAGTTATTAGTTTGAAGTACTTTACTTAAAAATATCTAGTTCTGATTTTAGAAAAGACAATTTGAAAATCAGATCTAAGTTAATAGTTTGACGTTCTTTACTTCAAAATAACTAAGTATTATTTTAAAATAGTGAATTTGTAAATCAAAGCTAAGTTATTTGTTTAAAGTTCTTTACTTAAAAAAATCTACTTCTGATTTTAGAAATGACAATTTGAAAATCAGGTTTAAGTTAACAGTTTGACGGTTTTACTTCAAAATAACTATGTCTTATTTTAAAATAGAGAATTTCTAAATCAAAACTAAGTTATTAGTTTGAAGTTCTTTACTTTGAAATATCTACTTCTTTTTTAAGAACTGACAGTTTGAAAATCAGATCTAAGTTAATAGTATGACGTTCTTTACTTCAAAATAGATAAGTTTTATTTTACAATACTGTATTTGTAAATCAATACTAAGTTGTTAGTTTGAAGTATTTTATTTGAAAATATCTGCTTCAGATTTTAGAAATGACAATTTAAAAAAGCAGATCTAAGTTAATAGTTTGACGTTCTTTACTTCTAATTAACTAAGTCTTATTTTAGACTAGTGAATTTGTAAATCAAAACTATGTTATTAGTTTAAAGTTTTTTATTTCAAATTTACTAATTCGGATCTTAGTAATGTAAATATCGAAATCAAATCTAAGGTTGTAGTTCGAAGTTCTTTACTTGTAAATATCTACTTCTGATTTTAAAAATGATAATTTGAAAATCAGATCTAAGTTAATAGTTTGACCTTTTTTACTTCAATATAACTAAGTCTTATTTTAGTATAGTGAATTTGTAAATCAAAACTATGTTATTAGTTTGAAGTTTTTTACTTGAAAATATCTACTACAGATTTTAGAAATGACAATTTGAAAATCAGAGCTAAGCTAATAGTTTGACGTTTTTTACTTCAAAATAACTAGAAATAACTAGATCATAGATATACTTTCCAATTATTCCCTTCAGGAAGATGACATTTTGGTCTCTTTAGATGTGTCATCTCTATTCACCAATGTTCCCGTGAACTTGGTCATCGATCATATCAATAATCAGATTCCAAAGCTACGGGATAGTTTGGACATCCCTGATGATATCTTAATGAGAGCTTTAAGACTTATCACAGCTAAAAACTATTTTGTAGCTAATGGAAACACTTATTTACAAAAGAAGGGGGTTCCTATGGGTGGAAGCTTATCTGATGATCTTGCCAACATCTGTATGAACATTCTTCTTGATAACCGTGTTGTATCTTTCAATCAGAGATACAATAGCAGCATAAGACTGATTAAAAAATATGTTGATGATCTTTTTCTCGTGATCAGTGGTGAATATGTTTCCTTTCTTCTGGATCATTTTAATGACTTCCATGTGGATCTTCAATTCACTATGGAACTTGAAAAGAATAAATCCTTACCCTTCCTTGACTTACTCGTCATTAGGGATCCTAGTGGGGTACTAATTACTGATTGGTACCACAAAGATACGTATTCAGGAAGACTTTTAAATTACTTTTCAAGTCATCCTAAATACCAGATCCTTAATGTCGGACGTAATTTTATTCACAAAGTCCTTACGGTCTCACATCCCTCTTTCCAATCCAAAAACATCGAAAAAAAATATCCCACATCCTTTCCTGTAATAGTTTTCCCAAAACCGTCATTGATTCCCTTCTAAAGACTACCCTAACCCAGAAGAAGGTTAACAATAATAATAAAGAAAGTACATCAACGAGCTCTGATATAAATTTTTTTAGCCTCACCTATGTCCGAGGACTTACGGAGCAATTAATTGCTATTTTAGAATCTACCCCAGGGATTAGATTAGGGTTGAGTTGTCCTAACAAAAACTCTAGGTTTTTCTCCAAAACCAAAGATCCAGTCTCTGGGGACCACCATAGTGGTCTTGTTTATAAAATTCCGTGTATGGAATGCAATGCTGTATATGTTGGTGAAACAGGCAGAAAGCTATGTGTCCGCATAAAAGAGCACACTAGGGATTTAAAGAACGCCCGTAACCTTGGTGTTGTGCTTGAAGGGGGAGGTGAAAAGTGTATTAAAAAACCTACGGCCCTTTGCAGACATATGGTTGAACAGAACCATAACATCGACTACGACAACATTGATATTTTAGACCGGGAGAGGATAGACAAGAAGAGGAAAATTAAGGAGTCAATTCATATTTACTCACAGAGATCGTCAATGAATGACAAAAGGGATGTTGAATACTTTGACGGGGGTTACAAACGTATCCTTGATATGCTAAATTCGGCATAATAATTTTTGGGTCTGAGAGGGAATACTAACCTAAGGCCGGTTCTGTGTTTTTGACTAACCTTTTAAATTGCCACGAGGATTTTTCTTAGTTTGGTACATTGGTACCAACTTAGTTTTACACTATAACATAACCTGGAAAGAAGTTAAATTGGATTGAATTTCATTTCAATTTAACTACTCGTTTAGGTTGGTTGTGTGTTTACTTTAAGAAATCGCCTCGTGCTATTGCTTGAGGTTTGCCAAAGGACGGCACCACGCTGGAAAATGGTGACATTCTAACCTCCATTTTTCTCCTCTTAGGTTAGTATCTCTTTTTAATTAGTTTTTCAATATCTTCTTTTTCTTTTACTTTCATTTAAATATTTTTCATTTTTATATAATTATTATTTTTCCTTTTTATTCCCTCATTTCATTTTGTCATTGTTAATTATCTTTATTTTTGCTTTTATATTTTGTTTTTGTATAATTCCTCTCTTTAACTTTAATGTATTTTAATTTTATTTTATTTTATTGTATTTTATTTTATTTTGTCTTTGTATTATAGCCTTGAAAATGGGACAATAAAAGATCCCGAAACGTCGGACAAATGTTATTGTTTTATTGACCGCATATCTCGACAATTTTTTCCCAATATATTTATTTTAGTATAGTGAATTTGTAAATCAAAGCTAAGTTATTAGTTTGAAGTTCTTTACTTGTAAATATCTACTTCTCATTTTAGAAATGACAATTTGAAAATCAGATCTAAGTTAATAGTTTGACGTTCTTTACTTCTAAATAACTAACTCTTACTTTAGTATAGTGATTTTGTAAATTAAAACTAAGTTATTAGTTTGAAGTTCTAGACTTGAAAACATCTACTACAGATTTTAGAAATGACAATTTGAAAATCAGATCTAAGTTAATAGTTTGACGTTCTTTACTTCAAACCAACTAAGTTTTATTTTAGTATAGTAAATTTGTAAATCAACACTAAGTTATTAGTATGAAGTTCTTTACTTGAAAAAAACTACTACTGTTTTAGAAATTACAGTTTGAAAATCAGATATAAGTTAATAGTTTGACTTTCTGTACTTCAAAATAACTAAGAATTATGTTAGAATAGTCAATTTGTAAATCAAAGCTAAGTTACTAGTGTGAAGTTCTTTACTTGAAAATATCTACTTCTGATTTTAGAAATGACAATTTGAAAATCAGATCTAAGTTAATGGTTTGACGATCTCTACTTCAAAATAACTAAGTCTTATTTTAGAATAGTGAATTTGTAAATCAATGCTAAGTTTTTAGTTTGAAGTTCTTTACTTAAAAAAATCTACTTCTGATTTTAGAAAAGACAATTCGAAAATCAGGTCTAAGTTAATAGTTTGACGTTTTTACTTCAAAATAACTAAGTCTTATTTTAGTATAGTGAATTTGTAAATCAAAACTAGGTTATTAGTTAGCAGTTCTTTACTTCAAAATATCTACTACTGATTTTAGAAATGACAATTTGAAGATCAAATCTCAGTTAATAGTTTGACTTTCTTTACTTCAAAATAACTAAGTCTTATTTTAGACTAGTGAGTTTGTAAATCAAAACTAAGTTATTAGTTTAAAGTTTTTTACTTCAAATTTACTAATTCGGATCTTAGTAATGTAAATTTGGAAATCAAATCTAAGGTTGTAGTTTGAAGTTCTTTACTTGAAAATATCTACTTTTGATTTTAGAAATTACATTTTGAAAATCAGGTCCAAGTTATTAGTTTGAAGTTTTTTACTTGAAAAAATCTACTACTGATTTTAGAAATGACAATTTGAAAATCAGATCTAAGTTAACAGTTTGACGTTCTTTACTTCAAAATAACTAAGTGTTATTTTAGACTAGTGTATTTGTAAATCAAAGCTAAGCTATTAGTTTAAAGTTTTTTACTTCAAATTTAATAATTCGGATCTTAGAAATGTAAATTTGAGAATAAAACCTAAGGTTGTATTTTGAAGTTCTTTACTTGAAAATATCTACTTCTGATTTTAGAAATGACAATTTGAAACTCAGATATAAGTTAATAGTTTGACGTTCTTTACATCAAAATAACTAAGTCTTATTTTAGACTAGTGAGTTTTCTAAATCAAAACTAAGTTATTAGTTTAAAGTTTTTTATTTCAAATTTACTAATTCGGATCTTAGTAATGTAAATTTGGATATCAAATCTAAGGTTGTCGTTTGAAGTTCTTTACTTGAAAATTTCTATTTTTGATTTTTGAAATTGCAATGTGAAAATCAGGTCCAAGTTGTTAGTTTGAAGTTCTTTACTTGAAAATATCTACTACTGATTTTAGAAATGACAATATGAAAATCAGATCTAAGTTAATAGTTTGACGTTCTTTACCTCAAAATACCTAAGTCTTATTTTAGAATACTGAATTTGTAAATCAAAGCTAAGTTATTAATTTGAAGTTCTTTACTTCTAATTTACTAATTCGGATCTTAGTAATGTAAATTTGGAAATCAAATCGAAGGTTGTAGTTTGAAGTTCTTTACTTGAAAAAATCTACTTCTGATTTTAGAAATTACAATTTGAAAATCAGATCTAAGTTAATAGTTTGACGTTCTTTACTTCAAAATAACTAAGACTTATTTTAGAATAGTCAATTTGTAATTCAAAGCTAAGTTCTTAGTGTGAAGTTCTTTACTTGAAAAAAACTACTACTGATTTTAGAAATGATAATTTGAAAATTAGATCTAAGTTAATAGTTTGACGTTCTTTACTTCAAAATAACTAAGCCTTATTTTAGACTAGCAAATTTGTAAATTAAAACTAAGTTATTAGTTTAAAGTTTTTTACTTCAAATATACTAATTCGGATCTTAGTAATGTAAATTTCGAAATCAAATCTAAGGTTGTAGTTTGAAGTTCTTTACTTGAAAATATCTACTTCTGATTTAAGAAATGATAATTTGAAAATCAGAGCTAAGTTAATAGTTTGACGTTCTTTACATCAAAATAACTAAGTCTTATTTTAGACTAGTGAGTTTTCTAAATCAAAACTAAGTTATTAGTTTAAAGTTTTTTACTTCAAATTTACTAATTCGGATCTTAGTAATGTAAATTTGGAAATCATATCTAAGGTTGTAGTTTGAAGTTCGTTACTTGAAAATATCTACTACTGATTTTAGAAATGACAATTTGAAAATCAGATCTAAGTTAATAGTTTGACGTTCTTTACTTCAAAATAACTAAGTGTTATTTTAGACTAGTGCATTTGTAAATCAAAGCTAAGCTATTAGTTTAAAGTTTTTTCCTTCAAATTTACTAATTCGGATCTTAGAAATGTAAATTTGAGAATAAAAGCTAAGGTTGTATTTTGAAGTTCTATACTTGAAAATATCTACTTCTGATTTTCGAAATGACAATTTGAACCTCAGATATAAGTTAATAGTTTGACGTTCTTTACTTCAAAATAACTAAGTCTTATTTTAGAATATTGAATTTGTAAATCAAAGCTAAGTTATTAGTTTGAAGTTCTTTACTTGAAAATATCTACTACTGATTTTAGAAATGACAATTTGAAAATCAGATCTAAATTAATACTTTGACGTTCTTTACTGCAAAATAACTCAGTCTTATTTTAGAATACTGAAATAGTAAATCAAATCGAAGGTTGTAGTTTGAAGTTCTTTACTTAAAAAAATCTACTTCTGATTTTAGAAATTACAATTTGAAAATCAGATATAAGTTAATAGTTTGACGTTCTCTACTTCAAAATAACTAAGACTTATTTTAGAATAGTCAATTTGTAAATCAAAGCTAAGTTATTAGTGTGAAGTTCTTTACTTGAAAATATCTACTTCTTATTTTAGAAATGACAATTTGAAAATCAGATCTAAGTTATTAGTTTGACGTTCTTTACATCAAAATAACTAAGTCTTATTTTAGACTAGTGAGTTTTCTAAATCAAAACTAAGTTATTAGTTTAAAGTTATTTACTTCAAATTTACTAATTCGGATCTTAGTAAAATAAATTTGGAAATCAAATCTAAGGTTGTAGTTTGAAGTTCTTTACTTGAAAATTTCTACTTTTGATTTTTGAAATTGCAATGTGAAAATCAGGTCCAAGTTGTTAGTTTGAAGTTCTTTACTTGAAAATATCTACTAATGATTTTAGAAATGACAATTTGAAAATCAGATCTAAGTTAATAGTTTGACGTTCTTTACTTCAAAATAACTAAGTGTTATTTTAGACTAGTGCATTTGTAAATCAAAGCTAAGCTATTAGTTTAAAGTTTTTTCCTTCAAATTTACTAATTCGGATCTTAGAAATGTAAATTTGAGAATAAAACCTAAGGTTGTATTTTGAAGTTCTTTACTTGAAAAAATCTACTTCTGATTTTAGAAATTACAATTTGAAAATCAGATCTAAGTTAATAGTTTGACGTTCTTTACTTCAAAATAACTAAGACTTATTTTAGAATAGTCAATTTGTAAATCAAAGGTAAGTTCTTAGTGTGAAGTTCTTTACTTGAAAAAAACTACTACTGATTTTAGAAATGATAATTTGAAAATTAGATCTAAGTTAATAGTTTGACGTTCTTTACTTCAAAATAACTAAGCCTTATTTTAGACTAGCGAATTTGTAAATCAAAACTAAGTTATTAGTTTAAAGTTTTTTACTTCAAATATACTAATTCGAATCTTAGTAATGTAAATATCGAAATCAAATCTAAGGTTGTATTTTGAAGTTCTTTACTTGAAAATATCTACTTCTGATTTTAGAAATGGTAATTTGAAAATCAGAGCTAAGTTAATAGTTTGACGTTCTTTACTTCAAAATAGCTAAGTCTTATTATAGTATAGGGAATTTATAAATCAAAGCTATGTTATTAGTTTGCACTTCTTTACTTGAAAATATCTACTTCTCATTTTAGAAATGACAATTTTAAATCAGATCTAAGTTAATAGTTTGACGTTCTTTACTTCAAATAACTAAGCCTTAGTTTAGACTAGTGAATTTGTAAATTAAAACTAAATTATTAGTTTAAAGTTATTTACTTCAAATATACTAATTCGGGTCTTAGTAATGTAAATTTCGAAATCATATCGAAGGTTGTAGTTTGAAGTTCTTTACTTGAAAATATCTACTTCTGATTTTAGAAATTACAATTTGAAAATCAGATATAAGTTAATAGTTTGACGTGCTTTACTTCAAAATAACTAATGCTTATTTTAGAATAGTGAAATTATAAATCAAAACTAAAATTATTAGTTTGCAGTTCTTTACTTGAAAATATCTAATTCTGATTTTAGAAATAACAATTTGAAAATCAGATCTAAATTAATAGTTTGACGTTTTTTACTTCAAAATAACTCAGTCTTATTTTAGAATACTGAATTTGTAAATCAAATCGAAGGTTGTTGTTTGAAGTTTTTTACTTGAAAAAATCTACTTCTGATTTTAGAAATTACAATTTGAAAATCAGATATAAGTTAATACTTTGACGTTCTCTACTTCAAAATCACTAGGACTTATGTTAGAATAGTCAATTTGTAAATCATAGCTAAGTTATTAGTGTGAAGTTCTTTACTTGAAAATATCTACTTCTTATTTTAGAAATGACAATTTGAAAATCAGATCTAAGATAATAGTTTGACGTTCTTTACTTCAAATAACTAAGCCTTAGTTTAGACTAGTGAATTTGTAAATCAAAACTAAGTTATTAGTTTAAAGTTATTAACTTCAAATATACTAATTCGGGTCTTAGTAATGTAAATTTCGAAATCAAATTGAAGGTTGTAGTTTGAAGTTCTTTACTTGAAAATATCTACTTCTGATTTTAGAAATTACAATTTGAAAATCAGATATAAGTTAATAGTTTGACGTTCTTTACTTCAAAATAACTAATGCTTATTTTAGAATAGTTAATTTGTAAATCAAAGCCAAGTTATTAGTTTGAAGTGCTTTACTTGAAAATATCTACTACTGATTTTAGAAATGACAATTTGAAAATCAGATCTAAGTTAATAGTTTGAGGTTTTTTACTTCAAAATAACTACGTCTTAATTTAGAATATTCAATTTGTAAATCAAAACTAAGTTATTAGTTTAAAGTTCTTTTCTTGAAAATATCTGCTTCAGATTATAGAAATGACAATTTGAAAATCAGATCTAAATTAATAGTTTGACGTTCTTTACTTCAAAATAACTAAGACTTGTTTTAGAATAGTCAATTTGTAAATCAAAGCTAAGTTCTTAGTGTGAAGTTCTTTACTTGAAAAAAACTACTACTGATTTTAGAAATGATATTTTGAAAATTAGATCTAAGTTAATAGTTTGACGTTCTTTACTTCAAAATAACTAAGCCTTATTTTAGACTAGCGAATTTGTAAATCAAAACTAAGTTATTAGTTTAAAGTTTTTTACTTCAAATATACTAATTCGGATCTTAGTAATGTAAATTTCGAAATCAAATCTAAGGTTGTAGTTTGAAGTTCTTTACTTGAAAATATCTACTTCTGATTTTAGAAATGGTAATTTGAAAATCAGAGCTAAGTTAATAGTTTGACGTTCTTTACTTCAAAATAACTAAGTCTTATTATAGTATATTGAATTTGTAAATCAAAGCTATGTTATTAGTTTGCACTTCTTTACTTGAAAATATCTACTTCTCATTTTAGAAATGACAATTTTAAATCAGATCTAAGTTAATAGTTTGACGTTCTTTACTTCAAATAACTAAGCCTTAGTTTAGACTAGTGAATTTGTAAATCAAAACTAAGTTATTAGTTTAAAGTTATTTACTTCAAATATACTAATTCGGGTTTTAGTAATGTAAATTTCGAAGTCAAATCGAAGGTTGTAGTTTGAAGTTCTTTACTTGAAAATATCTACTTCTGATTTTAGAAATTACAATTTGAAAATCAGATATAAGTTAATAGTTTGACGTTCTTTACTTCAAAATAACTAATGCTTATTTTAGAATAGTTAATTTGTAAAACAAAGCTAAGTTATTAGTTTGAAGTTCTTTACTGGAAAATATCTACTACTGAGTTTAGAAATGACAATTTGAAAATCAGATCTAAGTTAATAGTTTGAGGTTTTTTACTTCAAAATAACTACGTCTTAATTTAGAATATTCAATTTGTAAATCAAAACTAAGTTATTAGTTTAAAGTTCTTTTCTTGAAAATATCTGCTTCAGATTATAGAAATGACAATTTGAAAATCAGATCTCAGTTAATAGTTTGACGTTCTTTACATCAAAATAACTAAGTCTTATTTTAGAATAGTGAAATTATAAATCAAAACTAAATTATTAGTTTGCAGTTCTTTACTTGAAAATATCTAATTCTGATTTTAGAAATAACAATTTGAAAATCAGAGCTAAGTTAATAGTTTGACGTTCTTTACTTCAAAATAACTAAGTCTTATTATAGTATATTGAATTTGTAAATCAAAGCTATGTTATTAGTTTGCACTTCTTTACTTGAAAATATCTACTTCTCATTTTAGAAATGACAATTTTAAATCAGATCTAAGTTAATAGTTTGACGTTCTTTACTTCAAATAACTAAGCCTTAGTTTAGACTAGTGAATTTGTAAATCAAAACTAAGTTATTAGTTTAAAGTTATTTACTTCAAATATACTAATTCGGGTTTTAGTAATGTAAATTTCGAAATCAAATCGAAGGTTGTAGTTTGAAGTTCTTTACTTGAAAATATCTACTTCTGATTTTAGAAATTACAATTTGAAAATCAGATATAAGTTAATAGTTTGACGTTCTTTACTTCAAAATAACTAATGCTTATTTTAGAATAGTTAATTTGTAAAACAAAGCTAAGTTATTAGTTTGAAGTTCTTTACTGGAAAATATCTACTACTGAGTTTAGAAATGACAATTTGAAAATCAGATCTAAGTTAATAGTTTGAGGTTTTTTACTTCAAAATAACTACGTCTTAATATAGAATATTCAATTTGTAAATCAAAACTAAGTTATTAGTTTAAAGTTCTTTTCTTGAAAATATCTGCTTCAGATTATAGAAATGACAATTTGAAAATCAGATCTCAGTTAATAGTTTGACGTTCTTTACATCAAAATAACTAAGTCTTATTTTAGAATAGTGAAATTATAAATCAAAACTAAATTATTAGTTTGCAGTTCTTTACTTGAAAATATCTAATTCTGATTTTAGAAATAACAATTTGAAAATCAGATCTAAATTAATAGTTTGACGTTCTTTACTTCAAAATAACTCAGTCTTATTTTAGAATACTGTATTTGTAAATCAAATCGAAGGTTGTTGTTTGAAGTTTTTTACTTGAAAAAATCTACTTCTAATTTTAGAAATTACAATTTGAAAATCAGATATAAGTTAATACTTTGACGTTCTCTACTTCAAAATAACTAAGACTTATTTTAGAATAGTCAATTAGTAAATCTAAGCTAAGTTATTAGTGTGAAGTTCTTTACTTGAAAATATCTACTTCTTATTTTAGAAATGACAATTTGAAAATCAGATCTAAGATAATAGTTTGAAGTTCTTTACTTCAAATAACTAAGCCTTAGTTTACACTAGTGAATTTGTAAATCAAAACTAAGTTATTAGTTTAAAGTTCATTACTTCAAATATACTAATTCGGGTCTTAGTAATGTAAATTTCGAAATCAAATCGAAGGTTGTAGTTTGAAGTTCTTTACTTGAAAATATCTACTTCTGATTTTAGAAATTACAATTTGAAAATCAGATATAAGTTAATAGTTTGACGTTCTTTACTTCAAAGTTACTAATGCTTATTTTAGAATACTTAATTTGTAAATCAAAGCTAAGTTATTAGTTTGAAGTTCTTTACTTGAAAATATCTACTACTGATTTTAGAAATGACAATTTGAAAATCAGATCTAAGTTAATAGTTTGAGGTTTTTTACTTCAAATTAACTAAGACTTATTTTAGAATAGTCAATTTGTAAATCAAAGCTAAGTTATTAGTGTGAAGTTCTTTACTTGAAAATATCTGCTTCAGATTATAGAAATGACAATTTGAAAATCAGATCTAAGTTATTATTTTAACGTTCTTTACATCAAAATAACTAACTTTTATTTTAGGATAGTTAATTTGTAAATCAAAACTAAGTTATTAGTTTGAAGTTCTCTACTTGAAAATATCTACTTCTGATTTTAGAAATGACAATTTGAAAATCAGATCTAAGTTAATAGTTTGACGTTCTTTACTTCAAAATAACTAAGACTTATTTTAGAATAGTCAATTTGTAAATCAAAGCTAAGTTCTTAGTGTGAAGTTCTTTACTTGAAAAAAACTACTACTGATTTTAGAAATGATAATTTGAAAATTAGATCTAAGTTAATAGTTTGACGTTTTTTATTTCAAAATAACTAAGCCTTATTTTAGAATAGCGAATGTGTAAATCAAAACTAAGTTATTAGTTTAAAGTTTTTTACTTCAAATATACTAATTCGGATCTTAGTAATGTAAATTTCGAAATCAAATCTAAGGTTGTAGTTTGAAGTTCTTTACTTGAAAATATCTACTTCTGATTTTAGAAATGATAATTTGAAAATCAGAGCTAAGTTAATAGTTTGACGTTCTTTACTTCAAAATAACTAATGCTTATTTTAGAATAGTTAATTTGTAAAACAAAGCTAAGTTATTAGTTTGAAGTTCTTTACTTAAAAATATTTACTACTGAGTTTAGAAATGACAATTTGAAAATCAGAACTAAGTTAATAGTTTGAGGTTTTTTACTTCAAAATAACTACGTCTTAATTTAGAATAATCAATTTGTAAATCAAAACTAAGTTATTAGTTTAAAGTTCTTTTCTTGAAAATATCTGCTTCAGATTATAGAAATGACAATTTGAAAATCAGATCTAAGTCAATAGTTTGACGTTCTTTACATCAAAATACCTAAGTCTTATTTTAGAATAGTGAATTTATAAATCAAAACTAAATTATTAGTTTGCAGTTCTTTACTTGAAAATATCTAATTCTGATTTTAGAAATAACAATTTGAAAATCAGATCTAAATTAATAGTTTGACGTTCTTTACTTCAAAATAACTCAGTCTTATTTTAGAATACTGAATTTGTAAATCAAATCGAAGGTTGTAGTTTGAAGTTTTTTACTTGAAAAAATCTACTTCTGATTTTAGAAATTACAATTTGAAAATCAGATATAAGTTAATACTTTGACGTTCTCTACTTCAAAATAACTAAGACTTATTTTAGAATAGTCAATTTGTAAATCATAGCTAAGTTATTAGTGTGAAGTTCTTTACTTGAAAATATCTACTTCTGATTTTAGAAATGACAATTTGAAAGTCAGGTCTAAGGTAATAGTTTGACGTTTATACTTCGAAATAACTAAGACTTATTTTAGACTAGTAAATTTGTAAATCAAAACTAAGTTATTTGTTTGAAGTTCTTTACTTGAAAATATCTACTACTGATTTTAGAAGTGACAATTTGAAAATCAAATCTAAGTTTATAGTTTGACGTTTTTTACTTCAAAATAACTAAGACTTATTTTAGAATAGTCAATTTGTAAATCAAAGCTAAGTTATTAGTGTGAAGTTATTTACTTGAAAATATCTACTTCTGATTTTAGAAATGACAATTTGAAAGTCAGGTATAAGTTAATAGTTTGACGTTTTAACTTCAAAATAACTAAGTTTATTTTAGTATAGTGAATTTGTAAATCAAAGCTAAGTTTTTGAAGTTCTTTACTTGAAATTATCTACTTCTGATTTTAGAAATGACAATTTGAAAATCAAATCTAAGTTTATAGTTTGACGTTTTTTACTTCAAAATAACTAAGACTTATTTTAGACTACTAAATTTGCAAATCAAAACTAAGTTATTAGTTTGAAGTTCTTTACTTGAAAATATCTTCTTCTGATTTTAGAAATGACAATTTGAAAAGCAGATCTACATTAATAGTTTGACGATCTCTACATCAAAATAACTAAGTCTTATTTTAGACTAATAAATTTGTAAATCAAAACTAAGTTATTAGTTTAAAGTTCTTTTCTTGAAAATATCTGCTTCAGATTATAGAAATGACAATTTGAAAATCAGATCTAAGTTAATATTTTAACGTTCTTTACATCAAAATAACTAACTTTTATTTTAGGATAGTTAATTTGTAAATCAAAACTAAGTTATTAGTTTGAAGTTCTCTACTTGAAATTATCTACTTCTGATTTTAGATATGACAATTTGAAAATCATATCTAAGTTAACAGTTTCACGTTCTTTACTTCTGAACAACTAAGTCTTATTTTAGAATAGTGAATTTGTAAATCAAAGCTAAGTTATTAGTTTTAAGTTCTTTCATTGAAAATATCTACTTCTAATTTTAGAAATGACAATTTGAAAATCGGATCTAAGTTAATAGTTTGACGTTCTTTACTTCAAAATAACTAAGTCTTATTTTAGTATAGTGAATTTGTAAATTAAAACTAAGTTATTAGTTTGAAGTTTTTATTTGAAAATATCTACTACTGATTTTAGAAATGACAATTTGAAAATCAGATCTAAGTTAATAGTTTGACGTTCTTTACTTCAAAATAACTAAGTCTTATTTTAGAATTGTCAATTTGGAAATCAAAGCTAAGTTATTAGTTTGAAGTTCTTGACTGGAAAATATCTACTTCTGATTTTGGAAATGACAATTTGAAAATCAGGTCTAAGTTAATAGTTTGACGTTCCTTGCTTCAAAATAACTTAATCTTATTTTAGAATAGTGAATTTGTAAATCAAAACTAAGTTATTAGTATGAAGTTCTTTACTTTGAAATATCTACTTCTGATTTAAGAAATGACAATTTGAAAATTAGATCTAAGTGAATAGTTTGACGTTCTTTACTTCAAAATAGATAAGTCTTATCTTAGAATAGTGCATTTGTAAATCAAAACTAAGTTATTAGTTTGAAGTACTTTACTGTAAATATCTACTTCTAATTTTAAAAATGACAATTTGAAAATCAGATATAAGTTAATTGTTTGACGTTCTTTACTTCAAAATAGATATGTCTTATTTTACAATACTGTATTTGTAAATCTAAACTAAGTTGTTAGTTTAAAATTTTTTACTTCAAATTTACTAATTCGGAACTTAGTAATGTAAATTTGGAAATCAATTCTAAGGTTGTAGTTTGAAATTCTTTACTTGAAAATATCTTGTTCTGATTTTAGAAATGACAATTTGAAAATCAGATCTAAGTGAATAGTTTGACGTTCTTTACTTCAAAATAAATAAGTCTTATTTTAGAATAGTTAATTTGTAAATCAAAGCTAAGTTATTAGTTTGAAGTTCTTTACTTGAAAATATTTACTTCGGATTTTAGAAATGACAATTTGAAAATCAGATTTAAGTGAATAGTTTGACGTTCTTTACTTCAAAATAACTAAGTCTTATTTTAGAATAGTGAATTTGTAAATCAAACCTAAGTTATTATTTTAAAGTTTTTTACTTCAAATTTACTTATTCGGATCTTAGTAATGTAAATTTGGAAATCAAATTATAGTTTGTGTTTGAAGTTCTTTACTTGAAGATAACTACTTCTGATTCTAGAAATGGCCATTTGAAAATCAGATCTAAGTTAATAGTTTGACGTTCTTTATTTCAAAATAACTAAGTCTTATTTTAGAATAGTGAATTTGTAAATCTAAGCTAAGTTATTAGATTGAAGTTTTTTACTTAAAAATATTTACTTCTGATTTTAGAAATGACAATTTGAAAATCAGATCTAAGTTAACAGTTTGACGTTCTTTACTTCTAAACAACTAAGTCTTATTTTAGAAATGACTAAGTATAGTAAATTTGTAAATCACAAATAAGTTATAAGTGTGAAGTTCTTTACTTGAAAATAACTATTTCTGGTTTTGGAAATGACAATTTGAAATTCAGTTCTAAGTTAATAGTTTGACGTTTTTTACTTATAAGGAAATAAGACTTATTTTAGTATAGTGAATTTGTAAATCAAAACTAAGTTATTAGTTTGAAGTATATATTTGAATAAATCTACTAATGATTTTGGAAACGACAATTTGAAAATCAGATCTAAGTTAATAGTTTGACGTTCTTTACTTCAAAATAGATAAGTCTTATTTTAGAATAGTGTATTTGTAAATCAAAACTAAGTTATTAGTTTGAAGTGTTTTACTTCAAATTTACCAATTCGGATCTTAGTAATTTAAATTTGGAAATCAAATCTAAGGTTGTAGTTTGAAGCTCTTTACTTGATAATATCTACTTCAGATTTTAGAAATGAAAATTTGAAAATCAGATCTAAGTTAATAGTTTGATGTTCTTTACTTCAAAATAACTAAGTCTTATTTTATACTAGTGAATTTGTAAATGAAACCTAAGTTATTAGATTGAAGTACTTTACTTGTAAATATCTACTTCTGATTCTATAAATGTCAATTTGAAAATCAGATCTAAGTTAATAGTTTGACGTTCTTTACTTCAAAATAACTAAGTCTTATTTTAGGATAGTGAATTTGTAAATCAAAGCTAATTTATTAGTTTGAAGTTCTTTACTTGAAAATAACTACTTCTGATTTTAAAAATGACAATTTGAAAATCAGACCTAAGTTAATAGTTTGACGTCCTTTACTTCTAAATAACTAAGTCTTATTTTAGTATAGTGAATTTGTAAATCAAATTTAAGTTATTAGTTTGAAGTACTTTACTTGAAAATATCTACTACTGATTTTAGAAATGATAATTTGAAAACAGACCTAAGTTAATAGTTTGACGTCCTTTACTTCAAAATAACTAAGTCTTATTTTAGACTAGTGAATTTGTAAATCAAAGCTATGTTATTAGTTTGAAGTTCTTTACTTGAAATTATCTACTTCTGATTTTAGAAATGACAATTTGAAAATCAGGTCTAAGTTAATAGTTTGACGTTTTTTAATTCAAAATAACTAAGTCTTATTTTAGACTAATAAATTTGTAAATCAAAACTAAGTTATTAGTTTAAAGTTCTTTACTTGAAAATATCTACTTCTGATTTTAACAATGATAATTTGAAAATCAGATCTAAGTTATTAGTTTGAAGTTTTTTACTTCAAATTAACCAATCCGGATTTTTGTATTGTAAATTTGAAAATCAAAGCTAAGGTTATAGTTTGAAGATCCTTACTTGAAAATAGCTACTTGTGATTTCAGAAATGACAATTTTAAAATCAGATCTAAGTTAATAGTTTGACGTTCTTTACTTCAAAATAACTAAGTCTGATTTTAGAATAGTGAAGTTGTAAATCAAAACTAAATTATTAGTTTTAAGTTCTTTACTTTGAAATGTCTACTTCTGATTTCAGAAATGACCATTTGAAAATGAGTTGTAAGTTAATAGTTTGACGTTCTTTACTTCAAATTAACTAATTCTTATCTTAGACTAGTGAATTTGTAAATCAAAACTAAGTTATTAGTTTAAAGTTTTTTACTTCAAATTTTCCAATTCGGATCTTAGTAATGTAAATTTGGAAATCAAATCTAAGGTTGTAAATTTGAAATTCTTTACTAATATCTACTTCTGATTTTAGAAATGACAATTTGGTAATCAGGTCTATGTTAATAGTTTGACGTTTTTTACTTCAATATAACTAAGTCTAATTTAGACTAGTTAATTTGTAAATCAAAACTAAGTTATTAGTTTGAAGTTCTTTACTTGAAAATATCTACTACTGATTTTAGAAATGACAATTTGAAAATCAAATCTAGGTTAATAGTTTTGCGTTTTTTACTTCAATATAACCAAGTCTTATTTTAGAATAGTGAATTAGTAAATCAAAAATAAGTTATTAGTTTGAAGTTCTTTACTTTGAAATATCTACTTCTGATTTAAAAAATGACAATTTGAAAATCAGATCTAGGTTAATAGTTTGACGTTCTTTACTTCAAAATAGATAAGTCTTATTTTAGAATACTGTATTTGTAAATCAAAACTAAGTTGTTAGTTTTAAGTACTTTATTTGAAAATATCTGCTGCAGATTTTAGAAATGACAATTTGAAAATCAGATCTAAGTTAATAGTTTGACGTTCTTTACTTCAAAATAGATAAGTCTTATTTTAGAATACTGTATTTGTAAATCAAAGCTAAGTTATTAGTTTAAAGTTTTTTACTTCAAATTCACTAATTCGGAACATAGTAATGTAAATTTGGAAATCAAATCTAAGGTTGTAGTTTGAAGCTCTTTACTTGAAAATATCTATTTCTAATTTTAGAAATGATAATTTGAAAATCAGATCTAAGTTAATAGTTTGTCGTTTTTTACTTCTAAATAACTAAGTCTTATTTTAGTATAGTGAATTTGTAAATCGAAACTATGTTATTAGTTTGAAGTTCTCTACTTGAAAATATCTACTACTGATTTTAGAAATGACAATTTGAAAATCAGATCTAAATTAATAGTTTGACGTTCATTACTTCAAAATAGATAAGTGTTATTTTACAATACTGTATTTGTAAATCTAAACTAAGTTGTTAGTTTAAAGTTTTTTACTTCAAATTTACTAATTCGGAACTTAGTAATGTAAATTTGGAAATCAAATCTAAGGTTGTAGTTTGAAGTTCTTTACTTGAAAATATCTACTTCTGTTTTTAGAAATGACAATTTGAAAATCAGATCTAAGTGAATAGTTTGACGTTCTTTACTTCAAAATAACTAAGTCTTATTTTAGAATAGTGCATTTGTAAATCAAAGCTAAGTTATTAGTTTGTAGTTTTTTACTTGAAAATATTTACTTCTGATTATAGAAATGACAATTTGAAAATCAGATCTAAGTTAATAGTTTGACGTTCTTTAATTCAAAATAACTAAGTCTTATTTTAGAATAGCGAATTTGTAAATCAAAGCTAAGTTATTAGTTTGAAGTTCTTTACTTGTAAATATTTACTTCTGATTTTAGAAATGACAATTTGAAAATCAGATCTAAGTTAATATTTTAACATTCTTTACATCAAAATAACTAAATTTTATTACAGAATAGTTAATTTGTAAATCAAAACTAAGTTATTAATTTGAAGTTTTTTACTTGTAAATATCTACTTCTGATTTTAGAAATGACAATTTGAAAATCAGATCTAAGTTAATAGTTTGTAGTTCTTTACTTCTAAATAACTAAGTCTTATTTTAGTATAGTGAATTTGTAAATCAAAGCTAAGTTAATAGTTTGAAGTTATTTACTTGACAATAACTACTTCTGATTTTACTAGATATGAGAATTTGAAACTCAGATCTAAGTTAATAGTTTGACGTTCTTTACTTCTAAATAACTAAGTCTTATTTTAGTATAGTGAATTTGTAAATCAAAACTAAGTATATTAGTTTGAAGTTCTTACTTGAACTTCTACTGATCTACTACTGATTTTAGAAAAGACAATTTGAAAACCAAATCTAAGTTAATATCTTAACGTTCTTTAATTCAAAATAACAAAGTCTTATTTTAGACTAGTGAGTTTGTAAATCAAAACTAAGTTATTAGTTTAAAGTTTTTGACTTCAAATTTACTAATTCGGATCTTAGTAATGTAAATTTGGAAATCAAATCTAAGGTTGTAGTTTGAAGTTCTTTACCTGAAAATATCTATTTCTGATTTAAGAAATGACAATTTGAAAATCAGATCTAAGTTAATAGTTTGTAGTTCTTTACTTCAAAATAACTAAGTCTTATTTTAGAATTGTCAATTTGTAAATCAAAGCTAAGTTATTAGTTTGAAGTTCTTTACTTGAAATTATCTGCTTCAGATTTTAGAAATGACAATTTGAAAATCAGATCTAAGTTAATAGTTTGTAGTTCTTTACTTCTAAATAACTAAGTTTTATTTTAGTATAGTGAATTTGTAAATTAAAACTAAGTTATTAGTTTGAAGTTCTTTATTTGAAAATATCTTCTACTGATTTTAGAAATGACAATTTGAAAATCAGATCTAAGTTAATAGTTTGACGTTCTTTACTTCAAAATAACTAAGTCTTATTTTAGAATTGTCAATTTGGAAATCAAAGCTAAGTTATTAGTTTGAAGTTCTTGACTGGAAAATATCTACTTCTGATTTTGGAAATGACAATTTGAAAATCAGGTCTAAGTTAATAGTTTGACGTTCCTTACTTCAAAATAACTTAATCTTATTTTAGAATAGTGAATTTGTAACTCAAAACTAAGTTATTAGTATGAAGTTCTTTACTTTGAAATATCTACTTCTGATTTAAGAAATGACAATTTGAAAATTAGATCTAAGTTAATAGTTTGTAGTTCTTTACTTCAAAATAACTAAGTCTTATTTTGGAATTGTCAATTTGTAAATCAAAGCTAAGTTATTAGTTTAAAGTTCTTTACTTGAAAATATCTGCTTCAGATTTTAGAAATGACAATTTGAAAATCAGATCTAAGTTAATAGTTTGTAGTTCTTTACTTCAAAATAGATAAGTCTTATTTTAGAATACTGTATTTGTAAATCAAAACTAAGTTATTAGTTTGAAGTTCTTTACTTGAAAATATCTGCTTCAGATTTTAGAAATGACAATTTGAAAATCAGATCTAAGTTAATAGTTTGTAGTTCTTTACTTCAAAATAACTAAGTCTTATTTTGGAATTGTCAATTTGTAAATCAAAGCTAAGTTATTAGTTTAAAGTTCTTTACTTGAAAATATCTGCTTCAGATTTTAGAAATGACAATTTGAAAATGAGATCTAAGTTAATAGTTTGAAGTTCTTTACTTCTGAACAACTAAGTCTTATTTTAGACTAGTAAATTTCTAAATCAAAACTAAGTTATTAGTTTAAAGTTTTTTACTACAAATTTACTAATTCAGATCTTAGTAATTTCAATTTGAAAATCAAATCTAAGGTTGTAGTTTGAAGTTCTTTATTTGAAAATATCTACTTCTGATTTTAGAAATGACAATTTGAAAATCAGATCTAAGTTAATAGTTTGACGTTCTTTACTTCAAAATAACTAAGTCTTATTTAAGACTAGTGAATATGTAAATCAAAACTAAGTTATTAATTTAAAGTTTTTTACTTTAAATTTACTACTTCGGATCTAAGAAATGTAAATTTGAATATCATATTTAAGGTTTTATTTTGAAGGTTTATAATTGAATATATGTACTTCTGATTTTAGAAATGACAATTTAAAAAACAGATCTAGTTATTAGTTTGACGTTCTTTACTTCGAAATAACTAAGTCTTATATTAGAATAGGGAATTTGTAAATCAAAACTAAGTTATTAGTTTAAAGTTCTTTACTTGAAAATATCTGCTTCAGATTTTAGAAATGACAATTTGAAAATTAGATCTAAGTTAATAGTTTGACGTTCTTTACTTCAAAATAACTAAGTCTTATTTTAGTATAGTGAATTTGTAAATTAAAACTAAGTTATTAGTTTGAAGTTTTTATTTGAAAATATCTACTACTGATTTTAGAAATGACAATTTGAAAATCACATCTAAGTTAATAGTTTGACGTTCTTTACTTCAAAATAACTAAGTCTTATTTTAGAATTGTCAATTTGGAAATCAAAGCTAAGTTATTAGTTTGAAGTTCTTGACTGGAAAATATCTACTTCTGATTTTGGAAATGACAATTTGAAAATCAGGTCTAAGTTAATAGTTTGACGTTCCATACTTCAAAATAACTTAATCTTATTTTAGAATAGTGAATTTGTAAATCAAAACTAAGTTATTAGTATGAAGTTCTTTACTTTGAAATATCTACTTCTGATTTAAGAAATCACAATTTGAAAATTAGATCTAAGTGAATAGTTTGACGTTCTTTACTTCAAAATAGATAAGTCTTATCTTAGAATAGTGCATTTGTAAATCAAAACTAAGTTATTAGTTTGAAGTACTTTACTGTAAATATCTACTTCTAATTTTAAAAATGACAATTTGAAAATCAGATATAAGTTAATTGTTTGACGTTCTTTACTTCAAAATAGATAAGTCTTATTTTAGAATACTGTATTTGTAAATCAAAACTAAGTTATTAGTTTAAAGTTCTTTACTTGAAAATATCTGCTTCAGATTTTAGAAATGATAATTTGAAAATTAGATCTAAGTTAATAGTTTGACGTTCTTTACTTCAAAATAACTAAGTCTTATTTTAGAATTGTCAATTTGTAAATCAAAGCTAAGTTATTAAATTGAAGTTCTTTACTTGAAAATATCTGCTTCAGATTTTAGAAATGACAGTTTGAAAATGAGATCTAAGTTAATAGTTTGACGTTCTTTACTTCTGAACAACTAAGTCTTATTTTAGACTAGTGAATTTCTAAATCAAAACTAAGTTATTACTTTAAAGTTTTTTACTACAAATTTACTAATTCAGATCTTAGTAATTTCAATTTGAAAATCAAATCTAAGGTTGTAGTTTGAAGTTCTTTACTTGAAAATATCTACTTCTGATTTTAGAAATGACAATTTGAAAATAAGATCTAAGTTAATAGTTTGACGTTCTTTACTTCAAAATAACTAAGTCTTATTTAAGACTAGTGAATATGTAAATCAAAACTAAGTTATTAATTTAAAGTTTTTTACTTTAAATTTACTAATTCGGATCTTAGAAATGTAAATTTGAAAATCATATTTAAGGTTTTATTTTGAAGGTTTATAATTGGAAATATGTACTTCTGATTTTAGAAATGACAATTTAAAAATCAGATCTAGTTATTAGTTAGACGTTCTTTACTTCGAAATAACTAAGTCTTATATTAGAATAGGGAATTTGTAAATCAAAACTAAGTTATTAGTTTAAAGTTCTTTACTTGAAAATATCTGCTTCAGATTTTAGAAATGAGAATTTGAAAATTAGATCTAAGTTAATAGTTTGACGTTCTTTACTTCAAAATAACTAAGTCTTATTTTAGAATTGTCAATTTGGAAATCAAAGCTAAGTTATTAGTTTGAAGTTCTTGACTGGAAAATATCTACTTCTGATTTTGGAAATGACAATTTAAAAATCAGGTCTAAGTTAATAGTTTGACGTTCCTTACTTCAAAATAACTTAATCTTATTTTAGAATAGTGAATTTGTAAATCAAAACTAAGTTATTAGTATGAAGTTCTTAACTTTGAAATATCTACTTCTGATTTAAGAAATGTCAATTTGAAAATTAGATCTAAGTGAATAGTTTGACGTTCTTTACTTCAAAATAGATAAGTCTTATTTTAGAATAGTGCATTTGTAAATCAAAACTAAGTTATTAGTTTGAAGTACTTTACTGTAAATATCTACTTCTGATTTTAAAAATGACAATTTGAAAATCAGATATAAGTTAATAGTTTGACGTTCTTTACTTCAAAATAGATAAGTCTTATTTTAGAAAACTGTATTTGTAAATCAAAACTAAGTTGTTAGTTTGAAGTTCTTTATTTGAAAATATCTGCTTCAGATTTTAGAAATACAATTTGTATATTAGATCTAAGTTAATAATTTGAGGTTCTTTACTTCTGAACAACTAAGTCTTATTTTAGTATAGTGAATTTGTACATCAAAACTAAGTTTTTAGTTTGAAGTTCTTTACTTGAAAATATCAACTTCTGATTTTAGAAATTACAATTTGAAAATCAGATTTAAGTTAATAGTTTGACGTTCTTTACTTCAAAACAACTAAGTCTTATTTTAGTATAGTGAATTAGTAAATCAAAACTAAGTTATTAGTATGAAGTTCTTTACTTAAAAATATCTACTTCTGATTTTACTACAAATTACAATTTGAAAATCAGATCTAAGTTAATAGTTTGACGTTCTTTACTTCAATATTACTAAGTCTTATTTTAGAATTGTCAATTTGGAAATCAAAGCTAAGTTATTAGTTTGAAGTTCTTGACTGGAAAATATCTACTTCTGATTTTGGAAATGACAATTTAAAAATCAGGTCTAAGTTAATAGTTTGACGTTCCTTACTTCAAAATAACTTAATCTTATTTTAGAATAGTGAATTTGTAAATCAAAACTAAGTTATTAGTATGAAGTTCTTTACTTTGAAATATCTACTTCTGATTTAAGAAATGACAATTTGAAAATTAGATCTAAGTGAATAGTTTGACGTTCTTTACTTCAAAATAGATAAGTCTTATCTTAGAATAGTGCATTTGTAAATCAAAACTAAGTTATTAGTTTGAAGTACTTTACTGTAAATATCTACGTCTGATTTTAAAAATGACAATTTGAAAATCAGATATAAGTTAATAGTTTGACGTTTTTTACTTCAAAATAGATAAGTCTTATTTTAGAATACTGTATTTGAAAATATTAACTTCTGATTTTAAAAATGACAATTTAAAAATCAGATCTAAATTAATAGTTTGACGTTCTTTACTTCAAAATGACTAAGTCTTATTTTAGACTAGTGAAGTTGTAAATCAAAACTAAGTTATTAGTTTGAAGTTCTTTACTTGAAAATATCTACTTCTGATTTTAGAAATGACAATTTGAAAATCAGATCTAAGTTAATAATTTGACGTTCTTTACTTCAAAATAACCAAGTCTTATTTAAGACTAGTGAATATGTAAATCAAAACTAAATTATTAATTTAAAGTTTTCTACTTTAAATTTACTAATTCGGATCTTAGAAATGTAAATTTGAAAATCATATTTAAGGTTTTATTTTGAAGGTTTATAATTGAATATATGTACTTCTGATGTTAGAAATGACAATTTAAAAATCAGATCTAGTTATTAGTTTGACGTTCTTTACTTCGAAATAACTAAGTCTTATATTAGATTAGGGAATTTGTAAATCAAAACTAAGTTATTAGTTTAAAGTTCTTTATTTGAAAATATCTGCTTCAGATTTTAGAAATGACAATTTGAAAATTAGATCTAAGTTAATAGTTTGACGTTCTTTACTTCAAAATAACTAAGTCTTATTTTAGTATAGTGAATTTGTAAATTAAAACTAAGTTATTAGTTTGAAGTTTTTATTTGAAAATATCTACTACTGATTTTAGAAATGACAATTTGAAAATCAGATCTAAGTTAATAGTTTGACGTTCTTTACTTCAAAATAACTAAGTCTTATTTTAGAATTGTCAATTTGGAAATCAAAGCTAAGTTATTAGTTTGAAGTTCTTGACTGGAAAATATCTACTTCTGATTTTGGAAATGACAATTTAAAAATCAGGTCTAAGTTAATACTTTGACGTTCCTTACTTCTAAATAACTTAATCTTATTTTAGAATAGTGAATTTGTAAATCAAAACTAAGTTATTAGTATGAAGTTCTTTACTTTGAAATATCTACTTCTGATTTAAGAAATGACAATTTGAAAATTAGATCTAAGTGAATAGTTTGACGTTCTTTACTTCAAAATAGATAAGTCTTATTTTAGAATAGTGTATTTGTAAATCAAAACTAAGTTATTAGTTTAAAGTTTTTTACTTCAAAATTTCTAATTCGGATCTTAGTAATGTAAATGTGGAAATTAAATCTAAAGTTGTAGTTTGAAGTTCTTTACTTGAAAATGATTACTTCTGATTTTAGAAATTACAATTTGAAAATCAGATCTAAGTTAATAGTTTGACGTTCTTTACTTAAAAACAACTAAGTCTTATTTTAGTATAGTGAATTTGTAAATCAAAACTAAGTTATTAGTTTAAAGTTATTTACTTCAAATTTACTAATTCGGATCTTAGTAATGTAAAATTGGAAATCAAATCTAAGGTTGTAGTTTAAAGTTTTTTACTTAAAAATATCTTTTTCTGATTTTAGAAATTACAATTTGAAAATCAGATCTAAGTTAATAGTTTGACGTTCTTTACTTCAAAATAACTAAGTCTTATTTTAGAATAGTGAATTGGTAAATCAAAGCTAAGTTATTAGTTTGAAGTTATTTACTTGAACATCTCTACTTCTGATTTTAGAAATAACAAATTGAAAATTAGATCTAGGTTAATAGTTTGACGTTCTTTCCTTCTAAATAACTAAGTCTTATTTTAGTATAGTGTATTTGTAAATCAAAACTAAGTTATAAGTTTGAAGTTTTTACTTTGAAATATCTACTTCTGATTTTGGAATTGACCATTTCAAAATCAGATCTAAGTTAATAGCTTGACGATTTTTACTTCAAAATAGCTAAGTCTTACTTTAGACTAGTGAATTTGTAAATCAAAACTAAGTTTATGTTTAAAGCTATTTACTTCAAATTTACTAATTCGGATCTTAGTAATGTAAAATTGGAAATCAAATCTAAGGTTGAAGTTTAAAGTTTTTTACTTGAAAATATCTTTTTCTGATTTTAGAAATTACAATTTGAAAATCAGATCTAAGTTAATAGTTTGACGCTCTTTACTTCAAAATAACTAAGTCTTATTTTAGAATAGTGAATTTGTAAATCAAAACTAAGTTTATGTTTAAAGCTATTTACTTCAAATTTACTAATTCGGATCTTAGTAATGTAAAATTGGAAATCAAATCTAAGGTTGAAGTTTAAAGTTTTTTACTTAAAAATATCTTTTTCTGATTTTAGAAATTACAATTTGAAAATCAGATCTAAGTTAATAGTTTGACGCACTTTACTTCAAAATAACTAAGTCTTATTTTAGAATAGAGAATTAGTAAATCAAAACTAAGTTATTAGTTTGAAGTTCTTACTTTGAAATATTTACTTCTTCTTTAAGAAATGACAATTTGAAAATCAGATCTAAGTTAATAGTATGACGTTCTTTACTTCAAAATAGATAAGTCTTATTTTAGAATACTGTATTTGTAAATTAAAACTAAGTAGTTAGTTTGAAGTTCTTTATTTGAAAATATCTGCTTCTGATTTTAGAAATGTCAATTTGAAAATCAGATCTAAGTTAATAGTTTGTTCTTGTTCTTTACTTCAAAATAACTAAGTCTTATTTTAGAATAGTGTAGTTGTAAATCAAAACTAAGTTATTAACTTGAAGTACTTTACTTAAAAATATCTACTTCTGATTTTCGAAATGACAATTTGAAAATCAGATCTATGTTAATAGTTTGACGTTCTTTACTTCAAAATAGATAAGTCTTATTTTAGAATACTGTATTTGCAAATCAAAACTAAGTTGTTAGTTTGAAGTTCTTTACTTGAAAATTTCTACTTCTGATTTTAGAAATTACAATTTGAAAATCAGATCTAAGTTAATAGTTTGACGTTATTTACTTCAAAATAACTAAGTCTTATTTTAGGATAGTGAATTTGTAAATCAAACCTATGTTATTAATGTGTAGTTCTTTACTTGAAAATATCTACTTTTTATTTTAGAAAAGACAATTTGGAAATCAGATATAAGTTAATAGTTTGACGTTCTTTACTTCTAAATAAGTAAGTCTTATTTTATAATAGTGTATTTGTAAATCAAAACTAAGTTATTAGTTTAAAGTTTTTTACTTCAAATTTTCTAATTCGGATCTTAGTAATGTAAATGTGGAAATTAAATCTAAAGTTGTAGTTTGAAGTTCTTTACTTGAAAATGATTACTTCTGATTTTAGAAATTACAATTTGAAAATCAGATCTAAGTTAATAGTTTGACGTTCTTTACTTCTAAATAACTAAGTCTTATTTTAGTATAGTGTATTTGTAAATCAAAACGAAGTTATTAGTTTGAAGTTATTTACTTGAACATCTCTACTTCTGATTTTGTAAAATAACAATTTGAAAATCAGATCTAAGTTAATAGTTTGACGTTCTTTACTTCTAAATAACTAAGTCTTATTTTAGAATACTGTATTTGTAAATCAAAACTAAGTTGTTAGTTTGAAGTTCTTTACTTGAAAATATCTACTTCTGATTTTAGAAATTACAATTTGAAAATCAGATCTAAGTTAATAGTTTGACGTTTATTTACTTCAAAATAACTAAGTCTTATTTTAGGCTAGTGAATTTGTAAATCAAAACTAAGTTATTAGTTTAAAGTTTTTTACTTCAAATTTACTAATTCGGATCTTAGTAATGTATAATTGGAAATCAAAACTAAAGTTGTAGTTTAAAGTTTTTTACTTGCAAATATCTACTTCTGATTTTAGCAATGACAATTTGAAAATCAGATCTAAGTTAATAGTTTGACGTTCTTTACTTCAAAATAACTAAGCCTTTATTTAGAATACTAAATTTGTAAATCAAAGCTAAGTTATTAGTTTAAAGTTCTTTACTTGAAAATAACTACTGCTGATTTTAGAAATGACAATTTAAAAATCAGATTTAAGTTAATAGTTTGACGTTCTTTACTTCAAAATAACTAAGTCTTATTTTAGACTAGTGAATTTGTAAATCAAAACTAAGTTTATGTTTAAAGCTATTTACTTCAAATTTACTAATTCGGATCTTAGTAATGTAAAATTGGAAATCAAATCTAAGGTTGTAGTTTAAAGTTTTTTACTTGAAAATATCTTTTTCTGATTTTAGAAATTACAATTTGAAAATCAGATCTAAGTTAATAGTTTGACGCTCTTTACTTCAAAATAACTAAGTCTTATTTTAGAATAGAGAATTAATAAATCAAAATTAAGTTATTAGTTTGAAGTTCTTACTTTGAAATATCTACTCCTTTTTTAAGAAATGACAATTTGAAAATCAGATCAAAGTTAATAGTTTGACGTCCTTTACTTCTAAACAAATAAGTCTTATTTTAATATAGTGAATTTGTAAATCAAAACTAAGTTATTAGTTTGAAGTTCTTTACTTGAAAATTACTACTTCTGATTTTAGAAATTACAATTTGAAAATCAGATCTAAGTTAATAGTTTGACGTTATTTACTTCAAAATAACTAAGTCTTATTTTAGGATAGTGAATTTGTAAATCAAACCTATGTTATTAATGTGTAGTTCTTTACTTGAAAATATCTACTTCTTATTTTAGAAAAGACAATTTGGAAATCAGATATAAGATAATAGTTTGACGTTCTTTACTTCTAAATAAGTAAGTCTTATTTTATAATAGTGTATTTGTAAATCAAAACTAAGTTATTAGTTTAAAGTTTTTTACTTCAAATTTTCTAATTCGGATCTTAGTAATGTAAATGTGGAAATTAAATCTAAAGTTGTAGTTTGAAGTTCTTTACTTGAAAATGATTACTTCTAATTTTAGAAATTACAATTTGAAAATCAGATCTAAGTTAATAGTTTGACGTTCTTTACTTAAAAACGACTAAGTCTTATTTTAGTATAGTGAATTTGTAAATCAAAACTAAGTTATTAGTATGAAGTTCTTCACTTGAAAAAAACTAGCACTGATTTTATAAATGACAATTTGAAAATCAGATCTAAGTTAATAGTTTGACCTTCTTTACTTTTAAATAATTTATTAATTAATTATTTATCGATTAATTATCTTCTAATTAATTAATTATCTTTAATTATTTATTATAAAATATATTCTATATATAATATATAAAATATATTCAAATTTGACTAATTCGGATCTTAGTAATGTAAAATTGGAAATCAAATCTAAGGTTGTAGTTTAAAGCTTTTTACTTGAAAATATCTTTTTCTGATTTTAGAAATTACAATTTGAAAATCAGATCTAAGTTAATAGTTTGACGTTCTTTACTTTTAAATAACTAAGTCTTATTTTAGTATAGTGAATTTGTAAATTAAAACTAAGTTATTAGTTTGAAGTTCTTTACTTGAAAATATCTACTACTGATTTTAGAAATTACAATTTGAAAATCAGATCTTAGTTAATAGTTTCATGTTTTTTACTTCAATATAACTTAGTCTTATTTTAGACTTGTGAATTTGTAAATCAAAACTAAGTTATTAGTTTAAAGTTATTTACTTCAAATTTGATTTATTATTTATTATAAAATATATTCTATATATAATATATAAAATATATTCAAATTTGACTAATTCGGATCTTAGTAATGTAAAATTGGAAATCAAATCTAAGGTTGTAGTTTAAAGTTTTTTACTTGAAAATATCTTTTTCTGATTTTAGAAATAACAATTTGAAAATCAGATCTAAGTTAATAGTTTGACGTTCTTTACTTTTAAATAACTAAGTCTTATTTTAGTATAGTGAATTTGTAAATTAAAACTAAGTTATTAGTTTGAAGTTCTTTACTTGAAAATATCTACTACTGATTTTAGAAATTACAATTTGAAAATCAGATCTAAGTTAATAGTTTGACGTTTTTTACTTCAATATAACTTAGTCTTATTTTAGACTTGTGAATTTGTAAATCAAAACTAAGTTATTAGTTTAAAGTTATTTATTTCAAATTTGATTTATTATTTATTATAAAATATATTCTATATATAATATATAAAATATATTCAAATTTGACTAATTCGGATCTTAGTAATGTAAAATTGGAAATCAAATCTAAGGTTGTAGTTTAAAGTTTTTTACTTGAAAATATCTTTTTCTGATTTTAGAAATTACAATTTGAAAATCAGATCTAAGTTAATAGTTTGACGTTCTTTACTTTTAAATAACTAAGTCTTATTTTAGTATAGTGAATTTGTAAATTAAAACTAAGTTATTAGTTTGAAGTTCTTTACTTGAAAATATCTACTACTGATTTTAGAAATTACAATTTGAAAATCAGATCTAAGTTAATAGTTTGACGTTCTTTACTTCTAAATAACTAAGTCTTATTTTAGTATAGTGTATTTGTAAATCAAAACTAAGTTATAAGTTTGAAGTTTTTACTTTGAAATATCTACTTCTGATTTTAGAATTGACCATTTGAAAATCAGATCTAAGTTAATAGCTTGACGATTTTTACTTCAAAATAGCTAAGTCTTAATTTAAAATAGTGAATTTGTAAATCAATACAAACTTATCAAGTAGAAGTTCTATACTTGAAAATATCAACTTCTGATTTTAGTAATCACAATTTAAAAATCACATCTAAGTTAATAGTTTGACGTTTTTTACTTCCAAACAAATAAGTCTTATTTTAGTATAGTGAATTTGTAAATCAAAACGAAGTTATTAGTTTGAAGTTATTTACTTGAACATCTCTACTTCTGATTTTGTAAAATAACAATTTAAAAATCAGATCTAAGTTAATAGTTTGACGTTCTTTACTTCTAAATAACTAAGTCTTATTTTAGAATACTGTATTTGTAAATCAAAACTAAGTTGTTAGTTTGAAGTTCTTTACTTGAAAATATCTACTTCTGATTTTAGAAATTACAATTTGAAAATCAGATCTAAGTTAATAGTTTGACGTTTATTTACTTCAAAATAACTAAGTCTTATTTTAGGCTAGTGAATTTGTAAATCAAAACTAAGTTATTAGTTTAAAGTTTTTTACTTCAAATTTACTAATTCGGATCTTAGTAATGTATAATTGGAAATCAAAACTAAAGTTGTAGTTTAAAGTTTTTTACTTGCAAATATCTACTTCTGATTTTAGCAATGACAATTTGAAAATCAGATCTAAGTTAATAGTTTGACGTTCTTTACTTCAAAATAACTAAGCCTTTATTTAGAATACTAAATTTGTAAATCAAAGCTAAGTTATTAGTTTAAAGTTCTTTACTTGAAAATAACTACTGCTGATTTTAGAAATGACAATTTGAAAATCAGATTTAAGTTAATAGTTTGACGTTCTTTACTTCAAAATAACTAAGTCTTATTTTAGACTAGTGAATTTGTAAATCAAAACTAAGTTTATGTTTAAAGCTATTTACTTCAAATTTACTAATTCGGATCTTAGTAATGTAAAATTGGAAATCAAATCTAAGGTTGTAGTTTAAAGTTTTTGACTTGAAAATATCTTTTTCTGATTTTAGAAATTACAATTTGAAAATCAGATCTAAGTTAATAGTTTGACGCTCTTTACTTCAAAATAACTAAGTCTTATTTTAGAATAGAGAATTAGTAAATCAAAATTAAGTTATTAGTATGAAGTTCTTACTTTGAAATATCTACTTCTTTTTTAAGAAATGACAATTTGAAAATCAGATCAAAGTTAATAGTTTGACGTCCTTTACTTCTAAACAAATAAGTCTTATTTTAATATAGTGAATTTGTAAATCAAAACTAAGTTATTAGTTTGAGGTTCTTTACTTGAAAATATCCACTACTGATTTTAGAAATAACAATTTGAAAATCAGATCTAAGTTAATAGTTTGACGTTCTTTACATCAAAATAACTAAGTCTTTTTTTAGACTAGTGAGTTTGTAAATCAAAACTAAGTTATTAGTTTAAAGTTTTTTACATCAAATTTACTAATTCGGATCTTAGTAATGTAAATTTGGAAATCAAATCTAAGGTTGTAGTTTGAAGTTCTTTACTTGAAAATATCTACTACTGATTTTAGAAAAGACAATTTGAAAATCAGATCTAAGTTAATAGTTTGACGTTCTTTACTGCAAAATAACTAAGCCTTAGTTTAGACTAGTGAATTTGTAAATCAAAACTAAGTTATTAGTTTAAAGTTATTTACTTCATATATACTAATTCGGGTCTTAGTAATGTAAATTTCGAAATCAATTCGAAGGTTGTAGTTTGAAGTTCTTTACTTGAAAATATCTACTTCTGATTTTCGAAAAGACAATTTGAAACTCAGATATAAGTTAATAGTTTGACGTTTTTTACTTCAAAGTAACTAAGACTTATTTTAGAATAGCCAATTTGTAAATCAAAGCTAAGTTATTAGTTTGAAGTTCTTTACTTGAATATATCTACTTTTAATTTTAGAAATGACAATTTGAAAATCAGGTCTAACTTAATAGTTTGACGTTTTTTACTTCAAAATAACTAAGTTTAATTTAGTATAGTGAATTTGTAAATCAAAGCTATGTTATTAGTTTGAAGTTTTTTACTTGAAATTATCTACTTCTGATTTTAGAAATAACAATTTGAAAAGCAGATCTAAGTTAATAGTTTGACGATCTCTACATCAAAATAACTAAGTCTTATTTTAGAATAGTGAATTTGTAAATCAAAGCTAAGTTATTAGCTTGAAGTTCTTTACTTGAAAATATCTACTACTGATTTTAGAAATGACAATTTGAAAATCAGATCTAAATTAATACTTTGACGTTCTTTACTGCAAAATAACTCAGTCTTATTTTAGAATACTGAAATTGTAAATCAAATCGAAGGTTGTAGTTTGAAGTTCTTTACTTGAAAAAATCTACTTCTGAATTTAGAAATTACAATTTGAAAATCAGATATAAGTTAATAGTTTGACGTTCTCTACTTCAAAATAACTAAGACTTATTTTAGAATAGTCAATTTGTAAATCAAAGCTAAGTTATTAGTGTGAAGTTCTTTACTTGAAAATATCTACTTCTTATTTTAGAAATGACAATTTGAAAATCAGATCTAAGTTAATAGTTTGACGTTCTTTACTTCAAAATAACTAAGACTTATTTTAGAATAGTCAATTTGTATATCAAAGCTAAGTTATTAGTTTGAAGTTCTTTACTTGAATATATCTACTTTTGATTTTCGAAATGACAATTTGAAAATCAGGTCTAACTTAATAGTTTGACGTTTTTTACTTCAAAATAACTAAGTTTATTGTAGTATAGTGAATTTGTAAATCAAAGCTATGTTATTAGTTTGAAGTTTTTTACTTGAAATTATCTACCTTTCATTTTAGAAATGACAATTTGAAAAGCAGATCTAAGTTAATAGTTTGACGATCTCTACATCAAAATAACTAAGTCTCATTTTAGAATAGTGAATTTGTAAATCAAAGCTAAGTTTTTAGTTTGACGTTTTTTACATAAAAAAATTTACTTCTGATTTTAAAAATTACAATTTGAAAATCAGGTCTAAGTTTGATGTTTTTTACTTCACATTAACTAAGTCTTATTTTAGACTAATAAATTTGTAAATCACAACTAAGTTATTAGTTTAAAGTTCTTTTCTTGAAAATATCTGCTTCAAATTTTAGAAATGACAATTTGAAAATCAGAGCTAAGTTAATATTTTAACGTTCTTTACATCAAAATAACTAACTTTTATTTTGGGATAGTTAATTTGTAAATCAAAACTAAGTTATTAGTTTGAAGTTCTCTACTTGAAAATATCTACTTCTGATTTTAGAAATGACAATTTGAAAATCAGATCTAAGTTAATAGTTTGACGTTCTTTACCTCAAAATAACTAAGTCTTATTTTAGAATACTGAATTTGTAAATCAAAGCTAAGTTATTAATTTAAAGTTCTTTACTTCTAATTTACTAATTCGGATCTTAGTAATGTAAATTTGGAAATCATATCGAAGGTTGTAGTTTGAAGTTCTTTACTTGAAAATATCTACTTCTGATTTTAGAAATGATAATTTGAAAATCAGAGCTAAGTTAATAGTTGACGTTCTTTACTTCAAAATAACTAAGTCTTATTATAGTATAGTGAATTTGTAAATCAAAGCTATGTTATTAGTTTGCACTTCTTTACTTGAAAATATCTACTTCTCATTTTAGAAATGACAATTTTAAATCAGATCTAAGTTAATAGTTTGACGTTCTTTACTTCAAATAACTAAGCCTTAGTTTAGACTAGTGAATTTGTAAATCAAAACTAAGTTATTAGTTTAAAGTTATTTACTTCAAATATACTAATTCGGGTCTTAGTAATGTAAATTTCGAAATCAAATCGAAGGTTGTAGTTTGAAGTTCTTTACTTGAAAATATCTACTTCTGATTTTAGAAATTACAATTTGAAAATTAGATATAAGTTAATAGTTTGACGTTCTTTACTTCAAAATAACTAATGCTTATTTTAGAATAGTTAATTTGTAAAACAAAGCTAAGTTATTAGTTTGAAGTTCTTTACTTGAAAATATCTACTACTGAGTTTAGAAATGACAATTTGAAAATCAGATCTAAGTTAATAGTTTGAGGTTTTTTACTTCAAAATAACTACGTCTTAATTTAGAATATTCAATTTGTAAATCAAAACTAAGTTATTAGTTTAAAGTTCTTTTCTTGAAAATATCTGCTTCAGATTATAGAAATGACAATTTGAAAATCAGATCTAAATTAATAGTTTGACGTTCTTTACTTCAAAATAACTCAGTCTTATTTTAGAATACTGAATTTGTAAATCAAATCGAAGGTTGTAGTTTGAAGTTCTATACTTGAAAAAATCTACTTCTGATTTTAGAAATTACAATTTGAAAATCAGATCTAAGTTAATAGTTTGACGTTCTTTACTTCAAAATAACTAAGACTTATTTTAGAATAGTCAATTTGTAAATCAAAGCTAAGTTCTTACTGTGAAGTTCTTTACTTGAAAAAAACTACTACTGATTTTAGAAATGATAATTTGAAAATTAGATCTAAGTTAATAGTTTGACATTCTTTACTTCAAAATAACTAAGCCTTATTTTAGACTAGCGAATTTGTAAATCAAAACTAAGTTATTAGTTTAAAGTTCTTTACTTGAAAATATCTACTACTGAGTTTAGAAATGACAATTTGAAAATCAGATCTAAGTTAATAGTTTAACGTTCTTTACTTCAAAATAACTAAGACTTATTTTAGAATAGTCAATTTGTAAATCAAAGCTAAGTTCTTAGTGTGAAGTTCTTTACTTGAAAAAAACTACTACTGATTTTAGAAATGATAATTTGAAAATTAGCTCTAAGTTAATAGTTTGACGTTTTTTATTTCAAAATAACTAAGCCTTATTTTAGACTAGCGAATTTGTAAATCAAAACTAAGTTATTAGTTTAAAGTTTTTTACTTCAAATATACTAATTCGGATCTTAGTAAAGTAAATTTCGAAATCAAATCTAAGGTTGTAGTTTGAAGTTCTTTACTTGAAAATATCTACTTCTGATTTTAGAAATGATAATTTGAAAATCAGAGCTAAAATAACGTTTGACGTTCTTTACTTCAAAATAACTAAGTCTTATTATAGTATAGTGAATTTGTAAATCAAAGCTATGTTATTAGTTTGCACTTCTTTACTTGAAAATATCTACTTCTTATTTTAGAAATGACAATTTTAAATCAGATCTAAGTTAATAGTTTGACGTTCTTTACTTCAAAATAACTAATGCTTATTTTAGAATAGTTAATTTGTAAAACAAAGCTAAGTTATTAGTTTGAAGTTCTTTACTTAAAAATATCTACTACTGAGTTTAGAAATGACAATTTGAAAATCAGATCTAAGTTAATAGTTTAAGGTTTTTTACTTCAAAATAACTACGTCTTAATTTAGAATATTCAATTTATAAATCAAAACTAAATTATTAGTTTGTAGTTCTTTACTTGAAAATATCTAATTCTGATTTTAGAAATAACAATTTGAAAATCAGATCTAAATTAATAGTTTGACGTTCTTTACTTCAAAAGAGATAAGTCTTATTTTAGAATACTGTATTTGTAAATCAAAACTAAGTTATTAGTTTGAAGTACTTTACTTAAAAATATTTACGTCTGATTTTCGAAATGACAATTTGAAAATCAGATCTATGTTAATAGTTTGACGTTCTTTATTTCAAAATAGATAAGTCTTATTTTAGAATACTGTATTTGTAAATCAAAACTAAGTTGCTAGTTTGAAGTTCTTTACTTGAAAATATCTACTTCTGATTTTAGAAATTACAATTTGAAAATCAGATCTAAGTTAATAGTTTGACGTTATTTACTTCAAAATAACTAAGTCTTATTTTAGGATAGTGAATTTGTAAATCAAACCTATGTTATTAGTGTGTAGTTCTTTATTTGAAAATAGCTACTTCTTATTTTAGAAAAGACAATTTGAAAATCAGATCTATTTTATTAGTTTGACGTTCTTTACTTCTAAATAAGTAAGTCTTATTTTAGTATAGTGAATTTGTAAATCAAAACTAAGTTATTAGTTTGAAGTTCTTTACTTGAAAATTTCTACTACTGATTTTAGAAATGACAATTAGAAAATTAGATCTAAGTTAATAGTTTGACTTTTTTTACTTCAAATTAGATAAGTCTTATTTCACACTAGTGAAGTTGTAAATCAAAGCTAAGTTATAAGTTTGAAGTTATTTACTTTGAAATATCTACTTCGGATTTAAGAATTGACAATTTGAAAATCAGATCTAATAGGATAGTTTGACGTTCTTTACTTTAAAATAGTGAAGTCTTATTTTAGAATAGTGTATTTCTAAATCCAAACTAAGTTATTAGTTTGAAGTACCTCACTTAAAAATAAATACTTCTGATTTCAGAAATGACAATTTGAAAATCAGATCTAAGTTAATAGTTTGACGTTTTTTACTTCAAAATAGATGGGTCTTTGTTTAGAATAGTGTATTTCTAAATCCAAACTAAGTTATTAGTTTAAAGTTTTTTACTTCAAATTTACTAATACGGATCTTAGTAATGTAAATTTGGAAATCAAATCTAAGGTTGTAGTTTGAACTTCTTTACTTGGAATTATCTACTTCTGGTTTTAGAAATGACAATTTGAAAATCAGATCTAAGTTAATAGTTTGACGTTCTTTACTTCAAAATAACTAAGTCTTATTTTAGACTAGTGAATATGTAAATCAAAACTAAGTTATTAGTTTAAAGTTTTTTACTTCAAATTTACTATTACGGATCTTAGTAATGTAAATTCGGAAATCAAATCTAAGGTTGTAGTTTGAAGTTCTTTACTTGCAATTTTCTACTTCTGATTTTAGAAAAGACAATTTGAAAATCAGATCTAAGTTAATAATTTGACGTTCTTTACTTCAAAATAACTAAGTCTTATCTTAGAATAGAGAATTTGTAAATCAAAGCTAAGTTATTAGTTTGAAGTTCTTTACTTAAAAATATCTACTACTGATTTTAGAAATGACAATTTAAAATCAGATCTAAGTTAATAGTATGACGTTCTTTACTTCAAAATAGATAAGTCTTAATTTGGAATACTGTATTTGCAAATCAAAACTAAGTTGTTGGTTTGAAGTTCTTTATTTGATAATATCTGCTTAAGATTTTAGAAATGTCAATTTGAAAATCAGATCTAAGTTAATAGTTTGACGTTATTTACTTCAAAATAACTAAGTCTTATTTTAGAATAGTGTATTTGTAAATTAAAACTAAGTTATTAGTTTGAAGTACTTTACTTAAAAATATCTACTTCTGATTTTCGAAATGACAATTAGAAAATCAGATCTATGTTAATAGTTTGACGTTCTTTACTTCAAAATAGATAAGACTTATTTTAGAATACTGTATTTGTAAATCAAAACTAAGTTGTTAGTTTGAAGTTCTTAACTTGAAAATAACTACTTCTGATTTTAGAAATTACAATTTGAAAATCAGATCTAAGTTAATAGTTTGACGTTATTTACTTAAAATAACTAAGTCTTATTTTAGGATAGTGAATTTGTAAATCAAACCTATGTTATTAGTGAGTAGTTCTTTACTTGAAAATATCTACTTCTTATTTTGGAAAAGACAATTTGACAATCAGATCTAATTTAATAGTTTGACGTTCTTTACTTCTAAATAAGTAAGTCTTATTTTAGTATAGTGAATTTGTAAATCAAAACTAAGTTATTAGTTTGAAGTTATTTACTTGAACATCTCTACTTCTGATTTTAAAAATGACAATTTGAAAATTAGATCTAAGTTCATAGTTTGACGTTCTTTACTTCTATAGAAATAAGTCTTATTTTAGACTAGTGAAAATGTAAATCAAAACTAAGTTATTAGTTTAAAGTTTTTTACTTCAAATTTACTAATACGGATCTTAGTAATGTAAATTTGGAAATCAAATCTAAGGTTGTAGTTTGAAGTTCTTTACTTGGAATTATCTACTTCTGATTTTAGAAATGACAATTTGAAAATCATATTTAAGTTAACAATTTGACGTTCTTTACTTCAAAATAGCTAAGTCTTATTTTAGAATAGAAAATTTGTTAATCAAAGCTAAGTTATTAGTTTGAAGTTCTTACTTTGAAATATCTACTTCTTTTTTAAAAAATGACAATTTGAAAATCAGATCTAAGTTAATAGTATGACGTTCTTTACTTCAAAATAGATAAGTTTTATTTTGGAATACTGTATTTGTAAATCAAAACTAAGTTGTTAGTTAGAAGTTTTTTATTTGAAAATATCTGCTTCAGATTTTAGAAATGACAATTTGAAATTTATATCTAAGTTAGTAGTTTGCGTTCTTTACTTCAAAATAACTACGTCTTATTTTAGAATAGTGTATTTGTAAATCAAAACTAAGTTATTAGTTTGAAGTACTTCACTTAAAAATATCTACTTCTGATTTTCGAAATGACAATTTGAAAATCAGAACTAAGTTAATAGTTTGACGTTCTTTACTTCAAAATAAACAAGTCTTATTTTAGAATAGTGAACTTGTAAATCAAAACTAAATTTTTAGTTTGAAGTTTCTTACTTTGAAGTATCTACTTCTGATTTTAGAAATGACAATTTGAAAATCAGATCTAAGTTAATAGTTTGACGTTTATTTACTTCAAAATAGAGAAGTCTTATTTTAGAATATTGTATTTGTAAATAAGAACTAATTTATTTGTTTGAAGCTCTTTACTTGAAACTATCTACTTCTGATTTTAGAAATAACAATTTGAAAATCAAATCTAAGTTAATATAGTTTGACGTTCTTTACTTCAAAATAACTAAGTCTCATTTTAGAATAGCGACTTCTTAAATCAAAACTAAGTTATTAGTTTGAAGTTCTTTACTTGAAAATATCTTCTTCTGGTTTTAGAAATGACAAATTGTAAATCAGATATAAGTTAATAGTTTGACGTTCTTTACTTCAAAATAACTAAGTCTTATTTTAGAATAGTGAATTTGTAAATCAGAACTAAGTTATTAGTTTGAAGTTTTTTACTTGAAAGAATCTACTTCTGATTTTAGAAATGAAACTTTGAAAATCATATCTAAGTTAGTAGTTTTACGTTCTTCACTTCAAACAAGATAAGTATTATTGTAGAATAGTGTATTTGTAAATCTAAACTAAGGTATTAGTTTGAAGTTTTTTATTTCAGATTTACTAATGCGGATTTTAGTAATGTAAATTTGAAAATCTAAACTAAGGATGTGGTTTGAAGTTCTTTACTTGAAAATCTCTACTTCTGATTTTAGAAATGACAATTTGAAAATCAGATCTAAGTTGATAGTTTGAATTTCTTTACTTCCAATCAAATAAGTCTTATTTTAGTATAGTGAATTTGTAAATCAAAGCTAAGTTATTAGTTTGAAGTTATTTACTTGAACATCTCTACTTCTGATCTTAGAAAGAACAATTTGAAAATTAGTTCTAAGTTAATAGTTTGACGTTCTTTACTTCTAAATAACTAAGTCTTATTTTAGTATAGTGTGTTTGTAAATCAAAACTAAGTTATAAGTTTGAAATTGTTTACTTTGAAATATCTACTTTTGATTTTAGAATTGACCATTTGAAAATCAGATCTAAGTTAATAGTTTGACGATTTTTACTTCGAAATAACTAAGTCTTACTTTAAAATAGTGAATTTGTAAATCAATACAAACTTATCAAATAGAAGTTCTATACTTGAAAATATCTACTTCTGATTTTAGTAATCACAATTTAAAAATCAGATCTAAGTTAATAGTTTGACGTTCTTTATTTCTAAACAAATAAGTCTTATTTTAGTATAGTGAATTTGTAAATCAAAACTAAGTTATTAGTTTAAAGTTATTTACTTGAACATCTCTACTTCTAATTTTGTAAAATAACAATTTGAAAATCAGATCTAAGTTAATAGTTTGACGTTCTTTACTTCTAAATAACTAAGTCTTATTTTAGTATAGTGTATTTTTAAATCAAAACTAAGTTATTAGTTTGAAGTTCTTTACTTGAAAATATCTACTACTGATTTTAGAATTGACAATTTGAAAATCAGATCTATGTTAATAGTTTGACATTCTTTACTTCAAAATAGATAAGTCTTATTTTAGAATAGTGAATTTGTAAATCAGAACTAAGTTGTTAGCTTAAAGTGCATTACTTGAAAATATCTACTGCTGATTTTAGAAATGACAATTTGAAAATCAGATCTATGTTAATAGTTTGACGTTCTTTACTTCAAAATAGTTAAGTCTTATTTTAGAATGGTGAATTTGTAAATCAAAGCTAAGGTTATAGTTTGAAGTACTTTACTTCAAAAATATATACTTCTGATTTTAGAAATGACAATTTGAAAATAAGATCTAAGTTAATACTTTGACGTTCTATACTTCAAAATAACTAAATCTTATTTTAGAATAGTGAATTTGGAAATCAGAACTAAGTTTTTAGTTTGAAGTTTTTTACTTGAAAATATCTACTTCTGATTTCAAAAATGACAATTTGAAAACCAGATCTAAGCTAATAGTTTGACGTTCTTTACATCAAATTAACTTAGTCTTAATTTAGAATAGTAAATTTCGAAATCAAAACTAAGTTATGAGCTTGAAGTTTTTTCCTTTGAAATAAATACTTCTAATTTTTTAAATGACAATTTGTAAATCAGATCTAAGTTAGTAGTTTGACGATTTTTATTTCAAAATTACTAAGTCTTTCTTTAGAATAGTGAATTTGTAAATCAAAACTAAGTTATTAGTTTGAAGTTTTTTACTTTGAAATATCTACTTCTGATTTTAGAAATAACTATCTAAAAATCAAATCTAAGTTAACAGTTTGACGTTTTGTACTTCAAAATAAATAAGTCTTATTTTAGAATAGTGAATTTGTAAATCAAAACTAATTAATTAATTTAAAGTATTTTACTTAAAAATATCTAAGTCTGATTTTAGAAATGACAATTTGAAAATCAGATCTAAGTTAATAGTTTGACGATTTTTACTTCAATATAACTAAGACATACGTTATGATAGTGAATTTGTAAATCAAAACTAACTTATGAAATTGAAGTTTTATACTTGAAAATATCTACTTCTGATTTTAGTAATCACAATTTAAAAATCAGATCTAAGTTAATAGTTAGACGTACTTTACTTCAAAATAACTAAGTCGTATTTTAGAATAGTGAATTTGTAAATCAGAACTAAGTTATTAGTTTGAAGTTTTTTACATTGAAATAACTAATACGGTTTTTTTACTGTATATTTGAAAATCAAAGCTAAGGTTATTGTTTGAAGTTTTTTACTTGAAAATATCTACTGCTGATTTTAGAAATGACAATTTGAAAATCAGATCTAGGTTAATAGTTTGACGTTCTTTACTTCAAAATAACTAAGTCGTATTTTAGAATAGTGAATTTGTAAATCAGAACTAAGTTATTTGTTTGAAGTTTTCTACTTGAAAATATCTACTTCTGATTTTAGGCATGACCATTTGAAAATCAGATCTAAATTAATAGTTTGACGATTTTACCTTCAAAATAACTAAGTCTTACTTTAAAATAGTGAATTTGTAAATCAAAACTAAGTTATTAGTTTGAAGTTTTCTACTTTGAAATATCTACTTCTGATTTTAAAAATTACAATTTGAAAATCAGATCTAGATTAATTGTTTGACATTCTTTACTACAAATTATTTAAGTCTTATTTTAGAATAGTAATTTTATAAATCAAAACTAAGTTATTAGTTTGAGAATTTTTACATTGAAATAACTAATACGGATTTTTGTACTGTATATTTGAAAATCAAAGCTAAGGTTATAGTTTGAAGTTCTTTACTTGAAAATATCTACTGCTGATTTTAGAAATGATACTTTGAAAATCAGATCTAAGTTAATAGTTTGACGTTCTTTCCTTCAATATAACTAAGTCTTACTTTAGTATAGTGAATTTGTAAATCACAACCAACTTATTAGTTTTTAGTTCTTTACTTGTAAATATCTACTTCTGATTTTAGTAATCACAATTCAAAAATCAGATCTAAGTTAATAGTTTGACGTTCTTTACTTCAAAATAACTAAGTCTTATTTTAGAATAGAGAATTTGTAAATCAAAACTAAGTTATTAGTTTGAAGTTCTTTACTTTGAAATATCTACTACTTTTTTAAGAAATGACAATTTGAAAATCAGATCTAAGTTAATAGTATGACGTTCTTTACTTCAAAATAGATAAGTCTTATTTTAGAATACTGTATTTGTAAATAAAAACTAAGTTGTTAGTTTGAAGTACTTTATTTGAAAATATCTGTTTCAGATTTTAGAAATGACAATTTAAAAATCAGATCTAAGTTAATAGTTTGACGTTCTTTACTTCAAAATAGATAAATCTAATTTTAGAATACTGTATTTGTAAATCAAAACTAAGTTATTAGTTTGAAGTACTTTACTTAAAAATATCTAAGTCTGATTTTAGAAATGACAATTTGAAAATCATATCTAAGTTAATAGTTTAACGTTCTTTACTACAAAATAACTAAGTCTTATTTTAGAATAGTGAATTTGTAAATCAGAACTAAGTTATTAGTTTGATGTTTTCTACATTGAAATAACTAATACGGATTTTTGTACTGTATATTTGAAAATCAAAGCTAAGGTTATAGTTTGAAGTTCTTTACTTGAAAATATCTACTGCTGATTTTAGAAACGACAATTTGAAAATCAGATCTAAGTTAATAGTTTGACGTTCTTTACTTCAAAATAGATAAGTCTTATTTTAGAATGCTGTATTTGTAAATCGCCACTAAGTTGTTAGTTTGAAGTTTTTTATTTGAAAATATCTGCTTCAGATTTTAGAACTGACAATTTGAAAATTAGATCTAAGTTATTAGTTTGACGTTCTTTACTTCAAACCAACTAAGTCTTATTTTAGTATAGTGAATTTGTAAATCAAAACTAAGTTATTAGTATGAAGTTTTTTACTTGATAAAAACTACTACTGATTTTAGAAATGACAATTTGAAAATCAGATCTAAGTTAATAGTTTGACGTTCTTTACTTCAAAATAACTAAGTCTAATTTTAGACTAGTGATTTTGTAAATCAAAACTAAGTTATTAGTTTAAAGTTTTTTATTTCAAATTTACTAATTCGGATCTTAGTAATGCAAATATCGAAATCAAATCTAAGGTTGTTGTTTGAAGTTCTTTACTTGAAAATAACTACTACTGATTTTAGAAATGACAATTTGAAAATCAGATCTAAGTTAAAAGTTTGACGTTCTTTACTTTAAAATAACTATGTTTTATTTTAGAATAGAGAATTTGTAAATCAAAACTAAGTTATTAGTTTGAAGTTCTTTACTTTGAAATATCTACTTCTTTTTTAAGAAACGATAATTTGAAAATCAGATCTAAGTTAATAGTATGATGTTCTATACTTCAAAATAGATAAGTCTTATTTTAGAATACTGTATTTGTAAATCAAAACTAAGTTGTAAGTTTGAAGTACTTTATTTGAAAATATCTGCTTCAGATTTTAGAAATGACAATTTGAAAATCAGATCTAAGTTAATAGTTTGACGTTCTTTACTTCACACCAACTAAGTCTTATTTTAGTATAGTGAATTTGTAAATCAAAACTAAGTTATTAGTTTAAAGTTATTTACTTCAAATATACTAATTCGGGTCTTAGTAATGTAAATTTCGAAATCAAATCGAAGGTTGTAGTTTGAAGTTCTTTACTTGAAAATATCTACTTCTGATTTTAGAAATTACAATTTGAAAATTAGATATAAGTTAATAGTTTGACGTTCTTTACTTCAAAATAACTAATGCTTATTTTAGAATAGTTAATTTGTAAAACAAAGCTAAGTTATTAGTTTGAAGTTCTTTACTTGAAAATATCTACTACTGAGTTTAGAAATGACAATTTGAAAATCAGATCTAAGTTAATAGTTTGAGGTTTTTTACTTCAAAATAACTACGTCTTAATTTAGAATATTCAATTTGTAAATCAAAACTAAGTTATTAGTTTAAAGTTCTTTTCTTGAAAATATCTGCTTCAGATTATAGAAATGACAATTTGAAAATCAGATCTAAATTAATAGTTTGACGTTCTTTACTTCAAAATAACTCAGTCTTATTTTAGAATACTGAATTTGTAAATCAAATCGAAGGTTGTAGTTTGAAGTTCTATACTTGAAAAAATCTACTTCTGATTTTAGAAATTACAATTTGAAAATCAGATCTAAGTTAATAGTTTGACGTTCTTTACTTCAAAATAACTAAGACTTATTTTAGAATAGTCAATTTGTAAATCAAAGCTAAGTTCTTACTGTGAAGTTCTTTACTTGAAAAAAACTACTACTGATTTTAGAAATGATAATTTGAAAATTAGATCTAAGTTAATAGTTTGACGTTCTTTACTTCAAAATAACTAAGCCTTATTTTAGACTAGCGAATTTGTAAATCAAAACTAAGTTATTAGTTTAAAGTTCTTTACTTGAAAATATCTACTACTGAGTTTAGAAATGACAATTTGAAAATCAGATCTAAGTTAATAGTTTAACGTTCTTTACTTCAAAATAACTAAGACTTATTTTAGAATAGTCAATTTGTAAATCAAAGCTAAGTTCTTAGTGTGAAGTTCTTTACTTGAAAAAAACTACTACTGATTTTAGAAATGATAATTTGAAAATTAGCTCTAAGTTAATAGTTTGACGTTTTTTATTTCAAAATAACTAAGCCTTATTTTAGACTAGCGAATTTGTAAATCAAAACTAAGTTATTAGTTTAAAGTTTTTTACTTCAAATATACTAATTCGGATCTTAGTAAAGTAAATTTCGAAATCAAATCTAAGGTTGTAGTTTGAAGTTCTTTACTTGAAAATATCTACTTCTGATTTTAGAAATGATAATTTGAAAATCAGAGCTAAAATAACGTTTGACGTTCTTTACTTCAAAATAACTAAGTCTTATTATAGTATAGTGAATTTGTAAATCAAAGCTATGTTATTAGTTTGCACTTCTTTACTTGAAAATATCTACTTCTTATTTTAGAAATGACAATTTTAAATCAGATCTAAGTTAATAGTTTGACGTTCTTTACTTCAAAATAACTAATGCTTATTTTAGAATAGTTAATTTGTAAAACAAAGCTAAGTTATTAGTTTGAAGTTCTTTACTTAAAAATATCTACTACTGAGTTTAGAAATGACAATTTGAAAATCAGATCTAAGTTAATAGTTTAAGGTTTTTTACTTCAAAATAACTACGTCTTAATTTAGAATATTCAATTTATAAATCAAAACTAAATTATTAGTTTGTAGTTCTTTACTTGAAAATATCTAATTCTGATTTTAGAAATAACAATTTGAAAATCAGATCTAAATTAATAGTTTGACGTTCTTTACTTCAAAATAACTCAGTCTTATTTTAGAATACTGAATTTGTAAATCAAAACTAACTTATTAGTTTAAAGTTCTTTTCTTGAAAATATCTGCTTCAGATTATAGAAATGACAATTTGAAAATCAGATCTAAGTTAATATTTTAACGTTCTTTACATCAAAATAACTAACTTTTATTTTAGGATAGTTAATTTCTAAATCAAAACTAAGTTATTAGTTTGAAGTTCTCTACTTGAAAATATCTACTTCTGATTTTAGAAATGACAATTTGAAAATCAGATCTAAGTTAATAGTTTGACGTTCTTTACCTCAAAATAACTAAGTCTTATTTTAGAATACTGAATTTGTAAATCAAAGCTAAGTTATTAATTTGAAGTTTTTTACTTCTAATTTACTAATTCGGATCTTAGTAATGTAATATTGGAAATCAAAACGAAGGTTGTAGTTTGAAGGTCTTTACTTGAAAAAATCTACTTCTGATTTTAGAAATTACAATTTGAAAATCAGATCTAAGTTAATAGTTTGACGTTCTTTACTTCAAAATAACTAAGACTTATTTTAGAATAGTCAATTTGTAAATCAAAGCTAAGTTATTAGTGTGAAGTTCTTTACTTGAAAAAAACTACTACTGATTTTAGAAATGATAATTTGAAAATTAGATCTAAGTTAATAGTTTGACGTTATTTACTTCAAAATAACTAATGCTTATTTTAGAATAGTTAATTTGTAAAACAAAGATAAGTTATTAGTTTAAAGTTCTTTTCTTGAAAATATCTGCTTCAGATTATAGAAATGACAATTTGAAAATCAGATCTAAGTTAATAGTTTGACGTTCTTTACTTCAAAATAACTCAGTCTTATTTTAGAATACTGAATTTGTAAATCAAATCGAAGGTTGTAGTTTGAAGTTTTTTACTTGAAACTTGAAGTTATTAGTTTGAAGTTCTTTAATCAAAAATATCTACTTCTGATTTTAGAAATAACTATTTGCAAATCAGATCTAAGTTAATAGTTTGTCGTTTTTTACTTCTAAATAGATAAGTCTTATTTTAGAATAGTGTATTTTTAAATCAAAACTAAGTTATTAGTTTGATGTTCTTGATTTGAAAATATCTGCTTCAGATTTTAGAAATGACAATTTGAAAATTAGATCTAAGTTAATAGTTTGACGATGTTTACTTCAAACCAACTAAGTCTTATTTTAGTATAGTGAATTTGTAAATTAAAACTAAGTTATTAGTATGAAGTTCTTTACTTGAAAAAAACTACTACTGATTTTAGAAATGACAATTTGAAAATCAGATCTAAGTTAATAGTTTGACGTTATTTACTTCAATATAATTAAGTCTTATTTTAGACTAGTGAATTTGTAAATCAAAAATCAGTTATTAGTTTGAAGTACTTTACTTAAAAATATCTACTTCTAATTATAGAAATGACAATTTGAAAATCAGATCTAAGTTAATAGTTTTACGTTCTTTACTTCAAAATAGATAAGTCTTATTTTAGAATACTGTATTTGTAAATCAAAACTAAGTTGTTAGTTTGATGTTCTTTATTTGAAAATATCTGCTTCAGATTTTAGAAATGACAATTTGAACATCAGATCTAAGTTAATAGTTTAACGTTCTTTACTTCAAAAGAGATAAGTCTTATTTTAGAATACTGTATTTGTAAATCAAAACTAAGTTATTAGTTTGAAGTACTTTACTTAAAAATATTTACGTCTGATTTTCGAAATGACAATTTGAAAATCAGATCTATGTTAATAGTTTGACGTTCTTTATTTCAAAATAGATAAGTCTTATTTTAGAATACTGTATTTGTAAATCAAAACTAAGTTGCTAGTTTGAAGTTCTTTACTTGAAAATATCTACTTCTGATTTTAGAAATTACAATTTGAAAATCAGATCTAAGTTAATAGTTTGACGTTATTTACTTCAAAATAACTAAGTCTTATTTTAGGATAGTGAATTTGTAAATCAAACCTATGTTATTAGTGTGTAGTTCTTTATTTGAAAATAGCTACTTCTTATTTTAGAAAAGACAATTTGAAAATCAGATCTATTTTATTAGTTTGACGTTCTTTACTTCTAAATAAGTAAGTCTTATTTTAGTATAGTGAATTTGTAAATCAAAACTAAGTTATTAGTTTGAAGTTCTTTACTTGAAAATTTCTACTACTGATTTTAGAAATGACAATTAGAAAATTAGATCTAAGTTAATAGTTTGACTTTTTTTACTTCAAATTAGATAAGTCTTATTTCACACTAGTGAAGTTGTAAATCAAAGCTAAGTTATAAGTTTGAAGTTATTTACTTTGAAATATCTACTTCGGATTTAAGAATTGACAATTTGAAAATCAGATCTAATAGGATAGTTTGACGTTCTTTACTTTAAAATAGTGAAGTCTTATTTTAGAATAGTGTATTTCTAAATCCAAACTAAGTTATTAGTTTGAAGTACCTCACTTAAAAATAAATACTTCTGATTTCAGAAATGACAATTTGAAAATCAGATCTAAGTTAATAGTTTGACGTTTTTTACTTCAAAATAGATGGGTCTTTGTTTAGAATAGTGTATTTCTAAATCCAAACTAAGTTATTAGTTTAAAGTTTTTTACTTCAAATTTACTAATACGGATCTTAGTAATGTAAATTTGGAAATCAAATCTAAGGTTGTAGTTTGAACTTCTTTACTTGGAATTATCTACTTCTGGTTTTAGAAATGACAATTTGAAAATCAGATCTAAGTTAATAGTTTGACGTTCTTTACTTCAAAATAACTAAGTCTTATTTTAGACTAGTGAATATGTAAATCAAAACTAAGTTATTAGTTTAAAGTTTTTTACTTCAAATTTACTATTACGGATCTTAGTAATGTAAATTCGGAAATCAAATCTAAGGTTGTAGTTTGAAGTTCTTTACTTGCAATTTTCTACTTCTGATTTTAGAAAAGACAATTTGAAAATCAGATCTAAGTTAATAATTTGACGTTCTTTACTTCAAAATAACTAAGTCTTATCTTAGAATAGAGAATTTGTAAATCAAAGCTAAGTTATTAGTTTGAAGTTCTTTACTTAAAAATATCTACTACTGCTTTTAGAAATGACAATTTAAAATCAGATCTAAGTTAATAGTATGACGTTCTTTACTTCAAAATAGATAAGTCTTAATTTGGAATACTGTATTTGCAAATCAAAACTAAGTTGTTGGTTTGAAGTTCTTTATTTGATAATATCTGCTTAAGATTTTAGAAATGTCAATTTGAAAATCAGATCTAAGTTAATAGTTTGACGTTATTTACTTCAAAATAACTAAGTCTTATTTTAGAATAGTGTATTTGTAAATTAAAACTAAGTTATTAGTTTGAAGTACTTTACTTAAAAATATCTACTTCTGATTTTCGAAATGACAATTAGAAAATCAGATCTATGTTAATAGTTTGACGTTCTTTACTTCAAAATAGATAAGACTTATTTTAGAATACTGTATTTGTAAATCAAAACTAAGTTGTTAGTTTGAAGTTCTTAACTTGAAAATAACTACTTCTGATTTTAGAAATTACAATTTGAAAATCAGATCTAAGTTAATAGTTTGACGTTATTTACTTAAAATAACTAAGTCTTATTTTAGGATAGTGAATTTGTAAATCAAACCTATGTTATTAGTGAGTAGTTCTTTACTTGAAAATATCTACTTCTTATTTTGGAAAAGACAATTTGACAATCAGATCTAATTTAATAGTTTGACGTTCTTTACTTCTAAATAAGTAAGTCTTATTTTAGTATAGTGAATTTGTAAATCAAAACTAAGTTATTAGTTTGAAGTTATTTACTTGAACATCTCTACTTCTGATTTTAAAAATGACAATTTGAAAATTAGATCTAAGTTCATAGTTTGACGTTCTTTACTTCTATAGAAATAAGTCTTATTTTAGACTAGTGAAAATGTAAATCAAAACTAAGTTATTAGTTTAAAGTTTTTTACTTCAAATTTACTAATACGGATCTTAGTAATGTAAATTTGGAAATCAAATCTAAGGTTGTAGTTTGAAGTTCTTTACTTGGAATTATCTACTTCTGATTTTAGAAATGACAATTTGAAAATCATATTTAAGTTAACAATTTGACGTTCTTTACTTCAAAATAGCTAAGTCTTATTTTAGAATAGAAAATTTGTTAATCAAAGCTAAGTTATTAGTTTGAAGTTCTTACTTTGAAATATCTACTTCTTTTTTAAAAAATGACAATTTGAAAATCAGATCTAAGTTAATAGTATGACGTTCTTTACTTCAAAATAGATAAGTTTTATTTTGGAATACTGTATTTGTAAATCAAAACTAAGTTGTTAGTTAGAAGTTTTTTATTTGAAAATATCTGTTTCAGATTTTAGAAATGACAATTTGAAATTTATATCTAAGTTAGTAGTTTGACGTTCTTTACTTCAAAATAACTACGTCTTATTTTAGAATAGTGTATTTGTAAATCAAAACTAAGTTATTAGTTTGAAGTACTTCACTTAAAAATATCTACTTCTGATTTTCGAAATGACAATTTGAAAATCAGAACTAAGTTAATAGTTTGACGTTCTTTACTTCAAAATAAACAAGTCTTATTTTAGAATAGTGAACTTGTAAATCAAAACTAAATTTTTAGTTTGAAGTTTCTTACTTTGAAGTATCTACTTCTGATTTTAGAAATGACAATTTGAAAATCAGATCTAAGTTAATAGTTTGACGTTTATTTACTTCAAAATAGAGAAGTCTTATTTTAGAATATTGTATTTGTAAATAAGAACTAATTTATTTGTTTGAAGCTCTTTACTTGAAACTATCTACTTCTGATTTTAGAAATAACAATTTGAAAATCAAATCTAAGTTAATATAGTTTGACGTTCTTTACTTCAAAATAACTAAGTCTCATTTTAGAATAGCGACTTCTTAAATCAAAACTAAGTTATTAGTTTGAAGTTCTTTACTTGAAAATATCTTCTTCTGGTTTTAGAAATGACAAATTGTAAATCAGATATAAGTTAATAGTTTGACGTTCTTTACTTCAAAATAACTAAGTCTTATTTTAGAATAGTGAATTTGTAAATCAGAACTAAGTTATTAGTTTGAAGTTTTTTACTTGAAAGAATCTACTTCTGATTTTAGAAATGAAACTTTGAAAATCATATCTAAGTTAGTAGTTTTACGTTCTTCACTTCAAACAAGATAAGTATTATTGTAGAATAGTGTATTTGTAAATCTAAACTAAGGTATTAGTTTGAAGTTTTTTATTTCAGATTTACTAATGCGGATTTTAGTAATGTAAATTTGAAAATCTAAACTAAGGATGTGGTTTGAAGTTCTTTACTTGAAAATCTCTACTTCTGATTTTAGAAATGACAATTTGAAAATCAGATCTAAGTTGATAGTTTGAATTTCTTTACTTCCAATCAAATAAGTCTTATTTTAGTATAGTGAATTTGTAAATCAAAGCTAAGTTATTAGTTTGAAGTTATTTACTTGAACATCTCTACTTCTGATCTTAGAAAGAACAATTTGAAAATTAGTTCTAAGTTAATAGTTTGACGTTCTTTACTTCTAAATAACTAAGTCTTATTTTAGTATAGTGTGTTTGTAAATCAAAACTAAGTTATAAGTTTGAAATTGTTTACTTTGAAATATCTACTTTTGATTTTAGAATTGACCATTTGAAAATCAGATCTAAGTTAATAGTTTGACGATTTTTACTTCGAAATAACTAAGTCTTACTTTAAAATAGTGAATTTGTAAATCAATACAAACTTATCAAATAGAAGTTCTATACTTGAAAATATCTACTTCTGATTTTAGTAATCACAATTTAAAAATCAGATCTAAGTTAATAGTTTGACGTTCTTTATTTCTAAACAAATAAGTCTTATTTTAGTATAGTGAATTTGTAAATCAAAACTAAGTTATTAGTTTAAAGTTATTTACTTGAACATCTCTACTTCTAATTTTGTAAAATAACAATTTGAAAATCAGATCTAAGTTAATAGTTTGACGTTCTTTACTTCTAAATAACTAAGTCTTATTTTAGTATAGTGTATTTTTAAATCAAAACTAAGTTATTAGTTTGAAGTTCTTTACTTGAAAATATCTACTACTGATTTTAGAATTGACAATTTGAAAATCAGATCTATGTTAATAGTTTGACATTCTTTACTTCAAAATAGATAAGTCTTATTTTAGAATAGTGAATTTGTAAATCAGAACTAAGTTGTTAGCTTAAAGTGCATTACTTGAAAATATCTACTGCTGATTTTAGAAATGACAATTTGAAAATCAGATCTATGTTAATAGTTTGACGTTCTTTACTTCAAAATAGTTAAGTCTTATTTTAGAATGGTGAATTTGTAAATCAAAGCTAAGGTTATAGTTTGAAGTACTTTACTTCAAAAATATATACTTCTGATTTTAGAAATGACAATTTGAAAATAAGATCTAAGTTAATACTTTGACGTTCTATACTTCAAAATAACTAAATCTTATTTTAGAATAGTGAATTTGGAAATCAGAACTAAGTTTTTAGTTTGAAGTTTTTTACTTGAAAATATCTACTTCTGATTTCAAAAATGACAATTTGAAAACCAGATCTAAGCTAATAGTTTGACGTTCTTTACATCAAATTAACTTAGTCTTAATTTAGAATAGTAAATTTCGAAATCAAAACTAAGTTATGAGCTTGAAGTTTTTTCCTTTGAAATAAATACTTCTAATTTTTTAAATGACAATTTGTAAATCAGATCTAAGTTAGTAGTTTGACGATTTTTATTTCAAAATTACTAAGTCTTTCTTTAGAATAGTGAATTTGTAAATCAAAACTAAGTTATTAGTTTGAAGTTTTTTACTTTGAAATATCTACTTCTGATTTTAGAAATAACTATCTAAAAATCAAATCTAAGTTAACAGTTTGACGTTTTGTACTTCAAAATAAATAAGTCTTATTTTAGAATAGTGAATTTGTAAATCAAAACTAATTAATTAATTTAAAGTATTTTACTTAAAAATATCTAAGTCTGATTTTAGAAATGACAATTTGAAAATCAGATCTAAGTTAATAGTTTGACGATTTTTACTTCAATATAACTAAGACATACGTTATGATAGTGAATTTGTAAATCAAAACTAACTTATGAAATTGAAGTTTTATACTTGAAAATATCTACTTCTGATTTTAGTAATCACAATTTAAAAATCAGATCTAAGTTAATAGTTAGACGTACTTTACTTCAAAATAACTAAGTCGTATTTTAGAATAGTGAATTTGTAAATCAGAACTAAGTTATTAGTTTGAAGTTTTTTACATTGAAATAACTAATACGGTTTTTTTACTGTATATTTGAAAATCAAAGCTAAGGTTATTGTTTGAAGTTTTTTACTTGAAAATATCTACTGCTGATTTTAGAAATGACAATTTGAAAATCAGATCTAGGTTAATAGTTTGACGTTCTTTACTTCAAAATAACTAAGTCGTATTTTAGAATAGTGAATTTGTAAATCAGAACTAAGTTATTTGTTTGAAGTTTTCTACTTGAAAATATCTACTTCTGATTTTAGGCATGACCATTTGAAAATCAGATCTAAATTAATAGTTTGACGATTTTACCTTCAAAATAACTAAGTCTTACTTTAAAATAGTGAATTTGTAAATCAAAACTAAGTTATTAGTTTGAAGTTTTCTACTTTGAAATATCTACTTCTGATTTTAAAAATTACAATTTGAAAATCAGATCTAGATTAATTGTTTGACATTCTTTACTACAAATTATTTAAGTCTTATTTTAGAATAGTAATTTTATAAATCAAAACTAAGTTATTAGTTTGAGAATTTTTACATTGAAATAACTAATACGGATTTTTGTACTGTATATTTGAAAATCAAAGCTAAGGTTATAGTTTGAAGTTCTTTACTTGAAAATATCTACTGCTGATTTTAGAAATGATACTTTGAAAATCAGATCTAAGTTAATAGTTTGACGTTCTTTCCTTCAATATAACTAAGTCTTACTTTAGTATAGTGAATTTGTAAATCACAACCAACTTATTAGTTTTTAGTTCTTTACTTGTAAATATCTACTTCTGATTTTAGTAATCACAATTCAAAAATCAGATCTAAGTTAATAGTTTGACGTTCTTTACTTCAAAATAACTAAGTCTTATTTTAGAATAGAGAATTTGTAAATCAAAACTAAGTTATTAGTTTGAAGTTCTTTACTTTGAAATATCTACTACTTTTTTAAGAAATGACAATTTGAAAATCAGATCTAAGTTAATAGTATGACGTTCTTTACTTCAAAATAGATAAGTCTTATTTTAGAATACTGTATTTGTAAATAAAAACTAAGTTGTTAGTTTGAAGTACTTTATTTGAAAATATCTGTTTCAGATTTTAGAAATGACAATTTAAAAATCAGATCTAAGTTAATAGTTTGACGTTCTTTACTTCAAAATAGATAAATCTAATTTTAGAATACTGTATTTGTAAATCAAAACTAAGTTATTAGTTTGAAGTACTTTACTTAAAAATATCTAAGTCTGATTTTAGAAATGACAATTTGAAAATCATATCTAAGTTAATAGTTTAACGTTCTTTACTACAAAATAACTAAGTCTTATTTTAGAATAGTGAATTTGTAAATCAGAACTAAGTTATTAGTTTGATGTTTTCTACATTGAAATAACTAATACGGATTTTTGTACTGTATATTTGAAAATCAAAGCTAAGGTTATAGTTTGAAGTTCTTTACTTGAAAATATCTACTGCTGATTTTAGAAACGACAATTTGAAAATCAGATCTAAGTTAATAGTTTGACGTTCTTTACTTCAAAATAGATAAGTCTTATTTTAGAATGCTGTATTTGTAAATCGCCACTAAGTTGTTAGTCTGAAGTTTTTTATTTGAAAATATCTGCTCCAGATTTTAGAACTGACCATTTGAAAATTAGATCTAAGTTATTAGTTTGACGTTCTTTACTTCAAACCAACTAAGTCTTATTTTAGTATAGTGAATTTGTAAATCAAAACTAAGTTATTAGTATGAAGTTTTTTACTTGATAAAAACTACTACTGATTTTAGAAATGACAATTTGAAAATCAGATCTAAGTTAATAGTTTGACGTTCTTTACTTCAAAATAACTAAGTCTAATTTTAGACTAGTGATTTTGTAAATCAAAACTAAGTTATTAGTTTAAAGTTTTTTATTTCAAATTTACTAATTCGGATCTTAGTAATGCAAATATCGAAATCAAATCTAAGGTTGTTGTTTGAAGTTCTTTACTTGAAAATAACTACTACTGATTTTAGAAATGACAATTTGAAAATCAGATCTAAGTTAAAAGTTTGACGTTCTTTACTTTAAAATAACTATGTTTTATTTTAGAATAGAGAATTTGTAAATCAAAACTAAGTTATTAGTTTGAAGTTCTTTACTTTGAAATATCTACTTCTTTTTTAAGAAACGATAATTTGAAAATCAGATCTAAGTTAATAGTATGATGTTCTATACTTCAAAATAGATAAGTCTTATTTTAGAATACTGTATTTGTAAATCAAAACTAAGTTGTAAGTTTGAAGTACTTTATTTGAAAATATCTGCTTCAGATTTTAGAAATGACAATTTGAAAATCAGATCTAAGTTAATAGTTTGACGTTCTTTACTTCACACCAACTAAGTCTTATTTTAGTATAGTGAATTTGTAAATCAAAACTAAGTTATTAGTATGAAGTTTTTTACTTGATAAAAACTACTACTGATTTTAGAAATGATAATTGGAAAATCAGATCTAAGTTAATAGTTTGACGTTCTTTACGTCAAAATAACTAAGTCTTATTTTAGACTGGTGAATTTGTAAATCAAAACTAAGTTATTAGTTTAAAGTTTTTTATTTCAAATTTACTAATTCGGATCTTAGTAATGTAAATATCGAAATCAAATCTAAGGTTGTAGTTTGAAGTTCTTTACTTGAAAATATCTACTTCTGATTTTAAAAATGATAATTTGAAAATCAGATCTAAGTTAATAGTATGACATTTTTTACTTCAAAATAACTAAGTATTATTTCACACTAGTGAATTTGTAAATCAAAACTAAGTTATAAGTTTGAAGTTATTTACTTGAAAATATCTACTACTGATCTTAGAAATGACAATTTGAAAATCAGATCTAAGTCAATAGTTTGACGTTCTTTACTTCAATATAACTAAGTCTTATTTTAGTATAGTGAATTTGTAAATCAAAGCTAAGCTAATAATTTGAAGTTCTTTACTTGAACATATCTACTTCTGATTTTGGAAATAACAATTTGAAAATCAGGTCTAAGTTAATAGTATGACCTTTTTTACTTCAAAATAACTAAGTCTCTTTTCACACTAGTGAATTTGTAAATCAAAACTAAGTTATAAGTTTGAATTTATTTACTTGAAAATATCTACTTCTGACTTTAGAAATTACAATTTGAAAATCAGATCTAAGGTAATAGTTTGACGTTCTTTACTTCAAAATAACTAAGTCTTATTTTAGAATAGTCAATATGTAAATCAAAGCTAAGTTATTAGTTTGAAGTTCTTTACTTGAAAATATGTACTTGTGATTTTAGAAATGACAGTTTGAAAATCAGGTCTAAGTTAATAGTTTGACGTTTTTTACTTCAAAATAACTAAGTCTTAATTTAGACTAGTAAATTTGTAAATCAAAACTAAGTTATAAGTTTGAAGTTCTTTACTTGAAAATATCTACTACTGATTTTAGAAACGACAATTTGAAAATCAGATCTAAGTTAAAAGTTTGACGTAACTTACTTCAAAATAACTTAGTCTTATCTTAGAATAGTGAATTTGTAAATCAAAACTAAGTTATTAGTTTATAGTTCTTTACTTGAAAATATCTACTTCTGATTTTAGACATGACAATTTGAAAATCAGATCTAAGTTAATAGTTTGATGTTCTTTATTTCAAAATAGATAAGTCTTATTTTAGAATACTGTATTTGTAAATCAAGACTAAGTTATTAGTCTGAAGTTTTTGCTTGAAAAAAACTACTATTGATTTTAGAAATGACAATTTGTAAATCAGATCATATTAATAGTTTGACGTTCTTTACTTCAAACCAACTAAGTCTTATTTTAGTATAGTGAATTTGTAAATCAAAACTAAGTTATTAGTATGAAGTTCTTTACTTGATAAAAACTACTACTGATTTTAGAAATGACAATTTGAAAATCAGATCTAAGTTAATAGTTTGACGTTTTTTACTTCAAAATAACTAAGTCTTATCTTAGACTAGTGATTTTGTAAATCAAACTAAGTTATTAGTTTAAAGTTTTTTATTTCAAATTTACTAATTCGGATCTTAGTAATGTAAATATCGAAATCAAATCTAAGGTTGTAGTTTGAAGTTCTTTACTTGAAAATATCTACTTCTGATTTTAAAAATGTTAATTTGAAAATCAGATCAAAGTTAATAGTTTGACGTTCTTTACTTCAATATAACTAAGGCTTACTTTAGTATAGTGAATTTGTAAATCAAAGCTAAGTTATTAATTTGAAGTTCTTTACTTGAACATATCTACTTCTGATTTTAGAAATAACAATTTAAAAGTCAGGTCTAAGTTAATAGTATGACATTTTTTACTTCAAAATAACTAAGTCTTATTTCACACTAGTGAATTTGTAAATCAAAACTAAGTTATAAGTTTGAAGTTATTTACTTGAAACTATCTACTTGTGATTTTAGAAATGACAATTTGAAAATCAGGTCTAAGTTAATAGTTTGACGATTTTTACTTCAAAATTACTAAGTCTTTCTTTAGAATAATGAATTTGTAAATCAAAACTAAGTTATTAGTTTGAAGTTCTATACTTGAAAATATCTAATCCTGATTTTAGAAATGTCAATTTGAAAATCAGAACTAAGTTAATAGTTTGAAGTTTTTTAGTTCAAAATATCTAAGTCTTATTTTAGAATAGTAAATTTGTAAATTAAAACTAAGTTTTTAGTTTGAAGTTTTTTACTTTGAAATATCTACGTCTGATTTTAGAAATAACTATTTAAAAAGCAGATCTAAGTTAATAGTTTGACGTTTTTTACTTCAAAATAAATAAGTCTTACTTTAGAATAGCGTGTTTGTTAATCAAAACTAAGTTATTAGTTTGAACCTCTTTACTTGAAATTATCGACTTCTGATTTTAAAAATGACAATTTGAAAATCAGTTCTAAGTTAATAGTTTGACGTTCTTTACTTTAAAATAACTAAGTCTTATTTTAAACTAGTGATTTTGTAAATCAAAACTAAGTTATTAGTTTAAAGTTTTTTATTTCAAATTTACTAATTCGGATTATAGTAATGTAAATATCGAAATCAAATCTAAGGTTGTAGTTTGAAGTTCTTTACTTGAAAATATCTACTTCTGATTTTAAAAATGATAATTTGAAAATCAGATCTAAGTTAATAGTTTGACGGTCTTTACTTCAATATAACTAAGTCTTACTTTAGTATAGTGAATTTGTAAATCAAAGCTAAGTTATTAATTTGAAGTTCTTTACTTGAACATATCTACTTCTGATTTTAGAAATAACAATTTGAAAATCAGGTCTAAGTTAATAGTATGACATTTTTTACTTCAAAATAACTAAGTCTTATTTCACACTAGTGAATTTGTAAATTAAAACTAAGTTATAAGTTTGCAGTTATTTACTTGAAACTATCTACTTGTGATTTTAGAAATGACAATTTGGAAATCAGGTCTAAGTTCAAAGTTAGACGTACCTTACTTCAAAATCACTTAGTCTTATCTTAGAATAGTGAATTTGTAAATCAAAACTAAGTTATTAGTTTGAAGTTTTTTACTTTATAATATCGACTTCTGATTTTAGAAATGACAATTTGAAAATCAGATCTAAGTTAATAGTTTGACGTTCTTTACTTCAAAATAGCTAAGTCTTATTTTAGAATAGTGAATTTGGAAATCAGAACTAAGTTATTAGTTTGAAGTTCTTTACTTTGAAATATCTACTTCTTTTCTAAGAAATGGCAATTTGAAAATCAGATCTAAGTTAATAGTTTGACGTTCTTTACTTCAAAATAGATAAGTCTTATTTTAGAATACTGTATTTGTAAATCAAAACTAAGTTGTTAGTTTGAAGTTCTATATTTGAAAATATCTGCTTCAGATTTTAGAAATGACAATTTGAAAATCAGATCTAAGTTAATAGTTTGACGTTCTTTACTTCAAAATAGATAAGTCTTATTTTAGAATACTGTATTTGTAAATCAAAACTAAGTTGTTAGTTTGAAGTTCTTTATTTGAAAATATCTGCTTCAGATTTTAGAAATGACAATTTGCAAATCAGATCTAAGTTAATAGTTTGACGTTCTTTACTTCAAACCAACTAAGTCTTATTTTAGTATAGAGAATTGTAAATCAAAACTAAGTTATTAGTATGAAGTTCTTTACTTGATAAAAACTACTACTGATTTTAGAAATGACAATTAGAAAATCAAATCTAAGTTAATAGTTGGACGTTCTTTACTTCAAAATAACTACGTCTTATTTTAGACTATTGAATTTACAAATCAAAACTAAGTTATTAGTTTAAAGTTTTTTATTTCAAATTTACTAATTCGGATATTAGTAATGTAAATTTGGAAATCAAATCTAAGGTTGTAGTTTGGAGTTCTTTACTTAAAATTATCTACTTCTGATTTTAGAAATGACAATTTGAAAATCAGATCTAAGTTAACAGTTTGACGTTCTTTACTTTAAAATAACTAAGTCTTATTTTAGACTAGTGAATTTGTAAATTAAAACTAAGTTATTAGTATGAAGTTCTTCACTTGAAAAAAACTACCACTGATTTTAGAAATGACAATTTGAAAATCAGTTCTAAGTAAATAGTTTGACGTTCTTTACTTCAAAATAACTAAGTCTTATTTTAGAATACTCAATTTGAAAATCACGGATAAGCTATTAGTTTAAAGTTGTTTACTTGAAAATATCTACTTCTGATTTTAGAAATGACAATTTGAAAATCAGATCTAAGTTAATAGTTTGACGTTCTTTACTTCAAAACAACTAAGTCTTATTTTAGAATAGTGAATTTGTAAATCAGAACTAAGTTATTTGTTTGAAGTTTTCTACTTGAAAATATCTACTTCTGATTTTAGGCATGACCATTTGAAAATCAGATCTAAATTAAAAGTTTGACGATTTTTACTTCAAAATAACTAAGTCTTATTTTAGAATAGAGAGTTTGTAAATCAAAACTAAGTTATTAGTTTGACGTTCTTAACTTCAAAATAGATAAATCTAATTTTAGAATACTGTATTTGTAAATCAAAACTAAGTTATTAGTTTGAAGTACTTTACTTAAAAATATCTAAGTCTGATTTCAGAAATGACAATTTGAAAATCAGATCTAAGTTAATAGTTTGACGTTCTTTACTACAAAATAACTAAGTCTTATTTTAGAATAGTGAATTTGTAAATCAGAACTAAGTTATTAGTTTGATGTTTTTTACATTGAAATAACTAATACGGATTTTTGTAATGTATATTTGAAAATCAAAGCTAAGGTTTTAGTTTGAAGTTCTTTACTTGAAAATATCTACTGCTGATTTTAGAAATGACAATTTGAAAATCAGATCTAAGTTAATAGTTTGACGTTCTTTACTTCAAAATAGATAAGTCTTATTTTAGAATGCTGTATTTGTAAATCGCCACTTAGTTGTTAGTTTGAAGTTTTTTATTTAAAAATATCTGCTTCAGATTTTAAAACTGACAAGTAGAAAATTAGATCTAAGTTAATAGTTTGACGTTCTTTACTTCAAACCAACTAAGTCTTATTTTAGTATAGTGAATTTGTAAATCAAAACTAAGTTATTAGTATGAAGTTCTTTACTTGATAAAAACTACTACTGATTTTAGAAATGACAATTTGAAAATCAGATCTAAGTTAATAGTTTGACGTTCTTTACTTCAAAATAACTATGTTTTATTTTAGAATAGAGAATTTGTAAATTAAAACTAAGTTATTAGTTTGAAGTTCTTTACTTTGAAATATCCACTTCTTTTTTAAGAAATGACAATTTGAAAATCAGATCTAAGTTAATAGAATGACGTTCTTTACTTCAAAATAGATAAGTCTTATTTTAGAATACCGTATTTGTAAATCAAAACTAAGTTGTTAGTTTAAAGTACTTTATTTGAAAATATCTGCTTCAGATTTTAGAAATGACAATTTGAAAATCAGATCTAAGTTAATAGTTTGACGTTCTTTACTTCAAACCTACTAAGTATTATTTTAGTATAGTGAATTTGTAAATCAAAACTAAGCTATTAGTATGAAGTTTTTTACTTGATAAAAACTACTACTGATTTTAGAAATGGTAATTTGAAAATCAGATCTAAGTTAATAGTTTGACGTTCTTTACTTCAAAATAACTAAGTCTTATTTTAGAATACTCAATTTGTAAATCAAGGCTAAGTTATTAGTTTTAAGTTCTTTACTTGAAAATATCTACTTCTTGTTTAAGAAATGACAATTTGAAAATCAGATCTAAGTTAATAGTTTGACGTTCTTTACTTCTAAATAACTAAGTCTTATTTTAGTATAGTGAATTTGTAATTTAAAACAAAGTTATTAGTTTGAAGTTCTTTACTTGAAAATATTTACTACTGATTTTAGAAATGACAATTTGAAAATCAGATCTAAGTTAACAGTTTGACGTTCTTTACTTTAAAATAACTAAGTCTTATTTTAGACTAGTGAATTTGTAAATTAAAACTAAGTTATTAGTATGAAGTTCTTCACTTGAAAAAAACTACCACTGATTTTAGAAATGACAATTTGAAAATCAGATCGAAGTTAATAGTTTGACGTTCTTTACTTCAAAATAACTAAGTCTTATTTTAGAATACTCAATTTGTAAATCAAGGCTAAGTTATTAGTTTAAAGTTGTTTACTTGAAAATATCTACTTCTGATTTTAGAAATGACAATTTGAAAATCAGATCTAAGTTAATAGTTTGACGTTCTTTACTTCAAAACAACTAAGTCTTATTTTAGTATAGTGAACTTGTAAACCAAAACTAAGTTATTAGTATGAAGTTCTTCACTTGATAAAAACTACCACTGATTTTAGAAATGACAATTTGAAAATCAGATCTAAGTTAATAGTTTGACGTTCTTTACTTGAAAATATCTACTACTGATTTTAGAAATGACAATTTGAAAATCATATCTAAGTGACGTTCTTTACTTCAAAATAACTAATTCTTATTTTAGAATACTCAATTTGTAAATCAAGGCTAAGTTATTAGTTTAAAGTTCTTTACTTAAAAATATCTACTTCTTGTTTTAGAAATAACAATTTGAAAGTCAGATCTAAGTTAATAGTTTGACGTTCTTTACTTCTAAATAACTAAGTCTTATTTTAGTATAGTGAATTTGTAATTTAAAACAAAGTTATTAGTTTGAAGTTCTTTACTTGAAAATATCTACTACTGATTTTAGAAATGACAATTTGAAAATCAGATCTAAGTTAACAGTTTGACGTTCTTTACTTGAAAATAACTAAGTCTTATTTTAGACTAGTGAATTTGTAAATTAAAACTAAGTTATTAGTATGAAGTTCTTCACTAATTTAAAACTAAGTTATTAGTATGAAGTTCTTCACTTGAAAAAAACTACCACTGATTTTAGAAATGACAATTTGAAAATCAGATCTAAGTTAATAGTTTGACGTTCTTTACTTCAAAATAACTAAGCCTTATTTTAGAATACTCAATTAGTAAATCAAGGCTAAGTTATTAGTTTAAAGTTGTTTACTTGAAAATATCTACTTCTGATTTTAGAAATGACAATTTGAAAATCAGATCTAAGTTAATAGTTTGACGTTCTTTACTTTAAAACAACTAAGTCTTATTTTAGTATAGTGAATTTGTAAATTAAAACTATGTTATTAGTATGAAGTTCTTCACTTGAAAAAAACTACCACTTATTTTAGAAATGACAATTTGAAAATCAGATCTAAGTTAATAGTTTGACGTTCTTTACTTCAAAATAACTAAATCTTATTTTAGAATACTCAATTTGTAAATCAAGGCTAAGTTATTAGTTTAAAGTTGTTTACTTGAAAATATCTACTTCCGATTTTAGAAATGACAATTTGAAAATTAGATCTAAGTTAATAGTTTGACGTTCTTTACTTCAAAACAACTAAGTCTTATTTTAGTATAGTGAATTTGTAAACCAAAACTAAGTTATTAGAATGAAATTCTTCACTTGACAAAAACTACCACTGATTTTAGAAATGACAATTTGAAAATCAGATCTAAGTTAATAGTTTGACGTTCTTTACTTCAAAATAACTAAATCTTATTTTAGAATACTCAATTTGTAAATCAAGGCTAAGTTATTAGTTTAAAGTTGTTTACTTGAAAATATCTACTTCTGATTTTAGAAATGACCATTTGAAAATTAGATCTAAGTTAATAGTTTGACGTTCTTTACTTCAAAACAACTAAGTCTTATTTTAGTATAGTGAATTTGTAAACCAAAACTAAGTTATTAGTATGAAGTTCTTCACTTGAAAAAAACTACCACTGATTTTAGAAATGACAATTTGAAAATCAGATCTAAGTTAATAGTTTGACGTTCTTTACTTCAAAATAACTAAGTCTTATTTTAGAATACTCAATTTGTAAATCAAGGCTAAGTTATTAGTTTTAAGTTCTTTACTTGAAAATATCTACTTCTTGTTTAAGAAATGACAATTTGAAAATCAGATCTAAGTTAATAGTTTGACGTTCTTTACTTCTAAATAACTAAGTCTTATTTTAGTATAGTGAATTTGTAATTTAAAACAAAGTTATTAGTTTGAAGTTCTTTACTTGAAAATATTTACTACTGATTTTAGAAATGACAATTTGAAAATCAGATCTAAGTTAACAGTTTGACGTTCTTTACTTTAAAATAACTAAGTCTTATTTTAGACTAGTGAATTTGTAAATTAAAACTAAGTTATTAGTATGAAGTTCTTCACTTGAAAAAAACTACCACTGATTTTAGAAATGACAATTTGAAAATCAGATCGAAGTTAATAGTTTGACGTTCTTTACTTCAAAATAACTAAGTCTTATTTTAGAATACTCAATTTGTAAATCAAGGCTAAGTTATTAGTTTAAAGTTGTTTACTTGAAAATATCTACTTCTGATTTTAGAAATGACAATTTGAAAATCAGATCTAAGTTAATAGTTTGACGTTCTTTACTTCAAAACAACTAAGTCTTATTTTAGTATAGTGAACTTGTAAACCAAAACTAAGTTATTAGTATGAAGTTCTTCACTTGATAAAAACTACCACTGATTTTAGAAATGACAATTTGAAAATCAGATCTAAGTTAATAGTTTGACGTTCTTTACTTGAAAATATCTACTACTGATTTTAGTAATGACAATTTGAAAATCAGATCTAAGTGACGTTCTTTACTTCAAAATAACTAATTCTTATTTTAGAATACTCAATTTGTAAATCAAGGCTAAGTTATTAGTTTAAAGTTCTTTACTTAAAAATATCTACTTCTTGTTTTAGAAATAACAATTTGAAAGTCAGATCTAAGTTAATAGTTTGACGTTCTTTACTTCTAAATAACTAAGTCTTATTTTAGTATAGTGAATTTGTAATTTAAAACAAAGTTATTAGTTTGAAGTTCTTTACTTGAAAATATCTACTACTGATTTTAGAAATGACAATTTGAAAATCAGATCTAAGTTAACAGTTTGACGTTCTTTACTTGAAAATAACTAAGTCTTATTTTAGACTAGTGAATTTGTAAATTAAAACTAAGTTATTAGTATGAAGTTCTTCACTAATTTAAAACTAAGTTATTAGTATGAAGTTCTTCACTTGAAAAAAACTACCACTGATTTTAGAAATGACAATTTGAAAATCAGATCTAAGTTAATAGTTTGACGTTCTTTACTTCAAAATAACTAAGCCTTATTTTAGAATACTCAATTAGTAAATCAAGGCTAATTTATTAGTTTAAAGTTGTTTACTTGAAAATATCTACTTCTGATTTTAGAAATGACAATTTGAAAATCAGATCTAAGTTAATAGTTTGACGTTCTTTACTTTAAAACAACTAAGTCTTATTTTAGTATAGTGAATTTGTAAATTAAAACTATGTTATTAGTATGAAGTTCTTCACTTGAAAAAAACTACCACTTATTTTAGAAATGACAATTTGAAAATCAGATCTAAGTTAATAGTTTGACGTTCTTTACTTCAAAATAACTAAATCTTATTTTAGAATACTCAATTTGTAAATCAAGGCTAAGTTATTAGTTTAAAGTTGTTTACTTGAAAATATCTACTTCTGATTTTAGACATGACAATTTGAAAATTAGATCTAAGTTAATAGTTTGACGTTCTTTACTTCAAAACAACTAGATCTTATTTTAGTATAGTGAATTTGTAAACCAAAACTAAGTTATTAGAATGAAATTCTTCACTTGACAAAAACTACCACTGATTTTAGAAATGACAATTTGAAAATCAGATCTAAGTTAATAGTTTGACGTTCTTTACTTCAAAATAACTAAGTCTTATTTTAAAATACACAATTTGTAAATCAAGGCTAAGTTATTAGTTTAAAGTTCTTTACTTGAAAATATCTACTTCTTGTTTTAGAAATGACAATTTGAAAATCAGATCTAAGTTAATAGTTTGACGTTCTTTACTTCTAAATAACTAAGTCTTTTTTAGTATAGTGAATTTGTAATTTAAAACTAAGTTATTAGTATGAAGTTCTTCACTTGAAAAAAACTACCACTGATTTTAGAAATGACAATTTGAAAATCAGATCTAAGTTAATAGTTTGACGTTCTTTACTTCAAAATAACTAAGTCTTATTTTAGACTAGTGAATTTGTAAATTAGAACTAAGTTATTAGGATGAAGTTCTGCACTTGAAAAAAACTACCACTGATTTTAGAAATGACAATTTGAAAATCAGATCTAAGTTAATAGTTTGACGTTCTTTACTTCAAAACAACTAAGTCTTATTTTAGTATAGTGAATTTGTAAACCAAAACTAAGTTATTAGTATGAAGTTCTTCACTTGAAAAAAACTACCACTGATTTTAGAAATGACAATTTGAAAATCAGTTCTAAGTTAATAGTTTGACGTTCTTTACTTCAAAATAACTAAGTTTTATTTTAGAATACTCAATTTGTAAATCAAGGCTAAGTTATTAGTTTAAAGTTCTTTACTTGAAAATATCTACGTCTTGTTTTAGAAATGACAATTTGAAAATCAGATCTAAGTTAATAGTTTGACGTTCTTTACTTCAAAACAACTAAGTCTTATTTTAGTATAGTGAATTTGTAAACCAAAACTAAGTTATTAGAATGAAATTCTTCACTTGACAAAAACTACCACTGATTTTAGAAATGACAATTTGAAAATCAGATCTAAGTTAATAGTTTGACGTTCTTTACTTCAAAATAACTAAGTCTTATTTTAGAATACTCAATTTGTAAATCAAGACTAAGTTATTAGTTTAAAGTTCTTTACTTGAAAATATCTACGTCTTGTTTTAGAAATGACAATTTGAAAATCAGATCTAAGTTAATAGTTTGACGTTGTTTACTTCAAAATAACCAAGTCATATTTTAGAATACTCAATTTGTAAATCAAGGCTAAGTTATTAGTTTAAAGTTCTTTACTTGAAAATATCTACTTCTTGTTTTAGAAATGACAATTTGAAAATCAAATCTAAGTTAATAGTTTGACGTTCTTTACTTCTAAATAACTAAGTCTTATTTTAGTATAGTGAATTTGTAATTTAAAGCAAAGTTATTAGTTTGAAGTTCTTTACTTGAAAATATCTACTACTGATTTTAGAAATGACAATTTGAAAATAAGATCTAAATTAATAGTTTGACGTTCTTTACTTCTAAATAACTAAGTCTTATTTTAGTATAGTGAATTTGTAATTTAAAACAAAGTTATTAGTTTGAAGTTCTTTACTTGAAAATATCTACTACTGATTTTAGAAATGACAATTTGAAAATCAGATCTAAGTTAACAGTTTGACGTTTTTTACTTTAAAATAACTAAGTCTTATTTTAGACTAGTGAATTTGTAAATTAAAACTAAGTTATTAGTATGAAGTTCTTCACTTGAAAAAAACTACCACTGATTTTAGAAATGACAATTTGAAAATCAGATCTGTAAGATTACAATATCTCAGATAGTAAGCTTGTTGGGTTGCCTATATATTAATTTTGTTTCGTACCATGGTTTCGGGATACTTCGACTCGATCCGTCGAGGGTCTAAAAACTAAGTTAGGAAGGGACGCTTTGTTAAGTTTGAAAGGTAGAACGGTTTGAGAACCCAAAACAAAAAGGTTGTAAAGTCAGTTAAGTTTTAAAACAAATTTAGGTAAGAATTTTCCAATTAAACATAATATTGATATTAATTATATTTGTGTACATGTCATATCAAAATTAGGTGAATTTTGGTAATTAACTTTATTCTTTAGTTTCAATTGTTTAAAACAGGGACACTATTGCATATTATGTTATCAAGGGTTGAGTTGATTATATTTAAACAATTGAAGTAAAATGTTTTAATTATTAGATGGGTTATATTTCGGTAAAGATTGAAGTAATTTTATATTATTAACATTATTAAAAGTTGATTGCAGTATAATTAAAATAGGTGTAATTGGGTAATTTTGGTTGATAATAATTTAAACATATTCATTGTTAGTGGGAATTTTGGATGATGGTTGAAACAATATTTTACTAGTGGTATTTCTTTTTTGTGACCGTTAAATTATTTTAAATAATTGAGTTTAGGGTGCGTGTTCATTTTACGAGCGTTTCAAGGTTACCGTAGGCGGTTTCTTGAGATTGTCCTTTGTGTTAACAAGTGAAATCGACACCGATTAGGGGGTTGGTAAACAGCTGCATTTTGTTTCACAAACCCACATTCGAACTGGAATTTAATATTTTATTACTTTAAAACTATACAAAGGAACCGTGTTTTCTAAAGTATCAAATGTTGCATTTTTAATATAAATTTTAACAACTGAAGAAATGCCATATACAGGGTGATTACTTTGCAGGTGACTTTTATTTGTATGTAAATTGATTGCAATGGTTTTTCTAGTTATTCTAACGATCACAAGTTGAAAATGATTTTAAAGCCCATGACAATTGAGATGCATATTAATAATTATGCTTAATTGAATTGAACATGATTGTAATTTATATTTGAACGATTTGTCTTTTACTCTCGAAGAACTCTAGAAGAAAATTCACAAATCCCTCCGACCCTCCTTGAAATATTAGAGTAGATTGTCTAAATTGTCTAGAAGAAAAATCTAGAAGAATGCCCAAATCCCACCCAGACGAGAGTCAAAACACTCTGAGTCTAAATACATCTTTAAACCCCCCCCCCTCCCCTGAGACTTCAAATCTAAATTACGATCTCTGCTTGGTTTAATTGATTCACATTTGCAGGTGTAATTTTAACTAAAGAAATGGACTTATAGTTTCGACCAACAATAATATAATTATATACAAAGTATAATCTTGACCCAACCGTGCACAATTAAATTATATAAAATATAAACTTTTGACCCCTAAGAATGCAATTTTACATTACTGAAGTTACACAGGATTCCGATATAAAAATAAGTACCGTGATCACCAAATTAAGTAATTATTCAGAGTTGTTAAAATACAGGGTGTTTGGAAATTAATTATGATTTTATCATTGCTTCAGACTTGATCCTCGAACCTAAATTTAAACAGGAAATAAAAGATTTGACATAACCCAAATATATGTAGTTTTATTTGTGTTGTGCGTTTATGATCGTCTCTTGTTTTTGGAGCGGTCATCTGTATTGTTTCAGCTATGTTAACAATTTTGTTTTGTACAACGGAAGAAAGAACGGGTTACTAGATGGCGTGCGGTAGGTAATTACACAACGTGGTGGTTCATGGCTATTTTTCCTTGTCATCGATGAGTAGGTGTTGGCGCTAAATTCAAATTTAGAAGTCGCATCTTACAATTTGGTGCCGTGGTGACCAGGATTCCGAAAAGACTAGTATCCCGATAAGACCAGGATTCCGATGCGACTAGGATTTCTATTTGACCAGGAGTGCCGAGTCGATTGATTCCGATGGTGGTAACCAGGGTTCCGATTCGAAAAGATTCCGATAGTCATATTTTGGTATTGTGGTAACCGAGGATGTCGATACGTACAAAGCAACCGTTAACAGCTGAATACAATTAGTTACCGTGACGAATGATTTCGAGAAGTATGAAGTAATCGTTAAGACAGCTAGGTGCAATTTGGTTTGTGGGAGCAGCATTTCCGAAATTCAAAGCAATGTTTAGAGCAGTTTGGGTTTATTGATGATGATGTTCAATCGAAACAACCGATGAGTGTAAATTAGGGTGAAGTATCTTAATTTGTTATGTTTTAGATAGTTTCGTTTGTGTTTGAAAAACTGAGCAAGGATGTCTAAACAAATTTTAAAAGGCAGTGGAAAGAAAGGTAGTTGTAGCAAGGAATCAACTGACCAGACGGTAATGGAAAAGTTAGATTTACTGATGGAGATGGTAACGGACCAGAAAAAGGAGATGGTTGAGATGAGAAAGCGAGAAAGGAACTTGACGAACTTGATCAATGAGATGAGAGAGGATAGGGTTAATATTCGAACAAGTTTGGAGGACAATGTACCGGTGAGTCCTGTTCTTGCAAATTTAGTTAGTAATGATAATTACAATTCGGTTAATTCTGTGATAAATGAGGGAAATTTGATTGGGAGCAATAATGTGAGCAAGGATGTGTCTTCGGAAATAGATTGGAGGGAATTAGCTTTAGGATGTATGGCTTCACCATATAATATCATTACGACTGTGAAACCGTTTTTTAAAGGGGGAATAGAGAATCCGTGCCTATTTTTAGAAAAGTTTGAGGAATTTTGGGGTAAAAGAAAGATAATAGGGGATAATAAATTATTAGCAGTGCTATCAACAATGAAGCATGGTGCAGAGGTATGGGCTAAAATAAATAAGAGAAACTGGGATGATTACGATAAGTTTAAGGCCGATTTTCTGAGTTACTTCTGGAGTACTGGAAAACAAATGAATTGTTTAAAACGTGTCATGGGAATGAAGTTTGACCATAGGAAACCTCTAGGTATGAGCGCTTATTTTGGGATGCAAATAGCAGAGATCAGAACGCTAGATATGATCGATACAGAAGAAGTTGTGATAGATGCCATAATGAAACAATTTCCAAGGGAAATTCGAACAGCCTGGCGAGTGAGTCGAAGGAAAACAACAGAGGAGGCACTCGAACTCCTAACCCAAGAAGAAGAGGAAGAAAATAAGGAAAAACAAAAACTATATTATCAGAGACCGAGACAGTTAACGAGCAATAATCGTAACATTCGACAGCTAATGGCGATTGAGGGATCAAATAACGAAAACCAGAGAATGCAAGGTCACTATTCGGGAAACGAGTAAACACTGTACAGAAAAGGGTTGTACAGTTGGTAAAAGAAGAAAATATCCCTTTACCGTTCCAATTTAAAAATTTTATTGAAGAAGGTGCATTGGTAAAATTCAAGAATGGGGACGAGCCACAATTTGAAGGTATTAGCAGAATTTTAGAACAACAGCAATTAAATGATCATGAACTTAAAGTTAAATATGGGAAAGGTTTTAAAATTTTAGCTAAGCAAGGTTGGAAAAATAAAAATTGTTTGGGAAAACGAAATACGGGGATTCGAAATGCTTTATCGATGTGTGAGAATAGGGAAATTAATTCTAAAGGATTACCACATATTATGTTAATTTGTCAGGGGATTAAAATGTTAGCATTATTAGATAGTGGGTGTGAGCTAACTTGTATCGAAGAATCTTACTTTAATGAAATTAGATCAAAGGGAAATTTGTCAATTTTACCAGTTACTTGTACTCAACTTAGAATGGCTACGGGACAACAAAGTCAGCGAATTAGGATTCAAACGTTATTAGAATTCAATATTGAGGGAGTTCAAGGTAGTTCATTTCAGGTAGCACTTGTTGTTAAAGGTTTAATTAGACCTGTAATTTTGGGGGTTGACTGGATTGATCAGGTCAAAGGCATTATTAATTTTGATGATGGGAATTATCATTTTGAATTAGAAAAGAGGAGACAGAAAGTTAAATTTATAACAGAGATTGTTGAGGAAAGAAAAATTGAGGTCAATGTTGTAGGGATAACGTTAGGTGATTCAATTGGTAACTATAGTAGCAAGGTATTGAAAGGAGTTGTCACTGAAATGGCATTGAAAAGTAAAGCGTTAGAGTCAAATTTAAACGATGTGGGGACGAAACAATTATTTAAATTATTACTAGAATTTCGATCAAGCTTTAGTAGTATTCCGGGACGTACATCGAAGTACACACACGTTATCAAAATGCACGACGAAACACCTTTTGTTCGGAAACCTTATCCAATACAACATCAGCTGCGACTCGAGGTTAGAAAAACCATAGATGAGATGCTAGAGATGGGTGTAATTAAAAGAGAAGCATCCGATTTTGCTAGTCCGATGACTGTGGTAAAGAAGAAAGATGGTGGTGTAAGAATCTGTTTAGATGCCAGATGGTTAAACCAACAGATGATTGCTGATACCGAAGCACCTCGAACACCAGAAGACATTTTCCAATCATTTAAAAGGGTGAGATTTATGACAACGATAGACCTCAGATCTTCGTTTTGGCAAATTCCACTAGATTCAAAGAGTACGAGATACACAGCATTTCTCTTTGAAGGAAAATCATATACGTATCAGGTTCTTCCATTTGATTTGAAAACTTCGGTAGGAACATTCACGAGGGCAATGGATGTTATCTTAGGTCCAGAAGTGAGAGAGTTTACAATAAATTATATCGATGATTTACTTATTGTATCGGAAACTTTTTGTGAACATTTAGCACATATTAGGATGGTACTTCAAAGAATTGCAGATGCAGGAATGACCATTAATATTGAAAAAACATGTTTCTTTAAAGAAGAAGTAAAATTTCTAGGACACATTTTATCAATAAGAGGTATAACTACTGATCCAGAAAAGATAGCATCGATCCAAAATTTTCCTCAGCCTCATAATGTTAAGACGTTACGTGGATTTTTGGGTTTATGTAAATATTACCGAAGATTTGCAGCTACATACAGCGAAGCCACTACACCACTTATAAAATTACTAAAGAAAGATAGTAAATGGAGTTGGGGAGAGAGAGAGCAAAGAGCTTTCGAAGAAATAAAGAAATTATTTCTGAGCACTGTTATGCTAAGATTTCCCGATTTTTCAAAAGTCTTTTATCTCCAAACGGACGCTTCAAATTTGGCTTTAGGCACGGTTATTTATCAGATTTTAGATGATGGGGTAGAACATGGGGTATTAGGATTTGCGAGTAGGATTTTACATGGGCCAGAATTAGCATATACGGTTACAGAAAAAGAATTATTAGCAATTATTTTCGGTTTACAGAAATTTAGGACAATTTTGTTGGGACATAAAGTAATTATTAGGACAGATCATTATGCATTAAAATTTCTTAAGCAGTGTAAGTTATTGAATGACAGGTTAACAAGATGGTCATTAATTTTAAGCGAATTTGATTTTGAAATTGAACATGTTAAAGGTTGCAATAATGTAGTACCAGATATACTTTCCAGGTTTCCAATATCAGGTAGTTCTCATTTAGTTGGGTTTAAAAATCAGCCGATAGTAGCTTGTGTTGGGAAGTCGGTTAATTTAGCTTTATTCGAAGTTGATAGTTGGGGAGAACTAGAAATTTCTTTTAAGAGTTTGAGGGAAGCGCAACTTGCAGATAAACATTTAGGGCCTATTTTTATGAGTTTATTGAATGGGGACGACAATATAAGGAATAAAGATTACTGTATAATTAAGGACATTTTGGTTTATCGATGTGAAAATGATTTAGGAGGTAAATTAGTGGTGCCGGAGGTATTTTCAGAACAGGTAATAGAAAATGTACATCAACTTTTTGGTCATTTTGGTATTACTAAGATTGTACAGGTTTTGAGGAAGCAGTTTCATTTTAGAAAGATGTTCGATAAGGTTAAGAGATTAGTTAGATCATGCGATATTTGTCAAAAGGTTAAGCATCCAAAGAGAAGGTTAGTTGGGACAATGCATCCAGTTATAGCAGATAATGTGGGAGATTTAGTTACAGTAGATTATTATGGACCATTGCCTGTCAGTAAGGGGAATGTTGTGTACATTTTTGTGGTAATCGATTCATTTTCAAAGTTTGTTAAATTGTATCCGTTAAGACGTGCAAGAGCACAAGAATCAGCTTTAAAGATTGTTAAAGATTTTTCAAAATTCATAAAACCTAAAGTAATTCTTAGTGACCACGGAACACAATTTATCTCACAGAAATGGAAACAAATTTTAGAGTTGCATGGTATACGTCACACGTTTTCATCAATACGTCATCCAGGTTCGAATCCGACTGAGAGGGTAATGCGTGAATTAGGTAGACTTTTTAGGACATATTGTCAAACGTCACATTCGGGGTGGGCTAATCATTTACAGAACATTGAGACACTTTTCAACGTAACACCACACAGATCAACGGGGTTTTCACCATTCGAGATTTTACACGGGCAGAATCCTCCGAACGTTTTGTCTAGGTTAGTTGGGAGATTTATTCCTAGGGTGATGGGAAAAACGGTAGATCAGATTAGATGTGAAGCTAGGAGCAATTTGATTAAAGCAGGAGAAGAAAGGAAGAAGTATTTTAAGACCTACAATGATGAGTTGGAGATAGGTGATTTAGTTTTGTTGAGGGAGAGTCCTATTTCTGAGGCTGCGTACAATATTGTTGGGAAATTTTGTAGTTTATATTCGGGACCTTACAAAGTTACACAACGACCACATCCGAACGTGTATACAATTAATTATGAGGATGGTAGTTTTAAAGGGAATTATAATATCAATAATTTGAAGTTTTATTATAGTAGGTTAGGAATTAGATAAATAGGATTGTGTGAGTTTTGTTATTCAAGTTAAGGATGAGAAATTGAATTTTAGTAGTAATGAGGTGTAATATTTGAGGACGAGATACTGCTGGAGTTTATGTTTTAGTGACCTAACATGGTACACAAAGGAGACGATGAGGTCAATTTGGTATCATTGTTTGGAATAACAAGAACGAAGGACAAGGTAGAAAATGGTAGTAAAAGGGTTTTTCTTTTGCATGATAGCTTATTTTATTTGTGGTTTTGGTTTTAAAATTTTGGGGTAAGGTTTATTTTATCTGTAAATTTGTGTTAGTTAAGTTATGTGCTTCATATTACTTGTAAATGGTACCATATTTATTTAATTTTAGTAATATTAATAGTATTAGTTAAATTTAAGTGGTGTTCGTAATTTTAGTTAATTTTGTTTTATGTTTGTTTTGTTATCGATTTTGTTAAATTTTGTTAAAAGGAAAAGATGGTATGTCAACATTTGGTTCTAAGGCGAATATTTTGGTAGTTTTGATTCGTCTAGCTGCTATTTAGTTTCATATTTTAAAATTTTGGTGTTGGTGGCATCGTAGTTATGCTTTATTAATCATATGCAGTAGTTTATTTGCTTATACTAAATAGTAGTTGCCTTCTGCTATGAACTATCTACACAAGGTAGAGACTGAAGCAATGTTGAAATTGTAGGGGAAATAGGGGTAACCCGGTGTAGTAGATTTTGTTACGTAAAGTTAGGAAATAACATGGTGATGGTAGTCAGGAAAGCTTTATGTCAGTACACTTTATGCACTCACATAAAACTTTGGGGACGAATCTGTAAGATTACAATATCTCAGATAGTAAGCTTGTTGGGTTGCCTATATATTAATTTTGTTTCGTACCATGGTTTCGGGATACTTCGACTCGATCCGTCGAGGGTCTAAAAACTAAGTTAGGAAGGGACGCTTTGTTAAGTTTGAAAGGTAGAACGGTTTGAGAACCCAAAACAAAAAGGTTGTAAAGTCAGTTAAGTTTTAAAACAAATTTAGGTAAGAATTTTCCAATTAAACATAATATTGATATTAATTATATTTGTGTACATGTCATATCAAAATTAGGTGAATTTTGGTAATTAACTTTATTCTTTAGTTTCAATTGTTTAAAACAGGGACACTATTGCATATTATGTTATCAAGGGTTGAGTTGATTATATTTAAACAATTGAAGTAAAATGTTTTAATTATTAGATGGGTTATATTTCGGTAAAGATTGAAGTAATTTTATATTATTAACATTATTAAAAGTTGATTGCAGTATAATTAAAATAGGTGTAATTGGGTAATTTTGGTTGATAATAATTTAAACATATTCATTGTTAGTGGGAATTTTGGATGATGGTTGAAACAATATTTTACTAGTGGTATTTCTTTTTTGTGACCGTTAAATTATTTTAAATAATTGAGTTTAGGGTGCGTGTTCATTTTACGAGCGTTTCAAGGTTACCGTAGGCGGTTTCTTGAGATTGTCCTTTGTGTTAACAAGTGAAATCGACACCGATTAGGGGGTTGGTAAACAGCTGCATTTTGTTTCACAAACCCACATTCGAACTGGAATTTAATATTTTATTACTTTAAAACTATACAAAGGAACCGTGTTTTCTAAAGTATCAAATGTTGCATTTTTAATATAAATTTTAACAACTGAAGAAATGCCATATACAGGGTGATTACTTTGCAGGTGACTTTTATTTGTATGTAAATTGATTGCAATGGTTTTTCTAGTTATTCTAACGATCACAAGTTGAAAATGATTTTAAAGCCCATGACAATTGAGATGCATATTAATAATTATGCTTAATTGAATTGAACATGATTGTAATTTATATTTGAACGATTTGTCTTTTACTCTCGAAGAACTCTAGAAGAAAATTCACAAATCCCTCCGACCCTCCTTGAAATATTAGAGTAGATTGTCTAAATTGTCTAGAAGAAAAATCTAGAAGAATGCCCAAATCCCACCCAGACGAGAGTCAAAACACTCTGAGTCTAAATACATCTTTAAACCCCCCCCCCCCCCCCTGAGACTTCAAATCTAAATTACGATCTCTGCTTGGTTTAATTGATTCACATTTGCAGGTGTAATTTTAACTAAAGAAATGGACTTATAGTTTCGACCAACAATAATATAATTATATACAAAGTATAATCTTGACCCAACCGTGCACAATTAAATTATATAAAATATAAACTTTTGACCCCTAAGAATGCAATTTTACATTACTGAAGTTACACAGGATTCCGATATAAAAATAAGTACCGTGATCACCAAATTAAGTAATTATTCAGAGTTGTTAAAATACAGGGTGTTTGGAAATTAATTATGATTTTATCATTGCTTCAGACTTGATCCTCGAACCTAAATTTAAACAGGAAATAAAAGATTTGACATAACCCAAATATATGTAGTTTTATTTGTGTTGTGCGTTTATGATCGTCTCTTGTTTTTGGAGCGGTCATCTGTATTGTTTCAGCTATGTTAACAATTTTGTTTTGTACAACGGAAGAAAGAACGGGTTACTAGATGGCGTGCGGTAGGTAATTACACAACGTGGTGGTTCATGGCTATTTTTCCTTGTCATCGATGAGTAGGTGTTGGCGCTAAATTCAAATTTAGAAGTCGCATCTTACAGATCTAAGTTAATAGTTTGACATTCTTTACTTCAAAATAACCAAATCTTATTTTAGAATACTCAATTTGTAAATCAAGGCTAAGTTATTAGTTTAAAGTTGTTTACTTGAAAATATCTACTTCTGATTTTAGAAATGACAATTTGAAAATCAGATCTAAGTTAATAGTTTGACGTTCTTTACTTCAAAACAACTAAGTCTTATTTTAGTATAGTGAATTTGTAAACCAAAACTAAGTTATTAGAATGAAATTCTTCACTTGACAAAAACTACCACTGATTTTAGAAATGACAATTTGAAAATCAGATCTAAGTTAATAGTTTGACGTTCTTTACTTCAAAATAACTAAGTCTTATTTTAGAATACTCAATTTGTAAATCAAGGCTAAGTTATTAGTTTAAAGTTCTTTACTAGAAAATATCTACTTCTTGTTTTAGAAATGACAATTTGAAAATCAGATCTAAGTTAATAGTTTGACGTTCTTTACTTCTAAATAACTAAGTCTTATTTTAGTATAGTGAATTTGTAATTTAAAACTAAGTTATTAGTATGAAGTTCTTCACTTTAAAAATACTACCACTGATTTTAGAAATGACAATTTGAAAATCAGATCTAAGTTAATAGTTTGACGTTCTTTACTTCAAAATAACTAAGTCTTATTTTAGAATACTCAATTTGTAAATCAAGGCTAAGTTATTAGTTTAAAGTTCTTTACTTGAAAATATCCTCTTCTTGTTTTAGAAATGACAATTTGAAAATCAGATCTAAGTTAATAGTTTGACGTTCTTTACTTCTAAATAACTAAGTCTTATTTTAGACTAGTGAATTTGTAAGTTAAAACTAAGTTATTAGGATAAAGTTCTGCACTTGAAAAAAACTACCACTGATTTTAGAAATGACAATTTGAAAATCAGATCTAAGTTAATAGTTTGACGTTCTTTACTTCAAAACAACTAAGTCTTATTTTAGTATAGTGAATTTGTAAATTAAAACTAAGTTTTTAGTATGAAGTTCTTCACTTGAAAAAAACTACCACTGATTTTAGAAATGACAATTTGAAAATCAGATCTAAGTTATTAGTTTGACGTTCTTAACTTCAAAATAGATAAATCTAATTTTAGAATACTGTATTTGTAAATCAAAACTAAGTTATTAGTTTGAAGTACTTTACTTAAAAATATCTAAGTCTGATTTTAGAAATGACATTTTGAAAATCAGATCTAAGTTAATAGTTTGACGTTCTTTACTACAAAATAACTAAGTCTTATTTTAGAATAGTGAATTTGTAAATCAGAACTTAGTTATTAGTTTGATGTTTTTTACATTGAAATAACTAATACGGATTTTTGTAATGTATATTTGAAAATCAAAGCTAAGGTTATAGTTTGAAGTTCTTTACTTGAAAATATCTACTGCTGATTTTAGAAATGACAATTTGAAAATCAGATCTAAGTTAATAGTTTGACGTTCTTTACTTCAAAATAGATAAGTCTTATTTTAGAATGCTGTAATTTTGAAAATCGCCACTAAGTTGTTAGTTTGAAGTTTTTTATTTGAAAATATCTGCTTCAGATTTTAGAACTGACAAGTTGAAAATTAGATCTAAGTTAATAGTTTGACGTTCTTTACTTCAAACCAACTAAGTCTTATTTTAGTATAGTGAATTTGTAAATCAAAACTAAGTTATTAGTATGAAGTTCTTTACCTTGATAAAAACTACTACTGATTTTAGAAATGACAATTTGAAAATCAGATCTAAGTTAATAGTTTGACGTTCTTTACTTCAAAATAACTATGTTTTATTTTAGAATAGAGAATTTGTAAATTAAAACTAAGTTATTAGTTTGAAGTTCTTTACTTTGAAATATCCACTTCTTTTTTAAGAAATGACAATTTGAAAATCAGATCTAAGTTAATAGAATGACGTTCTTTACTTCAAAATAGATAAGTCTTATTTTAGAATACCGTATTTGTAAATCAAAACTAAGTTGTTAGTTTAAAGTACTTTATTTGAAAATATCTGCTTCAGATTTTAGAAATGACAATTTGAAAATCAGATCTAAGTTAATAGTTTGACGTTCTTTACTTCAAACCTACTAAGTATTATTTTAGTATAGTGAATTTGTAAATCAAAACTAAGTTATTAGTATGAAGTTTTTTACTTGATAAAAACTACTACTGATTTTAGAAATGATAATTTGAAAATCAGATCTAAGTTAATAGTTTGACGTTTTTTACTTCAAAATAACTAAGTCTTATTTTAGACTAGTAAATTTGTAAATCAAAACTAAGTTATTAGTTTAAAGTTTTTTATTTCAAATTTACTAATTCGGATCTTAGTAAAGTAAATATCGAAATCAAATCTAAGGTTGTAGTTTGAAGTTCTTTACTTGAAAATATCTACTTCTGATTTTAAAAATGATAATTTGAAAATCAGATCTAAGTTAATAGTTTGACGTTCTTTACTTCAAAATAACTAAGTCTTATTTCACACTAGTAAATTTGTAAATCAAAACTAAGTTATAAGTTTGAAGTTATTTACTTGAAAATATCTACTACTGATCTTAGAAATGACAATTTGAAAATCAGAGCTAAGTTAATAGTTTGACGTTCTTTACTTCAAAATAACTAAGTCTTATTTTAGAATACGCAATTTGTAAATCAAGGCTAAGTTATTAGTTTAAAGTTCTTTACTTGAAAATATCTACTTCTTGTTTTAGAAATTACAATTTGAAAATCAGATCTAAGTTAATAGTTTGACGTTCTTTACTTCAAAACAACTAAGTCTTATTTTAGTATAGTGAATTTGTAAATTAAAACTAAGTTATTAGTATGAAGTTCTTCACTTGAAAAAAACTACCACTGATTTTAGAAATGACAATTTGAAAATCAGATCTAAGTTATTAGTTTGACGTTCTTAACTTCAAAATAGATAAATCTAATTTTAGAATACTGTATTTGTAAATCAAAACTAACTTATTAGTTTGAAGTACTTTACTTAAAAATATCTAAGTCTGATTTTAGAAATGACAATTTGAAAATCAGATCTAAGTTAATAGTTTGACGTTCTTTACTACAAAATAACTAAGTCTTATTTTAGAATAGTGAATTTGTAAATCAGAACTTAGTTATTAGTTTGATGTTTTTTACATTGAAATAACTAATACGGATTTTTGTAATGTATATTTGAAAATCAAAGCTAAGGTTATAGTTTGAAGTTCTTTACTTGAAAATATCTACTGCTGATTTTAGAAATGGCAATTTGAAAATCAGATCTAAGTTAATAGTTTGACGTTCTTTACTTCAAAATAGATAAGTCTTATTTTAGAATGCTGTATTTGTAAATCGCCACTAAGTTGTTAGTTTGAAGTTTTTTATTTGAAAATATCTGCTTCAGATTTTAGAACTGACAAGTTGAAAATTAGATCTAAGTTAATAGTTTGACGTTCTTTACTTCAAACCAACTAAGTCTTATTTTAGTATAGTGAATTTGTAAATCAAAACTAAGTTATTAGTATGAAGTTCTTTACTTGATAAAAACTACTACTGATTTTAGAAATGACAATTTGAAAATCAGATCTAAGTTAATAGTTTGACGTTCTTTACTTCAAAATAACTATGTTTTATTTTAGAATAGAGAATTTGTAAATTAAAACTAAGTTATTAGTTTGAAGTTCTTTACTTTGAAATTTCCACTTCTTTTTTAAGAAATGACAACTTGAAAATCAGATCTAAGTTAATAGAATGACGTTCTTTACTTCAAAATAGATAAGTCTTATTTTAGAATACCGTATTTGTAAATCAAAACTAAGTTGTTAGTTTAAAGTACTTTATTTGAAAATATCTGCTTCAGATTTTAGAAATGACAATTTGAAAATCAGATCTAAGTAAATAGTTTGACGTTCTTTACTTCAAACCTACTAAGTATTATTTTAGTATAGTGAATTTGTAAATCAAAACTAAGTTATTAGTATGAAGTTTTTTACTTGATAAAAACTACTACTGATTTTAGAAATGATAATTTGAAAATCAGATCTAAGTTAATAGTTTGACGTTCTTTACTTCAAAATAACTAAGTCTTATTTTAGACTAGTAAATTTGTAAATCAAAACTAAGTTATTAGTTTATAGTTTTTTATTTCAAATTTACTAATTCGGATCTTAGTAAAGTAAATATCGAAATCAAATCTAAGGTTGTAGTTTGAAGTTCTTTACTTGAAAATATCTACTTCTGATTTTAAAAATGATAATTTGAAAATCAGATCTAAGTTAATAGTTTGACGTTCTTTACTTCAAAATAACTAAGTCTTATTTCACACTAGTAAATTTGTAAATCAAAACTAAGTTATAAGTTTGAAGTTATTTACTTGAAAATATCCACTACTGATCTTAGAAATTACAATTTGAAAATCAGAGCTAAGTTAATAGTTTGACGTTCTTTACTTCAATATAACTAAGTCTTATTTTAGTATAGTGAATTTGTAAACCAAAACTAAGTTATTAGTATGAAGTTCTTCACTTGAAAAAAACTACCACTGATTTTAGAAATGACAATTTGAAAATCAGATCTAAGTTAATAGTTTGACGTTCTTTACTTCAAAATAACTAAGTCTTATTTTAGAATACTCAATTTGTAAATCAAGGCTAAGTTATTAGTTTAAAGTTGTTTACTTGAAAATATCTACTTCTGATTTTAGAAATGACAATTTGAAAATCAGATCTAAGTTAATAGTTTGACGTTCTTTACTTTAAAACAACTAAGTCTTATTTTAGTATAGTGAATTTGTAAATTAAAACTAAGTTATTAGTATGAAGTTCTTCACTTGAAAAAAACTACCACTTATTTTAGAAATGACAATTTGAAAATCAGATCTAAGTTAATAGTTTGACGTTCTTTACTTCAAAATAACTAAATCTTATTTTAGAATACTCAATTTGTAAATCAAGGCTAAGTTATTAGTTTAAAGTTGTTTACTTGAAAATATCTACTTCTGATTTTAGAAATGACAATTTGAAAATTAGATCTAAGTTAATAGTTTGACGTTCTTTACTTCAAAACAACTAAGTCTTATTTTAGTATAGTGAATTTGTAAACCAAAACTAAGTTATTAGAATGAAATTCTTCACTTGACAAAAACTACCACTGATTTTAGAAATGACAATTTGAAAATCAGATCTAAGTTAATAGTTTGACGTTCTTTACTTCAAAATAACTAAGTCTTATTTTAAAATACACAATTTGTAAATCAAGGCTAAGTTATTAGTTTAAAGTTCTTTACTTGAAAATATCTACTTCTTGTTTTAGAAATGACAATTTGAAAATCAGATCTAAGTTAATAGTTTGACGTTCTTTACTTTTAAATAACTAAGTCTTATTTTAGTATAGTGAATTTGTAATTTAAAACTAAGTTATTAGTATGAAGTTCTTCACTTGAAAAAAACTACCACTGATTTTAGAAATGACAATTTGAAAATCAGATCTAAGTTAATAGTTTGACGTTCTTTACTTCAAAATAACTAAGTCTTATTTTAGACTAGTGAATTTGTAAATTAGAACTAAGTTATTAGGATGAAGTTCTGCTCTTGAAAAAAACTACCACTGATTTTAGAAATGACAATTTGAAAATCAGATCTAAGTTAATAGTTTGACGTTCTTTACTTCAAAACAACTAAGTCTTATTTTAGTATAGTGAATTTGTAAACCAAAACTAAGTTATTAGTATGAAGATCTTCACTTGAAAAAAACTACCACTGATTTTAGAAATGACAATTTGAAAATCAGTTCTAAGTTAATAGTTTGACGTTCTTTACTTCAAAATAACTAAGTCTTATTTTAGAATACTCAATTTGTAAATCAAGACTAAGTTATTAGTTTAAAGTTCTTTACTTGAAAATATCTACGTCTTGTTTTAGAAATGACAATTTGAAAATCAGATCTAAGTTAATAGTTTGACGTTGTTTACTTCTAAATAACCAAGTCATATTTTAGAATACTCAATTTGTAAATCAAGGCTAAGTTATTAGTTTAAAGTTCTTTACTTGAAAATATCTACTTCTTGTTTTAGAAATGACAATTTGAAAATCAAATCTAAGTTAATAGTTTGACGTTCTTTACTTCTAAATAACTAAGTCTTCTTTTACTATAGTGAATTTGTAATTTAAAGCAAAGTTATTAGTTTGAAGTTCTTTACTTGAAAATATCTACTACTGATTTTAGAAATGACAATTTGAAAATCAGATCTAAATTAATAGTTTGACGTTCTTTACTTCTAAATAACTAAGTCTTATTTTAGTATAGTGAATTTGTAATTTAAAACAAAGTTATTAGTTTGAAGTTCTTTACTTGAAAATATCTACTACTGATTTTAGAAATGACAATTTGAAAATCAGATCTAAGTTAACAGTTTGACGTTTTTTACTTTAAAATAACTAAGTCTTATTTTAGACTAGTGAATTTGTAAATTAAAACTAAGTTATTAGTATGTAGTTCTTCACTTGAAAAAAACTACCACTGATTTTAGAAATGACAATTTGAAAATCAGATCTACGTTAATAGTTTGACATTCTTTACTTCAAAATAACCAAATCTTATTTTAGAATACTCAATTTGTAAATCAAGGCTAAGTTATTAGTTTAAAGTTGTTTACTTGAAAATATCTACTTCTGATTTTAGAAATGACAATTTGAAAATCAGATCTAAGTTAATAGTTTGACGTTCTTTACTTCAAAACAACTAAGTCTTATTTTAGTATAGTGAATTTGTAAACTAAAACTAAGTTATTAGAATGAAATTCTTCACTTGACAAAAACTACCACTGATTTTAGAAATGACAATTTGAAAATCAGATCTAAGTTAATAGTTTGACGTTCTTTACTTCAAAATAACTAAGTCTTATTTTAGAATACTCAATTTGTAAATCAAGGCTAAGTTATTAGTTTAAAGTTCTTTACTTGAAAATATCTACTTCTTGTTTTAGAAATGACAATTTGAAAATCAGATCTAAGTTAATAGTTTGACGTTCTTTACTTCTAAATAACTAAGTCTTATTTTAGTATAGTGAATTTGTAATTTAAAACTAAGTTATTAGTATGAAGTTCTTCACTTGAAAAAAACTACCACTGATTTTAGAAATGACAATTTGAAAATCAGATCTAAGTTAATAGTTTGACGTTCTTTACTTCAAAATAACTAAGTCTTATTTTAGACTAGTGAATTTGTAAATTAAAACTAAGTTATTAGGATGAAGTTCTGCACTTGAAAAAAACTACCACTGATTTTAGAAATGACAATTTGAAAATCAGATCTAAGTTAATAGTTTGACGTTCTTTACTTCAAAACAACTAAGTCTTATTTTAGTATAGTGAATTTGTAAACCAAAGCTAAGTTATTAGTATGAAGTTCTTCACTTGAAAAAAACTACCACTGATTTTAGAAATGACAATTTGAAAATCAGTTCTAAGTTAATAGTTTGACGTTCTTTACTTCAAAATAACTAAGTTTTATTTTAGAATACTCAATTTGTAAATCAAGGCTAAGTTATTAGTTTAAAGTTCTTTACTTGAAAATATCTACGTCTTGTTTTAGAAATGACAATTTGAAAATCAGATCTAAGTTAATAGTTTGACGTTGTTTACTTCAAAATAACCAAGTCATATTTTAGAATACTCAATTTGTAAATCAAAGCTAAGTTATTAGTTTAAAGTTCTTTACTTGAAAATATCTACTTCTTGTTTTAGAAATGACAATTTGAAAATCAGATCTAAGTTAATAGTTTGACGTTCTTTACTTCTAAATAACTAAGTCTTATTTTAGTATAGTGAATTTGTAATTTAAAACAAAGTTATTAGTTTGAAGTTCTTTAATTGAAAATATCTACTACTGATTTTAGAAATGACAATTTGAAAATCAGATCTAAGTTAACAGTTTGACGTTTTTTACTTTAAAATAACTAAGTCTTATTTTAGACTAGTGAATTTGTAAATTAAAACTAAGTTATTAGTATGAAGTTTTTCACTTGAAAAAAACTACCACTGATTTTAGAAATGACAATTTGAAAATCAGATCTAAGTTAATAGTTTGACGTTCTTTACTTCAAAATAACCAAATCTTATTTTAGAATACTCAATTTGTAAATCAAGGCTAAGTTATTAGTTTAAAGTTGTTTACTTGAAAATATCTACTTCTGATTTTAGAAATGACAATTTGAAAATCAGATCTAAGTTAATAGTTTGACGTTCTTTACTTCAAAATAACTAAGTCTTATTTTAGAATACTCAATTTGTAAATCAAGGCTAAGTTATTAGTTTAAAGTTCTTTACTTGAAATTATCTACTTCTTGTTTTAGAAATGACAACTAGTGGCTAACCAGGGGATAAATTAACTGGAGTTGTTCTTTTTTTTTTTCTTTTTTTTTTGGGGGAGGCAGAACAATAAGAGTAAAGTTTTTTAGTACTGCGAATCGGATTGCGACGGCCGATAGGTATGGCGGTCGTGATGATACTGGTTTATTAGAGACACAAATTGAATGAAGAAACGACGGGTCGAAGCATCTCAAAGCCGGCAGTTAATATTTTGACTCGTTCGAATTACGCACGTAATATTCTTGACGTCTTAAAAAAGGTTTGAATAATAAACCAATTGTTCCTGACCTTCGAAAGTCGGCAGTTAACATTTTGACTCGTTCGAATTACGCACGTTATACTCCTGACGTTTTGAAAAAGGCTCGAATAATAAACCAATTGTTCCTGACCTCTGAAAGTCGGCAGTTAACATTTTGACTCGTTCGAATTTCGCACGTTATATTCTTGACGTTTTAAAAAAGGCTTGAATAATAAACCAATTGTTCCTGACCTCCGAAAGTCGACAGTTAACATTTTGACTCGTTCGAATTGCACGCGATTTATTCTTGACGTTTTTAAAAATGCTCGAATAATAAACCAATTATTCCTGACTTCCCAAAGCCGGCATTTAATATTTCGACTCGTTCGAATTACGCACAATTAAATCCTGACGTTTTATTAAAGATGGATCCAACTTTTACGTATAGTTTCGCTAAAAAAATAACATAAACTAACACTAACCTACTGGTAGACCCATGCCTTCGCGTGGATTAAGGATTTACGTACAGTTTCGCTAAAGAAATAACATAAACTAACACTAACCTACCGGCAGACCCATGTCTTCGCGTGGATTAAGGATTTACGTACAGTTTCGCTAAAGAAATAACATAAACTAACACTAACCTCCCGGCAGACCCATGCCTTCGCGTGGATTAAGGATTTACGTACAGTTTCGCTAAAGAAATAACATGAACTAACACTAACCTCCCGCAGACCCATGCCTTCGCGTGGATTAAGGATTTACGTACAGTTTTGCTAAAGAAATAACATAAACTAACACTAACCTCCCGGCAGACCCATGCCTTCGCGTGGATTAAGGATTTACGTACAGTTTCGCTAAAAAAATAACATAAAATAACACTAACCTCCCGGCAGACCCATGCCTTCGCGTGGATTAAGGAATTACGTACAATTTTGCTAAAGAAATAACATAAACTAACACTAACCTCCCGGCAGACCCATGCCTTCGCGTGGATTAAGGATTTACGTACAGTTTCGCTAAAGAAATAACATAAAATAACACTAACCTCCCGGCAGACCCTTGCCTTCGCGTGGATTAAGGAATTACGTACAATTTTGCTAAAGAAATAACATAAACTAACACTAACCTACCGGTAGACCTACGTCTTCGCGTGGATTAAGGATTTACGTACAGATTCGCTAAAGAAATAACATAAACTAACACTAACCTCCCGGCAGACCCATTCCTTCGCGTGGATTAAGGATTTACGTACAGTTTTGCTAAAGAAATAACATAAACTAACACTAACCTCCCGGCAGACCTATGTCTTCGCGTGGATTAAGGATTTTCGTAAAATTTCGCTAAAGATATGACATAAATTAATACAAACAATTTTTAAAGAAATAACATAAACTAACACTAACCTCGCGGCAGACCCATGTCTTCGCGTGGATTAAGGATTTACGTACAGTTTCGCTATAGAAATAACATAAACTAACACTAACCTCCCGGCAGACCCATGCCTTCGCGTAGATTAAGGATTTAATTTTTGCTAAATTAAATTATATAAAATTATTAGAAATCGTATAGTGGCTCACCAGTAGAAGATTTATAAAGTAGTTTTTTTTTTTCGAGGGGAGCCAGACAATAAAAGGCGAGGTTTTTTTACTGCGATTTGGCTTGTGTCGGCGGACAGCTATAGCGGTCGAATGATGAATGGTTTTTAAAAAAAACAAATTGAATGACGAAACGATCGATCGAGACATCTCAAAGGGTTAAAATTTTCACTCGTTCGAATTACGCGCTATTTATTTTTGACGTTGTAAAAAAGGCTCGCATAATAAACCAGTTGTTCTTGACCTCCCAAAGCCCACATTTAATATTTTGACTCGATTGTATTACGCACATAATATTTTAACGTTTTAAAAAAGGTTTGAATAATAAAATAATTTAAAAATAAAAATATTACTATCAGATTACTTTTTTTTATCATTGTTTCGAAACAAATCGCTGTTTAATGAAAATAAAATTTAAAGAATTTTTCAAAAATCTCAGTTTATCGTTAGTTTTAAATTAACGCGGTAGTCGCGTGTTTAAAATGTCGAACGGCGGCCGATCAAACACGACGTGAAAATTTATTAAATATCGCCATCTTTTATTATAATTATAAACAATTTTATTAGTTTTCAATAAAGTCAAATATTTGTAGTTTTTATGATTAATACACAATTCGTGTACTCGAATCGCACTTATAATTTTTCAACACATCAAAAAAATTATACACCAAAAATTAAACACGCAAAATATAAATTAGAAATCAAAAATAAATCGCATTTATCACAACACAACAAATCAAACTTTCCGTTGTCACAATAATAAAATGATGGCGGCGAATGACATAATTATAATTTTGTGTCGCTCTAGATCGTCGAAATCTTAATTTAAATTAATTCAAATATTTCTTTTCAAATAATATATTAAAACATAATTTATTATTTCAATTTTTAATTTCTTGCAATGATGAAGATGAATTTAAAATTTTTTAAAATTGAAGATTTGAAGCGCGTAAGCTTCGAAATATTTGTTTTGATAAAAATTTGAAACATAATTAAAATTTTATAACGGAATAGCATTCCCTATCTAATTTTAAGTGTTTTTATAAATATGCGCCTAATTCTATTATAAATTTTATTTCAAAGAATAAAATTTTCATGAAACGCACGCTGTAGTGGTCGTTTTTCGACGTCCTACTGAAACAAAGAAGGTAAATTGAAAAATTTCCAGTAAAAATTCTTGCCAAAGTTTGGGTATCCGCCTCTGCGACTGTAAATGCCGGTAAAGTTGGATCGAAATCATCCCGCAGATAGCCAAAAAAATGTTCAAACATTTTAAAAATTAAAATTTTTTTAATTTCACATGGATAACACTCATGGATGCTCATAAACATAGCACACTGTGTCGACAAATTGAAAGAATTACATTAAAATAATAATCGACAATAAGTAATTCACATTCGTGTAGAGAAATAATTTGAAATTTTTAAAGAAAATTAGATAATAATGGTTTGCCGCTACAAATAAAAGCGTCGTTCAGTTAGTCCATACCGAACGTAGCAATGCGGCGACTTCCCTTTCCTTGTCGATTCTTTCGATAGATAAATTTGTAGCTACATTTAGTCAAATCTTGTGGTCTGACTAAGAAAGTACGCACTATTTAATTGAAAGAGTCAAAATTTGTAAACTTACTTGCGCTACTTTATTCGACGTAATCTTTCAAATTGTCGGTAACTATAATTTTCGAAACTTGAGGGTTACATAATATGTCATTAGAATCGTTCATCAAAAGTATATTTAAAAATTTTGTCGACAGTTAGTGGCCCGTTTTTGAAAATCGATTAGGTTTAGAGAATTTCGAGTATAGTAAAAGCAATGTTGTATGATCTTTCTTTGTGTGCATTTCTTTCTCTCGGTCACCAACTAAGGAAAACCCCACTTGAAAGATAAAATTTAAAACCGTTGCGTAAAAAATATAAATTTTATAAATAAACTTAGTTCTCGATGGCTCTCATAAAATATCTTTCGATAGTTATCGCACGCAATTCCATCATCAATAAAAATTTTCCTTTAATGCCAAGTATTTTAATTATACAGTTGTCATCGAACCTTGCTCTTGAAATATTAAGACACAACGTAATTGTGCAAGAATTAAAATGTACAACACTATTTTCCGACGTAGATTCCTCGAATCTCACAACCTCTTGGCCACCTTAATGTTTTTGTAAATACTGTGAACACATAAATGTTCCTCGTGTCGAGATGCTCCTGCGTCATATTAATTTATCAAACTTCAAATTTCATTAACAGCATCGACGGTATATTAATGTTTAAACTTGACAATTTCACTTCTTATCGATTTACATTGTGACGGCTATGCCTCTCCAATTACACTCGAGTAACGAAATCGATTAATCAATAACTATCCTTCAATTCTTCTTAAAAACCCAACGGCCGACATTGATATTACATTTATCAAAATAATTGATATCCTCGAGCAAAGAACGACACAATTTGCAACCAAAAATCCCACCGATATGTAAAATTATGTCATCTCCAGATGAAAAACTACGACTCGTAACACGTAGCTGTCAATCGATTTTGATCGAAATCGCTTAAAAATGCAAAACCTAACTTCCACACTTTCAAAAATCGCTACACACCCGAATTTTCACCTCCACCGCCACCGGTAGGGTCGATCTAAACTTTTGAGCACCTTCGTGACTACCTCGGTTTGTGGTTTGTCTTTGCCAACGTAGAACTTAACCGATGGAAAATTGCGATAAGATGGTGGAAAACGAATGTGCAAATCGTTCGCCTTTGCGAGCATACCACCTACAAATACAAATAATAACACAATGCAGTGGAAAAGATTCCAAACTTACCGGTGCAATCGACATAACCTAACAAAATGCAAAATTCCTCCACGTACAGACTGATTTGTGATTTCAAACTCTATGCAACGGCGTCGACTTGATCCCCCCGCCAAATTCATCGCCGAGGGCCCCCTCGCACAGTAGTAAAACCATCGAAATTTTCAAATCGAAGGCCGTAATTCGCTTCGACATTCAAACGACTTTGACAAACTTGGCGGTGTCAACAGTAATTGGTGGTGTCTCGAGTAACACATCGGACTCGTCGGCACCCCTTTACATCCGCAACACACGTACAAAGCCGGCCGGCGCCTCCATTATACTCGAAAATTGCTCTCCGCGCGATGACGATCGTCGAAACCACCGCCATTTTGTGTAAAATTGCACAATTTCGTACATATCTTGCTCTTGTCGCACAAAATCAAAGTGTAAAATTTTTTCGAAACCTCGCTTGTGGCACATCCACGGAAGCGCAAGACTTGTACGAAGCTGGTTGTCCCCATCGCGGGAGTCGACATTCGTCAACCACGCCAAGCCTGGCGACGAAACCCCGGGCGCTATTTTATAATTCCACTCGCTTTCCACGCTTCCACCTCTTTGAGCGCAAAATTAAGTATCAAAAATTGGTGCGCGCCGGTTGTGCCCGGTACCTATCGCTTCATAAGGTTTCGCCGGTACCGTTCGAAGCCCTGGCCGGGCTTGAAAATCGCTCACCGCACGATCGTGAGCGCCGATAGTTGGGGCTCTGTAAAAAATTTCGACTCGCCACCTACACTTTCACCTATTTGCACGCAAAATTAAGTATTAAAATTTCTTCGGCGCCAATCATATCGGGTACCGTTCGACTCGCAAGGCTTCGAGGAAGCTACGGGTCGCCTCTTTGGGGCTCCCATGTCTCGCTCCACTCGACTACGTGCAAAAAACTTGAAAAAATCATAAAATTTCTTCAAATGTCAAAAAGTCAATATAATTTAATTAATTTATCGAATTTTACGAATCAAACTGCGACTCACACAGTTTTCTGTCTAACCAGTTTTCCGTGCGCCAGAAAGAGATGCGACATAGTACGATGAAAAAAAGGCACGTTAATTATTAAAAGCGGACCGGTAATTGGAGAGAGCAAATGTAGGCGCGACCCGTTTATCGGTTTTATCGACGGCGCCTAGCGGCGCCGTTGCGCGTCGGGACGCTCCAAAAAATAGCCTACCGGTTAGATCGGGTCGGGCTTCCTACTCGCTCCGCTTGTCGGGCGGCTGCGCCGTCTAGTTTAAGAGAAGATAGACCAATAGTGTTTGTTATGCCTGTTAAATTTAAATATACCAACAGTGCTAATGTAAGCTTCATCTGTCCAAATCACACGTTTGAAAGCATTTTTATCTTGTTGCTATTGCAGCCCATACCAATTACAAAATTCCAACCGTCTCTGAGCATCTCCTGCTTGTAGATAATGTTGTTTTCGTATTACATAAGGCCTGAAATTATGTTTTTTTAGTATTCGCAGAGCAATAAGAATGAGGTTTTTTATAATTGGTAATCGGCTTGTGGCGGCCGATAGGTATGGCGGTCGAATGATACTGGTTTTTTTTAGAAAAACGAAACGATCGGTCGAGACATCACAAAGCCGGCAGTTAAAATTTTGACTCGATCGTATTATACGCGTTATATTCTTGACGTCTTAAAAACGGTTCTCATAATAAAGAACAAAAACACGCACAATGTAAAATACTATCCGATGGCATTGAAATATTTTCAAAATTTTGCATAGTTTACGCGCCAGCTCCGCAACAAAGTTAAAATAAATTTACTTCAAAGAAATGATTTTTTCAAAAAAGCACGGTAAAGCTGTCGTTTTTCGTTGTCCGACTCGAAAGAAGAAGGTAAACACTAATTTTTTTGAGTCAAAATTGTTGCCAACTTTCTTACCTCAGTCTCAACGTCTTAAAATTCTCGAAAAGTCGGTTTACAATCTTTCCGCGTACGGCAAATCTAAACATTTTTTCTTAAATTTTAAAAATCGAAATTTTTGTAATTTTACTTGGATAACAATCGTGAAAAAAAGAAGAAAAGTTCCTACAAACTTTTTCGAAAACTCACTCCTTCACGTTTAAAAATCGCATTTTAAGTAACTGGCTAAATGGCCGACGATTTGAATTGAAAATTTTCGTCCATCGGTATTTCCTGGATTTCCTCGTTTATTAAGCTGTTTTTGATAAAAAGTGTAATACAAAAAAACACGCACAATATAAAACACTATCTGATGGCATTGAAACATTTTCAAAATTTTGCATAGTTTACGCGCCAGCGCCGAAACAAAGTCTAAATTTTCAATATTTTTTTATCGTTCGTAGCGGCCTTATTTACCAACCGATTCATATTTTCAAAACGGCATCGAAAGCGTATCACGATTCTCCACAAAATCGATATGATACATTTTTTTCCCGTCATCAACCGCAACGCGACAAAATGCAAAACAAAGTTTTCAAAAAAATCTTCAAGGGGGTAGCCTTGGATTCTTCGAAGAGAAAAAAATTTGTAATATATAACAAATTTTATTACGGAATCGCATTCCTCCTCAAATTTTAAGTATTTTCGAGTAAAATTTTTTTATAATATTACGTCATCTTCTATAAAAAATTTTACTTCAAAGAATTAATTTTTCATTAATTTCACTTTAAAGCGGTCGCTTTTTGTCTTCCGATTATAACGAAAGAGGTAAATTGTAAATTTTTGGGTCAAAATTCTTGCCAGCGATCTGATCTATGTCTCTACGACCTTAAATTTCCGAAGAGTTGTTTGAAAATCCTCCCGCAGACGGGAAATCGAACTAAAATTTTTATAAATTTTAAAAATCAAAATTTTTTTAATTTTACATGGATCACATTCGTGAAAAAAAGAAGAAAAGTTCCTACAAACTTTTTCATAAACTAATTCCTTCACGTTTAAAATTGAATTTTAGGTAACGGGCTAAACGGCCGAAGATTTGAATTAAAAATTTTCGTCCCACGGGATTTTCTCAATTTTCTCCTTTAATAAGCTGTTTTTGATAAAAAGTGTAATACACAAAAACAAACACAATATAAAAATTTTGCATAGTTTACACGCCAGCGCCAAAACAAAGTCAAAATTTTCAATATTTTTCAATCGTTCGTAGCGGCCTTATTTACCAACCAATTCTTATTTTCAAAACGGCATCGCAAGCGTATCGCGAATCTCCACAAAATCGATATCATACATTTTTTTTCCATCATCAACCACGACGCCGCAAAATGCAAAACAAAATTTTTAAAAAAATTTTCAAGGGGGTAGCCTTGGATTCTTTGAAGAGAAAAAAATTTGTAAAATATATCAAATTTTATTACGGAATCGCATTCCCCCTCAAATTTTAAGTATTTTCGAGTAAAATTGTTTTATAATTTTACGCTTCCTTCAATTAAAAATTTTACTTCAAAGAATTGATTTTTCATAATACGCACACTAAAGCTGTCGTTTTTCGTCGTCATACTAAAATGAAGAAGGTTAACTGAAAAATTTTCAGTCATTACTCTTACCAAGAATTTGTCATCCGACTCTACGACTTCAAATTCCCGAAAAGTTGGTTTACAATCGTCCCGCGTACGGCAAATCCAAGTAAATTTTCTTAAATTTTAAAAATGTATTTTTTTTAATTTTACATGGATAAAATTCGTGAAAAAATGAAGAAAAGTTCTTACAAACTTTTTCGAAAACTCATTCCTTTATGTTTAAAAATTGGATTTTAGGTAACGGGCTATATGGCCGGCGATTTGAATTGAAAATTTTCGTCCATCGGGATTTCCTGGATTTCCTCATTTATTAAGCTGTTTTTAATAAAAAGTGTAATACACAAAAATACGCACAATATCGAACACTATGTGATGGCCTTGAAACATTTTCAAAATTTTTCATACTTTAGGCGCCAGCGCCGAAACAAAGTCAAAATTTTCAATATTTTTTTGTCGTTCGTAGCGACCTTACTTACCAACCGATTTTTATTTTCAAAACGGCAATGAAAACGTTTCGCGAATCTCCACAAAATCGATATCATACATTTTTTCCCCATCATCAACCACAACGCCGCAAAATGCAAAACAAAATTTTTAAAAAAATTTTCAAGGGGTAGCCTTGGATTCTTTCAAGAAAAAAAAATTTGTAAAATATATCAAATTTTATTACGGAAACGCATTCCTCCTTTACTTTTAAGTATTTTCGAGTAAAATTTTTTTATAAATTTACCTCGCCTTCGAATAAAAAATTTACTTCAAAGAAATGATTTTTTCAAAAAAGCACGGTAAACCTGTCGTTTTTCGTCGTCATCCTGAAATGAAGAAGGGAAACTGAAAAATTTTCAGTCATTACTCTTACCAAGAACTTGTCATCCAACTCTACAACTTCAAATTCCCGAAAAGTTGTTTCAAAATCGTCCCGCGTACGGCAAATCGAAATAAATTTTCTTAAATTTTAAAAATTGAAATTTTTTAAATTTTACATCGATAACATTCGTGAGAAAAAGAAGAAAAGTTCCTACAAACTTTTTCGAAAACTCAATTCCTTTACGTTTAAAAATTGGATTTTAGGTAACGGGCAATATGGCCGACGATTTGAATTGAAAATTTTCGTCCAACGGGATTTTCTAAATTTGCTCCTTTAATAAGCTGTTTTTGATAAAAAGTGTAATACACAAAAATACGCACAATATAAAACACTATCCGATGACCGCAAAACATTTTCAAAATTTTGCGTATTTTAAGCGCTAGCGTCGGAAGAAAGTCAAAATTTTCAATATTTTTCAATCGTTCGTAGCGGCCTTATTTACCAACCGATTTTTATTTTCAAAACGGCATCGAAAGCGTATCGCGATTCTCCACAAAATCGATATCGTACATTTTTTTCCCATCATCAACCACGACGCCGTAAAATGCAAAACAAAATTAAAAAAAAAATTTTCAAGGGGGTAGCCTTGGATTCTTTAAAGAAAAAAAAATTTGTAAAATATATTAAATTTTATTACGGAATCGCGTACCCCATCAAATTTTAAGTATGTTTGTGTAAAATTTTTTAATAATTTTACGCCATCTTCTATAATAAATTTTACTTCAAAGAATAAATTTTTCATTAATTTCACATTAAACCTGTCGCTTTTCGCCTTCCGACTATAACCAAAGAAGTAAATTGCAAATTTTAGAGTCAAAATTCTTGACAACAATCTGACCTCCTTCTCTACAACTTCAAATTCCCGAAAAGTTGTTTCAAAATCGTCCCACAGACGGCAAATCGAAATAAATTTTTTATAAATTTTAAAAATCGAAATTTTTTTAATTTTACATGGATAACATTCGTGAAAAAATGAAGAAAAGTTCTTAAAAACTTTTTCGAAAACTCATTCCCTCACGTTTAAAAATTGCATTTTAGGTAACGGGCTATATGGTCGACGATTTGAATTGAAAATTTTCGTCCATCGAGATTTCCTAGATTTCCTCGTTTATTAAGCCGTTTTTGATAAAAAGTGTAATACACAAAAACACGCACAATATCGAATACTATCTGATGGCCTTGAAACATTTTCAAAATTTTTCATACTTTACGCGGCAGCGCCGAAACAAAGTCAAAATTTTCAATATTTTTCTATCGTTCGTAGCGACCTTACTTACCAACCGATTTTTATTTTCAAAACGGCAATGAAAACGTTTCGCGAATCTCCACAAAATCGATATCACACATTTTTTTCCCATCATCAACCACAACGCCGCAAAATGCAAAACAAAATTTAAAAAAAAATTTTCAAGGGGGTAGCCTTGGATTCTTTGAAGAGAAAAAAATTTGTAAAATATATCAAATTTTATTACGGAAACGTATTCCCCTCAAATTTTAAGTATTTTCCAGTAAAATTTTTTTATAATTTTACGCTTCCTTCAATTAAAAATTTTACTTCAAAGAATTTATTTTTCATTAAATGTACGCTAAAGCTGTTGCTGCTGGTCTTCGGACTATAACCAAGCAGATATATTGTAGATTTTTGTGTCGAAACCCTTGCCAGCGATATAACCTCTTACTCTACGACTTTAAATTATCGAGAAGTTGATTCAAAATCGTCCCGCAGACCCCCAATCGAAACAAATTTTCGGAAAATTTTAAAAATCTAATTATTTTAAAATTTATAACTGTAACATTCTTGAAAATAAAACGAAAAGTTGGTATAAACTTTCTGGAAAATCCTTTGCGTTACGTTTGAAAAGTTAAACTATTGGAAACCGTTCACTGCGGAAAGATGTAAAAACACAATATTATTGATCATTAAAAATTCTTTAATGTTTATAAATATAGCAACGTTTTATAGAGTTATTTACAATAAATGTTTTACATGCAAATTAAATTCAAAAGTATATTACGATAATATAATAATTTAACAAAGCACACCGTGTCGACAAATTGAAAGGATTACATTAAAATAATAATCGACAATAAGTAATTCACATTCGTGTAGAGAAATAATTTGAAATTTTTAAAGAAAATTAGATAATAATGGTTTGCGGCTACAAATAAAAGCGTCTTCAGTTAGTCCATACCGAACGTAGCAATACGGCGACTTCCCTTTCCTTTTCGATGGGCAAAAGCTTCTTTCGATAGATAAATTTGTAGCTACATTTAGTCAAATCTTGTGGTCTGACTAAGAAAGTACGCACTATTTAATTGAAAGAGTCAAAATTTGTAAACTTTCTTTAAACTAATCTTTCAAATTATCAGTAACTTTAATTTTCGAAACTTGAGGGGTAAATAATATGTCATTAGAATTGTTCATCAAAAGTATATTTAAAAATGTTGTCGACAGTTAGTGGCACGTTTTTGAAAATCGATTAAGCTTAAAGAATTTCGAGTATACTAAAAGCAATGTCGTATGATCTTTCTTTGTGTGAATTTCTTTCTCTCGATCACAAACTTATGGAAATAAACCTACCCTTGGTCGGCCGTCATAAATTATCTTCCTAGAGTCATCGCATATGCAATTCGATTAACAATAAAAACTTTCCTTAATGCCAAGCATTTTAATTAAACGGTTGTCATCGAATCTCGCTCTTGAAATAATAAGACGCAACGTAATTGTGCAAGAATCAAAATGTACAACACTATTTTCCTACGTAGATTCCTTGAATCACGCAACCTTTTGGCCACCTTCGTGTTTTTGTAAATACCGTGGACACACAACTATTCCTCGTGTCGAGATGCTCCTGGGCCATATTAATTTATGCAACCTTCAAATTTGATTAACAGCATCGACGGTCGATTACTGTTCTTGACAATTGCACTTCTTATCAATTTACATTGTGACAGCTATGCCTCTCCAATTACACTCACGTAACAAAATCAATTAATCAATAACTATCCTTCAATTCTTCTTAAAAACCCAACGGCCGACATTGGTATTACATTTATCAAAATAATTCATATCCTCGAGCAAAGAACGACACAATTTCCAACCAAAAATCCCAACGATATGTAAAATTATGTCATCTCCACATGAAAAACGTCGACTCGTAACATTTGGCTGTCGATCGATTTTGATCGATATCGCTTAAAAACGCAAAACCTAACTTCCATACTTTCAAAAATCGCTACACACCCGAATTTTCACCTCCACCGCCACCGGTAGGATCGATCTAAACTTTTGAGCACCTTTGTGACTACCTCGGTTTGTGGTTCGTCTTGGCCAACGTAGAACTTAACCGATGGCAAATTGCGATGAGATGGTGAAAAACGAATGTGCAAATCGTTCGCCTTTGCTGGCATACCACCTACAAATACAAATAATCACACAATGTAGTGGAAAAGATTCGCAAACTTACCGGTGCAATCGACATAACCTAACAAAATGCAAAATTCCTCCACGTACAGAGTGCTTGGTGATTTCAAACTCTATGCAATGGCGTCGACTTGATCCCCCCGCCAAATCCATCGCCGAGGGCCCCCTCGCACAGTAGTAAAACTATCGAAATTTTCAAATCGAATGCCGTAATTCGCTTCGACATTCCAACGACTTTGACAAACTTGGCGGTGTAAACACTGCCAGAAGGTGTCTCGAGTAACGCATCCGACTCGACGGCACCCCTTTACATCCGCAACACTCGTACGAAGCCGGCCGGGGCCCCCCCGATACTCGAAAATTCCACCCCGCGCGATGACGATCGACGAAACCTACGCCATTTTGAATAAATTTGCAAAACTTTTTACATATCTTACTCTTGTTGCGCAAAATCAAAGTGTAATATTTTTTCGAAACCACGCTTGTGGCACATCCACGGAAGCGCAAGACTTGTACGAAGCTGATTGTCACCATGGCGGAACTCGACGATCGCCCCCCGCACCAAGCCTGTCGACTAAACCCCGGGCGCCATTATAAAATTTCGCCCGCTTTCCACGCCTCCACCTTTTTGAACGAAAAATTAAGTATCAAAAATTGGTGCGCGCCGGTTGTGCCTGTACCTATCGCTTCGTAAGGTTCCGTTGATACCGTTCGAACCCTCGGCGAGACTCGAAAATTTCTTATTGCTCCACGGCGAGCGGCGATAGTCGGGGCCCCTTCAAAAATTTCGACTCGCCACCTACACTTTCGCCTCTTTGCGCGCAAAATTAAATGTTAAAATTTCTTCGGCGCCAATCGTATCGGGCACCGTTCGACTCGCAAGGCTTCGAAGAAGCTACGGGTCGCCCCTTCGGGGCTCCCCGGTCTCGCTCCGCTCGACCGCGTACAAAAAACTTGAAAAAATCATAAAATTTCCTCAAACGTCAAAACGTCGAAATAATTTAATTAATTTATCGAATTTTACGAATCAAACTGCGACTCGCACGGTTTTCTGTCTAACCCGTTTCGCGTGCTTCGGAAAGAGATGCGACATGGTACGATTAAAAAAAGGCACGCGATTTCTCGAAAATCAGCACAAATCGTGCGACAAAGAACGTCGTAGGCCGCACCTTTCGCACCTCGGTTTTTCGCAATTTACGCCTCGAAAGGCTCGACCTGCGGTCTCGCAAAATAGCCTACCGGTTAGATCCGGTCGGGCTCCTTACTCGCTCCGCTCGTCGGGCGGCTGCGCCGCCAAGTTTTTTCAAAGATACGAAACAAGATCTGACGTCTCTTACAGCTTTAGTATAAGTGGACTAGTGGCTAACCAGGGGATAATATTATTGGAGTTTTTCTTTTTTTTTTTCTTTTTTTTTGGGGGGGAGGCAGAACAATAAGAGTAAAGTTTTTTAGTACTGTGAATCGGATTGCGACGGCCGATAGGTATGGCGGTCGAATGATACTGGTTTATTAGAGACACAAATTGAACGACGAAACGACCGGTCGAGACATCCCAAAGCCGGCAGTTAATATCTTGACTCGATAGTATTACGCACCTTATATTCTTGACGTCTTAAAAAAGGCTCGAATAATAAACCAATTGTTCCTGACCTCCGAGAGTCGGCAGTTAACATTTTGACTCGTTCGAATTACGCACGTTATATTCCTGACGTTTTAAAAAAGGCTCGAATAATAAACCAATTATTCCTGACCTCCGAAAGTCGGCAGTTAACATTTTGACTCTTTCGAATTTCGCACGTTATATTCTTGACGTTTTAAAAAATGCTCGAATAATAAACCAATTATTCCTGACTTCCCAAAGCTGGCATTTAATATTTTGACTCGTTCGAATTACGCACAATTAAATCCTGACGTTTTAATAAAGATGGATCCAACTTTTACGTACAGTTTCGCTAAAAAAATAACATAAACTAACACTAACCTATTGGTAGACCCATGCCTTCGCGTGGATTAAGGATTTACGTACAGTTTCGCTAAAGAAATAACACAAACTAACACTAACCTACCGGCAGACCCATGTCTTCGCGTGGATTAAGGATTTACGTACAGTTTTGCTAAAGAAATAACATAAACTAATACTAACCTCCCGGCAGACCCATGTCTTCGCGTGGATTAAGGATTTACATACAGTTTTGTTAAAGAAATAACATAAACTAACACTAACCTCCCGGCAGACCCATGTCTTCGCGTGGATTAAGGATTTACGTACAGTTTTGCTAAAGAAATAACATAAACTAATACTAACCTCCCGGCAGACCCATGTCTTCGCGTGGATTAAGGATTTACATACAGTTTTGTTAAAGAAATAACATAAACTAACACTAACCTCCCGGCAGACCCATGCCTTCGCGTGGATTAAGGATTTACGTACAGTTTCGCTAAAGAAATAACATAAACTAACACTAACCTCCCGGCAGACCTATGTCTTCGCGTAGATTAAGGATTTACGTACAGTTTCGCTAAAGAAATAACATAAACTAACACTAACCTCCCGGCAGACCTATGTCTTCGCGTAGATTAAGGATTTACGTACAGTTTCGCTAAAGAAAACACATAAATTAATACTAACAAATACGGAAACTAACACAGAGTATCAGAAATTGCTATACTTTCGCATAGTTTCCCCCTTTTGCCTACAGTCTCGCTAAAGAAATAACATAAACTAACACTAACCTACCGGTAGACCTACGTCTTCGCGTGGATTAAGGATTTACGTACAGATTCGCTAAAGAAATAACATAAACTAACACTAACCTCCCGGCAGACCCATGCCTTCGCGTGGATTAAGGATTTACGTACAGTTTTGCTAAAGAAATAACATAAACTAACACTAACCTCCCGGCAGACCTATGTCTTCGCGTGGATTAAGGATTTTCGTAAAGTTTCGCTAAAGATATGACATAAATTAATACAAACAATTTTTAAAGAAATAACATAAACTAACACTAACTTCCCGGCAGACCCATGTCTTCGCGTGGATTAAGGAGTTTACGTACAGTTTCGCTAAAGAAATAACATAAACTAACACTAACCTACCAGAAGACCTACGTCTTCGCGTGGATTAAGGATTTACGTACAGTTTCGCTAAAGAAATAACATAAACTAACACTAACCTCCCGGCAGACCCATGTCTTCGCACGGATTAAGGATTTACGTACAGTTTCGCTAAAGAAAACACATAAATTAATACTAACAAATACAGAAACTAACACAGAGTATCAAAAATTGCTATACTTTCGCATAGTTTCCCCCTTTTGCGTACAGTTTCGCTAAAGAAATAACATAAACTAACACTAACCTCCCGGCAGACCCATGTCTTCGCGTGGATTAAGGATTTACGTACAGTTTCGCTAAAGAAATAACATAAACTAACACTAACCTCCCGGCAGACGCATGCCTTCGCGTGGATTAAGGATTTACGTACAGTTTTGCTACTGACCCATGCCTTCGCGTGGATTAAGGATTTACGTACAGTTTCGCTAAAGAAATAACATGAACTAACACTAACCTCCCGGCAGACCCATGCCTTCGCGTGGATTAAGGATTTACGTACAGTTTTGCTAAAGAAATAACATAAACTAACACTAACCTCCCGGCAGACCCATGCCTTCGCGTGGATTAAGGATTTACGTACAGTTTCGCTAAAGAAATAACATAAAATAACACTAACCTCCCGGCAGACCCTTGCCTTCGCGTGGATTAAGGAATTACGTACAGTTTTGCTAAAGAAATAACATAAACTAACACTAACCTCCCGGCAGATCCATGTCTTCGCGTGGATTAAGGATTTACGTACAGTTTCGCTAAAGAAATAACATAAACTAACACTAACCTCCCGGCAGACCCATGCCTTCGCGTGGATTAAGGATTTACGTATAGTTTTGCTAAAGAAATAACATAAACTAACACTAACCTCCCGGCAGACCCATGCCTTCGCGTGGATTAAGGATTTACGTACAGTTTCGCTAAAGAAATAACATAAACTAACACTAACCTCCCGGCAGACCCATGCCTTCGCGTGGATTAAGGATTTACGTACAGTTTTGCTAAAGAAATAACATAAACTAACACTAACCTACCGGCAGACCCATGTCTTCGCGTGGATTAAGGATTTACGTACAGTTTCGCTATAGAAATAACATAAACTAACACTAACCTCTCGGCAGACCCATGCCTTCGCGTAGATTAAGGATTTAATTTTTGCTAAATTAAATTATATAAAATTATTAGAAATTGTATAGTGGCTCACCAGTAGAAGATTTATAAAGTAGTTTTTTCTTTTCGAGGGGAGCCAGACAATAAAAGGCGAGGTTTTTTTACTGCGATTTGGCTTGTGTCGGCGGACAGCTATAGCGGTCGAATGATGAATGGTTTTAAAAAAAAAACAAATTGAATGACGAAACGATCGATCGAGACATCTCAAAGGGTTAAAATTTTCACTCGTTCGAATTACGCGCTATTTATTTTTGACGTTGTAAAAAAGGCTCGCATAATAAACCAGTTGTTCTTGACCTCCCAAAGCCCACATTTAATATTTTGACTCGATTGTATTACGCACATAATATTTTAACGTTTTAAAAAAGGTTTTAATAATAAAATAATTTAAAAATAAAAATATTACTATCAGATTACTTTTTTTTATCATTGTTTCGAAACAAATCGCTGTTTAATGAAAATAAAATTTAAAGAATTTTTCAAAAATCTCAGTTTATCGTTAGTTTTAAATTAACGCGGTAGTCGCGTGTTTAAAATGTCGAACGGCGGCCGATCAAACACGACGTGAAAATTTATTAAATATCGCCATCTTTTATTATAATTATAAACAATTTTATTAGATTTCAATAAAGTCAAATATTTGTAGTTTTTATGATTAATACACAATTCGTGTACTCGAATCGCACTTATAATTTTTCAACACATCAAAAAAATTATACACCAAAAATTAAACACGCAAAATATAAATTTGAAATCAAAAATAAATCGCATTTATCACAACACAACAAATCAAACTTTCCGTTGTCACAATAATAAAATGATGGCGGCGAATGACATAATTATAATTTTGTGTCGCTCTAGATCGTTGAAATCTTAATTTAAATTAATTCAAATATTTCTTTTCAAATAATATATTAAAACATAATTTATTATTTCAATTTTTAATTTCTTGCAATGATGAAGATGAATTTAAAATTTTTTAAAATTGAAGATTTGAAGCGCGTAAGCTTCGAAATATTTGTTTTGATAAAAATTTGAAACAATTAAAATTTTATAACGGAATAGCATTCCCTATCTAATTTTAAGTGTTTTTATAAATATGCGCCTAATTCTATTATAAATTTTATTTCAAAGAATAAAATTTTCATGAAACGCACGCTGTAGTGGTCGTTTTTCGACGTCCTACTGAAACAAAGAAGGTAAATTGAAAAATTTCCAGTAAAAATTCTTGCCAAAGTTTGGGTATCCGCCTCTGCGACTGTAAATGCCGGTAAAGTTGGATCGAAATCATCCCGCAGATAGCCAAAAAAATGTTCAAACATTTTAAAAATTAAAATTTTTTTAATTTCACATGGATAACACTCATGGATGCTCATAAACATAGCACACTGTGTCGACAAATTGAAAGAATTACATTAAAATAATAATCGACAATAAGTAATTCACATTCGTGTAGAGAAATAATTTGAAATTTTTAAAGAAAATTAGATAATAATGGTTTGCCGCTACAAATAAAAGCGTCGTTCAGTTAGTCCATACCGAACGTAGCAATGCGGCGACTTCCCTTTCCTTGTCGATGGACAAAAGCTTCTTTCGATAGATAAATTTGTAGCTACATTTAGTCAAATCTTGTGGTCTGACTAAGAAAGTACGCACTATTTAATTGAAAGAGTCAAAATTTCTAAACTTACTTGCGCTACTTTATTCGACGTAATCTTTCAAATTGTCGGTAACTATAATTTTCGAAACTTGAGGGTTACATAATATGTCATTAGAATCGTTCATCAAAAGTATATTTAAAAATTTTGTCGACAGTTAGTGGCCCGTTTTTGAAAATCGATTAGGTTTAGAGAATTTCGAGTATAGTAAAAGCAATGTTGTATGATCTTTCTTTGTGTGCATTTCTTTCTCTCGGTCACCAACTAAGGAAAACCCCACTTGAAAGATAAAATTTAAAACCGTTGCGTAAAAAATATAAATTTTATAAATAAACTTAGTTCTCGATGGCTCTCATAAAATATCTTTCGATAGTTATCGCACGCAATTCCATCATCAATAAAAATTTTCCTTTAATGCCAAGTACTTTAATTATACAGTTGTCATCGAACCTTGCTCTTGAAATATTAAGACACAACGTAATTGTGCAAGAATTAAAATGTACAACACTATTTTCCGACGTAGATTCCTCGAATCTCACAACCTCTTGGCCACCTTAATGTTTTTGTAAATACTGTGAACACACAAATGTTCCTCGTGTCGAGATGCTCCTGCGTCATATTAATTTATCAAACTTCAAATTTCATTAACAGCATCGACGGTATATTAATGTTTAAACTTGACAATTTCACTTCTTATCGATTTACATTGTGACGGCTATGCCTCTCCAATTACACTCGAGTAACGAAATCGATTAATCAATAACTATCCTTCAATTCTTCTTAAAAACCCAACGACCGACATTGATATTACATTTATTAAAATAATTGATATCCTCGAGCAAAGAACGACACAATTTGCAACCAAAAATCCCACCGATATGTAAAATTATGTCATCTCCAGATGAAAAACTACGACTCGTAACACGTAGCTGTCAATCGATTTTAATCGAAATCGCTTAAAAATGCAAAACCTAACTTCCACACTTTCAAAAATCGCTACACACCCGAATTTTCACCTCCACTGCCACCGGTAGGGTCGATCTAAACTTTTGAGCACCTTCGTGACTACCTCGGTTTGTGGTTTGTCTTTGCCAACATAGAACTTAACCGATGGAAAATTGCGATGAGATGGTGGAAAACGAATGTGCAAATCGTTCGCCTTTGCGAGCATACCACCTACAAATACAAATAATCACACAATGCAGTGGAAAAGATTCGCAAACTTACCGGTGCAATCGACATAACCTAACAAAATGCAAAATTCCTCCACGTACAGACTGATTTGTGATTTCAAACTCTATGCAACGGCGTCGACTTGATCCCCCCGCCAAATTCATCGCCGAGGGCCCCCTCGCACAGTAGTAAAACCATCGAAATTTTCAAATCGAAGGCCGTAATTCGCTTCGACATTCAAACGACTTTGACAAACTTGGCGGTCTCAACAGTAATTGGTGGTGTCTCGAGTAACGCATCCGACTTGTCGGCACCCCTTTACATCCGCAACACACGTACAAAGCCGGCCGGCGCCTCCACTATACTCGAAAATTGCCCTCCGCGCGATGACGATCGTCGAAACCACCGCCATTTTGTGTAAAATTGCACAATTTCGTACATATCTTGCTCTTGTCGCACAAAATCAAAGTGTAAAATTTTTTCGAAACCTCGCTTGTGGCACATCCACGGAAGCGCATGACTTGTACGAAGCTGGTTGTCCCCATCGCGGGAGTCGACACTCGTCAACCACGCCAAGCCTGGCGACGAAACCCCGGGCGCTATTTTATAATTCCACTCGCTTTCCACGCTTCCACCTCTTTGAGCGCAAAATTAAGTATCAAAAATTGGTGCGCGCCGGTTGTGCCCGGTACCTATCGCTTCATAAGGTTTCGCCGGTACCGTTCGAAGCCCTGGCCGGGCTTGAAAATCGCTCACCGCACGATCGTGAGCGCCGATAGTTGGAGCTCTGTAAAAAATTTCGACTCGCCACCTACACTTTCACCTATTTGCACGCAAAATTAAGTATTAAAATTTCTTCGGCGCCAATCATATCGGGTACCGTTCGACTCGCAAGGCTTCGAGGAAGCTACGGGTCGCCTCTTTGGGGCTCCCATGTCTCGCTCCACTCGACTACGTGCAAAAAACTTGAAAAAATCATAAAATTTTTTCAAATGTCAAAAAGTCAATATAATTTAATTAATTTATCGAATTTTACGAATCAAACTGCGACTCACACGGTTTTCTGTCTAACCAGTTTTCCGTGCGCCAGAAAGAGATGCGACATAGTACGATGAAAAAAAGGCACGTTAATTATTAAAAGCGGACCGGTAATTGGAGAGAGCAAATGTAGGCGCGACCCGTTTATCGGTTTTTTCGACGGCGCCGTTGCGCGTCGGGACGCTCCAAAAAATAGCCTACCGGTTAGATCGGGTCGGGCTTCCACTCGCTCCGCTCGTCGGGCGGCTGCGCCGTCTAGTTTAAGAGAAGATAGACCAATAGTGTTTGTTATGCCTGTTAAATTTAAATATACCAACAGTGCTAATGTAAGCTTCATCTGTCCAAATCACACGTTTGAAAGCATTTTTATCTTGTTGCTATTGCAGCCCATACCAATTACAAAATTCCAACCGTCTCTGAGCATCTCCTGCTTGTAGATAATGTTGTTTTCGTATTACATAAGGCCTGAAATTATGTTTTTTTAGTATTCGCAGAGCAATAAGAATGAAGTTTTTTATTATTGGTAATCGGCTTGTGACGGCCGATAGGTATGGCGGTCGAATGATACTGGTTTTTTTAGAAAAACGAAACGATCGGTCGAGACATCACAAAGCCGGCAGTTAAAATTTTGACTCGATCGTATTATACGCGTTATATTCTTGACGTCTTAAAAACGGTTCTCATAATAAAGAACAAAAACACGCACAATGTAAAATACTATCCGATGGCATTGAAATATTTTCAAAATTTTGCATAGTTTACGCGCCAGCTCCGCAACAAAGTTAAAATAAATTTACTTCAAAGAAATGATTTTTTCAAAAAAGCACGGTAAAGCTGTCGTTTTTCGTTGTCCGACTCGAAAGAAGAAGGTAAACACTAATTTTTTTGAGTCAAAATTGTTGCCAACTTTCTTACCTCAGTCTCAACGTCTTAAAATTCTCGAAAAGTCGGTTTACAATCTTTCCGCGTACGGCAAATCTAAACATTTTTTCTTAAATTTTAAAAATCGAAATTTTTGTAATTTTACTTGGATAACAATCGTGAAAAAAAGAAGAAAAGTTCCTATAAACTTTTTCGAAAACTCACTCCTTCACGTTTAAAAATCGCATTTTAAGTAACTGGCTAAATGGCCGACGATTTGAATTGAAAATTTTCGTCCATCGGTATTTCCTGGATTTCCTCGTTTATTAAGCTGTTTTTGATAAAAAGTGTAATACAAAAAAACACGCACAATATAAAACACTATCTGATGGCATTGAAACATTTTCAAAATTTTGCATAGTTTACGCGCCAGCGCCGAAACAAAGTCTAAATTTTCAATATTTTTTTATCGTTCGTAGCGGCCTTATTTACCAACCGATTCATATTTTCAAAACGGCATCGAAAGCGTATCACGATTCTCCACAAAATCGATATGATACATTTTTTTCCCGTCATCAACCGCAACGCGGCAAAATGCAAAACAAAGTTTTCAAAAAAATCTTCAAGGGGGTAGCCTTGGATTCTTCGAAGAGAAAAAAATTTGTAATATATAACAAATTTTATTACGGAATCGCATTCCTCCTCAAATTTTAAGTATTTTCGAGTAAAATTTTTTTATAATATTACGTCATCTTCTATAAAAAATTTTACTTCAAAGAATTAATTTTTCATTAATTTCACTTTAAAGCGGTCGCTTTTTGTCTTCCGATTATAACGAAAGAGGTAAATTGTAAATTTTTGGGTCAAAATTCTTGCCAGCGATCTGATCTATGTCTCTACGACCTTAAATTTCCGAAGAGTTGTTTGAAAATCCTCCCGCAGACGGGAAATCAAACTAAAATTTTTATAAATTTTAAAAATCAAAATTTTTTTAATTTTACATGGATCACATTCGTGAAAAAAAGAAGAAAAGTTCCTACAAACTTTTTCATAAACTAATTCCTTCACGTTTAAAATTGAATTTTAGGTAACGGGCTAAACGGCCGAAGATTTGAATTGAAAATTTTCGTCCCACGGGATTTTCTCAATTTTCTCCTTTAATAAGCTGTTTTTGATAAAAAGTGTAATACACAAAAACAAACACAATATAAAACACTATCCGATGACCGCGAAACATTTTCAAAATTTTGCATAGTTTACACGCCAGCGCCAAAACAAAGTCAAAATTTTCAATATTTTTCAATCGTTCGTAGCGGCCTTATTTACCAACCAATTCTTATTTTCAAAACGGCATCGCAAGCGTATCGCGAATCTCCACAAAATCGATATCATACATTTTTTTTCCATCATCAACCACGACGCCGCAAAATGCAAAACAAAATTTTTAAAAAAATTTTCAAGGGGGTAGCCTTGGATTCTTTGAAGAGAAAAAAATTTGTAAAATATATCAAATTTTATTACGGAATCGCATTCCCCCTCAAATTTTAAGTATTTTCGAGTAAAATTGTTTTATAATTTTACGCTTCCTTCAATTAAAAATTTTACTTCAAAGAATTGATTTTTCATAATACGCACACTAAAGCTGTCGTTTTTCGTCGTCATACTAAAATGAAGAAGGTTAACTGAAAAATTTTCAGTCATTACTCTTACCAAGAATTTGTCATCCGACTCTACGACTTCAAATTCCCGAAAAGTTGGTTTACAATCGTCCCGCGTACGGCAAATCCAAGTAAATTTTCTTAAATTTTAAAAATGTATTTTTTTTAATTTTACATGGATAAAATTCGTGAAAAAATGAAGAAAAGTTCTTACAAACTTTTTCGAAAACTCATTCCTTTACGTTTAAAAATTGGATTTTAGGTAACGGGCTATATGGCCGGCGATTTGAATTGAAAATTTTCGTCCATCGGGATTTCCTGGATTTCCTCATTTATTAAGCTGTTTTTAATAAAAAGTGTAATACACAAAAATACGCACAATATCGAACACTATGTGATGGCCTTGAAACATTTTCAAAATTTTTCATACTTTACGCGCCAGCGCCGAAACAAAGTCAAAATTTTCAATATTTTTTTGTCGTTCGTAGCGACCTTACTTACCAACCGATTTTTATTTTCAAAACGGCAATGAAAACGGTTCGCGAATCTCCACAAAATCGATATCATACATTTTTTTCCCATCATCAACCACAACGCCGCAAAATGCAAAACAAAATTTTTAAAAAAATTTTCAAGGGGGTAGCCTTGGATTCTTTCAAGAAAAAAAAATTTGTAAAATATATTAAATTTTATTACGGAATCGCATTCCTCCTTTACTTTTAAGTATTTTCGAGTAAAATTTTTTTATAAATTTACCTCGCCTTCGAATAAAAAATTTACTTCAAAGAAATGATTTTTTCAAAAAAGCACGGTAAAGCTGTCGTTTTTCGTCGTCATCCTGAAATGAAGAAGAAAACTGAAAAATTTTCAGTCATTACTCTTACCAAGAACTTGTCATCCTACTCTACAACTTCAAATTCCCGAAAAGTTGTTTCAAAATCGTACCGCGTACGGCAAATCGAAATAAATTTTCTTAAATTTCAAAAATTGAAATTTTTTAAATTTTACATCGATAACATTCGTGAGAAAAAGAAGAAAAGTTCCTACAAACTTTTTCATAAACTAATTCCTTCACGTTTAAAATTGAATTTTAGGTAACGGGCTAAACGGCCGAAGATTTGAATTGAAAATTTTCGTCCAACGGGATTTTCTAAATTTGCTCCTTTAATAAGCTGTTTTTGATAAAAAGTGTAATACACAAAAACACGCACAATATAAAACACTATCCGATGACCGCAAAACATTTTCAAAATTTTGCGTATTTTAAGCGCTAGCGTCGGAAGAAAGTCAAAATTTTCAATATTTTTCAATCGTTCGTAGCGGCCTTATTTACCAACCGATTTTTATTTTCAAAACGGCATCGGAAGCGTATCGCGATTCTCCACAATATCGATATCGTACATTTTTTTCCCATCATCAACCACAACGCCGTAAAATGCAAAACAAAAATTTAAAAAAAAATTTCAAGGGGGTAGCCTTGGATTCTTTAAAGAAAAAAAAAATTTGTAAAATATATTAAATTTTATTACGGAATCGCGTACCCCATCAAATTTTAAGTATGTTCGTGTAAAATTTTTTAATAATTTTACGCCATCTTCTATAATAAATTTTACTTCAAAGAATAAAGTTTTCATTAATTTCACATTAAACCTGTCGCTTTTCGCCTTCCGACTATAACCAAAGAAGTAAATTGCAAATTTTAGAGTCAAAATTCTTGACAACAATCTGACCTCCTTCTCTACAACTTCAAATTCCCGAAAAGTTGTTTCAAAATCGTCCCGCAGACGGCAAATCGAAATAAATTTTTTATAAATTTTAAAAATCAAAATTTTTTTAATTTTACATGGATAACATTCGTGAAAAAATGAAGAAAAGTTCCTAAAAACTTTTTCGAAAAATCATTCCCTCACGTTTAAAAATTGCATTTTAGGTAACGGGCTATATGGTCGACGATTTGAATTGAAAATTTTCGTCCATCGAGATTTCCTGGATTTCCTCGTTTTTTAAGCCGTTTTTGATAAAAAGTGTAATACACAAAAACACGCACAATATCGAATACTATCTGATGGCCTTGTAACATTTTCAAAATTTTTCATACTTTACGCGGCAGCGCCGAAACAAAGTCAAAATTTTCAATATTTTTCTATCGTTCGTAGCGACCTTACTTACCAACCGATTTTTATTTTTAAAACGGCAATGAAAACGTTTCGCGAATCTCCACAAAATCGATATCACACATTTTTTTCCCATCATCAACCACAACGCCGCAAAATGCAAAACAAAATTTTAAAAAAAATTTTCAAGGGGGTAGCCTTGGATTCTTTGAAGAGAAAAAAATTTGTAAAATATATCAAATTTTATTACGGAAACGTATTCCCCCTCAAATTTTAAGTATTTTCCAGTAAAATTTTTTTGTAATTTTACGCTTCCTTCAATTAAAAATTTTACTTCAAAGAATTTATTTTTCATTAAATGTACGCTAAAGCTGTTGCTGCTGGTCTTCGGACTATAACCAAGCAGATATATTGTAGATTTTTGTGTCGAAACCCTTGCCAGCGATATAACCTCTTACTCTACGACTTTAAATTATCGAGAAGTTGATTCAAAATCGTCCCGCAGACCCCCAATCGAAACAAATTTTCGGAAAATTTTAAAAATCTAATTATTTTAAAATTTATAACTGTAACATTCTTGAAAATAAAACGAAAAGTTGGTATAAACTTTCTGGAAAATCCTTTGCGTTACGTTTGAAAAGTTAAACTATTGGAAACCGTTCACTGCGGAAAGATGTAAAAACACAATATTATTGATCATTAAAAATTCTTTAATGTTTATAAATATAGCAACGTTTTATAGAGTTATTTACAATAAATGTTTTACATGCAAATTAAATTCAAAAGTATATTACGATAATATAATAATTTAACAAAGCACACCGTGTCGACAAATTGAAAGGATTACATTAAAATAATAATCGACAATAAGTAATTCACATTCGTGTAGAGAAATAATTTGAAATTTTTAAAGAAAATTAGATAATAATGGTTTGCGGCTACAAATAAAAGCGTCTTCAGTTAGTCCATACCGAACGTAGCAATACGGCGACTTCCCTTTCCTTTTCGATGGGCAAAAGCTTCTTTCGATAGATAAATTTGTAGCTACATTTAGTCAAATCTTGTGGTCTGACTAAGAAAGTACGCACTATTTAATTGAAAGAGTCAAAATTTGTAAACTTTCTTTAAACTAATCTTTCAAATTATCGGTAACTTTAATTTTCGAAACTTGAGGGGTAAATAATATGTCATTAGAATCGTTCATCAAAAGTATATTTAAAAATGTTGTCGACAGTTAGTGGCACGTTTTTGAAAATCGATTAAGCTTAAAGAATTTCGAGTATACTAAAAGCAATGTCGTATGATCTTTCTTTGTGTGAATTTCTTTCTCTCGATCACAAACTTATGGAAATAAACCTACCCTTCGTCGGCCGTCATAAATTATCTTCCTAGAGTCATCGCATATGCAATTCGATTAACAATAAAAACTTTCCTTAATGCCAAGCATTTTAATTAAACGGTTGTCATCGAATCTCGCTCTTGAAATAATAAGATGCAACGTAATTGTGCAAGAATCAAAATGTACAACACTATTTTCCTACGTAGATTCCTTGAATCACGCAACCTTTTGGCCACCTTCGTGTTTTTGTAAATACCGTAGACACACAACTATTCCTCGTGTCGAGATGCTCCTGGGCCATATTAATTTATGCAACCTTCAAATTTGATTAACAGCATCGACGGTCGATTACTGTTCTTGACAATTGCACTTCTTATCAATTTACATTGTGACAGCTATGCCTCTCCAATTACACTCACGTAACAAAATCAATTAATCAATAACTATCCTTCAATTCTTCTTAAAAACCCAACGGCCGACATTGGTATTACATTTATCAAAATAATTCATATCCTCGAGCAAAGAACGACACAATTTCCAACCAAAAATCCCACCGATATGTAAAATTATGTCATCTCCACATGAAAAACGTCGACTCGTAACATTTGGCTGTCGATCGATTTTGATCGATATCGCTTAAAAACGCAAAACCTAACTTCCATACTTTCAAAAATCGCTACACACCCGAATTTTCACCTCCACCGCCACCGGTAGGATCGATCTAAACTTTTGAGCACCTTTGTGACTACCTCGGTTTGTGGTTCGTCTTGGCCAACGTAGAACTTAACCGATGGCAAATTGCGATGAGATGGTGAAAAACGAATGTGCAAATCGTTCGCCTTTGCTGGCATACCACCTACAAATACAAATAATCACACAATGTAATGGAAAAGATTCGCAAACTTACCGGTGCAATCGACATAACCTAACAAAATGCAAAATTCCTCCACGTACAGAGTGCTTGGTGATTTCAAACTCTATGCAACGGCGTCGACTTGATCCCCCCGCCAAATCCATCGCCGAGGGCCCCCTCGCACAGTAGTAAAACTATCGAAATTTTCAAATCGAATGCCGTAATTCGCTTCGACATTCCAACGACTTTGACAAACTTGGCGGTGTAAACACTGCCAGAAGGTGTCTCGAGTAACGCATCCGACTCGACGGCACCCCTTTACATCCGCAACACTCGTACGAAGCCGGCCGGGGCCCCCCCGATACTCGAAAATTCCACCCCGCGCGATGACGATCGACGAAACCTACGCCATTTTGAATAAATTTGCAAAACTTTTTACATATCTTACTCTTGTTGCGCAAAATCAAAGTGTAATATTTTTTCGAAACCACGCTTGTGGCACATCCACGGAAGCGCAAGACTTGTACGAAGCTGATTGTCACCATGGCGGAACTCGACGATCGCCCCCCGCACCAAGCCTGTCGACCAAACCCCGGGCGCCATTATAAAATTTCGCCCGCTTTCCACGCCTCCACCTTTTCGAACGAAAAATTAAGTATCAAAAATTGGTGCGCGCCGGTTGTGCCCTGTACCTATCGCTTCGTAAGGTTCCGTTGATACCGTTCGAACCCTCGGCGAGACTCGAAAATTTCTTATTGCTCCACGGCGAGCGGCGATAGTCGGGGCTCCTTCAAAAATTTCGACTCGCCACCTACACTTTCGCCTCTTTGCGCGCAAAATTAAATGTTAAAATTTCTTCGGCGCCAATCGTATCGGGCACCGTTCGACTCGCAAGGCTTCGAAGAAGCTACGGGTCGCCCCTTCGGGGCTCCCCGGTCTCGCTCCGCTCGACCGCGTACAAAAAACCTGAAAAAATCATAAAATTTCCTCAAACGTCAAAACGTCGAAATAATTTAATTAATTTATCGAATTTTACGAATCAAACTGCGACTCGCACGGTTTTCTGTCTAACCCGTTTCGCGTGCTTCGAAAAGAGATGCGACATGGTACGATTAAAAAAAGGCACGCGATTTCTCGAAAATCAGCACAAATCGTGCGACAAAGAACGTCGTAGGCCGCACCTTTCGCACCTCGGTTTTTCGCAATTTACGCCTCGAAAGGCTCGACCTGCGGTCTCGCAAAATAGCCTACCGGTTAGATCCGGTCGGGCTCCTTACTCGCTCCGCTCGTCGGGCGGCTGCGCCGCCAAGTTTTTTCGAAGATACGAAAAAAGATCTGACGTCTCTTACAGCTTTAGTATAAGTGGATTTGAAAATCAGATCTAAGTTAATAGTTTGACGTTCTTTACTTCTAAATAACTAAGTCCTATTTTAGTATAGTGAATTTGTAATTTAAAACAAAGTTATTAGTTTGAAGTTCTTTACTTGAAAATATCTACTATTGATTTTAGAAATGACAATTTGAAAATCAGATCTAAGTTAACAGTTTGACGTTCTTTACTTTAAAATAACTAAGTCTTATTTTAGACTAATGAATTTGTAAATTAAAACTAAGCTATTAGTATGAAGTTCTTCACTTGAAAAAAACTACCACTGATTTTAGAAATGACAATTTGAAAATCAGAGCTAAGTTAATAGTTTGACGTTCTTTACTTAAAAATAACTAAGTCTTATTTTAAAATACTCAATTTGTAAATCAAGGCTAAGTTATTAGTTTAAAGTTGTTTACTTGAAAATATCTACTTCTGATTTTAGAAATGACAATTTGAAAATCAGATCTAAGTTAATAGTTTGACGTTCTTTACTTCAGAACAACTAAGTCTTATTTTAGTATAGTGTATTTGTAAACCAAAACTAAGTTATTAGTATGAAGTTCTTTACTTGAAAAAAACTACCACTGATTTTAGAAATGACAATTTGAAAATCAGATCTAAGTTAATAGTTTGACGTTCTTTACTTCAAAATAACTAAGTCTTATTTTAAAATACTCAATTTGTAAATGAAGGCTAAGTTATTAGTTTAAAGTTCTTTACTTGAAAATATCTACTTCTTGTTTTAGAAATGACAATTTGAAAATCAGATCTAAGTTAATAGTTTGACGTTCTTTACTTCTAAATAACTAAGTCTTATTTTAGTATAGTGAATTTGTAATTTAAAACAAAGTTATTAGTTTGAAGTTCTTTACTTGAAAATATCTTCTTCTGATTTTAGAAATGACAATTTGAAAAGCAGATCTAAGTTAATAGTTTGAGGTTTTTTACTTCAAAATAACTACGTCTTAATTTAGAATATTCAATTTGTAAAACAAAATTAAGTTATTAGTTTAAAGTTCTTTTCTTGAAAATATCTGCTTCAGATTATAGAAATGACAATTTGAAAATCAGATCTAAGTTAATAGTTAGACGTTCTTTACATCAAAATAACTAAGTCTTATTTTAAACTAGTGAGTTCTTAAATCAAAACTAAGTTATTAGTTTAAAGTTTTTTCCTTCAAATTTACTAATTCGGATCTTAGAAATGTAAATTTGAGAATAAAACCTAAGGTTGTATTTTGAAGTTCTTTACTTGAAATTATCTACTTCTGATTTTAGAAATAACAATTTGAAAAGCAGATCTAAGTTACATGTTTGACGATCTCTACATCAAAATAACTAAGTCTTATTTTAGAATAGTGAATTTGTAAATCAAAGCTAAGTTTTTAGTTTGAAGTTTTTTACTTAAAAAAATTTACTTCTGATTTTAGAAATTACAATTTGAAAATCAGGTCTAAGTTAATAGTTTGACGTTTTTTACTTCACATTAACTAAGTCTTATTTTAGACTTATAAATTTGTAAATCAAAACTAAGTTATTAGTTTAAAGTTCTATTCTTGAAAATATCTGCTTCAGATTATATTTGAAAATTAATAATAAAACAAAATAATATTTGACAATTTGAAAATCAGATCTAAGTTATTATTTTAAAATTCTTTACATCAAAATAACTAACTTTTATTTTAGGATAGTTAATTTGTAAATCAAAACTAAGTTATTAGTTTGAAGTTCTCTACTTGAAAATGTCTACTTCTGATTTTAGAAATGACAATTTGAAAATCAGATCTAAGTTAATAGTTTGACGTTCTTTACCTCAAAATAACTAAGTCTTATTTTAGAATACTGAATTTGTAAATCAAAGCTAAGTTATTAATTTGAAGTTCTTTACTTCTAATTTACTAATTCGGATCTTAGTAATGTAAATTTGGAAATCAAATCGAAGGTTGTAGTTTGAAGTTCTTTACTTGAAAAAATCTACTTCTGATTTTAGAAATTACAATTTGAAAATCAGATCTAAGTTAATAGTTTAACGTTCTTTACTTCAAAATAACTAAGACTTATTTTAGAATAGTCAATTTGTAAATCAAAGCTAAGTTCTTAGTGTGAAGTTCTTTACTTGAAAAAAACTACTACTGATTTTAGAAATGATAATTTGAAAATTAGATCTAAGTTAATAGTTTGACGTTTTTTATTTCAAAATAACTAAGCCTTATTTTAGACTAGCGAATTTGTAAATCAAAACTAAGTTATTAGTTTAAAGTTTTTTACTTCAAATATACTAATTCGGATCTTAGTAATGTAAATTTCGAAATCAAATCTAAGGTTGTAGTTTGAAGTTCTTTACTTGAAAATATCTACTTCTGATTTTAGAAATGATAATTTGAAAATCAGAGCTAAAATAATAGTTTGACGTTCTTTACTTCAAAATAACTAAGTCTTATTATAGTATAGTGAATTTGTAAATCAAAGCTATGTTATTAGTTTGCACTTCTTTACTTGAAAATATCTACTTCTTATTTTAGAAATGACAATTTTAAATCAGATCTAAGTTAATAGTTTGACGTTCTTTACTTCAAAATAACTAATGCTTATTTTAGAATAGTTAATTTGTAAATCAAAACTAAGTTATTAGTTTAAAGTTCTTTTCTTGAAAATATCTGCTTCAGATTATAGAAATGACAATTTGAAAATCAGATCTAAGTTAATATTTTAACGTTCTTTACATCAAAATAACTAACTTTTATTTTAGGATAGGTAATTTGTAAATCAAAACTAAGTTATTAGTTTGAAGTTCTCTACTTGAAAATATCTACTTCTGATTTTAGAAATGACAATTTGAAAATCAGATCTATGTTAATAGTTTGACGTTCTTTACATCAATGTAACTAAATTTTATTTTAGAATAGTTAATTTGTAAATCAAAACTAAGTTATTAGTTTGAAGTTTTTTACTTGAAAATATCTACTTCTGATTTTAGAAATGACAATTTGAAAATCAGATCTAAGTTAATAGTTTGACGTTCTTTACTTCAGAACAACTAAGTCTTATTTTAGTATAGTGTATTTGTAAACCAAAACTAAGTTATTAGTATGAAGTTCTTTACTTGAAAAAAACTACCACTGATTTTAGAAATGACAATTTGAAAATCAGATCTAAGTTAATAGTTTGACGTTCTTTACTTCTAAATAACTAAGTCTTATTTTAGTATAGTGAATTTGTAATTTAAAACAAAGTTATTAGTTTGAAGTTCTTTACTTGAAAATATCTTCTTCTGATTTTAGAAATGACAATTTGAAAAGCAGATCTAAGTTAATAGTTTGAGGTTTTTTACTTCAAAATAACTACGTCTTAATTTAGAATATTCAATTTGTAAAACAAAATTAAGTTATTAGTTTAAAGTTCTTTTCTTGAAAATATCTGCTTCAGATTATAGAAATGACAATTTGAAAATCAGATCTAAGTTAATAGTTTGACGTTCTTTACATCAAAATAACTAAGTCTTATTTTAAACTAGTGAGTTCTTAAATCAAAACTAAGTTATTAGTTTAAAGTTTTTTCCTTCAAATTTACTAATTCGGATCTTAGAAATGTAAATTTGAGAATAAAACCTAAGGTTGTATTTTGAAGTTCTTTACTTGAAATTATCTACTTCTGATTTTAGAAATAACAATTTGAAAAGCAGATCTAAGTTACATGTTTGACGATCTCTACATCAAAATAACTAAGTCTTATTTTAGAATAGTGAATTTGTAAATCAAAGCTAAGTTTTTAGTTTGAAGTTTTTTACTTAAAAAAATTTACTTCTGATTTTAGAAATTACAATTTGAAAATCAGGTCTAAGTTAATAGTTTGACGTTTTTTACTTCACATTAACTAAGTCTTATTTTAGACTTATAAATTTGTAAATCAAAACTAAGTTATTAGTTTAAAGTTCTATTCTTGAAAATATCTGCTTCAGATTATATTTAAAAATTAATAATAAAACAAAATAATATTTGACAATTTGAAAATCAGATCTAAGTTATTATTTTAAAATTCTTTACATCAAAATAACTAACTTTTATTTTAGGATAGTTAATTTGTAAATCAAAACTAAGTTATTAGTTTGAAGTTCTCTACTTGAAAATATCTACTTCTGATTTTAGAAATGACAATTTGAAAATCAGATCTAAGTTAATAGTTTGACGTTCTTTACCTCAAAATAACTAAGTCTTATTTTAGAATACTGAATTTGTAAATCAAAGCTAAGTTATTAATTTGAAGTTCTTTACTTCTAATTTACTAATTCGGATCTTAGTAATGTAAATTTGGAAATCAAATCGAAGGTTGTAGTTTGAAGTTCTTTACTTGAAAAAATCTACTTCTGATTTTAGAAATTACAATTTGAAAATCAGATCTAAGTTAATAGTTTAACGTTCTTTACTTCAAAATAACTAAGACTTATTTTAGAATAGTCAATTTGTAAATCAAAGCTAAGTTCTTAGTGTGAAGTTCTTTACTTGAAAAAAACTACTACTGATTTTAGAAATGATAATTTGAAAATTAGATCTAAGTTAATAGTTTGACGTTTTTTATTTCAAAATAACTAAGCCTTATTTTAGACTAGCGAATTTGTAAATCAAAGCTATGTTATTAGTTTGCACTTCTTTACTTGAAAATATCTACTTCTTATTTTAGAAATGACAATTTTAAATCAGATCTAAGTTAATAGTTTGACGTTCTTTACTTCAAAATAACTAATGCTTATTTTAGAATAGTTAATTTGTAAATCAAAACTAAGTTATTAGTTTAAAGTTCTTTTCTTGAAAATATCTGCTTCAGATTATAGAAATGACAATTTGAAAATCAGATCTAAGTTAATATTTTAACGTTCTTTACATCAAAATAACTAACTTTTATTTTAGGATAGTTAATTTGTAAATCAAAACTAAGTTATTAGTTTGAAGTTCTCTACTTGAAAATATCTACTTCTGATTTTAGAAATGACAATTTGAAAATCAGATCTAAGTTAATAGTTTGACGTTCTTTACATCAATGTAACTAAATTTTATTTTAGAATAGTTAATTTGTAAATCAAAACTAAGTTATTAGTTTGAAGTTTTTTACTTGAAAATATCTACTTCTGATTTTAGAATTGACAACTTGAAAATCAGATCTAAGTTAATAGTTTGACGTTCTTTACTTCAAAACCACTAAGTCTTATTTTAGTATAGTGAATTTGTAAATCAAAACTAAGTTATTAGTATGAAGTTCTTTACTTGACAGAAACTACCACTGATTTTAGAAATGACAATTTGAAAATCAGATCTAAGTTAATAGTTTGACGTTCTTTACTTCTAAATAACTAAGTCTTATTTTAGTATAGTGAATTTGTAATTTAAAACTAAGTTTTAGTATGAAGTTCTTCACTTGAAAAAAACTACTACTGATTTTAGAAATAACAATATGAAAATCAGGTCCAAGTTAATAGTATGACCTTTTTTACTACAAAATAACTAAGTCTTTTTTCACACTAGTGAATTTGTAAATCAAAACTAAGTTATAAGTTTGAATTTATTTACTTGAAAATATCTACTTCTGACTTTAGAAATTACAATTTGAAAATCAGATCTAAGGTAATAGTTTGACGTTCTTTACTTCAAAATAACTAAGTCTTATTTTAGAATAGTCAATATGTAAATCAAAGCTAAGTTATTAGTTTGAAGTTCTTTACTTGAAAATATGTACTTGTGATTTTAGAAATGACAGTTTGAAAATCAGGTCTAAGTTAATATTTTGACGTTTTTTACTTCAAAATAACTAAGTCTTAATTTAGACTAGTAAATTTGTAAATCAAAACTAAGTTATAAGTTTCAAGTTCTTTACTTGAAAATATCTACTACTGATTTTAGAAATGACAATTTGAAAATCAGATCTAAGTTAAAAGTTTGACGTAACTTACTTCAAAATAACTTAGTCTTATCTTAGAATAGTGAATTTGTAAATCAAAACTAAGTTATTAGTTTGTAGTTCTTTACTTGAAAATAACTACTTCTGACTTTAGAAATTACAATTTGAAAATCAGATCTAAGGTAATAGTTTGACGTTCTTTACTTCAAAATAACTAAGTCTTATTTTAGAATAGTCAATATGTAAATCAAAGCTAAGTTATTAGTTTGAAGTTCTTTACTTGAAAATATGTACTTGTGATTTTAGAAATGACAGTTTGAAAATCAGGTCTAAGTTAATAGTTTGACGTTCTTTACTTCAAAACAACTAAGTCTTATTTTAGTAAAGTGAATTTGTATGTCATAACTAAGATATTCGTATGAAGTTCTTTACTTGAAAAAAACTACTACTGATTTTAGAAATGACAATTTGAAAATTAGATCTAAGTTAATAGTTTGACGTTCTTTACTTCAAAATAAGTAATGCTTATTTTAGAATAGTTAATTTCTAAATCAAAGCTAAGTTATTAGTTTGAAGTTCTTTACTTGAAAATATCTACTATTGATTTTAGAAATGACAATTTGAAATTGACTATTTTAGAATAGTCAATTTGTAAATCAAAACTAAGTTATTAGTTTGAAATTCTCTACTTGAAAATATCTACTTCTGATTTTAGAAATGACAATTTGAAAATCAGATCTAAGTTAATAGTTTGACGTTCTTTACCTCAAAATAACTAAGACTTATTTTAGAATACTGATTTTGTAAATCAAAGCAAAGTTATTAATTTGAAGTTCTTTACTTCAAATTTACTAATTCGGATCTTAGTAATGTAAATTTAGAAATCAAATCGAAGGTTGCAGTTTGAAGTTCTTTACTTGAAAAATCTACTTCTGATTTTAGAAATTACAATTTGAAATTTAGATCTAAGTTAATAGTTTGACGTTCTTTACATCAAAATAATTAAATTTTATTTTAGAATAGTTAATTTGTAAATCAAAACTAAGTTATTAGTTTGAATTTCTTTACTTGAAAATATCTACTTCTGATTTTAATACCGACAATTTGAAAATCAGAGGATTTGAGTTAATAGTTTGACGTTCTTTACTTCAAAACAACTAAGTCTTATTTTAGTAAAGTGAATTTGTATGTCATAACTAAGATATTCGTATGAAGTACTTTACTTGAAAAAAACTACTACTGATTTTAGAAATGACAATTTGAAAATTAGATCTAAGTTAATAGTTTGACGTTCTTTACTTCAAAATAACTAAGCCTTATTTTAGACTAACGAATTTGTAAATCAAAACTAAGTTATTAGTTTAAAGTTTTTTACTTCAAATATACTAATTCGGATCTTAGTAATGTAAATTTCGAAATCAAATCTAAGGTTGTAGTTTGAAGTTCTTTACTTGAAAATATCTACTTCTGATTTTAGAAATGATAATTTGAAAATCAGAGCTAAGTTAATAGTTTGACGATCTTTACTTCAAAATAACTAAGTCTTATTATAGTATAGTGAATTTGTAAATCAAAGCTATGTTATTAGTTTGCACTTCTTTACTTGAAAATATTTATTTCTTATTTTAGAAATGACAATTTGAAAATCAGATATAAGTTAATAGTTTGACGTTCTTTACTTCAAATAACTAAGCCTTAGTTTAGACTAGTGAATTTGTAAATCAAAACTAAGTTATTAGTTTAAAGTTATGTACTTCAAATATACTAATTCGGGTCTTAGTAATGTAAATTTCGAAATCAAATCGAAGGTTGTAGTTTGAAGTTCTTTACTTGAAAATATCTACTTCTGATTTTAGAAATTACAATTTGAAAATCAGATATAAGTTAGTAGTTTGACGTTCTTTACTTCAAAATAAGTAATGCTTATTTTAGAATAGTTAATTTCTAAATCAAAGCTAAGTTATTAGTTTGAAGTTCTTTACTTGAAAATATCTACTATTGATTTTAGAAATGACAATTTGAAAATCAGATCTAAGTTAATAGTTTGAGGTTTTTTACTTCAAAATAACTACGTCTTAATTTAGAATATTCAATTTGTAAATCAAAACTAAGTTATTAGTTTAAAGTTCTTTTCTTGAAAATATCTGCTTCAGATTATAGAAATGACAATTTGAAAATCAGATCTAAGTTAATAGTTTGACGTTCTTTACTTCAAAATAACTCAGTCATATTTTAGAATACTGAATTTGTAAATCAAATCGAAGGTTGTAGTTTGAAGTTCTTTACTTGAAAAAAGCTACTTCTGATTTTAGAAATGACAATTTGAAAGTCAGGTCTAAGTTAATAGTTTGACGTTTTTACTTCGAAATAACTAAGCCTTATTTTAGACTAGTAAATTTGTAAATCAAAACTAAGTTATTTGTTTGAAGTTCTTTACTTGAAAATATCCACTACTGATTTTAGAAATGACAATTTGAAAATCAGATCTAAGTTAATAGTTTGACGTTTTTACTTCAAAATAACTAAGCTTATTTTAGTATAGTGAATTTCTAAATCAAAACTAAGTTATTAGTTTGAAGTTTTTTACTTGAAATTATCTACTTCTGATTTTAAAAATGACAATTTGAAAATCAGATCTAAGTTTATAGTTTGACGTTTTTTACTTCAAAATAACTAAGTCTTATTTTAGAATAGTGAATTTGTAAATCAAAGCTAAGTTATTAGTTTAAAGTTCTTTACTTGAAAATATCTACTTCTGATTTTAGAAAAGACAATTTGAAAATCAGATCTAAGTTAATAGTTTGACGTTTTTACTTCAAAATAACTAAGCTTATTTTAGTATAGTGAATTTCTAAATCAAAGCTAAGTTATTAGTTTGAAGTTTTTTACTTGAAATTATCTACTTCTGATTTTAAAAAAGACAATTTGAAAATCAGATCTAAGTTAATAATTTGACGTTCTTTACTTCTAAATAACTAAGTCTAATTTTAGTATAGTGAATTTGTAAATCAAAACTAAGTTATTAGTTTGAAGTTCTTTACTTCAAAATATCTACTACTGATTTTAGAAATGACAATTTGAAAGTCAGATCTCAGTTAATAGTTTGAAGTTCTTTACTTCAAAATAAATAAGTCTTATTTTAGACTACTTAATTTGTAAATCAAAACTACGTTATTAGTTTGCAGTTCTTTACTTGAAAATATCAACTACTGATTTTAGAAATGACAATTTGAAAATCAGATCTAAGTTAATAGTTTGACGTTCTTTACTTCAAAATAACTAAATCTTATTTTAGAATAGTGAATTTGTAAATCAAAGCTAAGTTATTAGTTTAAAGTTCTTTACTTGAAAATATCTACTTCTGATTTTAGAAATGACAATTTGAAAATCAGATCTAAGTTAATAGTTTGACGTTCTTTACTTCTAAAAAACTAAGTCTTATTTTAGTATAGTGAATTTGTAAATCAAAACTAGGTTATTAGTTAGCAGTTCTTTACTTCAAAATATCTACTACTGATTTTAGAAATGACAATTTGAAGATCAAAACTCAGTTAATAGTTTGACTTTCTTTACTTCAAAATAACTAAGTCTTATTTTAGACTAGTGAGTTTGTAAATCAAAACTAAGTTATTAGTTTAAAGTTTTTTACTTCAAATTTACTAATTCGGATCTTAGTAATGTAAATTTGGAAATCAAATCTAAGGTTGTAGTGTGAAGTTCTTTACTTGAAAATATCTACTTTTGATTTTAGAAATTACATTTTGAAAATCAGGTCCAAGTTATTAGTTTGAAGTTTTTTACTTGAAAAAATCTACTACTGATTTTAGAAATGACAATTTGAAAATCAGATCTAAGTTAACAGTTTGACGTTCTTTACTTCAAAATAACTAAGTGTTATTTTAGACTAGTGTATTTGTAAATCAAAGCTAAGCTATTAGTTTAAAGTTTTTTACTTCAAATTTAATAATTCGGATCTTAGAAATGTAAATTTGAGAATAAAACCTAAGGTTGTATTTTGAAGTTCTTTACTTGAAAATATCTACTTCTGATTTTAGAAATGACAATTTGAAACTCAGATATAAGTTAATAGTTTGACGTTCTTTACTTCAAAATAACTAAGACTTATTTTAGAATAGTCAATTTGTAAATCAAAGCTAAGTTATTAGTTTGAAGTTCTTTACTTGAAAATATCTACTTTTGATTTTAGAAATGACAATTTGAAAATCAGGTCTAACTTAATAGTTTGACGTTTTTTATTTCAAAATAACTAAATTTATTTTAGTATAGTGAATTTGTAAATCAAAGATATGTTATTAGTTTGAAGTTTTTTACTTGAAATTATCTACTTCTGATTTTAGAAATGACAGTTTGAAAAGCAGATCTAAGTTAATAGTTTGACGATCTCTACATCAAAATAACTAAGGCTTATTTTAGAATAGTGAATTTGTAAATCAAAGCTAAGTTTTTAGTTGGAAGTTCTTTACTTAAAAAAATTTACTTCTGATTTTAGAAATTACAATTTGAAAATCAGGTCTAAGTTAATAGTTTGACGTTTTTTACTTCACATTAACTAAGTCTTATTTTAGACTAATAAATTTGTAAATCAAAACTAAGTTATTAGTTTAAAGTTCTTTTCTTGATAATATCTGCTGCAGATTATAGAAATGACAATTTGAAAATCAGATCTAAGTTAATATTTTAACGTTTTTTACATCAAAATAACTAACTTTTATTTTAGGATAGTTAATTTGTAAATCAAAACTAAGTTATTAGTTTGAAATTCTCTACTTGAAAATATCTACTTCTGATTTTAGAAATGACAATTTGAAAATCAGATCTAAGTTAATAGTTTGACGTTCTTTACCCCAAAATAACTAAGACTTATTTTAGAATACTGATTTTGTAAATCAAAGCTAAGTTATTAATTTGAAGTTCTTTACTTCAAATTTACTAATTCGGATCTTAGTAATGTAAATTTGGAAATCAAATCGAAGGTTGCAGTTTGAAGTTCTTTACTTGAAAAAATCTACTTCTGATTTTAGAAATTACAATTTGAAATTTAGATCTAAGTTAATAGTTGGACGTTCTTTACATCAAAATAACTAAATTTTATTTTAGAATAGTTAATTTGTAAATCAAAACTAAGTTATTAGTTTGAAGTTCTTTACTTGAAAATATCTACTTCTGATTTTAATAACGACAATTTGAAAATCAGAAGATTTAAGTTAATAGTTTGACGTTCTTTACTTCAAAACAACTAAGTCTTATTTTAGTAAAGTGAATTTGTATGTCATAACTAAGATATTCGTATGAAGTACTTTACTTGAAAAAAACTACTACTGATTTTAGAAATGACAATTTGAAAATTAGATCTAAGTTAATAGTTTGACGTTCTTTACTTCAAAATAACTAAGCCTTATTTTAGACTAACGAATTTGTAAATCAAAACTAAGTTATTAGTTTAAAGTTTTTTACTTCAAATATACTAATTCGGATCTTAGTAATGTAAATTTCGAAATCAAATCTAAGGTTGTAGTTTGAAGTTCTTTACTTGAAAATATCTACTTCTGATTTTAGATATGATAATTTGAAAATCAGAGCTAAGTTAATAGTTTGACGATCTTTACTTCAAAATAACTAAGTCTTATTATAGTATAGTGAATTTGTAAATCAAAGCTATGTTATTAGTTTGCACTTCTTTACTTGAAAATATTTATTTCTTATTTTAGAAATGACAATTTGAAAATCAGATATAAGTTAATAGTTTGACGTTCTTTACTTCAAATAACTAAGCCTTAGTTTAGACTAGTGAATTTGTAAATCAAAACTAAGTTATTAGTTTAAAGTTATTTACTTCAAATATAAGCCTTATTCTAATTAATTCGGGTCTTAGTAATGTAAATTTCGAAATCAAATCTAAGGTTGTAGTTTGAAGTTCTTTACTTGAAAATATCTACTTCTGATTTTAGAAATTACAATTTGAAAATCAGATATAAGTTAGTAGTTTGACGTTCTTTACTTCAAAATAAGTAATGCTTATTTTAGAATAGTTAATTTCTAAATCAAAGCTAAGTTATTAGTTTGAAGTTCTTTACTTGAAAATATCTACTATTGATTTTAGAAATGACAATTTGAAAATCAGATCTAAGTTAATAGTTTGAGGTTTTTTACTTCAAAATAACTACGTCTTAATTTAGAATATTCAATTTGTAAATCAAAACTAAGTTATTAGTTTAAAGTTCTTTTCTTGAAAATATCTGCTTCAGATTATAGAAATGACAATTTGAAAATCAGATCTAAGTTAATAGTTTGACGTTCTTTACTTCAAAATAACTCAGTCATATTTTAGAATACTGAATTTGTAAATCAAATCGAAGGTTGTAGTTTGAAGTTCTTTACTTGAAAAAAGCTACTTCTGATTTTAGAAATGACAATTTGAAAGTCAGGTCTAAGTTAATAGTTTGACGTTTTACTTCGAAATAACTAAGCCTTATTTTAGACTAGTAAATTTGTAAATCAAAACTAAGTTATTTGTTTGAAGTTCTTTACTTGAAAATATCCACTACTGATTTTAGAAATGACAATTTGAAAATCAGATCTAAGTTAATAGTTTGACGTTTTTACTTCAAAATAACTAAGCTTATTTTAGTATAGTGAATTTCTAAATCAAAGCTAAGTTATTAGTTTGAAGTTTTTTACTTGAAATTATCTACTTCTGATTTTAAAAATGACAATTTGAAAATCAGATCTAAGTTTATAGTTTGACGTTTTTTACTTCAAAATAACTAAGTCTTATTTTAGAATAGTGAATTTGTAAATCAAAGCTAAGTTATTAGTTTAAAGTTCTTTACTTGAAAATATCTACTTCTGATTTTAGAAAAGACAATTTGAAAATCAGATCTAAGTTAATAGTTTGACGTTTTTACTTCAAAATAACTAAGCTTATTTTAGTATAGTGAATTTCTAAATCAAAGCTAAGTTATTAGTTTGAAGTTTTTTACTTGAAATTATCTACTTCTGATTTTAAAAAAGACAATTTGAAAATCAGATCTAAGTTAATAATTTGACGTTCTTTACTTCTAAATAACTAAGTCTAATTTTAGTATAGTGAATTTGTAAATCAAAACTAAGTTATTAGTTTGAAGTTCTTTACTTCAAAATATCTACTACTGATTTTAGAAATGACAATTTGAAAGTCAGATCCCAGTTAATAGTTTGAAGTTCTTTACTTCAAAATAAATAAGTCTTATTTTAGACTACTTAATTTGTAAATCAAAACTACGTTATTAGTTTGCAGTTCTTCACTTGAAAATATCAACTACTGATTTTAGAAATGACAATTTGAAAATCAGATCTAAGTTAATAGTTTGACGTTCTTTACTTCAAAATAACTAAATCTTATTTTAGAATAGTGAATTTGTAAATCAAAGCTAAGTTATTAGTTTAAAGTTCTTTACTTGAAAATATCTACTTCTGATTTTAGAAATGACAATTTGAAAATCAGATCTAAGTTAATAGTTTGACGTTCTTTACTTCTAAAAAACTAAGTCTTATTTTAGTATAGTGAATTTGTAAATCAAAACTAGGTTATTAGTTAGCAGTTCTTTACTTCAAAATATCTACTACTGATTTTAGAAATGACAATTTGAAGATCAAAACTCAGTTAATAGTTTGACTTTCTTTACTTCAAAATAACTAAGTCTTATTTTAGACTAGTGAGTTTGTAAATCAAAACTAAGTTATTAGTTTAAAGTTTTTTACTTCAAATTTACTAATTCGGATCTTAGTAATGTAAATTTGGAAATCAAATCTAAGGTTGTAGTGTGAAGTTCTTTACTTGAAAATATCTACTTTTGATTTTAGAAATTACATTTTGAAAATCAGGTCCAAGTTATTAGTTTGAAGTTTTTTACTTGAAAAAATCTACTACTGATTTTAGAAATGACAATTTGAAAATCAGATCTAAGTTAACAGTTTGACGTTCTTTACTTCAAAATAACTAAGTGTTATTTTAGACTAGTGTATTTGTAAATCAAAGCTAAGCTATTAGTTTAAAGTTTTTTACTTCAAATTTAATAATTCGGATCTTAGAAATGTAAATTTGAGAATAAAACCTAAGGTTGTATTTTGAAGTTCTTTACTTGAAAATATCTACTTCTGATTTTAGAAATGACAATTTGAAACTCAGATATAAGTTAATAGTTTGACGTTCTTTACTTCAAAATAACTAAGACTTATTTTAGAATAGTCAATTTGTAAATCAAAGCTAAGTTATTAGTTTGAAGTTCTTTACTTGAAAATATCTACTTTTGATTTTAGAAATGACAATTTGAAAATCAGGTCTAACTTAATAGTTTGACGTTTTTTATTTCAAAATAACTAAATTTATTTTAGTATAGTGAATTTGTAAATCAAAGATATGTTATTAGTTTGAAGTTTTTTACTTGTAATTATCTACTTCTGATTTTAGAAATGACAGTTTGAAAAGCAGATCTAAGTTAATAGTTTGACGATCTCTACATCAAAATAACTAAGGCTTATTTTAGAATAGTGAATTTGTAAATCAAAGCTAAGTTTTTAGTTGGAAGTTCTTTACTTAAAAAAATTTACTTCTGATTTTAGAAATTACAATTTGAAAATCAGGTCTAAGTTAATAGTTTGACGTTTTTTACTTCACATTAACTAAGTCTTATTTTAGACTAATAAATTTGTAAATCAAAACTAAGTTATTAGTTTAAAGTTCTTTTCTTGATAATATCTGCTGCAGATTATAGAAATGACAATTTGAAAATCAGATCTAAGTTAATATTTTAACGTTTTTTACATCAAAATAACTAACTTTTATTTTAGGATAGTTAATTTGTAAATCAAAACTAAGTTATTAGTTTGAAATTCTCTACTTGAAAATATCTACTTCTGATTTTAGAAATGACAATTTGAAAATCAGATCTAAGTTAATAGTTTGACGTTCTTTACCCCAAAATAACTAAGACTTATTTTAGAATACTGATTTTGTAAATCAAAGCTAAGTTATTAATTTGAAGTTCTTTACTTCAAATTTACTAATTCGGATCTTAGTAATGTAAATTTGGAAATCAAATCGAAGGTTGCAGTTTGAAGTTCTTTACTTGAAAAAATCTACTTCTGATTTTAGAAATTACAATTTGAAATTTAGATCTAAGTTAATAGTTGGACGTTCTTTACATCAAAATAACTAAATTTTATTTTAGAATAGTTAATTTGTAAATCAAAACTAAGTTATTAGTTTGAAGTTCTTTACTTGAAAATATCTACTTCTGAATTTAATAACGACAATTTGAAAATCAGAAGATTTAAGTTAATAGTTTGACGTTCTTTACTTCAAAACAACTAAGTCTTATTTTAGTAAAGTGAATTTGTATGTCATAACTAAGATATTCGTATGAAGTACTTTACTTGAAAAAAACTACTACTGATTTTAGAAATGACAATTTGAAAATTAGATCTAAGTTAATAGTTTGTTGTTCTTTACTTCAAAATAACTAAGCCTTATTTTAGACTAACGAATTTGTAAATCAAAACTAAGTTATTAGTTTAAAGTTTTTTACTTCAAATATACTAATTCGGATCTTAGTAATGTAAATTTCGAAATCAAATCTAAGGTTGTAGTTTGAAGTTCTTTACTTGAAAATATCTACTTCTGATTTTAGAAATGATAATTTGAAAATCAGAGCTAAGTTAATAGTTTGACGATCTTTACTTCAAAATAACTAAGTCTTATTATAGTATAGTGAATTTGTAAATCAAAGCTATGTTATTAGTTTGCACTTCTTTACTTGAAAATATTTATTTCTTATTTTAGAAATGACAATTTGAAAATCAGATATAAGTTAATAGTTTGACGTTCTTTACTTCAAATAACTAAGCCTTAGTTTAGACTAGTGAATTTGTAAATCAAAACTAAGTTATTAGTTTAAAGTTATTTACTTCAAATATAAGCCTTATTCTAATTAATTCGGGTCTTAGTAATGTAAATTTCGAAATCAAATCTAAGGTTGTAGTTTGAAGTTCTTTACTTGAAAATATCTACTTCTGATTTTAGAAATTACAATTTGAAAATCAGATATAAGTTAGTAGTTTGACGTTCTTTACTTCAAAATAAGTAATGCTTATTTTAGAATAGTTAATTTCTAAATCAAAGCTAAGTTATTAGTTTGAAGTTCTTTACTTGAAAATATCTATTATTGATTTTAGAAATGACAATTTGAAAATCAGATCTAAGTTAATAGTTTGAGGTTTTTTACTTGAAAAAATCTACTACTGATTTTAGAAATGACAATTTGAAAATCAGATCCAAGTTAACAGTTTGACGTTCTTTACTTCAAAATAACTAAGTGTTATTTTAGACTAGTGAATTTGTAAATCAAAGCTAAGTTATTAGTTTGAAGTTCTTTACTTGAAAATATCTACTTTTGATTTTAGAAATTACATTTTGAAAATCAGGTCCAAGTTATTAGTTTGAAGTTTTTTACTTGAAAAAATCTACTACTGATTTTAGAAATGACAATTTGAAAATCAGATCCAAGTTAACAGTTTGACGTTCTTTACTTCAAAATAACTAAGTGTTATTTTAGACTAGTGAATTTGTAAATCAAAGCTAAGTTATTAGTTTGAAGTTCTTTACTTGAAAATATCTACTTTTGATTTTAAAAATGACAATTTGAATATCAGGTCTAACTTAATAGTTTGACCTTTTTTACTTCAAAATAACTAAGTTTATTTTAGTATAGTGAATTTGTAAATTAAAACTAAGTTATCTTCTAAGTTAATCTAAGTTAATAGTTTGACGTTCTTTACTTCTAAATAACTACGTTTTATTTTAGTATAGTGTATTTGTAAATGAAAACTAAGTTATTCGTTTGAAGTTATTTACTTAAAAATATCTCCTTCTGATTTAAGAAAGGACAATTTGAAAATCAGATCTATGTTAATAGTTTGACATTCTTTACTTCAAAATAACTAAGTCTTATTTTAGAATAGTGTACTTCTAAATCAAAACTAAGTTATTAGTTTGAAGTTTTTTACTTGAAAATATCTACAACTGATTTTAAAAATGACAATTTGAAAAGCAGATCTAAGTTCTTAGTTAGAAGTTCTTTACTTGAAAATATCTACTTCTGATTTTAAAAATGACAATTTGAAAATCCGAACTAAGTTATTAGTTTGACGTTCTTTACTTCTAAATAACTAAGTCTTATTTTAGTATAGTGAATTTGTAAATTAAAACTAAGTTATTGGTTTGAAGTTCTTTACTTGAAAATATCTACTTCTGATTTTAGAAATGACAATTTGAAAATCACATCTAAGTTAATAGTTTGACGTTCTTTACTTCTAAATAACTACCTTTTATTTTAGTATAGTGTATTTGTAAATGAAAACTAAGTTATTCGTTTGAAGTTATTTACTTAAAAATATCTCCTTCTGATTTAAGAAATGACAATTTGAAAATCAGGTCTATGTTAATAGTTTGACGTTCTTTACTTCAAAATAACTAAGTCTTATTTTAGAATAGTGTACTTCTAAATCAAAACTAAGTTATTAGTTTGAAGTACTTTACTTAAAAATATCTACTTCTGATTTTAGAAATGACAATTTGAAAATCAGATCTAAGTTAGTAGTTTGACGGTCTTTACTTCAAAATAGATAAGTCTTATTTTAGAATACTGTATTTGTATATCAAAACTAAGTTATTAGTATGAAGTTCTTTACTTGAAAAAAACTACTACTGATTTTAGAAAAGACAATTTGAAAATCAGATCTAAGTTAATAGTTTGACGTTCTTTACTTCAAAATAACTAAGCCTTATTTTAGACTAGTGAGTTAGTAAATCAAAACTAAGTTATTAGTTTAAAGTTTTTTACTTCAAATATACTAATTCGGATCTTAGTAATGTAAATTTCGAAATCAAATCGAAGGTTGTAGTTTGAAGTTCATTACTTGAAATTATCTCTTACTGATTTTAGCAAGGACAATATGAAAATCAGATCTAAGTTAATAGTTTGACGTTCTTTACTTCAAAATAACTAAGTCTTAGTTTAGAATAGTGAATTTGTAAATCAAAGCTAAGTTATTAGTTTAAAGTTTTTTACTTGAAAATATCTACTTCTGATTTTAGAATTGACAATTTAAAAATCAGATCTAAGTTAATAGTTTGACGTTCTTTACTTCAAAATAACTAAGTCTTGGTTTAGACTAGTGAGTTTGTAAATCAAAACTAAGTTATTAGTTTAAAGTTTTTTACTTCAAATTTACTAATTCAGATCTTAGTAATGTAAATTTGGAAATCAAATCTAAGGTTGTAGTTTGAAGTTCTTTACATGAAAATATCTACTTCTGATTTTAGAAATGACAATTTGAAAATCAGATCTAAGTTCATAGTTTGACGATCTCTACATCAAAATAACTAAGTCTTATTTTAGAATAGTGAATTTGTACATCAAAACTAAGTTATTAATTTGAAGTTTTTTACTTCAAATTTACTAATTCGGATCTTAGTAATGTAAATTTGGAAATCAAATCGAAGGTTGTAGTTTGAAGTTCTTTACTTGAAAAAATCTACTTCTGATTTTAAAAATTACAATTTGAAAATCAGATATAAGTTAATAGTTTGACGTTCTTTACTTCAAAATAACTAAGAATTATTTTAGAATAGTCAATTTGTAAATCAAAGCTAAGTTACTAGTGTGAAGTTCTTTACTTGATAATATCTACTTCTGATTTTAGAAATGACAATTTGAAAATCAGGTCTAAGTTAATAGTTTGACGTTTTTATTTCAAAATATCTAAGACTTATTTTAGACTAGTAAATTTGTAAATCAAAACAAAGTTATTTGTTTGAAGTTCTTTACTTGAAAATATCTACTACTGATTTTAGAAATGACAATTTGAAAATCAGATCTAAGTTAATAGTTTGAAGTTTTTTACTTCAAAATAACTAAGTTTATTTTAGTATAGTGAATTTGTAAATCAAAGCTATGTTATTAGTTTGAAGTTCTTAACTTGAAATTATCTACTTCTGATTTTTGAAATGACAATTTGAAAATCAGATCTAAGTTAATAGTTTGACGTTTTTTACTTCAAAATAACTAAGTCTTATTTTAGTCTAGTAAATTTGTAAATCAAAAGTAAGTTATTAATTTGAAGTTCTTTACTTGAAAATATCTACTACTGATTTTAGAAATGACAATTTGAAAATCAGATCTAAGTTAATAGTTTGAGGTTTTTTACTTCAAAATAACTACGTCTTAATTTAGAATATTCAATTTGTAAATCAAAACTAAGTTATTAGTTTAAAGTTCTTTTTTTGAAAATATCTGCTACAGATTATAGAAATGACAATTTGAAAATCAGATTTAAGTTAATAGTTTGAAGTTCTTTACAACAAAATAACTAAGTCTTATTTTAGAATAGTGAATTTATAAATCAAAACTAAGTTATTAGTTTGAAGTTCTTTACTTGAAAATATCTAATTCTGATTTTAGAAATAACAATTTGAAAATCACATCTAAATTAATAGTTTGACGTTCTTTACTTCAAAATAACTCAGACTTATTTTAGAATACTGAATTTGTAAATCAAATCAAAAGGTTGTAGTTTGAAGTTCTTTACCTAAAAAAATCTACTTCTGATTTTAGAAATTACAATTTGAAAGTCAGATATAAGTTAATAGTTAGACGTTCTCTACTTCAAAATATCTAAGACTTATTTTAGAATAGTCAATTTGTAAATCAAAGCTAAGTTATTAGTGTGAAGTTCTTTACTTGAAAATATCTACTTCTTATTTTAGAAATGACAATTTGAAAATCAGATCTAAGTTAATAGTTTGACGTTCTTTACTTCAAATAACTAAGCCTTATTTTAGACTAGTAAATTTGTAAATCAAAACTAAGTTATTTGTTTGAAGTTCTTTACTTGATAATTTCCACTACTGATTTTAGAAATGACAATTTGAAAATCAGATCTAAGTTAATAGTTTGACGTTTTTACTTCAAAATAACTAAGCTAATTTTAGTATATTGAATTTCTAAATCAAAGCTAAGTTATTAGTTTGAAGTTTTTTACTTGAAATTATTTACTTCTGATTTTAGAAATGACAATTTGAAAATCAGATCTAAGTTTATAGTTTGACGTTTTTTACTTCAAAATAACTAAGTCTTATTTTAGAATAGTGAATTTGTAAATCAAAGCTAAGTTATTAGTTTAAAGTTCTTTACTTGAAAATATCTACTTCTGATTTTAGAAAAGACAATTTGAAAATCAGATCTAAGTTAATAGTTTGACGTTCTTTACTTCTAAATAACTAAGTCTAATTTTAGTATAGTAAATTTGTAAATCAAAACTAAGTTATTAGTTTGAAGTTCTTTACTTCAAAATATCTACTACTGATTTTAGTAATGACAATTTGAAAATCAGATCTCAGTTAATAGTTTGAAGTTCTTTACTTCAAAATAAATAAGTCTTATTTTAGACTACTTAATTTGTAAATCAAAACTAAGTTATTAGTTTGCAGTTCTTTACTTGAAAATATCAACTACTGATTTTAGAAATGACAATTTGAAAATCAGATCTAAGTTAATAGTTTGACGTTCTTTACTTCAAAATAACTAAATTTTATTTTAGAATAGTGAATTTGTAAATCATAGCTAAGTTATTAGTTTAAAGTTCTTTACTTGAAAATATCTACTTCTGATTTTAGAAATGACAATTTGAAAATCAGATCTAAGGTAATAGTTTGACGTTCTTTACTTCTAAATAACTAAGTCTTATTTTAGTATAGTGAATTTGTAAATCAAAACTAGGTTATTAGTTAGCAGTTCTTTACTTCAAAATATCTACTACTGATTTTAGAAATGACAATTTGAAGATCAAATCTCAGTTAATAGTTTGACTTTCTTTACTACAAAATAACTAAGTCTTATTTTAGACTAGTGAGTTTGTAAATCAAAACTAAGTTATTAGTTTAAAGTTTTTTACTTCAAATTTACTAATTCGGATCTTAGTAATGTAAATTTGGAAATCAAATCTAAGGTTGTAGTTTGAAGTTCTTTACTTGAAAATATCTACTTTTGATTTTAGAAATAACATTTTGAAAATCAGGTCCAAGTTATTAGTTTGAAGTTTTTTACTTGAAAAAATCTACTACTGATTTTAGAAATGACAATTTGAAAATCAGATCCAAGTTAACAGTTTGACGTTCTTTACTTCAAAATAACTAAGTGTTATTTTAGACTAGTGAATTTGTAAATCAAAGCTAAGCTATTAGTTTAAAGTTTTTTACTTCAAATTTACTAATTCGGATCTTAGAAATGTAAATTTGAAAATAAAACCTAAGGTTGTATTTTGAAGTTCTTTACTTGAAAATATCTACTTCTGATTTTAGAAATGACAATTTAAAACTCAGATATAAGTTAATAGTTTGACGTTCTTTACTGCAAAATAACTAAGACTTATTTTAGAATATTCAATTTGTAAATCAAAGCTAAGTTATTAGTTTGAAGTTCTTTACTTGAAAATATCTACTTTTGATTTTAAAAATGACAATTTGAATATCAGGTCTAACTTAATAGTTTGACCTTTTTTACTTCAAAATAACTAAGTTTATTTTAGTATAGTGAATTTGTAAATTAAAACTAAGTTATCTTCTAAGTTAATCTAAGTTAATAGTTTGACGTTCTTTACTTCTAAATAACTACGTTTTATTTTAGTATAGTGTATTTGTAAATGAAAACTAAGTTATTCGTTTGAAGTTATTTACTTAAAAATATCTCCTTCTGATTTAAGAAAGGACAATTTGAAAATCAGATCTATGTTAATAGTTTGACATTCTTTACTTCAAAATAACTAAGTCTTATTTTAGAATAGTGTACTTCTAAATCAAAACTAAGTTATTAGTTTGAAGTTTTTTACTTGAAAATATCTACAACTGATTTTAAAAATGACAATTTGAAAAGCAGATCTAAGTTCTTAGTTAGAAGTTCTTTACTTGAAAATATCTACTTCTGATTTTAAAAATGACAATTTGAAAATCCGAACTAAGTTATTAGTTTGACGTTCTTTACTTCTAAATAACTAAGTCTTATTTTAGTATAGTGAATTTGTAAATTAAAACTAAGTTATTGGTTTGAAGTTCTTTACTTGAAAATATCTACTTCTGATTTTAGAAATGACAATTTGAAAATCACATCTAAGTTAATAGTTTGACGTTCTTTACTTCTAAATAACTACCTTTTATTTTAGTATAGTGTATTTGTAAATGAAAACTAAGTTATTCGTTTGAAGTTATTTACTTAAAAATATCTCCTTCTGATTTAAGAAATGACAATTTGAAAATCAGGTCTATGTTAATAGTTTGACGTTCTTTACTTCAAAATAACTAAGTCTTATTTTAGAATAGTGTACTTCTAAATCAAAACTAAGTTATTAGTTTGAAGTACTTTACTTAAAAATATCTACTTCTGATTTTAGAAATGACAATTTGAAAATCAGATCTAAGTTAGTAGTTTGACGGTCTTTACTTCAAAATAGATAAGTCTTATTTTAGAATACTGTATTTGTATATCAAAACTAAGTTATTAGTATGAAGTTCTTTACTTGAAAAAAACTACTACTGATTTTAGAAAAGACAATTTGAAAATCAGATCTAAGTTAATAGTTTGACGTTCTTTACTTCAAAATAACTAAGCCTTATTTTAGACTAGTGAGTTAGTAAATCAAAACTAAGTTATTAGTTTAAAGTTTTTTACTTCAAATATACTAATTCGGATCTTAGTAATGTAAATTTCGAAATCAAATCGAAGGTTGTAGTTTGAAGTTCATTACTTGAAATTATCTCTTACTGATTTTAGCAAGGACAATATGAAAATCAGATCTAAGTTAATAGTTTGACGTTCTTTACTTCAAAATAACTAAGTCTTAGTTTAGAATAGTGAATTTGTAAATCAAAGCTAAGTTATTAGTTTAAAGTTTTTTACTTGAAAATATCTACTTCTGATTTTAGAATTGACAATTTAAAAATCAGATCTAAGTTAATAGTTTGACGTTCTTTACTTCAAAATAACTAAGTCTTGGTTTAGACTAGTGAGTTTGTAAATCAAAACTAAGTTATTAGTTTAAAGTTTTTTACTTCAAATTTACTAATTCAGATCTTAGTAATGTAAATTTGGAAATCAAATCTAAGGTTGTAGTTTGAAGTTCTTTACATGAAAATATCTACTTCTGATTTTAGAAATGACAATTTAAAAATCAGATCTAAGTTCATAGTTTGACGATCTCTACATCAAAATAACTAAGTCTTATTTTAGAATAGTGAATTTGTACATCAAAACTAAGTTATTAATTTGAAGTTTTTTACTTCAAATTTACTAATTCGGATCTTAGTAATGTAAATTTGGAAATCAAATCGAAGGTTGTAGTTTGAAGTTCTTTACTTGAAAAAATCTACTTCTGATTTTAAAAATTACAATTTGAAAATCAGATATAAGTTAATAGTTTGACGTTCTTTACTTCAAAATAACTAAGAATTATTTTAGAATAGTCAATTTGTAAATCAAAGCTAAGTTACTAGTGTGAAGTTCTTTACTTGATAATGTCTACTTCTGATTTTAGAAATGACAATTTGAAAATCAGGTCTAAGTTAATAGTTTGACGTTTTTATTTCAAAATATCTAAGACTTATTTTAGACTAGTAAATTTGTAAATCAAAACAAAGTTATTTGTTTGAAGTTCTTTACTTGAAAATATCTACTACTGATTTTAGAAATGACAATTTGAAAATCAGATCTAAGTTAATAGTTTGAAGTTTTTTACTTCAAAATAACTAAGTTTATTTTAGTATAGTGAATTTGTAAATCAAAGCTATGTTATTAGTTTGAAGTTCTTAACTTGAAATTATCTACTTCTGATTTTTGAAATGACAATTTGAAAATCAGATCTAAGTTAATAGTTTGACGTTTTTTACTTCAAAATAACTAAGTCTTATTTTAGTCTAGTAAATTTGTAAATCAAAAGTAAGTTATTAATTTGAAGTTCTTTACTTGAAAATATCTACTACTGATTTTAGAAATGACAATTTGAAAATCAGATCTAAGTTAATAGTTTGAGGTTTTTTACTTCAAAATAACTACGTCTTAATTTAGAATATTCAATTTGTAAATCAAAACTAAGTTATTAGTTTAAAGTTCTTTTTTTGAAAATATCTGCTACAGATTATAGAAATGACAATTTGAAAATCAGATTTAAGTTAATAGTTTGAAGTTCTTTACAACAAAATAACTAAGTCTTATTTTAGAATAGTGAATTTATAAATCAAAACTAAGTTATTAGTTTGAAGTTCTTTACTTGAAAATATCTAATTCTGATTTTAGAAATAACAATTTGAAAATCACATCTAAATTAATAGTTTGACGTTCTTTACTTCAAAATAACTCAGACTTATTTTAGAATACTGAATTTGTAAATCAAATCAAAAGGTTGTAGTTTAAAGTTCTTTACCTAAAAAAATCTACTTCTGATTTTAGAAATTACAATTTGAAAGTCAGATATAAGTTAATAGTTAGACGTTCTCTACTTCAAAATATCTAAGACTTATTTTAGAATAGTCAATTTGTAAATCAAAGCTAAATTATTAGTGTGAAGTTCTTTACTTGAAAATATCTACTTCTTATTTTAGAAATGACAATTTGAAAATCAGATCTAAGTTAATAGTTTGACGTTCTTTACTTCAAATAATTAAGCCTTAGTTTAGACTAGTAAATTTGTAAATCAAAACTAAGTTATTAGTTTAAAGTTATTTACTTCAAATATACTAATTCCAGTCTTAGTAATGTAAATTTCGAAATCAAATCGAAGGTTGTAGTTTGAAGTTCTTTACTTGAAAATATCTACTTCTGATTTTAGAAATTACAATTTGAAAATCAGATCTAAATTAATACTTTGACGTTCTTTACTGCAAAATAACTCAGTCTTATTTTAGAATACTGAAATTGTAAATCAAATCGAAGGTTGTAGTTTGAAGTTCTTTACTTGAAAAAATCTACTTCTGATTTTAGAAATTACAATTTGAAAATCAGATATAAGTTAATAGTTTGACGTTCTCTACTTCAAAATAACTAAGACTTATTTTAGAATAGTCAATTTGTAAATCAAAGGTAAGTTATTAGTGTGAAGTTCTTTACTTGAAAATATCTACTTCTTATTGTAGAAATGACAATTTGAAAATCAGATCAAAGTTAATAGTTTGACGTCCTTTACTTCTAAACAAATAAGTCTTATTTTAGTATAGTGAATTTGTAATTTAAAACAAAGTTATTAGTTTGAAGTTCTTTACTTGAAAATATTTACTACTGATTTTAGAAATGACAATTTGAAAATCAGATCTAAGTTAACAGTTTGACGTTCTTTACTTTAAAATAACTAAGTCTTATTTTAGACTAGTGAATTTGTAAATTAAAACTAAGTTATTAGTATGAAGTTCTTCACTTGAAAAAAACTACCACTGATTTTAGAAATGACAATTTGAAAATCAGATCTAAGTTAATAGTTTGACGTTCTTTACTTCAAAATAACTAAGTCTTATTTTAGAATACTCAATTTGTAAATCAAGGCTAAGTTATTAGTTTAAAGTTGTTTACTTGAAAATATCTACTTCTGATTTTAGAAATGACAATTTGAAAATCAGATCTAAGTTAATAGTTTGTCGTTCTTTACTTCAAAACAACTAAGTCTTATTTTAGTATAGTGAACTTGTAAACCAAAACTAAGTTATTAGTATGAAGTTCTTCACTTGATAAAAACTACCACTGATTTTAGAAATGACAATTTGAAAATCAGATCTAAGTTAATAGTTTGACGTTCTTTACTTGAAAATATCTACTACTGATTTTAGAAATGACAATTTGAAAATCAGATCTAAGTGACGTTCTTTACTTCAAAATAACTAATTCTTATTTTAGAATACTCAATTTGTAAATCAAGGCTAAGTTATTAGTTTAAAGTTCTTTACTTAAAAATATCTACTTCTTGTTTTAGAAATAACAATTTGAAAGTCAGATCTAAGTTAATAGTTTGACGTTCTTTACTTCTAAATAACTAAGTCTTATTTTAGTATAGTGAATTTGTAATTTAAAACAAAGTTATTAGTTTGAAGTTTTTTACATTGAAATAACTAATACGGATTTTTGTACTGTATATTTGAAAATCAAAGCTAAGGTTATAGTTTGAAGTTCTTTACTTGAAAATATCTACTGCTGATTTTAGAAATGACAATGTGAAAATCAGATCTAGGTTAATAGTTTGACGTTCTTTACTTCAAAATAACTAAGTCTTACTTTAAAATAGTGAATTTGTAAATCAAAACTAAGTTATTAGTTTGAAGTTTTCTACTTTGAAATATCTACTTCTGATTTTAGAAATTACAATTTGAAAATCAGATCTAGATTAATTGTTTGAAATTCTTTACTACAAATTATTTAAGTCTTATTTTAGAATAGTAATTTTATAAATCAAAACTAAGTTATTAGTTTGAGAATTTTTACATTGAAATAACTAATACGGATTTTTGTACTGTAAATTTGAAAATCAAAGCTAAGGTTATAGTTTGAAGTTCTTTACTTGAAAATATCTACTGCTGATTTTAGAAATGATACTTTGAAAATCAGATCTAAGTTAATAGTTTGACGTCCTTTACTTCAAAACCACTAAGTCTTATTTTAGAATAGTGAATTTGTAAATCAAAACTAAGTTATTAGTATGAAGTTCTTTACTTGACACAAACTACCACTGATTTTAGAAATAACAATTTGAAAAGCAGATCTAAGTTAGGCGTTTGACGTTCTTTACTTTAAAGTAACTAAGTCTTATTTTAGACTAGTGAATTTGTAAATCAAAACTGAGTTATTAGTTTAAAATTTTTTACTTCAAATTTACTAATTCGGATCTTAGTAATGTAAATTTGGAAATCAAATCTAAGGTTGTAGTTTGAAGTTCTTTACTTCAAAACAACTAAGTCTTATTTTAGTACAGTGATTTTCTAAATCAAAACTAAGTTATTAGTTTGAAGTTCTTTACTTGAAAATATCTACTTCTGATTTTAGAAATGACAATTTGAAAATCAGATCTAAGTTAATGGCTTGACGGTCTTTACTTCAAAATAACTAAATTTTATTTTACAATAGTTAATTTGTAAATCAAAACTAAGTTATTAGTTTGAAGTTCTTTACTTTGAAATATCTACTTCTGATTTAAGAGATGACAATTTGAAAATCAGATCTAAGTGAATAGTTTCACGTTCTTTACTTCAAAACAACTAAGTCTTATTTTAGTATAGTGAATTTGTAAACCAAAACTAAGTTATTAGTATGAAGTTCTTCACTTGAAAAAAACTACCACTGATTTTAGAAATGACAATTTGAAAATCAGGTCTAAGTTAATAGTTTGACGTTTTTAATTCAAAATAACTAAGTCTTATTTTAGACTAGTAAATTTGTAAATTAAAACTAAGTTATTAGTTTGAAGTTCTTTACTTGAAAATATCTACTACTGATTTTAGAAATGACAATTTGCAAATCAGATCTAAGTTAAAATTTTAACGTTTTTTACATCGAAATAACTAAATTTTACTTTAGAATAGTTAATTTGTAAATCAAAACTAAGTTATTAGTTTAAAGTTCTTTACTTGAAAATATCTACTACTGATTTTAGAAATGACAATTTGCAAATCAGATCTAAGTTAAAATTTTAACGTTCTTTACATCGAAATAACTAAATTTTACTTTAAAATAGTTAATTTGTAAATCAAAACTAAGTTATTAGTTTAAAGTTCTTTACTTGAAAATATCTACTTCTGATTTTAGAAATGACAATTTGCAAATCAGATCTAAGTTAAAATTTTAATGTTCTTTACTTCAAAATAACTAAGTCTTATTTTAGACTAGTAAATTTGTAAATCAAAACTAAGTTATTACTTTAAAGTTTTTTACTTCAAATTTACCTATTCGGATCTTAGTTATGTAAATTTGGAAATCAAATCTAAAGTTGTAGTTTGAAGTTCTTTACTTGAAAATATCTACTTCTGATTTTGAAAATGACAATTAGTAAATCAGATCTAAGTTAATAGCTTGACGGTCTTTACTTCAAAATAACTAACTTTTATTTTAGGATAGTTAATTTGTAAAACAAAACTAAGTTATTAGTTTGAAGTTCTTTCCTTTGAAATATCTACTTCTGATTTAAGAGATGACAATTTGAAAATCAGATCTAAGTGAATAGTTTCACGTTCCTTACTTTAAAATAGATAAGTCTTATTTTAGAATAGCGTAATATATCGTTAGCGTAAAATATCTACTTCTGATTTTAGAAATGACAATTTGAAAATCAGATCTAAGTTAATAGTTTGACGTTGTTTACTTCAAAATACCTAAGTCTTATTTTAGTCTAGTAAATTTGTAAATCAAAACTAAGTTATTAGTTTGAAGTTCTTTACTTTGAAATATCTACTTCTGATTTAAGAAATGACAATTTGAAAATCAGATCTAAGTTAATAGTTTGACGTTCTTTACTTCAAAACAACTAAGTCTTATTTTAGTAGAGTGAATTTGTAAATCAAAACTAAGTTATTAGTTTGAAGTTCTTTACTTGAAAATATCTACTTTTGATTTTAGAAATGACAATTCGAAAATCAGATCTAAGTTAATAGTTTGACGTTCTTTACATCAAAGTAACTAAATTTTATTTTAGAATAGTTAATTTGTAAATCAAAACTAAGTTATTAGTTTGAAGTTTTTTACTTGAAAATATCTACTTCTGATTTTAGAATTGACAACTTGAAAATCAGATCTAAGTTAATAGTTTGGCGTTCTTTACTTCAAAACCACTAAGTCTTATTTTAGTATAGTGAATTTGTAAATCAAAACTAAGTTATTAGTATGAAGTTCTTTACTTGACAGAAACTACCACTGATTTTAGAAATGACAATTTGAAAATCAGATCTAAGTTAATAGTTTGACGTTCTTTACTTCAAAATAACTAAGTCTTATTTTAGAATACTCAATTTGTAAATCAAGGCTAAGTTATTAGTTTAAAGTTGTTTACTTGAAAATATCTACTTCTGATTTTAGAAATGACAATTTGAAAATCAGATCTAAGTTAATAGTTTGACGTTCTTTACTTCAAAACAACTAAGTCTTATTTTAGTATAGTGTATTTGTAAACCAAAACTAAGTTATTAGTATGAAGTTCTTCACTTGAAAAAAACTACCACTGATTTTAGAAATGACAATTTGAAAATCAGATCTAAGTTAATAGTTTGACGTTCTTTACTTCTAAATAACTAAGTCTTATTTTAGAATACTCAATTTGTAAATCAAGGCTAAGTTATTAGTTTAAAGTTCTTTACTTGAAAATATCTACTTCTTGTTTTAGAAATGACAATTTGAAAATCAGATCTAAGTTAATAGTTTGACGTTCTTTACTTCCAAATAACTAAGTCTTATTTTAGTATAGTGAATTTGTAATTTAAAACAAAGTTATTAGTTTGGAGTTCTTTACTTGAAAATATCTACTACTGGTTTTAGAAATGACAATTTGAAAATCAGATCTAAGTTAATAGTTTGACGTTCTTTACTTCAAAACAACTAAGTCTTATTTTAGTATAGTGAATTTGTAAATCAAAACTAAGTTATTAGTATGAAGTTGTTTACTTGAAACAAACTACCACTGATTTTAGAAATAACATTTTGAAAAGCAGATCTAAGTTAGGTGTTTGACGTTCTTTACTTTAAAGTAACTAAGTCTTATTTTAGACTAGTGAATTTGTAAATTAAAACTAAGTTATTAGTTTAAAGTTTTTTACTTCAAATTTACTAATTCGGATCTTAGTAATGTAAATTTGGTAATCAAATCTAAGGTTGTAGCTTGAAGTTCTTTACTTTGAAATATCTACTTCTGATTAAAAAATTACAATTTGAAAATCAGATCTAAGTTAACAGTTTGACGTTCTTTACTTCAAAATAACTAAGTCTTATTTTAGAAATATCAATTTGTAAATCAAAGCTAAGTCATTAGTTTGAAGGTCTTTACTTGAAAATATTTACTTCTGATTTTAGAAATGACAATTTGAAAATCAGATCTAAGTTAATAGTTTGACGTTCTTTACTTCTAAATAACTAAGCCTTATTTTAGACTAGTGAGTTAGTAAAACAAAACTAAGTTATTAGTTTAAAGTTTTTTACTTCAAATATACTAATTCGGATCTTAGTAATGTAAATTTCGAAATCAAATCGAAGGTTGTAGTTTGAAGTTCATTACTTGAAATTATCTCTTACTGATTTTAGCAAGGACAATATGAAAATCAGATCTAAGTTAATAGTTTGACGTTCTTTACTTCAAAATAACTAAGTCTTAGTTTAGAATAGTGAATTTGTAAATCAAAGCTAAGTTATTAGTTTAAAGTTTTTTACTTGAAAATATCTACTTCTGATTTTAGAATTGACAATTTAAAAATCAGATCTAAGTTAATAGTTTGAAGTTCTTTACTTCAAAATAACTAAGTCTTGGTTTAGACTAGTGAGTTTGTAAATCAAAACTAAGTTATTAGTTTAAAGTTTTTTACTTCAAATTTACTAATTCAGATCTTAGTAATGTAAATTTGGAAATCAAATCTAAGGTTGTAGTTTGAAGTTCTTTACATGAAAATATCTACTTCTGATTTTAGAAATGACAATTTGAAAATCAGATCTAAGTTCATAGTTTGACGATCTCTACATCAAAATAACTAAGTCTTATTTTAGAATAGTGAATTTGTACATCAAAACTAAGTTATTAATTTGAAGTTTTTTACTTCAAATTTACTAATTCGGATCTTAGTAATGTAAATTTGGAAATCAAATCGAAAGTTGTAGTTTGAAGTTCTTTACTTGAAAAAATCTACTTCTGATTTTAAAAATTACAATTTGAAAATCAGATATAAGTTAATAGTTTGACGTTCTTTACTTCAAAATAACTAAGAATTATTTTAGAATAGTCAATTTGTAAATCAAAGCTAAGTTACTAGTGTGAAGTTCTTTACTTGATAATATCTACTTCTGATTTTAGAAATGACAATTTGAAAATCAGGTCTAAGTTAATAGTTTGACGTTTTTATTTCAAAATATCTAAGACTTATTTTAGACTAGTAAATTTGTAAATCAAAACAAAGTTATTTGTTTGAAGTTCTTTACTTGAAAATATCTACTACTGATTTTAGAAATGACAATTTGAAAATCAGATCTAAGTTAATAGTTTGAAGTTTTTTATTTCAAAATAACTAAGTTTATTTTAGTATAGTGAATTTGTAAATCAAAGCTATGTTATTAGTTTGAAGTTCTTAACTTGAAATTATCTACTTCTGATTTTTGAAATGACAATTTGAAAATCAGATCTAAGTTAATAGTTTGACGTTTTTTACTTCAAAATAACTAAGTCTTATTTTAGTCTAGTAAATTTGTAAATCAAAAGTAAGTTATTAATTTGAAGTTCTTTACTTGAAAATATCTACTACTGATTTTAGAAATGACAATTTGAAAATCAGATCTAAGTTAATAGTTTGAGGTTTTTTACTTCAAAATAACTACGTCTTAATTTAGAATATTCAATTTGTAAATCAAAACTAAGTTATTAGTTTAAAGTTCTTTTTTTGAAAATATCTGCTACAGATTATAGAAATGACAATTTGAAAATCAGATTTAAGTTAATAGTTTGAAGTTCTTTACAACAAAATAACTAAGTCTTATTTTAGAATAGTGAATTTATAAATCAAAACTAAGTTATTAGTTTGAAGTTCTTTACTTGAAAATATCTAATTCTGATTTTAGAAATAACAATTTGAAAATCACATCTAAATTAATAGTTTGACGTTCTTTACTTCAAAATAACTCAGACTTATTTTAGAATACTGAATTTGTAAATCAAATCAAAAGGTTGTAGTTTGAAGTTCTTTACCTAAAAAAATCTACTTCTGATTTTAGAAATTACAATTTGAAAGTCAGATATAAGTTAATAGTTAGACGTTCTCTACTTCAAAATATCTAAGACTTATTTTAGAATAGTCAATTTGTAAATCAAAGCTAAGTTATTAGTGTGAAGTTCTTTACTTGAAAATATCTACTTCTTATTTTAGAAATGACAATTTGAAAATTAGATCTAAGTTAATAGTTTGACGTTCTTTACTTCAAATAACTAAGCCTTAGTTTAGACTAGTAAATTTGTAAATCAAAACTAAGTTATTAGTTTAAAGTTATTTACTTCAAATATACTAATTCCAGTCTTAGTAATGTAAATTTCGAAATCAAATCAAAGGTTGTAGTTTGAAGTTCTTTACTTGAAAATATCTACTTCTGATTTTAGAAATTACAATTTGAAAATCAGATCTAAATTAATACTTTGACGTTCTTTACTGCAAAATAACTCAGTCTTATTTTAGAATACTGAAATTGTAAATCAAATCGAAGGTTGTAGTTTGAAGTTCTTTACTTGAAAAAATCTACTTCTGATTTTAGAAATTACAATTTGAAAATCAGATATAAGTTAATAGTTTGACGTTCTCTACTTCAAAATAACTAAGACTTATTTTAGAATAGTCAATTTGTAAATCAAAGGTAAGTTATTAGTGTGAAGTTCTTTACTTGAAAATATCTACTTCTTATTTTAGAAATGACAATTTGAAAATCAGATCAAAGTTAATAGTTTGACGTCCTTTACTTCTAAACAAATAAGTCTTATTTTAGTATAGTGAATTTGTAAATCAAAACTAAGTTATTAGTTTGAAGTTCTTTACTTGAAAATATCTACTACTGATTTTAGAAATAACAATTTGAAAATCAGATCTAAGTTAATAGTTTGACGTTCTTTACATCAAAATAACTAAGTCTTATTTTAGACTAGTGAGTTTATAAATCAAAACTAAGTTATTAGTTTAAAGTTTTTTACATCAAATTTACTAATTCGGATCTTAGTAATGTAAATTTTGAAATCAAATCTAAGGTTGTAGTTTGAAGTTCTTTACTTGAAAATATCTACTACTGATTTTAGAAATGACAATTTGAAAATCGGATCTAAGTTAATAGTTTGACGTTCTTTACTGCAAAATAACTAAGACTTATTTTAGAATAGTCAATTTGTAAATCAAAGCTAAGTTATTAGTTTGAGGTTCTTTACTTGAAAATATCTACTTTTGATTTTATAAATGACAATTTGAAAATCAGGTCTAATTTAATAGTTTGACGTTTTTAACTTCACATTAACTAGGTCTTATTTTAGAATATTCAATTTGTAAATCAAAACTAAGTTATTAGTTTAAAGTTCTTTTCTTGAAAATATCTGCTTCAGATTATAGAAAAGACAATTTGAAAATCAGATCTAAGTTTATAGTTTGACGTTCTTTACATCAAAATAACTAAGTTTTATTTTAGACTAGTGAGTTTGTAAATCAAAACTAAGTTATTAGTTTAAAGTTTTTTACTTCAAATTTACTAATTCAGAGCTTAGTAATGTAAATTTGGAAATCAAATCTAAGGTTGTAGTTTGAAGTTCTTTACTTGAAAATATCTACTTTCGATTTTAGAAATTACAATGTGAAAATCAGGTCCAAGTTATTAGTTTGAAGTTCTTGACTTGAAAATATCTACTTCTTGTTTTAGAAATGACAATTTGAAAATCTGATCTAAGTTAATAGTTTGACGTTCTTTACTTCTAAATAACTAAGTCTTATTTTAGTATAGTGAATTTGTAATTTAAAACAAAGTTATTAGTTTGAAGTTCTTTATTGAAAATATCTACTACTGATTTTAGAAATGACAATTTGAAAATCAGATCTAAGTTAACAGTTTGACGTTCTTTACTTTAAAATACTTAAGTCTTATTTTAGATTAGTGAATTTGTAAATTAAAACTAAGTTATTAGTATGAAGTTCTGCACTTGAAAAAAACTACCACTGATTTTAGAAATGACAATTTGAAAATCAGATATAAGTTAAGAGTTTGACGTTCTTTACTTCAAAATAACTAAGTCTTATTTTAGAATACTCAATTTGTAAATCAAGGCTAAGTTATTAGTTTAAAGTTGTTTACTTGAAAATATCTACTTCTGATTTTAGAAATGACAATTTGAAAATCAGATCTAAATTAATAGTTTGACATTCTTTACTTCAAAACAACTAAGTCTTATTTTAGTATAGTGAATTTGTAAACCAAAACTAAGTTATTAGTATGAAGTTCTTCACTTGAAAAAAACTACCACTGATTTTAGAAATGACAATTTGAAAATCAGATCTAAGTTAATAGTTTGACGTTCTTTACTTCAAAATAACTAAGTCTTATTTTAGAATACTCAATTTGTAAATCAAGGCTAAGTTATTAGTTTTAAGTTCTTTAGTTGAAAATATCTACTTCTTGTTTAAGAAATGACAATTTGAAAATCAGATCTAAGTTAATAGTTTGACGTTCTTTACTTCTAAATAACTAAGTCTTATTTTAGTATAGTGAATTTGTAATTTAAAACAAAGTTATTAGTTTGAAGTTCTTTACTTGAAAATATTTACTACTGATTTTAGAAATGACAATTTGAAAATCAGATCTAAGTTAACAGTTTGACGTTCTTTACTTTAAAATAACTAAGTCTTATTTTAGACTAGTGAATTTGTAAATTAAAACTAAGTTATTAGTATGAAGTTCTTCACTTGAAAAAAACTACCACTGATTTTAGAAATGACAATTTGAAAATCAGATCTAAGTTAATAGTTTGACGTTCTTTACTTCAAAATAACTAAGTCTTATTTTAGAATACTCAATTTGTAAATCAAGGCTAAGTTATTAGTTTAAAGTTGTTTACTTGAAAATATCTACTTCTGATTTTAGAAATGACAATTTGAAAATCAGATCTAAGTTAATAGTTTGACGTTCTTTACTTCAAAACAACTAAGTCTTATTTTAGTATAGTGAACTTGTAAACCAAAACTAAGTTATTAGTATGAAGTTCTTCACTTGATAAAAACTACCACTGATTTTAGAAATGACAATTTGAAAATCAGATCTAAGTTAATAGTTTGACGTTCTTTACTTGAAAATATCTACTACTGATTTTAGAAATGACAATTTGAAAATCAGATCTAAGTGACGTTCTTTACTTCAAAATAACTAATTCTTATTTTAGAATACTCAATTTGTAAATCAAGGCTAAGTTATTAGTTTAAAGTTCTTTACTTAAAAATATCTACTTCTTGTTTTAGAAATAACAATTTGAAAGTCAGATCTAAGTTAATAGTTTGACGTTCTTTACTTCTAAATAACTAAGTCTTATTTTAGTATAGTGAATTTGTAATTTAAAACAAAGTTATTAGTTTGAAGTTTTTTACATTGAAATAACTAATACGGATTTTTGTACTGTATATTTGAAAATCAAAGCTAAGGTTATAGTTTGAAGTTCTTTACTTGAAAATATCTACTGCTGATTTTAGAAATGACAATGTGAAAATCAGATCTAGGTTAATAGTTTGACGTTCTTTACTTCAAAATAACTAAGTCTTATTTTAGAATAGTGAATTTGTAAATCAGAACTAAGTTATTTGTTTGAAGTTTTCTACTTGAAAATATCTACTTCTGATTTTAGGCATGACCATTTGAAAATCAGATCTAAATTAATAGTTTGACGATTTTTACTTCAAAATAACTAAGTCTTACTTTAAAATAGTGAATTTGTAAATCAAAACTAAGTTATTAGTTTGAAGTTTTCTACTTTGAAATATCTACTTCTGATTTTAGAAATTACAATTTGAAAATCAGATCTAGATTAATTGTTTGAAATTCTTTACTACAAATTATTTAAGTCTTATTTTAGAATAGTAATTTTATAAATCAAAACTAAGTTATTAGTTTGAGAATTTTTACATTGAAATAACTAATACGGATTTTTGTACTGTAAATTTGAAAATCAAAGCTAAGGTTATAGTTTGAAGTTCTTTACTTGAAAATATCTACTGCTGATTTTAGAAATGATACTTTGAAAATCAGATCTAAGTTAATAGTTTGACGTCCTTTACTTCAAAACCACTAAGTCTTATTTTAGAATAGTGAATTTGTAAATCAAAACTAAGTTATTAGTATGAAGTTCTTTACTTGACACAAACTACCACTGATTTTAGAAATAACAATTTAAAAAGCAGATCTAAGTTAGGCGTTTGACGTTCTTTACTTTAAAGTAACTAAGTCTTATTTTAGACTAGTGAATTTGTAAATCAAAACTGAGTTATTAGTTTAAAATTTTTTACTTCAAATTTACTAATTCGGATCTTAGTAATGTAAATTTGGAAATCAAATCTAAGGTTGTAGTTTGAAGTTCTTTACTTCAAAACAACTAAGTCTTATTTTAGTAGAGTGATTTTCTAAATCAAAACTAAGTTATTAGTTTGAAGTTCTTTACTTGAAAATATCTACTTCTGATTTTAGAAATGACAATTTGAAAATCAGATCTAAGTTAATGGCTTGACGGTCTTTACTTCAAAATAACTAAATTTTATTTTACAATAGTTAATTTGTAAATCAAAACTAAGTTATTAGTTTGAAGTTCTTTACTTTGAAATATCTACTTCTGATTTAAGAGATGACAATTTGAAAATCAGATCTAAGTGAATAGTTTCACGTTCTTTACTTCAAAACAACTAAGTCTTATTTTAGTATAGTGAATTTGTAAACCAAAACTAAGTTATTAGTATGAAGTTCTTCACTTGAAAAAAACTACCACTGATTTTAGAAATGACAATTTGAAAATCAGGTCTAAGTTAATAGTTTGACGTTTTTAATTCAAAATAACTAAGTCTTATTTTAGACTAGTAAATTTGTAAATTAAAACTAAGTTATTAGTTTGAAGTTCTTTACTTGAAAATATCTACTACTGATTTTAGAAATGACAATTTGCAAATCAGATCTAAGTTAAAATTTTAACGTTTTTTACATCGAAATAACTAAATTTTACTTTAGAATAGTTAATTTGTAAATCAAAACTAAGTTATTAGTTTAAAGTTCTTTACTTGAAAATATCTACTACTGATTTTAGAAATGACAATTTGCAAATCAGATCTAAGTTAAAATTTTAACGTTCTTTACATCGAAATAACTAAATTTTACTTTAAAATAGTTAATTTGTAAATCAAAACTAAGTTATTAGTTTAAAGTTCTTTACTTGAAAATATCTACTTCTGATTTTAGAAATGACAATTTGCAAATCAGATCTAAGTTAAAATTTTAACGTTCTTTACTTCAAAATAACTAAGTCTTATTTTAGACTAGTGAATTTGTAAATCAAAACTAAGTTATTAGTTTAAAGTTTTTTACTTCAAATTTACCTATTCGGATCTTAGTTATGTAAATTTGGAAATCAAATCTAAAGTTGTAGTTTGAAGTTCTTTACTTGAAAATATCTACTTCTGATTTTGAAAATGACAATTAGTAAATCAGATCTAAGTTAATAGCTTGACGGTCTTTACTTCAAAATAACTAACTTTTATTTTAGGATAGTTAATTTGTAAAACAAAACTAAGTTATTAGTTTGAAGTTCTTTACTTTGAAATATCTACTTCTGATTTAAGAGATGACAATTTGAAAATCAGATCTAAGTGAATAGTTTCACGTTCCTTACTTTAAAATAGATAAGTCTTATTTTAGAATAGCGTAATATATCGTTAGCGTAAAATATCTACTTCTGATTTTAGAAATGACAATTTGAAAATCAGATCTAAGTTAATAGTTTGACGTTCTTTACTTCAAAATACCTAAGTCTTATTTTAGTCTAGTAAATTTGTAAATCAAAACTAAGTTATTAGTTTGAAGTTCTTTACTTTGAAATATCTACTTCTGATTTAAGAAATGACAATTTGAAAATCAGATCTAAGTTAATAGTTTGACGTTCTTTACTTCAAAACAACTAAGTCTTATTTTAGTAGAGTGAATTTGTAAATCAAAACTAAGTTATTAGTTTGAAGTTCTTTACTTGAAAATATCTACTTTTGATTTTAGAAATGACAATTCGAAAATCAGATCTAAGTTAATAGTTTGACGTTCTTTACATCAAAGTAACTAAATTTTATTTTAGAATAGTTAATTTGTAAATCAAAACTAAGTTATTAGTTTGAAGTTTTTTACTTGAAAATATCTACTTCTGATTTTAGAATTGACAACTTGAAAATCAGATCTAAGTTAATAGTTTGGCGTTCTTTACTTCAAAACCACTAAGTCTTATTTTAGTATAGTGAATTTGTAAATCAAAACTAAGTTATTAGTATGAAGTTCTTTACTTGACAGAAACTACCACTGATTTTAGAAATGACAATTTGAAAATCAGATCTAAGTTAATAGTTTGACGTTCTTTACTTCAAAATAACTAAGTTTTATTTTAGAATACTCAATTTGTAAATCAAGGCTAAGTTATTAGTTTAAAGTTGTTTACTTGAAAATATCTACTTCTGATTTTAGAAATGACAATTTGAAAATCAGATCTAAGTTAATAGTTTGACGTTCTTTACTTCAAAACAACTAAGTCTTATTTTAGTATAGTGTATTTGTAAACCAAAACTAAGTTATTAGTATGAAGTTCTTCACTTGAAAAAAACTACCACTGATTTTAGAAATGACAATTTGAAAATCAGATCTAAGTTAATAGTTTGACGTTCTTTACTTCTAAATAACTAAGTCTTATTTTAGAATACTCAATTTGTAAATCAAGGCTAAGTTATTAGTTTAAAGTTCTTTACTTGAAAATATCTACTTCTTGTTTTAGAAATGACAATTTGAAAATCAGATCTAAGTTAATAGTTTGACGTTCTTTACTTCCAAATAACTAAGTCTTATTTTAGTATAGTGAATTTGTAATTTAAAACAAAGTTATTAGTTTGGAGTTCTTTACTTGAAAATATCTACTACTGGTTTTAGAAATGACAATTTGAAAATCAGATCTAAGTTAATAGTTTGACGTTCTTTACTTCAAAACAACTAAGTCTTATTTTAGTATAGTGAATTTGTAAATCAAAACTAAGTTATTAGTATGAAGTTGTTTACTTGAAACAAACTACCACTGATTTTAGAAATAACATTTTGAAAAGCAGATCTAAGTTAGGTGTTTGACGTTCTTTACTTTAAAGTAACTAAGTCTTATTTTAGACTAGTGAATTTGTAAATTAAAACTAAGTTATTAGTTTAAAGTTTTTTACTTCAAATTTACTAATTCGGATCTTAGTAATGTAAATTTGGTAATCAAATCTAAGGTTGTAGCTTGAAGTTCTATACTTTGAAATATCTACTTCTGATTAAAAAATTACAATTTGAAAATCAGATCTAAGTTAACAGTTTGACGTTCTTTACTTCAAAATAACTAAGTCTTATTTTAGAAATATCAATTTGTAAATCAAAGCTAAGTCATTAGTTTGAAGGTCTTTACTTGAAAATATTTACTTCTGATTTTAGAAATGACAATTTGAAAATCAGATCTAAGTTAATAGTTTGACGTTCTTTACTTCTAAATAACTAAGTCTTATTTTAGTATAGTGAATTTGTAAATCAAAACTAAGTTATTAGTTTAAAGATCTTTACTTGAAAATATCTGCTTTAGATTTTAGAAATGACAATTTGAAAATCAGATCTAAGTTAATAGTTTGACGTTCTTTACTTCAAAATAACTAAGTCTTATTTTAGAATACTCAATTTGAAATTCAAGGCTAAGTTATTAGTTTAAAGTTCTTTACTTGAAAATATCTACTTCTTGTTTTAGAAATGACAATTTGAAAATCAGATCTAAGTTAACAGTTTGACGTTCTTTACTTCTAAATAACTAAGTCTTATTTTAGTATAGTGAATTTGTAATTTAAAACTAAGTTATTAGTATGAAGTTCTTCACTTGAAAAAAACTACCACTGATTTTAGAAATGACAATTTGAAAATCAGATCTAAGTTAATAGTTTGACGTTCTTTACTTTAAAATAACTAAGTCTTATTTTAGAATACTCAATTTGTAAATCAAGGCTAAGTTATTAGTTTAAAGTTGTTTACTTGAAAATTACTACTTCTGATTTTAGAAATGACAATTTGAAAATCAAATCTAAGTTAATAGTTTGACGTTCTTTACTTCAAAACAGCTAAGTCTTATTTTAGTATAGTGAATTTGTAATTTAAAACGAAGTTATTAGTTTGAAATTCTTTACTTGAAAATATCTACTACTGATGTTAGAAATGACAATTTGTAAATCAGATCTAAGTTAACAGTTTGACGTTCTTTACTTTAAAATAACTAAGTCTTATTTTAGACTAGTGAATTTGTAAATTAAAACTAAGTTATTAGTAGACAGTTCTTCACTTGAAAAAAACTACCACTGATTTTAGAAATGACAATTTGAAAATCAGATCTAAGTTAATAGTTTGACGTTCTTTACTTCAAAATAACAAAGTCTTATTTTAGAATACTCAATTTGTAAATCAAGGCTAAGTTATTAGTTTAAAGTTGTTTACTTGAAAATATCTACTTCTTGTTTTAGAAATGACAATTTGAAAATCAGATCTAAGTTAATAGTTTGACGTTCTTCACTTCTAAATAACTAAGTCTTATTTTAGTATAGTGAATTTGTAATTTAAAACAAAGTTATTAGTTTGAAGTTCTTTACTTTAAAATATCTACTACTGATTTTAGAAATGACAATTTGAAAATCAGATCTAAGTTAACAGTTTGACGTTCTTTACTTTAAAATAACTAAGTCTTCTTTTAGACTAGTGAATTTGTAAATTAAAACTAAGTTATTAGTATGAAGTTCTTCACTTGAAAAAAACTACCACTGATTTTAGAAATGACAATTTGAAAATCAGATCTAAGTTAATAGTTTGACGTTCTTTACTTCAAAATAAATAAGTCTTATTTTAGAATACTCAATTTGTAAATCAAGGCTAAGTTATTAGTTTAAAGTTGTTTACTTGAAAATATCTACTTCTGATTTTAGAAATGACAATTTGAAAATCAGATCTAAGTTAATAGTTTTACGATCTTTACTTCAAAACAACTAAGTCCTATTTTAGTATAGTGAATTTGTAAACCAAAACTAAGTTATTAGTATGAAGTTCTTCACTTGAAAAAAACTACCACTGATTTTAGAAATGACAATTTGAAAATCAGATCTAAGTTAATAGTTTGACGTTCTTTACTTCAAAATAACTAAGTCTTATTTTAGAATACTCAATTTGTAAATCAAGGCTAAGTTATTAGTTTAAAGTTCTGTACTTGAAACTATCTACTTCTTGTTTTAGAAATGACAAGATGAAAATCAGATCTAAGTTAATAGTTTGACGTTCTTTACTTCTAAATAACTAAGTCTTATTTTAGAATAGTGAATTTGTAATTTAAAACTAAGTTATTAGTATGAAGTTCTTCACTTGAAAAAAACTACCACTGATTTTAGAAATGACAATTTGAAAATCAGATCTTAGTTAATAGTTTGACGTTCTTTACTTCAAAATAACTAAGCCTTATTTTAGAATACTCAATTTGTAAATCAAGGCTAAGTTATTAGTTTAAAGTTGTTTACTTGAAAATATCTACTTCTGATTTTAGAAATGACAATTTGAAAATCAGTTCTAAGTTAATAGTTTGACGTTCTTTACTCCAAAACAACTAAGTCTTATTTTAGTATAGTGAATTTGTAAACCAAAACTAAGTTATTAGTATGAAGTTCTTCACTTGAAAAAAACTACCACTGATTTTAGAAATGACAATTTGAAAATCAGATCTAAGTTAATAGTTTGACGTTCTTTACTTCAAAATAACTAAGTCTTATTTTAGAATACTCAATTTGTAAATCGAGGCTAAGTTATTAGTTTAAAGTTCTTTACTTGAAAATATCTACTTCTTGTTTTAGAAATGACAATTTGAAAATCAGATCTAAGTTAATAGTTTGACGTTCCTTACTTCGAAATAACTAAGTCTTATTTTATAATACTCAATTTGTAAATCAAGGCTAAGTTCTTAGTTTAAAGTTCTTTACTTGAAAATATCTACTTCTTGTTTTAGAAATGACAATTTGAAAATCAGATCTAAGTTAACAGTTTGACGTTCTTTACTTCTAAATAACTAAGTCTTATTTTAGTATAGTGTATTTGTAATTTAAAACTAAGTTATTAGTATGAACTTCTTCACTTGAAAAAAACTACCACTGATTTTAGAAATGACAATTTGAAAATCAGATCTAAGTTAATAGTTTGACGTTCTTTACTTTAAAATAACTAAGTCTTATTTTAGTATACTCAATTTGTAAATCAAGGCTAAGTTATTATTTGAAAGTTGTTTAGTTGAAAATATCTACTTCTGATTTTAGAAATGACAATTTGAAAATCAAATCTAGGTTAATAGTTTGACGTTCTTTACTTCAAAACAGCTAAGTCTTATTTTAGTATAGTGAATTTGTAATTTAAAACGAAGTTATTAGTTTGAAATTCTTTACTTGAAAATATCTACTACTGATTTTAGAAATGACAATTTGAAAATCAGATCTAAGTTAACAGTTTGACGTTCTTTACTTTAAAATAACTAAGTCTTATTTTAGACTAGTGAATTTGTAAGTTAAAACTAAGTTATTAGTAGGCAGTTCTTCACTTGAAAAAAACTACCACTGATTTTAGAAATGACAATTTGAAAATCAGATCTAAGTTAATAGTTTGACGTTCTTTACTTCAAAATAACTAAGTCTTATTTTAGAATACTCAATTAGTAAATCAAGGCTAAGTTATTAGTTTAAAGTTGTTTACTTGAAAATATCTACTTCTTGTTTTAGAAATGACAATTTGAAAATCAGATCTTAGTTAATAGTTTGACGTTCTTTACTTCTAAATAACTAAGTCTTATTTTAGTATAGTGAATTTGTAATTTAAAACAAAGTTATTAGTTTGAAGTTCTTTACTTTAAAATGTCTACTACTGATTTTAGAAATGACAATTTGAAAATCAGATTTAAGTTAACAGTTTGACGTTCTTTACTCCAAAACAACTAAGTCTTATTTTAGTATAGTGAATTTGTAAACCAAAACTAAGTTATTAGTATGTAGTTCTTCACTTGAAAAAAACTCCCACTGATTTTAGAAATGACAATTTGAAAATCAGATCTAAGTTAACAGTTTGACGTTCTTTACTTTAAAATAACTAAGTCTTATTTTAGACTAGTGAATTTGTAAACCAAAACTAAGTTATTAGTATGTAGTTCTTCACTTGAAAAAAACTCCCACTGATTTTAGAAATGACAATTTGAAAATCAGATCTAAGTTAACAGTTTGACGTTCTTTACTTCAAAATAACTAAGTCTTATTTTAGAATACTCAATTTGTAAATCAAGGCTAAGTTATTAGTTTAAAGTTGTTTACTTGAAAATATCTACTTCTGATTTTAGAAATGTCAATTTGAAAATCAGATCTAAGTTAATAGTTTGACGTTCTTTACTTCAAAACAACTAAGTCCTATTTTAGTATAGTGAATTTGTAAACCAAAACTAAGTTATTAGTATGAAGTTCTTCACTTGAAAAAAACTACCACTAATATTAGAAATGACAATTTGAAAATCAAGGCTAAGTTCTTATTTTAAAGTTATTTACTTGAAAATATCTACTTCTTGTTTTAGAAATGACAATTTGAAAATCAGATCTAAGTTAATAATTTGACGTTCTTTACTTCTAAATAACTAAGTCTTATTTTAGAATAGTGAATTTGTAATTTAAAACTAAGTTATTAGTATGAAGTTCTTCACTTGAAAAAAACTACCAATGATTTTAGAAATGACAATTTGAAAATCAGATCTAAGTTAATAGTTTGACGTTTTTTACTTCAAAATAGATAAGTCTTATTTTAGAATGCTGTATTTGTAAATCGCCACTAAGTTGTTAGTTTGAAGTTTTTTATTTGAAAATATCTGCTTCAGATTTTAGAACTGACAATTTGAAAATTAGATCTAAGTTAATAGTTTGACGTTCTTTACTTCAAACCAACTAAGTCTTATTTTAGTATAGTGAATTTGTAAATCAAAACTAAGTTATTAGTATGAAGTTCTTTACTTGATAAGAACTACTACTGATTTTAGCATAGACAATTTGAAAATCAGATCTAAGTTAATAGTTTGACGTTCTTTATTTCAAAATAACTAAGTCTAATTTTAGACTAGTGATTTTGTAAATCAAAACTAAGTTATTAGTTTAAAGTTTTTTATTTCAAATTTACTAATTCGGATCTTAGTAATGTAAATATCGAAATCAAATCTAAGGTTGTTGTTTGAAGTTCTTTACTTGAAAATAACTACTACTGATTTTAGAAATGACAATTTGAAAATCAGATCTAAGTTAAAAGTTTGACGTACCTTACTTCAAAATAACTTAGTCTTATCTTAGAATAGTGAATTTGTAAATCAAAGCTAAGCTATTAATTTGAAGTTCTTTACTTGAACATATCTACTTCTGATTTTAGAAATAACAATTTGAAAATCAGGTCTAAGTTAATAGTATGAATTTTTTTACTTCAAAATAACTAAGTCTTATTTCACACTAGTGAATTTGCAAATCAAAACTAAGTTATAAGTTTGAAGTTATTTACTTGAAAATATCTACTTCTGATTTTAGAAATTACAATTTGAAAATCAGATCTAAGGTAATAGTTTGACGTTCTTTACTTCAAAATAACTAAGTCTTATTTTAGAATAGTCAATATGTAAATCAAAGCTAAGTTATAAGTTTGAAGTTCTTTACTAGAAAATATCTACTTCTGGTTTTAGAAATGACAAATTGTAAATCAGATCTAAGTTAATAGTTTGACGTTCTTTACTTCAAAATAACTAAGTCTTATTTTAGAATAGTGAATTTGTAAATCAGAACTAAGTTATTAGTTTGAAGTTTTTTATTTCAGATTTACTAATTCGGATTTTAGTAATGTAACTTTGAAAAACTAAACTAAGGATGTAGTTTGAAGTTATTTACTTAAACATCTCTACTTCTGATTTTAGAAACAACAATTTGAAAATTAGACCTAAGTTAATAGTTTGACGTTCTTTACTTCTAAATAACTAAGTCTTATTTTAATATAGTGTATTTGTAAATCAAAACTAAGTTATAAGTTTGAAATTGTTTACTTTGAAATATCTACTTTTGATTTTAGAAATGACCATTTGAAAATCTGATCTAAGTTAATAGTTTGACGATTTTTAATTTAAAATAACTAAGTCTTATTTTAGAATGCTGTATTTGTAAATCGCCACTAAGTTGTTAGTTTGAAGTTTTTTATTTGAAAATATCTGCTTCAGATTTTAGAACTGACAATTTGAAAATTAGATCTAAGTTAATAGTTTGACGTTCTTTACTTCAAACCAACTAAGTCTTATTTTAGTACAGTGAATTTGTAAATCAAAACTAAGTTATTAGTATGAAGTTCTTTACTTGATAAAAACTACTACTGATTTTAGCATAGACCATTTGAAAATCAGATCTAAGTTAATAGTTTGACGTTCTTTACTTCAAAATAACTAAGTCTAATTTTAGACTAGTGATTTTGCAAATCAAAACTAAGTTATTAGTTCAAAGTTTTTTATTTCAAATTTACTAATTCGGATCTTAGTAATGTAAATATCGAAATCAAATCTAAGGTTGTTGTTTGAAGTTCTTTTCTTGAAAATAACTACTACTGATTTTAGAAATGACAATTTGAAAATCAGATCTAAGTTAAAAGTTTGACGTACCTTACTTCAAAATAACTTAGTCTTATCTTAGAATAGTGAATTTGTAAATCAAAACTAAGTTATTAGTTTGTAGTTCTTTACTTGAAAATATCTACTTCTGATTTTAAAAAGGACAATTTGAAAATCAGATCTAAGTTAACTAATACAAATAAGTATTAGTTTGACGTTCTTTACTTCATAACAACTAGGTCTTATTTTAGTATAGTGAATTTGTAAATCAAAACTAAGTTATTAGTTTCAAGTTCTATACTTGAAAATATTAACTACTGATTTTAGAAATGACAATTTGAAAATCAGATCTAAGGTAATAGTTTGACGTTCTTTACTTCAAAATAACTATGTTTTATTTTAGAATAGAGAATTTGTAAATCAAAACTAAGTTATTAGTTTGAAGTTCTTTACTTTGAAATATCTACTTCTTTTTTAAGAAATGACAATTTGAAAATCAGATCTAAGTTAATAGAATGACGTTCTTTACTTCAAAATAGATAAGTCTTATTTTAGAATACTGTATTTGTAAATCAAAACTAAGTTGTTAGTTTGAAGTACTTTATTTGAAAATATCTGCTTCAGATTTTAGAAATGACAATTTGAAAATCAGATCTAAGTTAATAGTTTGACGTTCTTTACTTCAAACCTACTAAGTCTTATTTTAGACTAGTGAATGTGTAAATCAAAACTAAGTTATTAGTTTAAAGTTTTTTATTTCAAATTTACTAATTGGGATCTTAGTAATGTAAATATCGAAATCAAATCTAAGGTTGTAGTTTGAAGTACTTTACTTGAAAATATCTACATCTGATTTTAAAAATGATAATTTGAAAATCAGATGTAAGTTAATAGTTTGACGTTCTTTACTTCAATATAACAAAGTCTTATTTTAGTATAGTGAATTTGAAAATCAAGGCTAAGTTATTAGTTTAAAGTTCTTTACTTGAAAATATCTACTTCTAGTTTTAGAAATGACAATTTGAAAATTAGATCTAAGTTAATAGTTTGACGTTCTTTACTTCAAAATAACTAAGTCTTATTTTAGAATACTCAATTTGTAAATCAAGGCTAAGCTCTTAGTTTAAAGTTCTTTACTTGCAAATATCTACTTCTTGTTTTAGAAATGACAATTTGAAAATCAGATCTAAGTTAACAGTTTGACGTTCTTTACTTCTAAATAACTAAGTCTTATTTTAGTATAGTGAATTTGTAATTTAAAACTAAGTTATTAGTATGAAGTACTTCACTTGAAAAAAACTACCACTGATTTTAGAAATGACAATTTGAAAATCAGATCTAAGTTAATAGTTTGACGTTCTTTACTTTAAAATAACTAAGTCTTATTTTAGAATACTCAATTTGTAAATCAAGGCTAAGTTATTAGTTTAAAGTTGTTTACTTGAAAATATCTACTTCTGATTTTAGAAATGACAATTTGAAAATCAAATCTAAGTTAAAAGTTTGACGTTCTTTACTTCAAAACAGCTAAGTCTTATTTTAGTATAGTGAATTTGTAATTTAAAACGAAGTTATTAGTTTGAAATTCTTTACTTGAAAATATCTACTACTGATTTTAGAAATGACAATTTGAAAATCAGATCTAAGTTAACAGTTTGACGTTCTTTACTTCAAAATAACTAAGTCTTATTTTAGAATACTCAATTTGTAAATCAAGGCTAAGTTATTAGTTTAAAGTTGTTTACTTGAAAATATCTACTTCTTGTTTTAGAAATGACAATTTGAAAATCAGATCTAAGTTAATAGTTTGACGTTCTTCACTTCTAAATAACTAAGTCTTATTTTATTATAGTGAATTTGTAATTTAAAGCAAAGTTATTAGTTTGAAGTTCTTTACTTTAAAATATCTACTACTGATTTTACAAATGACAATTTGAAAATCAGATCTAAGTTAACAGTTTGACGTTCTTTACTTTAAAATAACTAAGTCTTATTTTAGACTAGTGAATTTGTAAATTAAAACTAAGTTATTAGTATGAAGTTCTTCACTTGAAAAAAACTACCACTGATTTTAGAAATGACAATTTGAAAAGCAGATCTAAGTTAATAGTTTGACGTTCTTTACTTCAAAATAACTAAGTCTTATTTTAGAATACTCAATTTGTAAATCAAGGCTAAGTTATTAGTTTATAGTTGATTACTTGAAAATATCTACTTCTGATTTTAGAAATGACAATTTGAAAATCAGATCTAAGTTAATAGTTTGACGTTCTTTACTTCAAAACAACTAAGTCCTATTTTAGTATAGTGAATTTGTAAACCAAAACTAAGTTATTAGTATGAAGTTCTTCACTTGAAAAAAACTACCACTGATTTTAGAAATGACAATTTGAAAATCAGATCTAAGTTAATAGTTTGACGTTCTTTACTTCAAAATTACTAAGTATTATTTTAGAATACTCAATTTGTAAATCAAGGCTAAGTTATTAGTTTAAAGATGTTTACTTGAAACTATCTACTTCTTGTTTTAGAAATGACAATTTGAAAATCAAATCTAAGTTAATAGTTTGACGTTATTTACTTCTAAATAACTAAGTCTTATTTTAGTATAGTGAATTTGTAATTTAAAACTAAGTTATTAGTATGAAGTTCTTCACTTGAAAAACACTACCACTGATTTTGGAATTAACAATTTGAAAATCAGATTTAAGTTAATAGTTTGACGTTCTTTACTTTAAAATAACTAAGTCTTATTTTAGAATACTCAATTTGTAAATCAAGACTAAGTTAATAGTTTAAAGTTGTTTACTTGAAAATATCTACTTCTGATTTTAGAAATGACAATTTGAAAATCAAATCTAAGTTAATAGTTTGACGTTCTTTACTTCAAAACAACTAAGTCCTATTTTAGTATAGTGAATTTGTAAACCAAAACTAAGTTATTAGTATGAAGTTCTTCACTTGAAAAAAACTACCACTGATTTTAGAAATGACATTTTGAAAATCAGATCTAAGTTAATAGTTTGACGTTCTTTACTTCAAAATAACTAAGTCTTATTTTAGAATACTCAATTTGTAAATCAAGGCTAAGTTATTAGTTTAAAGATGTTTACTTGAAACTATCTACTTCTTGTTTTAGAAATGACAATTTGAAAATCAGATCTAAGTTAATAGTTTGACGTTATTTACTTCTAAATAACTAAGTCTTATTTTAGTATAGTGAATTTGTAATTTAAAACTAAGTTATTAGTATGAAGTTCTTCACTTGAAAAAAACTACCACTGATTTTAAAAATGACAATTTGAAAATCAGATCTAAGTTAATAGTTTGACGTTCGTTACTTCAAAATAACTAAGTCTTACTTTAGAATACTCAATTTGTAAATCAAGGCTAAGTTCTTAGTTTAAAGTTCTTTACTTGAAAATATCTACTTCTTGTTTTAGAAATGACAATTTGAAAAACAGATCTAAGTTAACAGTTTGACGTTCTTTACTTCTAAATAACTAAGTCTTATTTTAGACTAGTGAATTTGTAAATTAAAACTAAGTTATTAGTATGAAGTGCTTCACTTGAAAAAAACTACCACTGATTTTAGAAATGACAATTTGAAAATCAGATCTAAGTTAATAGTTTGACGTTCTTTACTTCAAAATAACTAAGTCTTATTTTAGAATACTCAATTTGTAAATCAAGACTAAGTTAATAGTTTAAAGTTGTTTACTTGAAAATATCTACTTCTGATTTTAGAAATGACAATTTGAAAATCAAATCTAAGTTAATAGTTTTACGTTCTTTACTTCAAAACAGCTAAGTATTAATTTAGTATAGTGAATTTGTAATTTAAAACAAAGTTATTAGTTTGAAATTCTTAACTTGAAAATATCTACTACTGATTTTAGAAATGACAATTTGAAAATCAGATCTAAGTTAACAGTTTGACGTTTTTTACTTTAAAATAACTAAGTCTTATTTTAGACTAGTGAATTTGTAAATTAAAACTAAGTTATTAGTAGGCAGTTCTTCACTTGAAAAAAACTACCACTGATTTTAGAAATGACAATTTGAAAATCAGATCTAAGTTAATAGTTTGACGTTCTTTACTTCAAAATAACTAAGTCTTATTTTAGAAAACTCAATTTGTAAATCAAGGCTAAGTTATTAGTTTAAAGTTGTTTACTTGAAAATATCTACTTCTTGTTTTAGTAATGACAATTTGAAAATCAGATCTAAGTTAATAGTTTGACGTTCTTTACTTCTAAATAACTAAGTCTTATTTTAGTATAGTGAATTTGTAATTTAAAACAAAGTTATTAGTTTGAAGTTCTTTACTTTAAAATATCTACTACTGATTTTAGAAATGACAATTTGAAAATCAGATCTAAGTTAACAGTTTGACGTTTTTTACTTTAAAATAACTAAGTCTTATTTTAGACTAGTGAATTTGTAAATTAAAACTAAGTTATTAGTATGAAGTTCTTCACTTGAAAAAAACTACCACTGATTTTAGAAAAGACAATTTGAAAATCAGATCTAAGTTAATAGTTTGACGTTCTTTACTTCAAAATAACTAAGTCTTATTTTAGAATACTCAATTTGTAAATCAAGGCTAAGTAATTAGTTTAAAGTTGTTTACTTGAAAATATCTACTTCTGATTTTAGAAATGACAATTTGAAAATCAGATCTAAGTTAATAGTTTGACGATCTTTACTTCAAAACAACTAAGTCCTATTTTAGTATAGTGAATTTGTAAACCAAAACTAAGTTATTAGTATGAAGTTCTTCACTTGGAAAAAACTACTTCTGATTTAAGAAATGACAATTTGAAAATCAGATCTAAGTTAATAGTTTGACGTTCTTTACTTCAAAATAACTAAGTCTTATTTTAGAATACTCAATTTGTAAATCAAGGCTAAGTTATTAGTTTAAAGTTCTTTACTTGAAACTATATACTTCTTGTTTTAGAAATGACAATTTGAAAATCAGATCTAAGTTAATAGTTTGACGTTCTTTACTTCTAAATAACTAAGTCTTATTTTAGAATAGTGAATTTGTAATTTAAAACTAAGTTATTAGTATGAAGTTCTTCACTTGAAAAAAACTACCACTGATTTTAGAAATGACAATTTGAAAATCAGATCTAAGTTAATAGTTTGACGATCTTTACTTCAAAACAACTAAGTCCTATTTTAGTATAGTGAATTTGTAAACCAAAACTAAGTTATTGGTATGAAGTTCTTCACTTGAAAAAAACTACTTCTGATTTAAGAAATGACAATTTGAAAATCAGATCTAAGTTAATAGTTTGACGTTCTTTACTTCAAAATAACTAAGTCTTATTTTAGAATACTCAATTTGTAAATCAAGGCTAAGTTATTAGTTTAAAGTTCTTTACTTGAAACTATATACTTCTTGTTTTAGAAATGACAATTTGAAAATCAGATCTAAGTTAATAGTTTGACGTTCTTTACTTCTAAATAACTAAGTCTTATTTTAGAATAGTGAATTTGTAATTTAAAACTAAGTTATTAGTATGAAGTTCTTCACTTGAAAAAAACTACCACTGATTTTAGAAATGACAATTTGAAAATCAGATCTAAGTTAATAGTTTGACGTTCTTTACTTCAAAATAACTAAGTCTTATTTTAGAATACTCAATTTGTAAATCAAGGCTAAGTAATTAGTTTAAAGTTGTTTACTTGAAAATATCTACTTCTGATTTTAAAAATGACAATTTGAAAATCAGATCTAAGTTAATAGTTTGACGATCTTTACTTCAAAACAACTAAGTCCTATTTTAGTATAGTGAATTTGTAAACCAAAACTAAGATATTAGTATGAAGTTCTTCACTTGAAAAAAACTACTACTGATTTTAGAAATGACAATTTGAAAATCAGATTTAAGTTAACAGTTTGACGTTCTTTACTCCAAAACAACTAAGTCTTATTTTAGTATAGTGAATTTGTAAACCAAAACTAAGTTATTAGTATGAAGTTCTTCACTTGAAAAAAACTCCCACTGATTTTAGAAATGACAATTTGAAAATCAGATCTAAGTTAACAGTTTGACGTTCTTTACTTTAAAATAACTAAGTCTTATTTTAGACTAGTGAATTTGTAAATTAAAACTAAGTTATTAGTATGAAGTTCTTCACTTGAAAAAAAAAACCACTGATTTTAGAAATGACAATTTGAAAATCAGATCTAAGTTAATAGTTTGACGTTCTTTACTTCAAAATAACTAAGTCTTATTTTAGAATACTCAATTTGTAAATCAAGGCTAAGTTCTTAGTTTAAAGTTATTTACTTGAAAATATCTACTTCTTGTTTTAGAAATGACAATTTGAAAATCAGATCTAAGTTAATAATTTGACGTTCTTTACTTCTAAATAACTAAGTCTTATTTTAGAATAGTGAATTTGTAATTTAAAACTAAGTTATTAGTATGAAGTTCTTCACTTGAAAAAAACTACCAATGATTTTAGAAATGACAATTTGAAAATCAGATCTAAGTTAATAGTTTGACGTTCTTTACTTCAAAATAGATAAGTCTTATTTTAGAATGCTGTATTTGTAAATCGCCACTAAGTTGTTAGTTTGAAGTTTTTTATTTGAAAATATCTGCTTCAGATTTTAGAACTGACAATTTGAAAATTAGATCTAAGTTAATAGTTTGACGTTCTTTACTTCAAACCAACTAAGTCTTATTTTAGTATAGTGAATTTGTAAATCAAAACTAAGTTATTAGTATGAAGTTCTTTACTTGATAAAAACTACTACTGATTTTAGCATAGACAATTTGAAAATCAGATCTAAGTTAATAGTTTGACGTTCTTTACTTCAAAATAACTAAGTCTAATTTTAGACTAGTGATTTTGTAAATCAAAACTAAGTTATTAGTTTAAAGTTTTTTATTTCAAATTTACTAATTCGGATCTTAGTAATGTAAATATCGAAATCAAATCTAAGGTTGTTGTTTGAAGTTCTTTACTTGAAAATAACTACCACTGATTTTAGAAATGACAATTTGAAAATCAGATCTAAGTTAAAAGTTTGACGTACCTTACTTCAAAATAACTTAGTCTTATCTTAGAATAGTGAATTTGTAAATCAAAACTAAGTTATTAGTTTGTAGTTCTTTACTTGAAAATATTTACTTCTGATTTTAAAAATGACAATTTGAAAATCAGATCTAAGTTAATAGTTTGACGTTTTTTACTCCAAAACAACTAAGTCTTATTTTAGTATAGTGAATTTGTAAACCAAAACTAAGTTATTAGTATGAAGTTCTTCACTTGAAAAAAACTACCACTGATTTTAGAAATGACAATTTGAAAATCAGATCTAAGTTAATAGTTTGACGTTCTTTACTTCAAAATAACTAAGTCTTATTTTAGAATACTCAATTTGTAAATCAAGGCTAAGTTATTAGTTTAAAGTTCTTTACTTGAAAATATCTACTTCTTGTTTTAGAAATGACAATTTGAAAATCAGATCTAAGTTAATAGTTTGACGTTCCTTACTTCAAAATAACTAAGTCTTATTTTATAATACTCAATTTGTAAATCAAGGCTAAGATCTTAGTTTAAAGTTCTTTACTTGAAAATATCTACTTCTTGTTTTAGAAATGACAATTTGAAAATCAGATCTAAGTTAACAGTTTGACGTTCTTTACTTCTAAATAACTAAGTCTTATTTTAGTATAGTGTATTTGTAATTTAAAACTAAGTTATTAGTATGAACTTCTTCACTTGAAAAAAACTACCACTGATTTTAGAAATGACAATTTGAAAATCAGATCTAAGTTAATAGTTTGACGTTCTTTACTTTAAAATAACTAAGTCTTATTTTAGTATACTCAATTTGTAAATCAAGGCTAAGTTATTATTTGAAAGTTGTTTACTTGAAAATATCTACTTCTGATTTTAGAAATGACAATTTGAAAATCAAATCTAAGTTAATAGTTTGACGTTCTTTACTTCAAGACAGCTAAGTCTTATTTTAGTATAGTGAATTTGTAATTTAAAACGAAGTTATTAGTTTGAAATTCTTTACTTGAAAATATCTACAACCGATTTTATAAATGACAATTTGAAAATGAGATTTAAGTTAACAGTTTGACGTTCTTTACTCCAAAACAACTAAGTCTTATTTTAGTAATGTGAATTTGTAAACCAAAACTAAGTTATTAGTATGAAGTTCTTCACTTGAAAAAAACTCCCACTGATTTTAGAAATGACAATTTGAAAATCAGATCTAAGTTAACAGTTTGACGTTCTTTACTTTAAAATAACTAAGTCTTATTTTAGACTAGTGAATTTGTAAATTAAAACTAAGTTATTAGTATGAAGTTCTTCACTTGAAAAAAAAAACCACTGATTTTAGAAATGACAATTTGAAAATCAGATCTAAGTTAATAATTTGACGTTCTTTACTTCTAAATAACTAAGTCTTATTTTAGAATAGTGAATTTGTAATTTAAAACTAAGTTATTAGTATGAAGTGCTTCACTTGAAAAAAACTACCACTGATTTTAGAAATGACAATTTGAAAATCAGATCTAAGTTAATAGTTTGACGTTCTTTACTTCAAAATAACTAAGTCTTATTTTAGAATACTCAATTTGTAAATCAAGACTAAGTTAATAGTTTGACGTTCTTTACTTCAAAACAACTAAGTCCTATTTTAGTATAGTGAATTTGTAAACCAAAACTAAGTTATTAGTATGAAGTTCTTCACTTGAAAAAAACTACCACTGATTTTAGAAATGACATTTTGAAAATCAGATCTAAGTTAATAGTTTGACGTTCTTTACTTCAAAATAACTAAGTCTTATTTTAGAATACTCAATTTGTAAATCAAGGCTAAGTTATTAGTTTAAAGATGTTTACTTGAAACTATCTACTTCTTGTTTTAGAAATGACAATTTGAAAATCAGATCTAAGTTAATAGTTTGACGTTATTTACTTCTAAATAACTAAGTCTTATTTTAGTATAGTGAATTTGTAATTTAAAACTAAGTTATTAGTATGAAGTTCTTCACTTGAAAAAAACTACCACTGATTTTAGAAATGACAATTTGAAAATCAGATCTAAGTTAATAGTTTGACGTTCGTTACTTCAAAATAACTAAGTCTTACTTTAGAATACTCAATTTGTAAATCAAGGCTAAGTTCTTAGTTTAAAGTTCTTTACTTGAAAATATCTACTTCTTGTTTTAGAAATGACAATTTGAAAATCAGATCTAAGTTAACAGTTTGACGTTCTTTACTTCTAAATAACTAAGTCTTATTTTAGACTAGTGAATTTGTAAATTAAAACTAAGTTATTAGTATGAAGTGCTTCACTTGAAAAAAACTACCACTGATTTTAGAAATGACAATTTGAAAATCAGATCTAAGTTAATAGTTTGACGTTCTTTACTTCAAAATAACTAAGTCTTATTTTAGAATACTCAATTTGTAAATCAAGACTAAGTTAATAGTTTAAAGTTGTTTACTTGAAAATATCTACTTCTGATTTTAGAAATGACAATTTGAAAATCAAATCTAAGTTAATAGTTTTACGTTCTTTACTTCAAAACAGCTAAGTATTAATTTAGTATAGTGAATTTGTAATTTAAAACAAAGTTATTAGTTTGAAATTCTTTACTTGAAAATATCTACTACTGATTTTAGAAATGACAATTTGAAAATCAGATCTAAGTTAACAGTTTGACGTTTTTTAATTTAAAATAACTAAGTCTTATTTTAGACTAGTGAATTTGTAAATTAAAACTAAGTTATTAGTAGGCAGTTCTTCACTTGAAAAAAACTACCACTGATTTTAGAAATGACAATTTGAAAATCAGATCTAAGTTAATAGTTTGACGTTCTTTACTTCAAAATAACTAAGTCTTATTTTAGAAAACTCAATTTGTAAATCAAGGCTAAGTTATTAGTTTAAAGTTGTTTACTTGAAAATATCTACTTCTTGTTTTAGTAATGACAATTTGAAAATCAGATCTAAGTTAATAGTTTGACGTTCTTTACTTCTAAATAACTAAGTCTTATTTTAGTATAGTGAATTTGTAATTTAAAACAAAGTTATTAGTTTGAAGTTCTTTACTTTAAAATATCTACTACTGATTTTAGAAATGACAATTTGAAAATCAGATCTAAGTTAACAGTTTGACGTTTTTTACTTTAAAATAACTAAGTCTTATTTTAGACTAGTGAATTTGTAAATTAAAACTAAGTTATTAGTATGAAGTTCTTCACTTGAAAAAAACTACCACTGATTTTAGAAAAGACAATTTGAAAATCAGATCTAAGTTAATAGTTTGACGTTCTTTACTTCAAAATAACTAAGTCTTATTTTAGAATACTCAATTTGTAAATCAAGGCTAAGTAATTAGTTTAAAGTTGTTTACTTGAAAATATCTACTTCTGATTTTAGAAATGACAATTTGAAAATCAGATCTAAGTTAATAGTTTGACGATCATTACTTCAAAACAACTAAGTCCTATTTTAGTATAGTGAATTTGTAAACCAAAACTAAGTTATTAGTATGAAGTTCTTCACTTGAAAAAAACTACTTCTGATTTAAGAAATGACAATTTGAAAATCAGATCTAAGTTAATAGTTTGACGTTCTTTACTTCAAAATAACTAAGTCTTATTTTAGAATACTCAATTTGTAAATCAAGGCTAAGTTATTAGTTTAAAGTTCTTTACTTGAAACTATATACTTCTTGTTTTAGAAATGACAATTTGAAAATCAGATCTAAGTTAATAGTTTGACGTTCTTTACTTCTAAATAACTAAGTCTTATTTTAGAATAGTGAATTTGTAATTTAAAACTAAGTTACTAGTATGAAGTTCTTCACTTGAAAAAAACTACCACTGATTTTAGAATTGACAATTTGAAAATCAGATCTAAGTTAATAGTTTGACGTTCTTTACTTCAAAATAACTAAGTCTTATTTTAGAATACTCAATTTGTAAATCAAGGCTAAGTAATTAGTTTAAAGTTGTTTACTTGAAAATATCTACTTCTGATTTTAGAAATGACAATTTGAAAATCAGATCTAAGTTAATAGTTTGACGATCTTTACTTCAAAACAACTAAGTCCTATTTTAGTATAGTGAATTTGTAAACCAAAACTAAGTTATTAGTATGAAGTTCTTCACTTGAAAAAAACCACCACTGATTTTAGAAATGACAATTTGAAAATCAGATCTAAGTTAATAGTTTGACGTTCTTTACTTCAAGACAGCTAAGTCTTATTTTAGTATAGTGAATTTGTAAATCAAAGCTAAGCTATTAATTTGAAGTTCTTTACTTGAACATATCTACTTCTGATTTTAGAAATAACAATTTGAAAATCTGGTCTAAGTTAATAGTATGACGTTTTTTACTTCAAAATAACTAAGTCTTATTTCACACTAGTGAATTTGCAAATCAAAACTAAGTTATAAGTTTGAAGTGATTTACTTGAAAATATCTACTTCTGATTTTAGAAATTACAATTTGAAAATCAGATCTAAGGTAATAGTTTGACGTTCTTTACTTCAAAATAACTAAGTCTTAATTTAGAATAGTCAATATGTAAATCAAAGCTAAGTTATAAGTTTGAAGTTCTTTACTAAAAAATAACTACTACTGATTTTAGAAATGACAATTTGAAAATCAGATCTAAGTTAAAAGTTTGACGTACCTTACTTCAAAATAACTTAGTCTTATTTTAGTATAGTGAATTTGTAAATCAAAACTAAGTTATTAGTTTCAAGTTCTATACTTGAAAATATCAACTACTGATTTTAGAAATGACAATTTGAAAATCAGATCTAAGTTAATAGTTTGACGTTCTTTACTTCAAACTTACTAAGTCTTATTTTAGACTAGTGAATTTGTAAATCAAAACTAAGTTATTAGTTTAAAGTTTTTTATTTCAAATTTAATAATTCGGATCTTAGTAATGTAAATATCGAAATCAAATCTAATAACTTAGTTTTGATTTACAAATTCACTAGTCTAAATTAAGACTTAACTATTAACTTAGATCTGATTTTCAAATTGTCATTTCTAAAATCAGAAGTAGATATTTTCATGTAAAGAACTAGAAACTATAACCTTAACTTTAATTTTTAAAATTTCAGTACAAAAATCCGTATTAGTTAATTTGAAAAAAAAACTTCAAATTAATAACTTACTTTTATTTAGAAATTCACTATTTTAAATAAGACTTAGTTATTTTGAAGTAAAGATAGTCAAACTATTAACTTAGATCTGATTTCCAAAATGTCATTTCCAAAATTAGAAGTAGATATTTTCAAGTAAAAAACTTCAGACTACAACCTAAGGTTAGATTTTCAAATTTCAAAAATCAAAACTAATAACTTAGTTTTGATTTACAAATTCACTATTCTATAATAGTACTTAGTTATTTTGAAGTAAACAAGGTCAAACTATTAACTTAGATATAATTTTGAAATTATCATTTCTAAAAACAGTAGTAGATATTTTCAAGTAAAAAACTTCAAACTACAACCTTAAAGTGTAACCTCCACAGGAAGTTTTACGTTAGTTTTAAATGTAAACTTACTATTCTTCATTTGAACGTTGGTCTATATTAAGAGTTTCGTTTCATTCTATTCGACTTGGCTCTCCTGTTCTTGAACCAATTCGAAACCGCGTCGCTTCTAAGACCAAGTCGAAGCGCCAGTTCATCCCTTCTGCTGGGAGAAAGATATTGCGATTTTTGCAAAAACTCTTCTTCTAAGATGGCGGTTTGTTGGGCAGTGTAGACGGTTCTACTAACCGTTACGTTTCTGGTTTTAGTATCGCCTCGTCTCTGAGCGATCGATGTATTCCTTGGATAAGGGCTGAAACGATGAGAATGGTTTTGGCGTTCTTTAAGGCGCGATTTACAACCAACGACCGCCTTTTCATCTGAAGATGTTGGTGGTACTTTTGCAGGACTCTTTAGTAGTTTTTCGGCTTGCCAATCCTCAACCGCGTAATAGATTACAGATTCGGTCGAAGTGATTTCGGGCACGCGCACGAGATAATAACCGGGCGGAATGTTTTCGCGCGGAGATGGTGCGACGTGATCGATGTTTGTTTTGGCAATAGATGATGTTGATGCCAAACCAACGGGATCGTTTCGCGGAGTTTTTTCAACTTCCACGTTCACGGGAAGCGTGGATCTTGCGTCCGGTATGGGCTCTTCCTTTGGCCCCATCGAAACATTTTGGAAGCTTACGTCCTTTATGATGTCGTCAATATTATTTGCAAATTCTGTGTCCGAACAATCGTTATCGAGTAATCGCAATGCATCTAACAAGTAGATTCTGTCACTATCGTCGGATATACAGTCTTTAGACGCTTCGCGCGAAGTTGGTGAGACGTGATCGATGTTTCGTTCGGCAATAGATGATGATGATGCCAAATTAACGGAATCGTTTGGCGGGGTTTTTTCAACCTCCACGATCACGGGAAGCGTGGATCTTGCGTCCGGTATGGACTCTACCCTTAGCCCCATCAAAACATTTGGGAACCTTGCGTCGTGTGAATTAATATCCTCTGCGAATTCTTCTTCCGAATAATCGCTATCGGACACTTGCAAATCATTTAACAAATCGGATTTGTCACGATCGGATAAAGAGTCGAAATCTATGTTTGGCATAGAAGCATCCGCCATTGCAATTGGTAGATATAGAAAAATTATAATTTAAGTATAAAAATTAATTAAAATATGTTTTTAAATAATTTAAAAATTAATTTTTATTTAAATTATTTCTATTATTATAAATTATATTATTATTTAAAAATTTGTTATAATTTTTTAAAATTGGTTACAATTTTTAAATAATAATTAATTAAGCGTAAATAAATTTTCTTTTAATCGTAAGAATTAAAAAATTTTTAATCGTAAAAAATCACAATTAAATAAAAGCAGTACGTCTGTCTCTGATGAGGTGCTAGTACCTTCTGAAGAATATTGAGTCGAGCTTTCGGTTGTATACAATTTTTCGATTTAACGGTAAAAAATAACGGTGAAAAGGTAACGGTAAAAAAGAGGGATGGGCGGGCGGCAGTTTTTCGAGGAAATGTAACGGTAAATGAAATTTAAACATAATTTGAAATTATTATCTTTGCTATAAAGATAGAAAAGATTGTAGAGTGTTAATAAAAATCGCTAACGTAAAATAATAATGCTCGTGATTGCATAAAAATAAATAATGTAATCGTTTATTAATAATTGTTATTGTTCCGAATTTTGGTGGTTCGGCATCACCAAAAAGACATGTCACGCCTCGCCGCGCCTGTCCCCGAAGCAGTAATGGGGTAAGAACAATATGTGTGAAAAACTATCACTTGTCGCTCCGAGCAATAAACATGTGAATTTAAAGTGTAACTTCCAAAGGAAGTTTTACGTTAGTTTTAAATGTTAACTTACTATTCTTCATTTGAACGTTTGTCGATATTAAGAGTTTCGTTTCATTCTATTCGTCTTGGCTCTCCTGTTCTTGAACCAATTCGAAACCGCGTCGCTTCTAAGACCAAGTTGAAGCGCCAGTTCATCCCTCCTGCTGGGAGAAAGATATTGCGATTTTTGCAAAAACTCTTCTTCTAAGATGGCGGTTTGTTGGGCAGTGTAGACGGTTCTACTAACCGTTACGTTTCTGGTTTTAGTATCGCCTCGTCTCTGAGCGATCGATGTATTCCTTGGATAAGGGCTGAAACGATGAGAATGGTTTTGGCGTTCTTTAAGGCGCGATTTACAACCAACGACCGCCTTTTCATCTGAAGATGTTGGTGGTACTTTTGCAGGACTCTTTAGTAGTTTTTCGGCTTGCCAATCCTCAACCGCGTAATAGATTACAGATTCGGTCGAAGTGATTTCGGGCACGCGCACGAGATAATAACCGGGCGGAATGTTTTCGCGCGGAGATGGTGCGACGTGATCGATGTTTGTTTTGGCAATAGATGATGTTGATGCCAAACCAACGGGATCGTTTCGCGGAGTTTTTTCAACTTCCACGTTCACGGGAAGCGTGGATCTTGCGTCCGGTATGGGCTCTTCCTTTGGCCCCATCGAAACATTTTGGAAGCTTACGTCCTTTATGATGTCGTCAATATTATTTGCGAATTCTGTGTCCGAACAATCGTTATCGAGTAATCGCAATGCATCTAACAAGTAGATTCTGTCACTATCGTCGGATATACAGTCTTTAGACGCTTCGCGCGAAGTTGGTGAGACGTGATCGATGTTTCGTTCGGCAATAGATGATGATGATGCCAAATTAACGGAATCGTTTGGCGGGGTTTTTTCAACCTCCACGTTCACGGGAAGCGTGGATCTTGCGTCCGGTATGGACTCTACCCTTAGCCCCATCAAAACATTTGGGAACCTTGCGTCGTGTGAATTAATATCCTCTGCGAATTCTTCTTCCGAATAATCGCTATCGGACACTTGCAAATCATTTAACAAATCGGATTTGTCACGATCGGATAAAGAGTCGAAATCTATGTTTGGCATAGAAGCATCCGCCATTGCAATTGGTAGATATAGAAAAGTTATAATTTAAGTATAAAAATTAATTAAAATATGTTTTTAATAAATTTAAAAATTAATTTTTATTTAAATTATTTCTATTATTATAAATTATATTATTATTTAAAAATTTGTTATAATTTTTTAAAATTGGTTACAATTTTTAAATAATAATTAATTAAGCGTAAATAAATTTTCTTTTAATCGTAAAAATTAAAAAATTTTTAATCGTAAAAAATCACAATTAAATAAAAGCAGTACATCTGTCTCTGATGAGGTGCTAGTACCTTCTGAAGAATATTGAGTCGAGCTTTCGGTTGTATACAATTTTTGGATTTAACGGTAAAAAGGTAACGGTAAAAAAGCGGGATGGGCGGGCGGCAGTTTTTCGAGGAAATGTAACGGTAAATGAAATTTAAACATAATTTGAAATTATTATTTTTGCTATAAAGATAGAAAAGATTGTAGAGTGTTAATAAAAATCGCTAACGTAAAATAATAATGCTCGTGATTGCATAAAAATAAATAATGTAATCGTTTATTAATAATTGTTATTGTTCCGAATTTTGGTGGTTCGGCATCACCAAAAAGACATGTCACGCCTCGCCGCGCCTGTCCCCGAAGCAGTAATGGGGTAAGAACAATATGTGTGAAAAACTATCACTTATCGCTCCGAGCAATAAACATGTGAATTTAAAGTGTAACTTCCAAAGGAAGTTTTACGTTAGTTTTAAATGTTAACTTACTATTCTTCATTTGAACGTTTGTCGATATTAAGAGTTTTGTTTCATTCTATTCGACTTGGCTCTCCTGTTCTTGAACCAATTCGAAACCGCGTCGCTTCTAAGACCAAGTTGAAGCGCCAGTTCATCTCTACTGCTGGGAGAAAGATATTGCGATTTTTGCAAAAACTCTTCTTCTAAGATGGCGGTTTGTTGGGCAGTGTAGACGGTTCTACTAACCGTTACTTTTCTGGTTTTAGTATCGCCTCGTCTCTGAGCGATCGATGTATTCCTTGGATAAGGGCTGAAACGATGAGAATGGTTTTGGCGTTCTTTAAGGCGCGATTTACAACCAACGACCGCCCTTTTATCTGAAGATGTTGGTGGTACTTTTGGAGGACTCTTTAGTAGTTTTTCGGCTTGCCAATCCTCAACCGCGTAATAGATTACAGATTCGGTCGAAGTGATTTCGGGCACGCGCACGAGATAATAACCGGGCGGAATGTTTTCGCGCGGAGATGGTGCGACGTGATCGATGTTTGTTTTGGCAATAGATGATGTTGATGCCAAACCAACGGGATCGTTTCGCGGAGTTTTTTCAACTTCCACGTTCACGGGAAGCGTGGATCTTGCGTCCGGTATGGCCTCTTCCTTTGGCCCCATCGAAACATTTTGGAAGCTTACGTCCTTTATGATGTCGTCAATATTATTTGCGAATTCTGTGTCCGAACAATCGTTATCGAGTAATCGCAATGCATCTAACAAGTAGATTCTGTCACTATCGTCGGATATACAGTCTTTAGACGCTTCGCGCGAAGTTGGTGAGACGTGATCGATGTTTCGTTCGGCAATAGATGATGATGATGCCAAATTAACGGAATCGTTTGGCGGGGTTTTTTCAACCTCCACGATCACGGGAAGCGTGGATCTTGCGTCCGGTATGGACTCTACCCTTAGCCCCATCAAAACATTTGGGAACCTTGCGTCGTGTGAATTAATATCCTCTGCGAATTCTTCTTCCGAATAATCGCTATCGGACACTTGCAAATCATTCAACAAATCGGATTTGTCACGATCGGATAAAGAGTCGAAATCTATGTTTGGCATAGAAGCATCCGCCATTGCAATTGGTAGATATAGAAAAATTATAATTTAAGTATGAAAATTAATTAAAATATGTTTTTAAATAATTTAAAAATTAATTTTTATTTAAATTATTTCTATTATTATAAATTATATTATTATTTAAAAATTTGTTATAATTTTTTAAAATTGGTTACAATTTTTAAATAATAATTATTTAAGAGTAAATAAATTTTCTTTTAATCGTAAAAATTAAAAAATTTTTAATCGTAAAAAATCACAATTAAATAAAAGCAGTACGTCTGTCTCTGATGAGGTGCTAGTACCTTCTGAAGAATATTGAGTCGAGCTTTCGGTTGTATACAATTTTTGGATTTAACGGTAAAAAAGAAAGGTAAAAAAAAGGGTTGGGGGGGCGGCAGTTTTTCGAGGAAATGTAACGGTAAATGAAATTTAAACATAATTTGAAATTATTATTTTTGCTATAAAGATAGAAAAGATTGTAGAGTGTTAATAAAAATCGCTAACGTAAAATAATAATGCTCGTGATTGAATATTTCAAAGTAAAGAACTACAAACTAATAACTTAGTTTTGATTTACAAATTTATTAGTCTAAAATAAGACTAAGTTTATTTGAAGTAAAAAACGTCAAAGTATTAACTTACACCTGATTTTCAAATTGTCATTTCTAAAATCAGAAGTAGATATTTTGTATCTAAGTAATGTAGTATCTAGTAATGTAAATTTGAAAATCAAAGCTAAGGTTATTGTTTGAGGATCTTTACTTAAAAATATCTACTTCTGATTTCAGAAATGACAATTTTAAAATCAGATCTAAGTTAATAGTTTGACGTTCTTTACTTCAAAATAACTAAATTTTATTTTAGAATACTTAATTTGTAAATCAAAACTAAGTAATTAGTTTGAAGTTCTTTACTTGAAAATATCTACTGCTGATTTTAGAAAAGACAATTTGAAAATCAGATCTAAGTTAATAGTTTGACGTTCTTTACTTCAAAATAACTAAGTATTATTTTAGGATAGTGAATTTGTAAATCAAAACTAACTTATTAGTTTTAAGTTCTTTACTTGAAAATATCTACTACTGATTTTAGAAATGATAATTTGAAAATCAGATCTAAGGTAATAGTTTGACGTTCTTTACTTCAAAATAATTAAGTCTTATTTTAGTATAGTGAATTTGTAAATCAAAACTAAGTTATTAGTTTAAAGTTTCTTACTTCAAATTTACTAATTCGGATCTTAGTAATGTAAATATGGAAATCAAATCTAAGGTTGTAGTTTGACGTTTTTCACTTCAAAATAACTAAGTCTTATTTTAGAATAGTGAATTTGTAAATCAAAGCTAAGTTATTAGTTTGAAGTTCTTTTCTTGAAAATTTCTACTTCTGATTTTAGAAATGATGATTTGAAAATCAGATCTAAGGTAATAGTTTGACGTTCTTTACTTCAAAATAACTAAGTCTTACTTTTGAATAGTAAATTTGTAAATCAAAACTACATTTATAGTTTGATGTTCTTTACTTGAAAATATCTACTACTGATTTAAGAAATGACCATGTGAAAATCAGATCTGAGTTAATAGTTTGACGTTCTTTACTTCAAAATAACAAAGTGTTATTTTAGAATAGTGAATTTCTAAATCAAAAATAAGTTATTACTTTGAAGTTCTTTACTTGAAAATATCTACTACTGATTTTAGAAATGACAATTTGAAAATCAGATCTAAGTTAACAGTTTGACGTTCTTTACTTCAAAATAACTAAGCCGTATTTTAGAATAGTGAATTTGTAAATCAAAGTTAAGTTAATAGTTTGAAGTTCTTTACTTGAAAATATCTACTACTGATTTAAGAAATGACCATTTGAAAATCAGATCTGAGTTAATAGTTTGACGTTCTTTACTTCAAAATAACAAAGTGTTTTTTAGAATAGTGAATTTCTAAATCAAAAATAAGTTATTAGTTTGAAGTTCTTTAATTGAAAATATCTAATTCTGATTTGAGAAATGAGAATTTGCAAATCAGGTCCAAGTTAATAGTTTGACGTTCTTTACTTCTAAACAAATAAGTCTTATTTTAGTATAGTGAAATTGTAAATCAAAACTATGTTATTAGTTTGAAGTCTATACTTGAAAAAATCTACTACTGATTTTAGAAATGACATTTTGAAATTCAGATCTAAGTTAACAGTTTGACGTTCTCTATTTCAAAATAACTAAGTCTTAATTTAGACTAGTGAATTTTTTTTTTTTTTTTTGACTTTATTTATAATTTACAATCTGTTGTGAAACATTCAGTAAATCTTGTGACATACAATAAATTAACGTGTGAAAGTGGATCCAGTGATACACTCTCTTATATAATCTTCAAGTTAAACTTAGAGCTACATAGTAACACAGCAAATTCTATTTAAGTTTTTGAACATTTTGTACAACATAAGTACGCGATTTCATGATTACAATTTTTGTATTTATTCACTAAATCTTGTTTTAAGATCAGGGGGTTTAAACCTCTTTAGTCTACTCACTTCACAGCTATTATTGTAGCTAAGCTTTTCCGCAAGTGGATTTGGATGGTTTTCGAGTCTTTCATGATAAGCTTTGTAGAAATTATTAATTTCTTCTCTAATTGTTGGCATCTCCAAGTCCCGCTGAATTATTTGATTTGTGACGTACCAAGGGGCATCAACAATCATTCTCAAAACTTTTGATTGAAAGCGTTGAAGAATGTCTATATTTGAGTTGGACGCAGAGCCCCACAGCTGGATCCCGTAAGTCCATATAGGTTTTATAATTATTTTATAAATCAGCAGTTTGTTTTCTGTTGTGAGTTTAGATGTTCTACTCATGAGCCAATATAATTTTCGAAGTTTGTGTCCCATTTGCTTTCTTTTTGTAAATATGTGTTTTTGCCATGTTAACCTTCTATCTAGATGGATTCCCAGATATTTAACTTCATCCATTTGAGGGAGTTGACAATTATTCAGAAGTACAGGTGGACATGTATTTCTCTTCAACGTAAAGGTTATCTGTGCAGACTTTGTCTCGTTCACTTTGATTCTCCACATTTTCAACCACTTTTCTATTTCGCTGAGGCTTCTTTGTAACATTTCACTAGCTATATTTTGGTGTTTATGGATGGCTATTATAGTTGTGTCGTCTGCAAACGTGGCCGTTGTGACAGACTTTGATGTAGGTAGGTCAGCTGTGAACAGAACATATAATATTGGTCCAATTACGCTACCATGGGGTACCCTCGAGCGAATGGATGTTAGTGGTGTGTGCTCATCTTGGTACTTTACCAGGAAATGTCTATCCGTCAAGTAGGATTTCAGCATTCTGTAGTAGTTATGAGGTTTCTCCTTTAACTTATATAACAGGCCCTCATGCCAGACCTTATCGAAAGCTTGAGTGACGTCAAGAAACGCTGCAGAACAGTAACTGTTGTTCTCGAATGCTTTATGTATTTCTGTCACAATTCGATGGATTTGTTCGACAGTACCATGCCGCTGTCTGAAGCCAAACTGATGATTGGGGATCAAGCAAAGTTCCTCTAAGATTGGTCTCATTCTTTTTAGGATCATTTTTTCAAACAGCTTTGATAATATCGGCAAGAGACTGATCGGTCTGTACGACTTTACATCCTCAATTGGTTTACCAGGTTTTGCAATGAGAATCATTTGGGCGACTTTCCATTGCGCTGGGAAGTATTCTCGACGTAAGATAGCATTAAACAACTGAGTTACATACTTAAACCCTTTATCTGAAAACTCTTTTAGTATTTTTCCTGTTATTAGATCGTAGCCGGGAGCTTTCTTTGGACTAAGATCGTTTTTTATGACAAACTTAATTTCAGTTTTTTTGAAGCGTTTGATTGGTAGTTCCAGCTGATCGGGAGAATCTAGAAATTGTCTTACATGTTCTTCTTTAGTGTGATTTTCAGATTTGAACGGTGTAAAAACGCTGCCCAAATGTCTTGCAAAAAGCATCGCCTTTTCACTATCACTCTTAGCCCATTGCCCATTTTCTATTAGAAGTGGTGGATAGGTATCCTGGGGCTGCTTTAATTTCTTAGTTGCTTTCCAAAGTGAGTAGTCCGTGGCTTCCGTTGCAGATAGGTTTGTCAGGTAGTTTTGTATATTTTCATTTTTGTAATTACTAAACAACTGTTTAAGTTCTTTTACAGCTTTATTTAGTTTGCTTTTATCCTGCTGAGCTCTTGTTTGATGCCATATTTTCCTCAGTTGGCGTTTTTCTGAAATCTTTTGTTTTATAGTAATCGGACATTCGTCTGTATCCTTAGCCTCTTTACGCAACGGTGTTGAGTTCCAAGCTGCACTTTGTATTGCTAGAGTTAAGTGTTCGGTTGCTTCATCGATATCTTCGTTAGTTTTTAAAGGAATTTCTAGTACTAAATTTTCGTCTAGCAGGCATTTAAACTTTTCCCAATTTGTTTTCTTACTAGTTAAGAAGAGAGGTTTCTCTTTGTTTGTTATTTTAGAGCTTACTGTTACTATTACCGGGGAATGATCCGACGACAAATCCAAGCAAGATTCAGCTTTATCTTGGAAATCAAAACTAAGTTATTAGTTTAAAGTTTTTTAATTCAAATTTACTAATTCGGATTTTAGTAATGTAAATTTGGAGATCAAATCTAAGGTTGTAGTTTGACGTTCTTTACTTCAAAATAACTAAGTCTTATTTTAGTATAGTGAATTTGTAAATTAAAACTAAGTTATTAGTTTGACGTTCTTTACTTGAAAATATCTACTACTGATCTTAGAAATGACAATTTGAAAATCAGAACTAAGTTAATAGTATGACGTTCTTTACTTCAAAATAACTAAGTTTTATTTTAGAATAGTCAATTTGTAAATCAAAGCTAAGTTATTAGTTTGAAGTTCTTTACTTGAAAATATTTACTTCTGATTTTAGAAATGACAATTTGAAAATCAGGTCTAAGTTAATAGTTTGATGTTTTTTACTTAAAAATAACTTAGTCTTATTTCAGACTAATAAAATTGTAAATCAAAACTAAGTTATTAGTTTGGAGTTCTTTACTTGAAAATATCTACTACTGATTTTACAAATGACAATTTGAAAATCAGATCTTAGGTAATAGTTTGACGTTCTTTACTTCAAAATAGCTAAGTCTTATTTTAGAATGGTGAATTTGTAAATCAAAGCTAAGGTTATAATTTGAAGTACTTTACTTGAAAATATCTACTTCTGATTTTAGAAATGACAATTTGAAAATAAGATCTAAGTTAATACTTTGACGATCTATACTTCAAAATAACTAAGTCTTATTTTAGACTAGTGAATTTGTAAATCAAAACTCAGTTATTAGTTTGAAGTTCTTTACTTGAAAATATCTACTTCTGATTTTAGAAATGACAATTTGAAAATCAGATTTAAGTTAATAGTTTGACGATTTTTACTTCAAAATTACTAAGTCTTTCTTTAGAATACTGAATTTGTAAATCAAAGCTAGGTTATTAGTTTGAAGTTCTTTACTTGAAAAAATTTACTACTGATTTTAGAAATGACAATTTGTAATTTAGATCTAAGTTAACAGTTTGAAGTTCTCTATTTCAAAATAGCTAAGTCTTAATTTAGACTAGTGAATTTGTAAATCAAAACTAAGTTATTAGTTTAAAGTTTTTTAATTCAAATTTACTAATTCGGATCTTCGTAATGTAAATTTGGAAATCAAATCTAAGGTTGTAGTTTGACGTTCTTTACTTCAAAATAACTAAGTCTTATTTTAGAATACTGAATTTGTAAATCAAAGCTAAGTTATTAGTTTGAAGTACTTTACTTGAAAATATCTACTTCTGATTTTAGAAATGACAATTAAAAACATCAGATCTAAGGTAATAGTTTGACGTTCTTTACTTCAAAATAACTAAGTCTTATTTTAGTATAGTGAATTTGTAAATTAAAACTAAGTTATTAGTTTGAAGTTCTTTACTTGAAAATATCTACTACTGATCTTAGAAATAACAATTTGAAAATCAGAACTAAGTTAATAGTATGACGTTCTTTACTTCAAAATAACTAAGTTTTATTTTAGAATAGTCAATTTGTAAATCAAAGCTAAGTTATTAGTTTGAAGTTCTTTACTTGAAAATATCTACTACTGATTTTACAAATGACAATTTGAAAATAAGATCTAAGTTAATACTTTGACGATCTATACTTCAAAATAACTAAGTCTTTTTTCAGAATAGTGAATTTGTAAATCAAAACTCAGTTATTAGTTTGAAGTTCTTTACTTGAAAATATCTACTTCTGATTTTAGAAATTACAATTTGAAAATCAGATCTAAGTTAATAGTTTGACGATTTTTACTTCAAAATTAATAAGTCTTTCTTTCGAATAGTGAATTTGTAAATCAAAACTAAGTTATTAGTTTGAAGTTCTATACTTGAAAATATCTACTCCTGATTTTAGAAATGTCAATTTGAAAATCAGATCTAAGTTAATTGTTTGACGATTTTTACTTCAAAATAAATAAGTCTTACTTTAGTATAGTGAATTTTTAAATAGAAATAAGTTTATAATTTGAAGATTTTCCTTCAAATTAACTAATACGGATTTTTGTACTGTAATTTTGAAATTCAAAGTTAACGTTATAGTTTCATGTTCTTAACTTGAAAATATCTACTGCTGATTTTAGAAAAGACAACTTGAAAATTAGATCTAAGTTATTAGTTTGACGTTCTTTACTTCAAAATAACTAAGTCGCATTTTAGAATAGTGAATTTGTAAACCAAAGCTTAGTTATAGTCTGAAGTTCTTTAATTGAAAATATCTAGTTCTAAATTTAGAAATGACAATTTGTAAATCAGATCTAAGTTAATAGTTTGACGTTATTTACTTCAAAATAACTAAGTCTTATTTTAGAGTAGTAAATTTCAAAATCAAAACTAAGTTATGAGCTTGAAGATTTTTTCTTTGAAATAAATACTTCTTATTTTTTAAATGACAATTTGTAAATCAGATCTAAGTTAATAGTTTGACGATTTAAACTTCAAAATAACTAAGTCTTTCTTTAGAATAGTGAATTTGTAAATCAAAACTAAGTTATAAGTTTGAAGTTCTTTACTTGAAAATATCTACTCCTGATTTTAGAAATGACAATTTGAAAATCAGATCTAAGTTAATAGTTTGACGTTCTTTACTTCAAAATAAGTAAGTCGCATTTTAGAATAGTGAATTTGTAAACCAAAGCTTAGTTATAGTTTGAAGTTCTTTAATTGAAAATATCTAGTTCTGAATTTAGAAATGACAATTTGTAAATCAGATCTAAGTTAATAGTTTGACGTTATTTACTTCAAAATAACTAAATCTTATTTTAGACTAGTGAATTTGTAAATCAAAACTAAGTTATTAGTTTGAAGTTCTTTTCTTGAAAATATCTACTACTAATTTTAGAAATGACAATTTGAAAATCAGATCTAAGGTAATAGTTTGACGTTCTTTACATCAAATTAACTAAGTCTGATTTTAGAGTAGTAAATTTGGAAATCAAAACTAAGTTATGAGCTTGAAGTTTTTTTTTTTGAAATAAATACTTCTTATTTTTTAAATGACAATTTGTAAATCAGATCTAAGTTAATAGTTTGACGTTCTTTACTTCAAAATTGCTAAGTCTTATTTTAGAATAGTGAATTTGTAAATCAGTACTTAGTTATTAGTTTGAAGTTTTTTACTTGAAAATATCTACTTCTGATTTCAGAAATGACAATTTGAAAATCAGATCTAAGTTAATAGTTTGACGATTTTTACTTCAAAATAACTAAGTTATTACTTTAGAATAGTGAATTTGTAAATCAAAACTAATTTTTAGTTTAAAGTTTTTTACATGAAAATATCTACATCTGATTATAGAAATGACAATTTGAAAATCAGATCTAAGTTAATAGTTTGTCTTCCTTTACTTCAAAATAACTATGTCTTATTTTAGAATAGTGAATTTGTAAATAAAAATAAGTTATTAATTTGAAGCTTTTTACTTCAAATTAACTAATACGGATTTTTGTACGGTAATTTTGAAATTCAAAGTTAACGTTATAGTCAATTAAAACGGATATTGGGTATGAAGGGAAGTAAATCAAACAATATTATCTGCTAGCCGACGTTTCGAGATAATATTTATTTTTATTCGTTATTATTTACTTTTACTAATTATTTACTTTTATTCGTATTTTGTATTAGAGTAAAATTATTTATTGACTACTATTGTGATTTTAAATTAAATTAAGTTTACATGTTTTTACAATATTGTTAATTTTTATGTTTTGACTACGATCGTACACGCAATTAATTTTTGTATATTCATGTCAATTCCCGACACCATATATGTAACTTCAAACGTTTACCATCTCAAACTGTCTGGTATGTTTACGCCCTTATGGCCGCCGTTTATAGATTTTTTCACCCCTGTTATATATTTCAGCCCTGACGATGGACTAATAAATAGTTCGAAACGTCGGCCAGCAGATAATATTGTTTGATTTACTTCCTTTTATACCCAATATCCGTTTTAATTGACTATTAGAAGTAAGGGGAAAATCTGTTTACTTTCCAGTTAACGTTATAGTTTCAAGTTCTTAGCTTGAAAATATCTACTGCTGATTTTAGAAAAAACAATTTGAAAATTAGATCTAAGTTAATAGTTTGTCGTTTTTTACTTCAAAATATATAAGTCTTATTTTAGAATAGTGTATTTGTAAATCAAAACAAAGTTATTAGTTTGAAGTTCTTTACTTGAAAATATCTACTACTGATTTTATAAATGACAATTTGAAAATCAGGTCTAAGTTAATAGTTTGACGCTCTTTACATCAAAATAACTAAATTTTATTTTAGAATAGTTAACTTGTAAATCAAAACTAAGTTATTAATTTGAAGTTTTTTACTTGTAAATATCTACTTCTCATTTTAGAAATGACAATTTGAAAATCAGATCTAAGTTAATAGTTTGACGTTCTTTACTTCAAAATAGATAAGCCTTATTTTAGAATACTGTATTTGTAAATCAAAACTAAGTTGTTAATTTGAATTTTTTTATTTGAAAATATCTGCTTTAGATTTTAGAAATGACAATTTGAAAATCAGATCTAAGTTAATAGTTTGACGTTCTTTACATCAAAATAACTAAATTTTGTTTTAGAATAGTTAACTTGTAAATCAAAACTAAGGTATTAGTTTGAAGTTTTTTGCTTGAAAATATCTACTTCTGATTTTAGAAATGACAATTTGAAAATCAGATCTAAGTTAAAAGTTTGACGTTCTTTACTTCTAAATAACTAAGTCTTATTTTAGTATAATGAATTTGTAAATCAAAACTAAGTTATTAGTTTGAAGTTCTTTACTTGAAAATATCAACTACTGATTTTAGAAATGACAATTTGAAAATCAGATCTAAGTTAATAGTTTGACGTTCTTTACTTCAAAATAGCTAAGTCTTATTTTAGGATAGTTAATTTGTAAATCAAAACTATGTTATTAGTGTGTAGTTCTTTACTTGAAAATATCTACTTCTTATTTTAGAAATGAAAATTTGAAAATCATATCTAAGTTAATAGTTTGACGTTCTTTACTTCTAAATAACTAACTCTTATTTGAGTATAGTGAATTTGTAAATTAAAACTAAGTTATTAGTTTGAAGTTCTTGACTTGAAAATATCTACTACTAATTTCAGAAATGACAATTTGAAAACAGATCTAAGTTAATAGTTTGACATTTTTCACTTCAAAATAACTAAGACTTATTTTAGACAAGTGAATTTGTAAATCAAAACTCAGTTATTAGTTTAAAGTTTTTTACTTCAAATTTACTGATTCGGATCTTAGTAATGTAAATTTGGACATCAAATCTAAGGTTGTAGTTTAAAAGTTTTTTACTTGAAAATATCTACTTCTGATTTTAGAAATGACAATTTGAAAATCAGGCCTAAGTTAATAGTTTAACGTTCTTTACTTCTAAACAAATAACTCTTATTTTAGTATAGTGAAATTGTAAATCAAAACTAAGTTATTAGTTTGAAGTCTATACTTAAAAAAATCTACTGCTGATTTTAGAAATGACAAGTTGAAATACAGATCTAAGTTAACAGTATGACGTTCTCTACTTCAAAATAACTAAGTCTTAATTTAGACTAGTGAATTTGTAAATCAAAACTAAGTTATTAGTTTAAAGTTTTTTACTTCAAATTTACTAATTCGGATCTTAGTAATGTAAATATGGAAATCAAATCTAAGGTTGTAGTTTGACGTTTTTCACTTCAAAATAACTAAGTCTTATTTTAGAATAGTGAATTTGTAAATCAAAGCTAAGTTATTAGTTTGAAGTTCTTTTCTTGAAAATTTCTACTTCTGATTTTAGAAATGATGATTTGAAAATCAGATCTAAGGTTTTGACGTTAAGGTTAAGGTTAAGTTAAGGTTAAGTTTGACGTTCTTTACTTCAAAATAACTAAGTCTTACTTTTGAATAGTAAATTTGTAAATCAAAACTACATTTATAGTTTGAAGTTCTTTACTTGAAAATATCTACTACTGATTTAAGAAATGACCATGTGAAAATCAGATCTGAGTTAATAGTTTGACGTTCTTTACTTCAAAATAACAAAGTGTTATTTTAGAATAGTGAATTTCTAAATCAAAAATAAGTTATTAGTTTGAAGTTCTTTACTTTGAAATATCTACGTCTGATTTCAGAAATGACAATTTGAAATTCAGATCTAAGTTAATAGTTTGACGTTTTTTACTTCAAAATAACTAAGTCTTATTTAGACTAGTGAATTTGTAAATCAAAACTAAGCTATTAGTTTAAAGTTCTTTACTTGAAAATATCTACTACTGATTTTAGAAATGACAATTTGAAAATCAGACCTAAGTTAATAGTTTGACGTTCTTTACTTTAAAATAACTAAGTCCTATTTTAAACTAGTGAATTTGTAAATCAAATCTACGTAATTAGTTTGCAGTTTTTTACTTGAAAAAATCTATTACTGATTTAAGAAATGACAATTTGAAAATCAGATCTAAATTAATAGTTTGACGTTCTTTACTTCAAAATAGATAAGTCTTATTTTAGACTAGTGAATTTGTAAATCAAAACTAAATGATTAGTTAGAAGTGATTAACTTGAAAATATCTACTACTGATTTCAGAAATTGCAATTTTAAAATCAGTTCTAAGTTAATAGTTTGACGTTTTTTACTTCAAACTAAGTCTAATTTTAGATTAGTGAATTTGTAAACCACAACTAAGTTATTAGTTTGAAGTTATTTACTTGAAAATATCTACTACCGATTTTAGAAATGACACCTTGAAAATCAGATCAAAGTTAATAGTTTGACGTTTTTTACTTCAAACTAACTAAGTCTTATTTTAGACTAGTGAAATTGTAAATCAAAACTAAGTTATTAGTTTGAAGTTCTTTACTTGAAAATATCTACTACCGATTTTAGAAATGACACCTTGAAAATCAGATCAAAGTTAATAGTTTGACGTTTTTTACTTCAAAATAACTAAGTATTATTTTAGAATAGTTAATTTGTAAATTAAAACTAAGTTAGTAGTTTGAAGTTCTTTACTTGAAAATATCGACTTCTCATTTCATAAATGGCAATTCGAAAATCAGATCTAAGTTAATAGTTTGACGTTCTTTACTTCAAAATAACTAAGTCTTATTTTAGTAAATTTTTGGTTGGGTTTGGACGTAATGTTTCCAATCAGTGAACTCATTCATGTCCACTACAGTATAAGGTTTGTGGCCCTTTTTACGCGCACTGCGGGCTATTGCTTTCCAGTCCTCTGGCCAATATACCTTTCCTACCCTTTTAAATTCCGACCCAATAGCTGAATGCATTGAATCGCATTCCATTTCACTATGCCCGGAAGTCAAAAATTTTAAATTAATATTTCTGAGCTTTTGACGATGGTTTATTGCGTAAATGCACATTACTGCAACAAATTGGTTGAGGTTTTGCCCCCCGCAGCGATCACTAAAGCACCGAATTTCTTCTACATAATCTGGGAGCGATTCAAAATATTTATAGAGGCAAGATGCGATTTCGCAGCTTCCTCTTCCACTTTACCCCTCATGCCACATGAAGCAAACCCCTTCGTTCGTCACAACATTGTAAATTGTAAAGTTATAGGATGCCAATCTCCTTTTGTAAAAGAAAGCATTATTTGTGGGATCCGAGGGAACCATAAGGACCTGCTGGAGATCAAAGTTTAGAGATACAATCTTTCCCTCAGACGCTGCAGCTTCAGTTTTGTCTTTCCTTTTGTTGTCTCGAGCAATGTTTTTTCTTTTGATGTGATCATCATACTCCGGTACATCGCTGGGAGAATCACTATGTGCTACACAAATGCGACACTGATCCTTTCTAGGACGATGAAATCCCAAATTATATCTTTCGAGAAATACGTTTCTGTATGCGTATTCTTTGGCCTTCTCGTTATTATTTTCCTCACACCATGCTGTATACAATCTATACATTATTCTTATGTTTAAATCGGATTGCAAATATTTTCTCTCCGTATCCGATCTGCAGTAGTGCGATGGCACAACTGGAAATGATTCAATGTGTGCTTTAATATTCTGTATTACTTGATGATTTATTATTGATTTTAGATGACACCCTCTTGAATCACCGCCAGAAGTATTAGCTGTTGAACGCTTTGCAACAGCTATGTCCACTACACCCTTTTTTATTCCCAATGTATTAATAAACATTGTTTTACAAACACTTACTCTACCTCCATCAACTGGCAAGAAGAAGAAACAGCTAAACTTCCTCTTAGATAAATCGTCCCCCGTTGTTTTAACCTTTGTTGGTTTTTTATCAATATTGCTTCATATGAAATTGCGTTGCCTAGTGTAATTTCCCAAAGCATAATATTCATTAAAAATTGCTAATCGATGTTCTTCACTCACTTTACATTTGCGTTTACACGTATCTTTGGTACAACGACACCCTTTGCATTGACAAACTCCTGTCCATGTATTCTTTTCCTTTTTAAAATATTTCGTTTCCAGGTTTCTGGGTTTCTCTTTCTTTTTCTAGGCTTGTCAGATACCATTGGGTGTTCCTCCATTCCTTCCAAATCCACTGACTCGGGATCTGGTACAGAATCGCTTAGCTCACCATGCAGATCAGGTACATAATCTGATTCATCACCAGAAAAGTCTGTATTAAAAAATAAATAGATTAATTTATTGGTTAATCACACATTGAAATTATAATTACCAGTAGCTGCTTCGGAACCGCTAACCTCGGGATCTGAAGATGGATTTCCTGGATTTTCCAAATTGACTTCTACAGAATTATTGCCAAAATATTCTGTAAGAAAATCAAAACATTAACATAAAACATAGTTACTCGAACAATAAATTCAATTGTAACAATAATACCTGTGGCTGTATTCGTAATGTTCTCCATTTCGATGGGTTCATTTTCCAATAACTCTGTATTTGACGTTGAATTGCAGGATTTATCGGCGAATTTTGTACTCATAACATCTAAAAACGATTGTGCTTGACTTAAAATAATGTTTTATAACAATTTTAAATGCAGCTATAAACTATAGCAGTAAACACCGTTAAAACAAAAGAAAAAAATAAAATGTATAAATAAAAATAACTATAAAAAAATAAAGCACTTACCTCCATTTTGCAACGCTAATTGAAGAATAACCTTTGTCCTCGTATTCGTTTTGTTCAAAAATAATAATACTTTTAATACTAAATTATAAACTAACAGTAGTAAATAAATAGTATTGTACACTTAAACACATAAAACTCAACATTTATCTAGTGTATAGGTGAAATCACTACTAGGTATCTTCAATATTTTCGCCACCTACCCATGCCAAAATTAGACATCTCAAGTTATCCACTTTTGACACTAGGGTGGTATATGCAACAAATTTTGTAACAAGTAGATATCTTTAGTTACCTACTTATTACAATAAATATTTTGTTGATTTTGTAGTTGTCTAGTAATAGAACACCCTATTATATGGGGTAGGGGGCATCGTACACTTATCTACTTTTAGCAGTTGATAGATCATCTCATAGTCAGTCACCTGATGTAGATAACTCAAAAGCGCAAAAAATCGAGTTATCCAGTTCTAGTACTGAACCCACGAAATGCAGATTAATAGTTTGACCTTCTTTACTTCAAAATAACTAAGTCTTATTTTAGAATACTGAATTTGTAAATCAAAACTAAGCTATTTGTTTGAAGTTTTTTATTTCAGATTTACTAATTCGGATTTTAGTAATGTAAATTTAAAAATCAAAACTAAGGATGTAGTTTAAAGTTCTTTACTTGAAAATATCTACTTCTGATTTTAGAAATGACAATTTGGAAATCAGATATAAGTTGATAGTTTGACCTTCTTTACTTCAAAATAACTAAGTCTTATTTTAGAATAGTGAATTTGTAAATCATAACTAAGTTATTAGTTTGAAGTTTTTTACTTGAGAATATCTACTTCTGATTTTTGAAATAACAATTTGAAAATCAAATCTAAGTTAATAGTTTGACGTTCTTTACTTCATAATAACTAAGTCTTATTTTAGAATAGTGAATTTGTAAATCATAACTAAGTTATTAGTTTGAAGTTTTTTACTTGAGAATATCTACTTCTGATTTTAGAAATAACAATTTGAAAATCAGACCTAAGTTAATAGTTTGATGTTCTTTACTTCATAATAACTAAGTCTTATTTTAGAATAGTGAATTTGTAAATCATAACTAAGTTATTAGTTTGAAGTTTTTTACTTGAGAATATCTACTTCTGATTTTAGAAATAACAATTTGAAAATCAGACCTAAGTTAATAGTTTGACGTTTTTTACTTCAAAATAACTAAGTCTTATTTTAGACTAGTTAATTTGTAAATCAAATCTACGTAATTACTTTGCAGTTTTTTACTTGGAAAAATCTATTACTGATTTAAGATATGACAATTTGAAAATCAGATCTAAATTAATAGTTTGACGTTTTTTACTTCAAAATAACTAAGTCTTATTTTAAAATAGTGAATTTGTAAATCAAAACTAAGTTATTCGTTTGAAGTTTTTTACTTCAAATGAACTAAAACGGATTTTTGTAAGGTAAAATTGAAAATCAAACCTTAGGTGGTAGTCTGAAGTTCTTTACTTAAAAATATCTAATTCTGATTTTAGAAATGACAATTTGAAAATCAGATCTAAGTTAATAGTTGACGTTTTTTACTTAAAAATAACTAAGTCTTATTTTAGACTACTGAATTTGTAAATCAAAACTACGTAATTAGTTTGCAGTTTTTTACTTGAAAATATATATTACTGATTTTAGAAATGACAATTTGTAAATCATATTTAAATTAATAGTTTGACGTTCTTAACTTCAAAATAACTAAGTCTTATTTTAGAATAGTGAATTTGTTAATCAAAACTAAGTTATTAGTTTGAAGTTCCTTACTTGGAAATATCTACTTCTGATTTGTGAGGAAGTGAGGAACTTCAAACTAATAACTTAGTATTGATTTACAAATTTACTATACTAAAATAAGGCTTAGTTATTTAGAAGTAAAGAACGTCAAACTATTAACTTAGATCTGATTTTCAAATTGTCATTTCTAAAATCAGGAGTAGAAATTTTCACGTAAAGAACTTCAAACCATTAACTTAGCCTTCAATTAGAAATTTACTATTCTAAAATAAGACTTAGTTATTTTGAAGTAAAGAGCGTCAAACTATTAACTTAGATCTGATTTTCAAATTGTCATTTCTAAAATCAGAAGTAGATATTTTCAAGTAAAGTACTTCAAACTACAAGCTTGGATTTGATTTCCAAATTTACATTACTAAGATACGAATTAGTAAATTTGAAGTAAAAAATTTTAAACTAATAACTTAGTTTTGATTTACAAATTCACTAGTCTTAAATAAAACTTAGTTATTTTGAAGTAAAGAACGTCAAACTATTAACTTAGATCTGATTTTGAAATTGTCATTTATAAAATCAGTAGTAGATATTTTCAAGTAAAGAACTTCAAACTAATAACTTTGTTTTGATTTACAAATACACTATTCTAAAATAAGACTTATATATTTTGAAGTAAAAAACGACAAACTATTAACTTAGATCTAATTTTCAAATTGTCTTTTCTAAAATCAGCAGTAGATATTTTCAAGCTAAGAACTTGAAACTATAACGTTAACTGGAAAGTAAACAGATTTTCCCCTTACTTCTAATAGTCAATTAAAACGGATATTGGGTATAAAAGGAAGTAAATCAAACAATATTATCTGCTAGCCGACGTTTCGAACTATTTATTAGTCCATCGTCAGGGCTGAAATATATAACAGGGGTGAAAAAATCTATAAACGGCGGCCATAAGGGCGTAAACATACCAGACAGTTTGAGATGGTAAACGTTTGAAGTTACTTATATGGTGTCGGGAATTGACATGAATATACAAAAATTAATTGCGTGTACGATCGTAGTCAAAACATAAAAATTAACAATATTGTAAAAACATGTAAACTTAATTTAATTTAAAATCACAATAGTAGTCAATAAATAATTTTACTCTAATACAAAATACGAATAAAAGTAAATAATTAGTAAAAGTAAATAATAACGAATAAAAATAAATATTATCTCGAAACGTCGGCTAGCAGATAATATTGTTTGATTTACTTCCCTTCATACCCAATATCCGTTTTAATTGACTATAACGTTAACTTTGAATTTCAAAATTACCGTACAAAAATCCGTATTAGTTAATTTGAAGTAAAAAGCTTCAAATTAATAACTTATTTTTATTTACAAATTCACTATTCTAAAATAAGACATAGTTATTTTGAAGTAAAGGAAGACAAACTATTAACTTAGATCTGATTTTCAAATTGTCATTTCTATAATCAGATGTAGATATTTTCATGTAAAAAACTTTAAACTAAAAATTAGTTTTGATTTACAAATTCACTATTCTAAAGTAATAACTTAGTTATTTTGAAGTAAAAATCGTCAAACTATTAACTTAGATCTGATTTTCAAATTGTCATTTCTGAAATCAGAAGTAGATATTTTCAAGTAAAAAACTTCAAACTAATAACTAAGTACTGATTTACAAATTCACTATTCTAAAATAAGACTTAGCAATTTTGAAGTAAAGAACGTCAAACTATTAACTTAGATCTGATTTACAAATTGTCATTTAAAAAATAAGAAGTATTTATTTCAAAAAAAAAAACTTCAAGCTCATAACTTAGTTTTGATTTCCAAATTTACTACTCTAAAATCAGACTTAGTTAATTTGATGTAAAGAACGTCAAACTATTACCTTAGATCTGATTTTCAAATTGTCATTTCTAAAATTAGTAGTAGATATTTTCAAGAAAAGAACTTCAAACTAATAACTTAGTTTTGATTTACAAATTCACTAGTCTAAAATAAGATTTAGTTATTTTGAAGTAAATAACGTCAAACTATTAACTTAGATCTGATTTACAAATTGTCATTTCTAAATTCAGAACTAGATATTTTCAATTAAAGAACTTCAAACTATAACTAAGCTTTGGTTTACAAATTCACTATTCTAAAATGCGACTTACTTATTTTGAAGTAAAGAACGTCAAACTATTAACTTAGATCTGATTTTCAAATTGTCATTTCTAAAATCAGGAGTAGATATTTTCAAGTATAGAACTTCAAACGTATAACTTAGTTTTGATTTACAAATTCACTATTCTAAAGAAAGACTTAGTTATTTTGAAGTTTAAATCGTCAAACTATTAACTTAGATCTGATTTACAAATTGTCATTTAAAAAATAAGAAGTATTTATTTCAAAGAAAAAATCTTCAAGCTCATAACTTAGTTTTGATTTTGAAATTTACTACTCTAAAATAAGACTTAGTTATTTTGAAGTAAATAACGTCAAACTATTAACTTAGATCTGATTTACAAATTGTCATTTCTAAATTTAGAACTAGATATTTTCAATTAAAGAACTTCAGACTATAACTAAGCTTTGGTTTACAAATTCACTATTCTAAAATGCGACTTAGTTATTTTGAAGTAAAGAACGTCAAACTAATAACTTAGATCTAATTTTCAAATTGTCTTTTCTAAAATCAGCAGTAGATATTTTCAAGTTAAGAACATGAAACTATAACGTTAACTTTGAATTTCAAAATTACAGTACAAAAATCCGTATTAGTTAATTTGAAGGAAAATCTTCAAATTATAAACTTATTTTTATTTAAAAATTCACTATACTAAAGTAAGACTTATTTATTTTGAAGTAAAAATCGTCAAACAATTAACTTAGATCTGATTTTCAAATTGACATTTCTAAAATCAGGAGTAGATATTTTCAAGTATAGAACTTCAAACTAATAACTTAGTTTTGATTTACAAATTCACTATTCGAAAGAAAGACTTATTAATTTTGAAGTAAAAATCGTCAAACTATTAACTTAGATCTGATTTTCAAATTGTCATTTCTAAAATCAGAAGTAGATATTTTCAAGTAAAGAACTTCAAACTAATAACTGAGTTTTGATTTACAAATTCACTATTCTGAAAAAAGACTTAGTTATTTTGAAGTATAGATCGTCAAAGTATTAACTTAGATCTTATTTTCAAATTGTCATTTGTAAAATCAGTAGTAGATATTTTCAAGTAAAGAACTTCAAACTAATAACTTAGCTTTGATTTACAAATTGACTATTCTAAAATAAAACTTAGTTATTTTGAAGTAAAGAACGTCATACTATTAACTTAGTTCTGATTTTCAAATTGTTATTTCTAAGATCAGTAGTAGATATTTTCAAGTAAAGAACTTCAAACTAATAACTTAGTTTTAATTTACAAATTCACTATACTAAAATAAGACTTAGTTATTTTGAAGTAAAGAACGTCAAACTATTACCTTAGATCTGATGTTTTTAATTGTCATTTCTAAAATCAGAAGTAGATATTTTCAAGTAAAGTACTTCAAACTAATAACTTAGCTTTGATTTACAAATTCAGTATTCTAAAATAAGACTTAGTTATTTTGAAGTAAAGAACGTCAAACTACAACCTTAGATTTGATTTCCAAATTTACATTACTAAGATCCGAATTAGTAAATTTGAATTAAAAAACTTTAAACTAATAACTTAGTTTTGATTTACAAATTCACTAGTCTAAATTAAGACTTAGCTATTTTGAAATAGAGAACGTCAAACTGTTAACTTAGATCTAAATTACAAATTGTCATTTCTAAAATCAGTAGTAAATTTTTTCAAGTAAAGAACTTCAAACTAATAACTTAGCTTTGATTTACAAATTCAGTATTCTAAAGAAAGACTTAGTAATTTTGAAGTAAAAATCGTCAAACTATTAACTTAAATCTGATTTTCAAATTGTCATTTCTAAAATCAGAAGTAGATATTTTCAAGTAAAGAACTTCAAACTAATAACTGAGTTTTGATTTACAAATTCACTATTCTGAAATAAGACTTAGTTATTTTGAAGTATAGATCGTCAAAGTATTAACTTAGATCTTATTTTCAAATTGTCATTTCTAAAATCAGAAGTAGATATTTTCAAGTAAAGTACTTCAAATTATAACCTTAGCTTTGATTTACAAATTCACCATTCTAAAATAAGACTTAGCTATTTTGAAGTAAAGAACGTCAAACTATTACCTAAGATCTGATTTTCAAATTGTCATTTGTAAAATCAGTAGTAGATATTTTCAAGTAAAGAACTCCAAACTAATAACTTAGTTTTGATTTACAATTTTATTAGTCTAAAATAAGACTAAGTTATTTTTAAGTAAAAAACATCAAACTATTAACTTAGACCTGATTTTCAAATTGTCATTTCTAAAATCAGAAGTAAATATTTTCAAGTAAAGAACTTCAAACTAATAACTTAGCTTTGATTTACAAATTGACTATTCTAAAATAAAACTTAGTTATTTTGAAGTAAAGAACGTCATACTATTAACTTAGTTCTGATTTTCAAATTGTCATTTCTAAGATCAGTAGTAGATATTTTCAAGTAAAGAACGTCAAACTAATAACTTAGTTTTAATTTACAAATTCACTATACTAAAATAAGACTTAGTTATTTTGAAGTAAAGAACGTCAAACTATTACCTTAGATCTGATTTTCAAATTGTCTTTTCTAAAATCAGAAGTAGATATTTTCAAGTAAAGAACTTCAAACTAAAAACTTAGCTTTGATTTACAAATTTAGTATTCTAAAATAAGACTTAGTTATTTTGAAGTAAAGAACGTCAAACTACAACCTTAGATTTGATCTCCAAATTTACATTACTAAAATCCGAATTAGTAAATTTGAATTAGAAAACTTTAAACTAATAACTTTGTTTTGATTTTCAAAATAAAGCTGAATCTTGCTTGGATTTGTCGTCGGATCATTCCCCGGTAATAGTAACACTAAGCTCTAAAATAACAAACAAAGAGAAACCTCTCTTCTTAACTAGTAAGAAAACAAATTGGGAAAAGTTTAAATGCCTGCTAGACGAAAATTTAGTACTAGAAATTCCTTTAAAAACTAACGAAGATATCGATGAAGCAACCGAACACTTAACTCTAGCAATACAAAGTGCAGCTTGGAACTCAACACCGTTGCGTAAAGAGGCTAAGGATACAGACGAATGTCCGATTACTATAAAACAAAAGATTTCAGAAAAACGCCAACTGAGGAAAATATGGCATCAAACAAGAGCTCAGCAGGATAAAAGCAAACTAAATAAAGCTGTAAAAGAACTTAAACAGTTGTTTAGTAATTACAAAAATGAAAATATACAAAACTACCTGACAAACCTATCTGCAACGGAAGCCACGGACTACTCACTTTGGAAAGCAACTAAGAAATTAAAGCAGCCCCAGGATACCTATCCACCACTTCTAATAGAAAATGGGCAATGGGCTAAGAGTGATAGTGAAAAGGCGATGCTTTTTGCAAGACATTTGGGCAGCGTTTTTACACCGTTCAAATCTGAAAATCACACTAAAGAAGAACATGTAAGACAATTTCTAGATTCTCCCGATCAGCTGGAACTACCAATCAAACGCTTCAAAAAAACTGAAATTAAGTTTGTCATAAAAAACGATCTTAGTCCAAAGAAAGCTCCCGGCTACGATCTAATAACAGGAAAAATACTAAAAGAGTTTTCAGATAAAGGGTTTAAGTATGTAACTCAGTTGTTTAATGCTATCTTACGTCGAGAATACTTCCCAGCGCAATGGAAAGTCGCCCAAATGATTCTCATTGCAAAACCTGGTAAACCAATTGAGGATGTAAAGTCGTACAGACCGATCAGTCTCTTGCCGATATTATCAAAGCTGTTTGAAAAAATGATCCTAAAAAGAATGAGACCAATCTTAGAGGAACTTTGCTTGATCCCCAATCATCAGTTTGGCTTCAGACAGCGGCATGGTACTGTCGAACAAATCCATCGAATTGTGACAGAAATCACAGAAATTGTGACAGATCTAAGTTAATAGTTTGACGTTCTTTACTTCAAAATAACTAAGTCTTATTTTAGAATAGTGAATTAGTAAATCAAATCTAAGTTATTAGTTTGAAGTTCTTTACTTTGAAATATGTACTTCTGATTTAAGAAATGACAATTTGAAAATCAGATCTAAGTGAATAGTTTCACGTTCTTTACTTTAAAATAGATAAGTCTTATTTTAGAATACCGCATTTCTAAATCAAAACTAAGTTATTAGTTTAAAGTTCTTTACTTTGAAATATGTACTTCTGATTTAAGAAATGACAATTTGAAAATCAGATCTAAGTGAATAGTTTCACGTTCTTTACTTCAAAATAACTAAGTCTTATTTTAGAATAGTGAATTTGTAAATCAAAACTAGGTTATTAGTTTAAAGTTTTTTACTTCAAGCTTACTAATTCGGATCTTAGAAATGTAAATTTGAAAATGAAATCTAAGGTTGTAGTTTGAAGTTATTTACTTGAAATTATCAACTTCTGATTTTAGAAATGACAATTTAAAAATCAGATCTAAGCTAATAGCTTGACGGTCTTTACTTCAAAATAACTAAATTTTATTTTACAATAGTTAATTTGTAAATCAAAACTAAGTTAATAGTTTTAAGCTCTTTACTTCCAATTAACTAATACGGATTTTAGTAATGTGCATTTGAAAATCAAAGCGAAGGTTATAGTTTGAAGTTCTTTACTTGAAAATATCTACTTCTGATTTTAGAAATAAAAATTTGAAAATTAGATCTAAGTTAATATTTTGAGGTGCTTTACTTCAAAATAACTAAGTCTTATTTTAGACTAGTAAATTTTTAAATAAAAACCAAGTTATTAGTTTGAAGTACTTTACTAAAAAATATCTACTTCTGATTTTAGAAATGACAATTTGAAAATCAGATCTACGTTAATAGTTTGACGTTCTTTACTTCAAAACAACTAAGTCTTATTTTAGTAGAGTGAATTTGTAAATCAAAACTAAGTTATTAGTTTGAAGTTGAAAATATCTACTACTGATTTTAGAAATGACAATTTGCAAATCAGATCTAAGTTAATAGTTTGACGTTCTTTACTTCAAAACAACTAAGTCTTATTTTAGTAGAGTGAATTTGTAAATCAAAACTAAGTTAATAGTTTTAAGCTCTTTACTTCCAATTAACTAATACGGATTTTAGTAATGTGCATTTGAAAATCAAAGCGAAGGTTATAGTTTGAAGTTCTTTACTTGAAAATATCTACTTCTGATTTTAGAAATAAAAATTTGAAAATTAGATCTAAGTTAATATTTTGAGGTGCTTTACTTCAAAATAACTAAGTCTTATTTTAGACTAGTAAATTTTTAAATAAAAACCAAGTTATTAGTTTGAAGTACTTTACTAAAAAATATCTACTTCTGATTTTAGAAATGACAATTTGAAAATCAGATCTACGTTAATAGCTTGACGGTCTTTACTTCAGAATAACTAACTTTTATTTTAGGATAGTTAATTTGTAAATCAAAACTAAGTTATTAGTTTGAAGTTCTTTACTTTGAAATATCTACTTCTGATTTAAGAGATGACAATTTGAAAATCAGATCTAAGTGAATAGTTTCACGTTCTTTACTTTAAAATAGATAAGTCTTATTTTAGAATAGCGTAATATATCGTTAGCGTAAAATATCTACTTCTGATTTTAGAAATGACAATTTGAAAATCAGATCTAAGTTAATAGTTTGACGTTCTTTACTTCAAAATACCTAAATCTTATTTTAGTCTAGTAAATTTGTAAATCAAAACTAAATTATTAGTTTGAAGTTCTTTACTTTGAAATATCTACTTCTGATTTAAGAAATGACAATTTGAAAATCAGATCTAAGTTAATAGTTTGACGTTCTTTACTTCAAAACAACTAAGTCTTATTTTAGTAGAGTGAATTTGTAAATCAAAACTAAGTTATTAGTTTGAAGTTCTTTACTTGAAAATATCTACTTCTGATTTTAGAAATGACAATTCGAAAATCAGATCTAAGTTAATAGTTTGACGTTCTTTACATCAAAGTAACTAAATTTTATTTTAGAATAGTTAATTTGTAAATCAAAACTAAGTTATTAGTTTGAAGTTTTTTACTTGAAAACAACTACCACTGATTTTAGAAATGACAATTTGAAAATCAGATCTAAGTTAAAAGTTTGACGTTCTTTACTTCAAAATAACTAAGTCTTATTTTAGAATACTCAATTTGTAAATCAAGGCTAAGTTATTAGTTTAAAGTTGTTTACTTGAAAATATCTACTTCTGATTTTAGAAATGACAATTTGAAAATCAGATCTAAGTTAATAGTTTGACGTTCTTTACTTCAAAACAACTAAGTCTTATTTTAGTATAGCGAATTTGTAAATTAAAACTAAGTTATTAGTATGAAGTTCTTCACTTGAAAAAAACTACCACTGATTTTAGAAATGACAATTTGAAAATCAGATCTAAGTTAAAAGTTTGACGTTCTTTACTTCAAAATAACTAAATCTTATTTTAGAATACTCAATTTGTAAATCAAGGCTAAGTGATTAGTTTAAAGTTCTTTACTTGAAAACAACTACCACTGATTTTAGAAATGACAATTTGAAAATCAGATCTAAGTTAAAAGTTTGACGTTCTTTACTTCAAAATAACTAAGTCTTATTTTAGAATACTCAATTTGTAAATCAAGGCTAAGTTATTAGTTTAAAGTTGTTTACTTGAAAATATCTACTTCTGATTTTAGAAATGACAATTTGAAAATCAGATCTAAGTTAATAGTTTGACGTTCTTTACTTCAAAACAACTAAGTCTTATTTTAGTATAGTGTATTTGTAAACCAAAACTAAGTTATTAGTATGAAGTTCTTCACTTGAAAAAAACTACCACTGATTTTAGAAATGACAATTTGAAAATCAGATCTAAGTTAATAGTTTGACGTTTTTTACTTCTAAATAACTAAGAATAGTCAATTTGTAAATCAAGGCTAAGTTATTAGTTTAAAGTTCTTTACTTGAAAATATCTACTTCTTGTTTTAGAAATGACAATTTGAAAATCAGATCTAAGTTAATAGTTTGACGTTCTTTACTTCCAAATAACTAAGTCTTATTTTAGTATAGTGAATTTGTAATTTAAAACAAAGTTATTAGTTTGAAGTTCTTTACTTGAAAATATCTACTACTGATTTTAGAAATGATAATTTGAAAATCAGATCTAAGTTAACAGTTTGACGTTCTTTACTTTAAAATTACTAAGTCTTATTTTACACTAGTGAATTTGTAAATTAAAACTAAGTTATTAGTATGAAGTTATTTACTTTAAAAAAACTACCACTGATTTTAGAAATGACAATTTGAAAATCAGATCTAAGTTAATAGTTTGACGTTCTTTACTTCTAAATAACTAAGTCTTATTTTAGAATACTCAATTTGTAAATCAAGGCTAAGTTATTAGTTTAAAGTTGTTTACTTGAAAATATCTACTTCTGATTTTCGAAATGACAATTTGAAAATTAGATCTAAGTTAATAGTTTGACGTTCTTTACTTCAAAACAACTAAGTCTTAATTTAGTATAGTGAATTTGTAAACCAAAACTAAGTTATTAGTATGAAGTTCTTCACTTGAAAACAACTACCACTGATTTTAGAACTGAAAATTTGAAAATCAGATCTAAGCATATAGTTTGACGTTTATTACTTCAAAATAACTAAGTCTTATTTTAGAATACTCAATTTGTAAATCAAGGCTAAGTTATTAGTTTAAAGTTTTTTACTTGAAAATATCTACTTCTTGTTTTTGAAATGACAATTTGAAAATCAGATCTAAGTTAATAGTTTGACGTTCTTTACTTCTAAAGAACTAAGTCTTATTTTAGTATAGTGAATTTGTAATTTAAAACTAAGTTATTAGTATAAAGTTCTTCACTTGAAAAAAACTACTACTGATTTTAGAAATGACAATTTGAAAATCAGATCCAAGTTAATAGTTTGACGTTCTTTACTTCAAAATAACTAAGTCTTATTTTAAAATACTCAATTTGTAAATCAAGGCTAAGTTATTAGTTTAAAGTTGTTTACTTGAAAATAACTACTTCTGATTTTAGAAATAAGAATTTGAAAATCAGATCTAAGTTAATAGTTTGACGTTCTTAACTTCTAAATAACTAAGTCTTATTTTAGTATAGTGAATTTGTAAACCAAAACTAAGTTGTTAGTATGAAGTTCTTCACTTGAAAAAAACTACCACTGATTTTAGAAATGACAATTTAAAAATCAGATCTAAATTAACAGTTTGACGTTCTTTACTTTAAAGTAACTAAGTCTTATTTTAGACTAGTGAATTTGTAAATCAAAACTGAGTTATTAGTTTAAAATTTTTTACTTCAAATTTACTAATTCGGATCTTAGTAATGTAAATTTGGAAATCAAATCTAAGGTTGTAGTTTGAAGTTCTTTACTTTAAAATATCTACTTCTGATTTAAAAATTACAATTTGAAAATCAGATCTAAGTTAACAGTTTGACGTTTTTTACTTCAAAATAACTAAGTCTTATTTTAGAATTATCAATTTGTAAATCAAAGCTAAGTTATTAGTTTGAAGGTCTTTACTTGAAAATATTTACTTCTGATTTTAGAAATGACAATTTGAAAATCAGGTCTACGTTAATAGTTTGACGTTTTTAATTCAAAATAACTAAGTCTTATTTCAGACTAGTAAATTTGTAAATTAAAACTAAGTTATTAGTTTGAAGTTCTTTACTTGAAAATATCTACTACTGATTTTAGAAATGACAATTTGCAAATCAGATCTAAGTTAAAATTTTAACGTTCTTTACATCGAAATAACTAAATTTTACTTTAGAATAGTTAATTTGTAAATCAAAACTAAGTTATTAGTTTGAAGTTCTTTACTTGAAAATATCTACTTCTGATTTTAGAAATGACAATTTGAAAATCAGATCTAAGTTAATAGTTTGACGTTCTTTACTTCAAAACAACTAAGTCTTATTTTAGTATAGTGAATTTGTAAATCAAAACTAAGTTATTAGTATGAAGTTGTTTACTTGAAACAAACTACCACTGATTTTAGAAATAACAATTTGAAAAGCAGATCTAAGTTAGGTGTTTGACGTTCTTTACTTTAAAGTAACTAAGTCTTATTTTAGACTAGTGAATTTGTAAATTAAAACTAAGTTATTAGTTTAAAGTTTTTTACTTCAAATTTACTAATTCGGATCTTAGTAATGTAAATTTGGTAATCAAATCTAAGGTTGTAGCTTGAATTTCTTTACTTTGAAATATCTACTTCTGATTAAAAAATTACAATTTGAAAATCAGATCTAAGTTAACAGTTTGACGTTCTTTACTTCAAAATAACTAAGTCTTATTTTAGAATTATCAATTTGTAAATCAAAGCTAAGTCATTAGTTTGAAGGTCTTTACTTGAAAATATTTACTTCTGATTTTAGAAATGACAATTTGAAAATCAGATCTAAGTTAATAGTTTGACGTTCTTTACTTCTAAATAACTAAGTCTTATTTTAGTATAGTGAATTTGTAAATCAAAACTAAGTTATTAGTTTAAAGATCTTTACTTGAAAATATCTGCTTTAGATTTTAGAAATGACAATTTGAAAATCAGATCTAAGTTAATAGTTTGACGTTCTTTACTTCAAAATAACTAAGTCTTATTTTAGAATACTCAATTTGAAAATCAAGGCTAAGTTATTAGCTTAAAGTTCTTTACTTGAAAATATCTACTTCTTGTTTTAGAAATGACAATTTGAAAATCAGATCTAAGTTAATAGTTTGACGTTCTTTACTTCAAAATAACTAAGTATTATTTTAGTATACTCAATTTGTAAATCAAGGCTAAGTTATTATTTGAAAGTTGTTTACTTGAAAATATCTACTTCTGATTTTAGAAATGACAATTTGAAAATCAGATCTAAGTTGATAGTTTGACGATCTTTACTTTACTACTAAAATTACAACTAAGTCCTATTTTAGTATAGTGAATTTGTAAACCAAAACTAAGTTATTAGTATGAAGTTCTTCACTTGAAAAAAACTACCACTGATTTTAGAAATGACAATTTGAAAATCAGATCTAAGTTAATAGTTTGACGTTTTTTACTTCTAAATAACTAAGAATACTCAATTTGTAAATCAAGGCTAAGTTATTAGTTTAAAGTTCTTTACTTGAAAATATCTACTTCTTGTTTTAGAAATGACAATTTGAAAATCAGATCTAAGTTAATAGTTTGACGATCTTTACTTCCAAATAACTAAGTCTTATTTTAGTATAGTGAATTTGTAATTTAAAACAAAGTTATTAGTTTGAAGTTCTTTACTTGAAAATATCTACTACTAATTTTAGAAATGACAATTTGAAAATCAGATCTAAGTTAACAGTTTGACGTTCTTTACTTTAAAATTACTAAGTCTTATTTTAGACTAGTGAATTTGTAAATTAAAACTAAGTTATTAGTATGAAGTTATTTACTTTAAAAAAACTACCACTGATTTTAGAAATGACAATTTGAAAATCAGATCTAAGTTAATAGTTTGACGTTCTTTACTTCTAAATAACTAAGTCTTATTTTAGAATACTCAATTTGTAAATCAAGGCTAAGTTATTAGTTTAAAGTTGTTTACTTGAAAATATCTACTTCTGATTTTCGAAATGACAATTTGAAAATCAGATCTAAGTTAATAGTTTGACGTTCTTTACTTCAAAACAACTAAGTCTTATTTTAGTATAGTGAATTTGTAAACCAAAACTAAGTTATTAGTATGAAGTTCTTCACTTGAAAACAACTACCACTGATTTTAGAACTGACAATTTGAAAATCAGATCTAAGCTTATAGTTTGACGTTTATTACTTCAAAATAACTAAGTCTTATTTTAGAATACTCAATTTGTAAATCAAGGCTAAGTTATTAGTTTAAAGTTTTTTACTTGAAAATATCTACTTCTTGTTTTTGAAATGACAATTTGAAAATCAGATCTAAGTTAATAGTTTGACGTTCTTTACTTCTAAAGAACTAAGTCTTATTTTAGTATAGTGAATTTGTAATTTAAAACTAAGTTATTAGTATAAAGTTCTTCACTTGAAAAAAACTACTACTGATTTTAGAAATGACAATTTGAAAATCAGATCCAAGTTAATAGTTTGACGTTCTTTACTTCAAAATAACTAAGTCTTATTTTAGAATACTCAATTTGTAAATCAAGGCTAAGTTATTAGTTTAAAGTTGTTTACTTGAAAATAACTACTTCTGATTTTAGAAATAAGAAATTGAAAATCAGATCTAAGTTAATAGTTTGACGTTCTTTACTTCAAAACAACTAAGTCTTATTTTAGTATAGTGAATTTGTAAACCAAAACTAAGTTGTTAGTATGAAGTTCTTCACTTGAAAAAAACTACCACTGATTTTGGAAATGACAATTTGAAAATCAGATCTAAATTAACAGTTTGACGTTCTTTACTTTAAAATAACTAAGTCTTATTTTAGAATACTCAATTTGTAAATCAAGGCTAAGTTATTAGTTTAAAGTTCTTTACTTAAAAATATCTACTTCTTGTTTTAGAAATGACAATTTGAAAATCAGATCTAAGTTAATAGTTTGACGTTCTTTACTTCTAAATAACTAAGTCTTATTTTAGTATAGTGAATTTGTAAACCAAAACTAAGTTGTTAGTATGAAGTTCTTCACTTGAAAAAAACTACCACTGATTTTAGAAATGACAATTTAAAAATCAGATCTAAATTAACAGTTTGACGTTCTTTACTTTAAAGTAACTAAGTCTTATTTTAGACTAGTGAATTTGTAAATCAAAACTGAGTTATTAGTTTAAAATTTTTTACTTCAAATTTACTAATTCGGATCTTAGTAATGTAAATTTGGAAATCAAATCTAAGGTTGTAGTTTGAAGTTCTTTACTTTAAAATATCTACTTCTGATTTAAAAATTACAATTTGAAAATCAGATCTAAGTTAACAGTTTGACGTTTTTTACTTCAAAATAACTAAGTCTTATTTTAGAATTATCAATTTGTAAATCAAAGCTAAGTTATTAGTTTGAAGGTCTTTACTTGAAAATATTTACTTCTGATTTTAGAAATGACAATTTGAAAATCAGGTCTACGTTAATAGTTTGACGTTTTTAATTCAAAATAACTAAGTCTTATTTCAGACTAGTAAATTTGTAAATTAAAACTAAGTTATTAGTTTAAAGTTCTTTACTTGAAAATAACTACTACTGATTTTAGAAATGACAATTTGCAAATCAGATCTAAGTTAAAATTTTAACGTTCTTTACATCGAAATAACTAAATTTTACTTTAGAATAGTTAATTTGTAAATCAAAACTAAGTTATTAGTTTAAAGTTCTTTACTTGAAAATATCTACTTCTGATTTTAGAAATGACAATTTGAAAATCAGATCTAAGTTAATAGTTTGACGTTCTTTACTTCAAAACAACTAAGTCTTATTTTAGTATAGTGAATTTGTAAATCAAAACTAAGTTATTAGTATGAAGTTGTTTACTTGAAACAAACTACCACTGATTTTAGAAATAACAATTTGAGAAGCAGATCTAAGTTAGGTGTTTGACGTTCTTTACTTCAAAATAGATAAGTCTTATTTTAGACTAAAGAATTTGTAAATGAAAACTGAGTTATTAGTTTAAAATTTTTTACTTCAAATTTACTAATTCGGATCTTAGTAATGTAAATTTGGTAATCAAATCTAAGGTTGTAGCTTGAATTTCTTTACTTTGAAATATCTACTTCTGATTAAAAAATTACAATTTGAAAATCAGATCTAAGTTAACAGTTTGACGTTCTTTACTTCAAAATAACTAAGTCTTATTTTAGAATTATCAATTTGTAAATCAAAGCTAAGTCATTAGTTTGAAGGTCTTTACTTGAAAATATTTACTTCTGATTTTAGAAATGACAATTTGAAAATCAGATCTAAGTTAATAGTTTGACGTTCTTTACTTCTAAATAACTAAGTCTTATTTTAGTATAGTGAATTTGTAAATCAAAACTAAGTTATTAGTTTAAAGATCTTTACTTGAAAATATCTGCTTTAGATTTTAGAAATGACAATTTGAAAATCAGATCTAAGTTAATAGTTTGACGATCTTTACTTCAAAACAACTAAGTCCTATTTTAGTATAGTGAATTTGTAATTTAAAACGAAGTTATTAGTTTGAAATTCTTTACTTGAAAATATCTACTACTGATTTTAGAAATGACAATATGAAAATCAGATCTAAGTTAACAGTTTGACGTTCTTTACTTTAAAATAACTAAGTCTTATTTTAGACTAGTGAATTTGTAAGTTAAAACTAAGTTATTAGTAGGCAGTTCTTCACTTGAAAAAAACTACCACTGATTTTAGAAATGACAATTTGAAAATCAGATCTAAGTTAATAGTTTGACGTTCTTTACTTCAAAATAACTAAGTCTTATTTTAGAATACTCAATTAGTAAATCAAGGCTAAGTTATTAGTTTAAAGTTGTTTACTTGAAAATATCTACTTCTGATTTTAGAATTGACAACTTGAAAATCAGATCTAAGTTAATAGTTTGACGTCCTTTACTTCAAAACCACTAAGTCTTATTTTAGAATAGTGAATTTGTAAATCAAAACTAAGTTATTAGTATGAAGTTCTTTACTTGACACAAACTACCACTGCTTTTAGAAATAACAATTTGAAAAGCAGATCTAAGTTAGGCGTTTGACGTTCTTTACTTTAAAGTAACTAAGTCTTATTTTAGACTAGTGAATTTGTAAATCAAAACTGAGTTATTAGTTTAAAATTTTTTACTTCAAATTTACTAATTCGGATCTTAGTAATGTAAATTTGGAAATCAAATCTAAGGTTGTAGTTTGAAGTTCTTTACTTTAAAATATCTACTTCTGATTTAAAAATTACAATTTGAAAATCAGATCTAAGTTAACAGTTTGACGTTCTTTACTTCTAAATAACTAAGTCTTATTTTAGAATTATCAATTTGTAAATCAAAGCTAAGTTATTAGTTTGAAGGTCTTTACTTGAAAATATTTACTTCTGATTTTAGAAATGACAATTTGAAAATCAGGTCTAAGTTAATAGTTTGACGTTTTTAATTCAAAATAACTAAGTCTTATTTTAGACTAGTAAATTTGTAAATTAAAACTAAGTTATTAGTTTAAACTTCTTTACTTGAAAATATCTACTACTGATTTTAGAAATGACAATATGAAAATCAGATCTAAGTTAACAGTTTGACGTTCTTTACTTTAAAATAACTAAGTCTTATTTTAGACTAGTGAATTTGTAAGTTAAAACTAAGTTATTAGTAGGCAGTTCTTCACTTGAAAAAAACTACCACTGATTTTAGAAATGACAATTTGAAAATCAGATCTAAGTTAATAGTTTGACGTTCTTTACTTCAAAATAACTAAGTCTTATTTTAGAATACTCAATTAGTAAATCAAGGCTAAGTTATTAGTTTAAAGTTGTTTACTTGAAAATATCTACTTCTGATTTTAGAATTGACAACTTGAAAATCAGATCTAAGTTAATAGTTTGACGTCCTTTACTTCAAAACCACTAAGTCTTATTTTAGAATAGTGAATTTGTAAATCAAAACTAAGTTATTAGTATGAAGTTCTTTACTTGACACAAACTACCACTGCTTTTAGAAATAACAATTTGAAAAGCAGATCTAAGTTAGGCGTTTGACGTTCTTTACTTTAAAGTAACTAAGTCTTATTTTAGACTAGTGAATTTGTAAATCAAAACTGAGTTATTAGTTTAAAATTTTTTACTTCAAATTTACTAATTCGGATCTTAGTAATGTAAATTTGGAAATCAAATCTAAGGTTGTAGTTTGAAGTTCTTTACTTTAAAATATCTACTTCTTATTTAAAAATTACAATTTGAAAATCAGATCTAAGTTAACAGTTTGACGTTCTTTACTTCTAAATAACTAAGTCTTATTTTAGAATTATCAATTTGTAAATCAAAGCTAAGTTATTAGTTTGAAGGTCTTTACTTGAAAATATTTACTTCTGATTTTAGAAATGACAATTTGAAAATCAGGTCTAAGTTAATAGTTTGACGTTTTTAATTCAAAATAACTAAGTCTTATTTTAGACTAGTAAATTTGTAAATTAAAACTAAGTTATTAGTTTAAAGTTCTTTACTTGAAAATATCTACTACTGATTTTAGAAATGACAATTTGCAAATCAGATCTAAGTTAAAATTTTAACATTCTTTACATCGAAATAACTAAATTTTACTTTAGAATAGTTAATTTGTAAATCAAAACTAAGTTATTAGTTTAAAGTTCTTTACTTGAAAATATCTACTACTGATTTTAGAAATGACAATTTGCAAATCAGATCTAAGTTAAAATTTTAACGTTCTTTACATCGAAATAACTAAATTTTACTTTAGAATAGTTAATTTGTAAATCAAAACTAAGTTATTAGTTTAAAGTTCTTTACTTGAAAATATCTACTTCTGATTTTAGAAATGACAATTAGCAAATCAGATCTAAGTTAAAATTTTAACGTTCTTTACTTCAAAATAACTAAGTCTTATTTTAGACTAGTGAATTTGTAAATCAAAACTAAGTTATTAGTTTAAAGTTTTTTACTTCAAATTTACTAATTCGGATCTTAGTAATGTAAATTTGGAAATCAAATCTAAAGTTGTAGTTTGAAGTTCTTTACTTGAAAATATCTACTTCTGATTTTAAAAATGACAATTTGTAAATCAGATCTAAGTTAATAGCTTGACGGTCTTTACTTCAAAATAAATAAATATTATTTTACAATAGTTAATTTGTAAATCAAAACTAAGTTATTAGTTTGAAGTTCTTTACTTTGAAATATCTACTTCTGATTTAAGAGATGACAATTTGAAAATCAGATCTAAGTGAATAGTTTCACGTTCTTTACTTTAAAATAGATAAGTCTTATTTTAGAATAGCGTAATATATCGTTAGCGTAAAATATCTACTTCTGATTTTAGAAATGACAATTTGAAAATCAGATCTAAGTTAATAGTTTGACGTTCTTTACTTCAAAATACCTAAGTCTTATTTTAGTCTAGTAAATTTGTAAATCAAAACTAAGTTATTAGTTTGAAGTTCTTTACTTTGAAATATCTACTTCTGATTTAAGAAATGATAATTTGAAAATCAGATCTAAGTTAATAGTTTGACGTTCTTTACTTCAAAACAACTAAGTTTTATTTTAGTATAGTGAATTTGTAAATCAAAACTAAGTTATTAGTATCAAGTTCTTTACTTGACACAAACTACCACTGATTTTAGAAATAACAATTTGAAAAGCAGATCTAAGTTAGGCGTTTGACGTTCTTTACTTTAAAGTAACTAAGTCTTATTTTAGACTAGTGAATTTGTAAATCAAAACTGAGTTATTAGTTTAAAATTTTTTCTTCAAATTTACTAATTCGGATCTTAGTAATGTAAATTTGGAAATAAAATCTAAGGTTGTAGTTTGAAGTTCTTTACTTCAAAACAACTAAGTCGTATTTTAGTAGAGTGATTTTCTAAATCAAAACTAAGTTATTAGTTTGAAGTTCTTTACTTGAAAATATCTACTTCTGATTTTAGAAATGACAATTTGAAAATCAGATCTAAGTTAATGGCTTGACGGTCTTTACTTCAAAATAACTAAATTTTATTTTACAATAGTTAATTTGTAAATCAAAACTAAGTTATTAGTTTGAAGTCCTTTACTTTGAAATATCTACTTCTGATTTAAGAGATGACAATTTGAAAACCAGATCTAAGTGAATAGTTTCACGTTCTTTACTTTAAAATAGATAAGTCTTATTTTAGAATAGCGTAATATATCGTTAGCGTAAACTATCTACTTCTGATTTTAGAAATGACAATTTGAAAATCAGATCTAAGTTAATAGTTTGACGTTCTTTACTTAAAAATAACTAAGACTTATTTTAGAATAGTAAATTTGTAAATCAAAACTAAGTTGGTAGTTTGAAGTTCTTTATCTGAAAATATCTGCTTCAGATTTTAGAAATGACAATTTGAAAATCAGATCTAAGTTAATGGTTTGACGTTCTTTACATCAAAATAACTAAATTTTATTTTAGAATAGTTAATTTGTAAATCAAAACTAAGTTATTAGTTTGAAGTTTTTTACTTGAAAATATCTACTTCTGATTTTAGAATTGACAACTTGAAAATCAGATCTAAGTTAATAGTTTGACGTCCTTTACTTCAAAACCACTAAGTCTTATTTTAGTATAGTGAATTTGTAAATCAAAACTAAGTTATTAGTATGAAGTTCTTTACTTGACACAAACTACCACTGATTTGAGGAATAACAATTTGAAAAACAGATCTAAGGTAGGCGTTTGACGTTCTTTACTTTAAAGTAACTAAGTCTTATTTTAGACTAGTGAATTTGTAAATGAAAACTGAGTTATTAGTTTAAAATTTTTTACTTCAAATTTACTAATTCGGATCTTAGTAATGTAAATTTGGAAATCAAATCTAAGGTTGTAGTTTGAAGTTCTTTACTTTAAAATATCTACTTCTGATTTAAAAATTACAATTTGAAAATCAGATCTAAGTTAACAGTTTGACGTTCTTTACTTCTAAATAACTAAGTCTTATTTTAGAATTATCAATTTGTAAATCAAAGCTAAGTTATTAGTTTGAAGGTCTTTACTTGAAAATATTTACTTCTGATTTCAGAAATGACAATTTGAAAATCAGATCTAAGTTAAAATTTTAACGTTCTTTACATCGAAATAACTAAATTTTACTTTAGAATAGTTAATTTGTAAATCAAAACTAAGTTATTAGTTTAAAGTTCTTTACTTGAAAATATCTACTTCTGATTTTAGAAATGACAATTTGCAAATCAGATCTAAGTTAAAATTTTAACGTTCTTTACTTCAAAATAACTAAGTATTATTTTAGACTAGTGAATTTGTAAATCAAAACTAAGTTATTAGTTTAAAGTTTTTTACTTCAAATTTACCTATTCGGATCTTAGTAATGTAAATTTGGAAATCAAATCTAAAGTTGTAGTTTGAAGTTTTTTACTTGAAAATATCTACTTCTGATTTTGAAAATGACAATTAGTAAATCAGATCTAAGTTAATAGCTTGACGGTCTTTACTTCAAAATAACTAACTTTTATTTTAGGATAGTTAATTTGTAAATCAAAACTAAGTTATTAGTTTGAAATTCTTTACTTTGAAATATCTACTTCTGATTTAAGAGAAGACAATTTGAAAATCAGATCTATGTGAATAGTTTGACGTTCTTTACTTCAAAATAACTAAGTCTTATTTTAGAATACTCAATTTGTAAATCAAGGCTAAGTTATTAGTTTAAAGTTGTTTACTTGAAAATATCTCCTTCTGATTTTAGAAATGACAATTTGAAAATCAGATCTAAGTTAATAGTTTGACGTTCTTTACTTCTAAATAACTAAGTCTTATTTTAGTATAGTGAATTTGTAATTTAAAACTAAGTTATTAGTATGAAGTTCTTCACTTGAAAAAACTACCACTGATTTTAGAAATGACAATTTGAAAATCAGATCTAAGTTAATAGTTTGACGTTCTTTACTTCAAAATAACTAAGTCTTATTTTAGAATACTCAATTTGTAAATCAAGGCTAAGTTATTAGTTTAAAGTTGTTTACTTGAAAATATCTACTTCTGATTTTAGAAATGACAATTTGAAAATCAGATCTAAGTTAATAGCTTGACGGTCTTTACTTCAAAATAACTAACTTTTATTTTAGGATAGTTAATTTGTAAATCAAAACTAAGTTATTAGTTTGAAATTCTTTACTTTGAAATATCTACTTCTGATTTAAGAGATGACAATTTGAAAATCAGATCTAAGTGAATAGTTTCACGTTCCTTACTTTAAAATAGATAAGTCTTATTTTAGAATAGCGTAATATATCGTTAGCGTAAAATATCTACTTCTGATTTTAGAAATGACAATTTGAAAATCAGATCTAAGTTAATAGTTTGACGTTCTTTACTTCAAAATACCTAAGTCTTATTTTAGTCTAGTAAATTTGTAAATCAAAACTAAGTTATTAGATTGAAGTTCTTTACTTTGAAATATCTACTTCTGATTTAAGAAATGACAATTTGAAAATCAGATCTAAGTTAATAGTTTGACGTTCTTTACTTCAAAACAACTAAGTCTTATTTTAGTAGAGTGAATTTGTAAATCAAAATTAAGTTATTAGTTTGAAGTTCTTTACTTGAAAATATCTACTTCTGATTTTAGAAATGACAATTCGAAAATCAGATCTAAGTTAATAGTTTGACGTTCTTTACATCAAAGTAACTAAATTTTATTTTAGAATAGTTAATTTGTAAATCAAAACTAAGTTATTAGTTTGAAGTTTTTTACTTGAAAATATCTACTTCTGATTTTAGAATTGACAACTTGAAAATCAGATCTAAGTTAATAGTTTGACGTTCTTTACTTCAAAACCACTAAGTCTTATTTTAGTATAGTGAATTTGTAAATCAAAACTAAGTTATTAGTTTGAAATTCTTTACTTTGAAATATCTACTTCTGATTTAAGAGATGACAATTTGAAAATCAGATCTAAGTGAATAGTTTCACGTTCCTTACTTTAAAATAGATAAGTCTTATTTTAGAATAGCGTAATATATCGTTAGCGTAAAATATCTACTTCTGATTTTAGAAATGACAATTTGAAAATCAGATCTAAGTTAATAGTTTGACGTTCTTTACTTCAAAATACCTAAGTCTTATTTTAGTCTAGTAAATTTGTAAATCAAAACTAAGTTATTAGTTTGAAGTTCTTTACTTTGAAATATCTACTTCTGATTTAAGAAATGACAATTTGAAAATCAGATCTAAGTTAATAGTTTGACGTTCTTTACTTCAAAACAACTAAGTCTTATTTTAGTAGAGTGAATTTGTAAATCAAAATTAAGTTATTAGTTTGAAGTTCTTTACTTGAAAATATCTACTTCTGATTTTAGAAATGACAATTCGAAAATCAGATCTAAGTTAATAGTTTGACGTTCTTTACATCAAAGTAACTAAATTTTATTTTAGAATAGTTAATTTGTAAATCAAAACTAAGTTATTAGTTTGAAGTTTTTTACTTGAAAATATCTATTTCTGATTTTAGAATTGACAACTTGAAAATCAGATCTAAGTTAATAGTTTGACGTTCTTTACTTCAAAACCACTAAGTCTTATTTTAGTATAGTGAATTTGTAAATCAAAACTAAGTTATTAGTATGAAGTTCTTTACTTGACAGAAACTACCACTGATTTTAGAAATAACAATTTGAAAATCAGATCTAAGTTAATAGTTTGACGTTCTTTACTTCTAAATAACTAAGTCTTATTTTAGTATAGTGAATTTGTAATTTAAAACTAAGTTATTAGTATGAAGTTCTTCACTTGAAAAAAACTACCACTGATTTTAGAAATGACAATTTGAAAATCAGATCTAAGTTAATAGTTTGACGTTCTTTACTTCAAAAAAACTAAGTTTTATTTTAGAATACTCAATTTGTAAATCAGGCTAAGTTATTAGTCCACTAATAACAAAACAAAACTAACTAAACAAAACCACTAAATCTTATTTTAGTATAGTGAATTTGTAAATCAAAACTAAGTTATTAGTATGAAGTTCTTAACTTGACAGAAACTACCACTGATTTTAGAAATGACAATTTGAAAATCAGATCTAAGTTAATAGTTTGACGTTCTTTACTTCTAAATAACTAAGTCTTATTTTAGTATAGTGAATTTGTAATTTAAAACTAAGTTATTAGTATGAAGTTCTTCACTTGAAAAAAACTACCACTGATTTTAGAAATGACAATTTGAAAATCAGATCTAAGTTAATAGTTTGACGTTCTTTACTTCAAAAAAACTAAGTTTTATTTTAGAATACTCAATTTGTAAATCAGGCTAAGTTATTAGTTTAAAGTTGTTTACTTGAAAATATCTACTTCTGATTTTAGAAATGACAATTTAAAAATCAGATCTAAGTTAATAGTTTGACGTTCTCTACTTCAAAACAACTAAGTCTTATTTTAGTATAATGAATTTGTAAACCAAAACTAAGTTGTTAGTATGAAGTTCTTCACTTGAAAAAAACTACCGCTGATTTTAAAAATGACAATTTGAAAATCAGATCTAAATTAACAGTTTGACGTTCTTTACCTTAAAATAACTAAATCTTATTTTAGACTATTGAATTTGTAAATTAAAACTAAGTTATTAGTATGAAGTTCTTCACTTGAAAAAACTACCACTGATTTTAGAAGTGACAATTTGAAAATCAGATCTAAGTTAATAGTTTGACGTTCTTTACTTCAAAACAACTAAGTCTTATTTTAGTATAGTGAATTTGTAAACCAAAACTAAGTTATTAGTATGAAGTTCTTCACTTGAAAAAAACTACCACTGATTTTAGAAATGACAATTTGAAAATCAGATCTAAGTTAATAGTTTGACGTTCTTTACTTCAAAATAACTAAGTCTTATTTTAAAATACTCAATTTGTAAATCAAGGCTAAGTTATTAGTTTAAAGTTCTTTACTTGAAAATATCTACGTCTTGTTTTAGAAATGACAATTTGAAAATCAGATCTAAGTTAATAGTTTGACGTTCTTTATTTCAAAACAACTAAGTCTTATTTTAGTATAGTGAATTTGTAAACCAAAACTAAGTTATTAGAATGAAATTCTTCACTTGACAAAAACTACCACTGATTTTAGAAATGACAATTTGAAAATCAGATCTAAGTTATTAGTTTGACGTGCTTTACTTCAAAATAACTAAGTCTTATTTTAGAATACTCAATTTGTAAATCAAGGCTAAGTTATTAGTTTAAAGTTCTTTACTTGAAAATATCTACTTCTTGTTTTAGAAATGACAATTTGAAAATCAGATCTAAGTTAATAGTTTGACGTTCTTTACTTCTAAATAACTAAGTCTTATTTTATTATAGTGAATTTGTAATTTAAAACTAAGTTATTAGTATGAAGTTCTTCACTTGAAAAAACTACCACTGATTTTAGAAATGACAATTTGAAAATCAGATCTAAGTTAATAGTTTGACGTTCTTTACTTCAAAATAACTAAGTCTTATTTTAGAATACTCAATTTGTAAATCAAGGCTAAGTTATTAGTTTAAAGTTGTTTACTTGAAAATATCTACTTCTGATTTAAGAGATGACAACTTGAAAATCAGATCTAAGTGAATAGTTTCACGTTCCTTACTTTAAAATAGATAAGTCTTATTTTAGAATAGCGTAATATATCGTTAGCGTAAAATATCTACTTCTGATTTTAGAAATGACAATTTGAAATTCAGATCTAAGTTAATAGTTTGACGTTCTTTACTTCAAAATACCTAAGTCTTATTTTAGTCTAGTAAATTTGTAAATCAAAACTAAGTTATTAGTTTAAAGTTCTTTACTTTGAAATATCTACTTCTGATTTAAGAAATGACAATTTGAAAATCAGATCTAAGTTAATAGTTTGACGTTCTTTACTTCAAAACAACTAAGTCTTATTTTAGTAGAGTGAATTTGTAAATCAAAATTAAGTTATTAGTTTGAAGTTCTTTACTTGAAAATATCTACTTCTGATTTTAGAAATGACAATTCGAAAATCAGATCTAAGTTAATAGTTTGAAGTTCTTTACATCAAAGTAACTAAATTTTATTTTAGAATAGTTAATTTGTAAATCAAAACTAAGTTATTAGTTTGAAGTTTTTTACTTGAAAATATCTACTTCTGATTTTAGAATTGACAACTTGAAAATCAGATCTAAGTTAATAGTTTGACGTTCTTTACTTCAAAACCACTAAGTCTTATTTTAGTATAGTGAATTTGTAAATCAAAACTAAGTTATTAGTATGAAGTTCTTTACTTGACAGAAACTACCACTGATTTTAGAAATGACAATTTGAAAATCAGATCTAAGTTAATAGTTTGACGTTCTTTACTTCTAAATAACTAAGTCTTATTTTAGTATAGTGAATTTGTAATTTAAAACTAAGTTATTAGTATGAAGTTCTTCACTTGAAAAAAACTACCACTGATTTTAGAAATGACAATTTGAAAATCAGATCTAAGTTAATAGTTTGACGTTCTTTACTTCAAAAAAACTAAGTGTTATTTTAGAATACTCAATTTGTAAATCAGGCTAAGTCATTAGTCCACTAATAACAAAACAAAACTAACTAAACAAAACCACTAAGTCTTATTTTTGTATAGTGAATTTGTAAATCAAAACTAAGTTATTAGTATGAAGTTCTTTACTTGACAGAAACTACCACTGATTTTAGAAATGACAATTTGAAAATCAGATCTAAGTTAATAGTTTGACGTTCTTTACTTCTAAATAACTAAGTCTTATTTTAGTGTAGTGAATTTGTAATTTAAAACTAAGTTATTAGTATGAAGTTCTTCACTTGAAAAAAACTACCACTGATTTTAGAAATGACAATTTGAAAATCAGATCTAAGTTAATAGTTTGACGTTCTTTACTTCAAAAAAACTAAGTTTTATTTTAGAATACTCAATTTGTAAATCAGGCTAAGTTATTAGTTTAAAGTTGTTTACTTGAAAATATCTACTTCTGATTTTAGAAATGAAAATTTAAAAATCAGATCTAAGTTAATAGTTTGACGTTCTCTACTTCAAAACAACTAAGTCTTATTTTAGTATAATGAATTTGTAAACCAAAACTAAGTTGTTAGTATGAAGTTCTTCACTTGAAAAAAACTACCGCTGATTTTAAAAATGACAATTTGAAAATCAGATCTAAATTAACAGTTTGACGTTCTTTACTTTAAAATAACTAAGTCTTATTTTAGACTATTGAATTTGTAAATTAAAACTAAGTTATTAGTATGAAGTTCTTCACTTGAAAAAACTACCACTGATTTTAGAAATGACAATTTGAAAATCAGATCTAAGTTAATAGTTTGACGTTCTTTACTTCAAAACAACTAAGTCTTATTTTAGAATGTTGTATTTGTAAATCACCACTAAGTTGTTAGTTTGAAGTTCTTTATTTGAAAATATCTGCTTCTGATTTTAGAAATGACAATTTGAAAATTAGATCTAAGTTAATAGTTTGACGTTCTTTACTTCAAACCAACTAAGTCTTATTTTAGTATAGTGAATTTGTAAATCAAAACTAAGTTATTAGTATGAAGTTCTTTACTTGATAAAAACTACTACTGATTTTAGAAATGACAATTTGAAAATCAGATCTAAGTTAATAGTTTGACGTTTTTTACTTCAAAATAACTAAGTCTTATCTTAGACTAGTGATTTTGTAAATCAAAACTAAGTTATTAGTTTAAAGTTTTTTATTTCAAATTTACTAATTCGGATCTTAGTAATGTAAATATCGAAATCAAATCTAAGGTTGTAGTTTGAAGTTCTTTACTTGAAAATATCTACTTCTGATTTTAAAAATGTTAATTTGAAAATCAGATCTTAGTTAATAGTTTGACGTTCTTTACTTCAATATAACTAAGGCTTACTTTAGTATAGTGAATTTGTAAATCAAAGCTAAGTTATTAATTTGAAGTTCTTTACTTGAACATATCTACTTCTGATTTTAGAAATAACAATTTAAAAGTCAGGTCTAAGTTAATAGTATGACATTTTTTACTTCAAAATAACTAAGTCTTATTTCACACTAGTGAAATTTGTAAATCAAAACTAAGTTATAAGTTTGAAGTTATTTACTTGAAACTATCTACTTGTGATTTTAGAAATGACAATTTGAAAATCAGGTCTAAGTTAATAGTTTGACGATTTTTACTTCAAAATTACTAAGTCTTTCTTTAGAATAATGAATTTGTAAATCAAAACTAAGTTATTAGTTTGAAGTTCTATACTTGAAAATATCTACTTCTGATTTTAGAAATGTCAATTTGAAAATCAGAACTAAGTTAATAGTTTGAAGTTTTTTAGTTCAAAATATCTAAGTCTTATTTTAGAATAGTAAATTTGTAAATCAAAACTAAGTTTTTAGTTTGAAGTTTTTTACTTTGAAATATCTACGTCTGATTTTAGAAATAACTATTTAAAAAGCAGATCTAAGTTAATAGTTTGACGTTTTTTACTTCAAAATAAATAAGTCTTACTTTAGAATAGCGTGTTTGTTAATCAAAACTAAGTTATTAGTTTGAACCTCTTTACTTGAAATTATCGACTTCTGATTTTAAAAATGACAATTTGAAAATCAGATCTAAGTTAATAGTTTGACGTTCTTTACTTTAAAATAACTAAGTCTTATTTTAGACTAGTGATTTTGTAAATCAAAACTAAGTTATTAGTTTAAAGTTTTTTATTTCAAATTTACTAATTCGGATTATAGTAATGTAAATATCGAAATCAAATCTAAGGTTGTAGTTTGAAGTTCTTTACTTGAAAATATCTACTTCTGATTTTAAAAATGATAATTTGAAAATCAGATCTAAGTTAATAGTTTGACGTTCTTTACTTCAATATAACTAAGTCTTACTTTAGTATAGTGAATTTGTAAATCAAAGCTAAGTTATTAATTTGAAGTTCTTTACTTGAACATATCTACTTCTGATTTTAGAAATAACAATTTGAAAATCAGGTCTAAGTTAATAGTATGACATTTTTTACTTCAAAATAACTAAGTCTTATTTCACACTAGTGAATTTGTAAATTAAAACTAAGTTATAAGTTTGAAGTTATTTCCTTGAAACTATCTACTTGTGATTTTAGAAATGACAATTTGGAAATCAGGTCTAAGTTAATAGTTTGACGTTTTTCACTTCAAACCAACTAAGTATTATTTTAGTATAGAGAATTTGTAAATCAAAACTAAGTTATTAGTTTGAAGTTCTTTACTTTGAAACATCTACTTCTTTTCTAAGAAATGACAATTTGAAATACAGATCGAAGTTAGTAGTTTGACGTTCTTTACTTCAAAATAACTAAGTCTGATTTTAGACTAGTGAATTTGTTAATTAATACTAAGTTATTAGTTTAAAGTATTTTAATTCAAATTTACTAATTGGAAACTTAGTAATTAAAATTTGGAAATCAAATCTAAGGTTATATTCTGAAGTTTTTTACTTGAAAATATCTACTTCTGATTTTAGAAATTGCATATTGAAAATCAGATCTAAGTTAACAGTTTGACGTTCTTTACTTCAAAATAACTAAGTCTTATTTTAGAGTAGTCAAGATGAAAATCAAAGCTAAGTTATTAGTTTGAAGTTCTTTACTTGAAAATATCTACTACTGATTTTAGAAATGACAATTTGAAAATCAGATCTAAGTTCAAAGTTAGACGTACCTTACTTCAAAATCACTTAGTCTTATCTTAGAATAGTGAATTTGTAAATCAAAACTAAGTTATTAGTTTGAAGTTTTTTACTTTATAATATCGACTTCTGATTTTAGAAATGACAATTTGAAAATCAGATCTAAGTTAATAGTTTGACGTTCTTTACTTCAAAATAGCTAAGTCTTATTTTAGAATAGTGAATTTGGAAATCAGAACTAAGTTATTAGTTTGAAGTTCTTTACTTTGAAATATCTACTTCTTTTCTAAGAAATGACAATTTGAAAATCAGATCTAAGTTAGTAGTATGACGTTCTTTACTTCAAAATGACTAATGCCCGTTTTCACCAACATTTATTTAAGAATTCCTTAGTAAAGAATTCTTAACGCTAGGTATTCCATATAGTGAAATTTGCATTTCACCAACATAAGAGTTTCTTAACCAGCAGTTCTTTTGCTAGGTATTCTTTAAGGAGGACAAATGAACTAATGAGGGTCATAAATGTCATATTTGAATTTGTAGGTTATATTTAATGGCGGCATTACGGTTGTGTATTATTATTATTATGTAGTTAATTTTGTTAATTATGAAGCAGGTACTGTAAAGGATTATATAAACCGGTAATATGTGGTGTATATGTGGTTATAAGATAACAATGTGAATCCTCAAGTGATGGCAACTGCACTCTTCAAAAATATAACAAGTAACGGCCATGTTAAATAAATAAACCATAAATTGTTAATATTACATTTATTATTTCTTAATATAAAATAAAAATAAACTTGACAAATATGTAATTAATAAACTATAAAAACACACAGAAGTTATGGTGGATTAAAATAATTATTTACAATAATGTCTCGCGTTCCACCATATCTTGCATTATTTTGAATTTCTGCAGTCACTTGACCATTCTCGATCAAGTGATTTAATTCCCTCAACTTCATTTGGTGGAATTGGAATCGAACTGTTTTGAAAAATAGCAGAGTCGTGAGTTGAGCCTGGCCAACGGCATACTATGTCAAGAATTTTTAGGTCAGCCGAAGACAGAGTTTGAACATTTAATGAAAAGTAACCTTTTCTCTTACTGAATATTTCTGCATTAGGACCTCCTTTAAAAATATTATGTAAAAAATGCCTAAAGTAGGTACAATATAATAATGTAATATATAATGAAGTTACCTGGAGATTGCAATTTAATGTGTGTACAATCGATTGTTGCTAACACATTTGGAAAACCACATATTTGGTAGTAATTTATGGGCGATACTGATTGATTTCTAAAATAATAATAATAATACCCAAAATAATATAATATGCACGTTTATAAATATGTAAGTACTATATTTATTTATAATTACCTATCATCGATAAACTCCAGGGATCCTTCTATTAATCGTAAAACCTCCAAAACAGTTTGTTTTCTTAACCGAAATCTTGCGGCAAATTCCACTTCATTGAAACTATCAAAATAATTTGCCCGCTTTTAATGGTTCTGAAGTGTACAACTTCATTATCTGATGAATCATCATATCTTTCTATTTTATCAAAAAGTCGAATAGCATCCATGGCTAGAGAAGAGTGTAGAATAATGCACGACTATTCAAAATCAACAAGCACAAACACTAATTTATAACCTATAAATAGTATAATACAACCGCTAAAGAATACCTAACAGTTTAGGGGTCGGTAAATCGGATCCCTAAGGTTAGGGATTTCTTAATACCACTAAGGAATTCTTAGCGCTTGGTGAAAACCAAATTTGACATAAGAGTTTCTTATCTCAAGTTAAGAAACTCTTAACGTTAGGAATTTGTTGGTGAAAACGGGCATAAGTCTTATTTTAGACTAGTGAATTTGTAAATCAAAACTAAGTTATTAGTTTAAAGTTTTTTATTTCAAATTTACTAATTCGGATATTATTAATGTAAACTTCGAAATGAAATCTAAGGTTGTAGTTTAAAGTTCTTTACTTGAAAATATCTACTTCTGATTTTAAAAATGATAATTTGAAAATCAGATATAAGTTAATAGTTTGACGTTTTTTACTTCAAAATAACTAAGTCTTATTTTAGTATAGTGAATTTGTAAATCAAAGCTATGTTATTAGTTTGAAGTTCTTTACTTGTAAATATCTACTACTGATTTTAGAAATGGCAATTTGAAAATCAGAGCTACGTTAATAGTTTGACGTTTTTTACTTCAAAATAACTAAGTCTTATTTCACACTAGTGAATTTGTAAATCAAAACTAAGATATAAGTTTAAAGTTATTTACTTTGAAATATCTGCCTTCTGATTTAAGAAATGACAATTTGAAAATCAGATCTAAGTGTGACGTTCTTTACTTTAAAATAGATAAGTCTTATTTTAGAATAGTGTATTTCTAAATTCAAACTAAGTTATTAGTTTGAAGTACTTTACTTAAAAATATCTACTTCTGATTTAAAAAATGACAATTTGAAAATCAGATCTAAGTTAATAGTTTGACGTTCTTTACTTCAAAATATATAAGTCTTATTTTAGAATACTGTATTTGTAAATCAAAACTAAGTTATTAGTTTGAAGTACTTTACTTAAATATATCTACTTCTGATTTTAGAAATGACAATATGAAAATCAGATCTAAGTTAATAGTTTGACGTTCTTTACTTCAAAATAGATAAGTCTTATTTTAGAATACTGTATTTGTAAATCAAAACTAAGTTGTTAGTTTGAATTCTTTATTTGAAAATATCTGCTTCAGATTTTAGAAATGACAATTTGCAAATCAGATCTAAGTTAATAGTTTGACGTTCTTTACTTCAAACCAACTAAGTCTTATTTAAGTATAGAGAATTTGTAAATCAAAACTAAGTTATTAGTATGAAGTTCTTTACTTGATAAAAACTACTACTGATTTTAGAAATGACATTTAGAAAATCAGATCTAAGTTAATAGTTGGACGTTCTTTACTTCAAAATAACTAAGTCTTATTTTAGACTATTGAATTTGCAAATCAAAACTAAGTTATTAGTTTAAAGTTTTTTATTTCAAATTTACTAATTCGGATATTAGTAATGTAAATTTGGAAATCAAATCTAAGGTTGTAGTTTGAAGTTCTTTACTTGAAATTATCTACTTCTGATTTTAGAAATGACAATTTGAAAAGCAGATCTAAGTTAACAGTTTGACGTTCTTTACTTTAAAATAACTAAGTCTTATTTTAGACTAGTGAATTTGTAAATTAAAACTAAGTTATTAGTATGAAGTTCTTCACTTGAAAAAAACTACCACTGATTTTAGAAATGACAATTTGAAAATCAGATCTAAGTAAATAGTTTGACGTTCTTTACTTCAAAATAACTAAGTCTTATTTTAGAATACTCAATTTGAAAATCAAGGCTAAGTTATTAGTTTAAAGTTGTTTACTTGAAAATATCTACTTCTGATTATAGAAATGACAATTTGAAAATCAGATCTAAGTTAATAGTTTGACGTTCTTTACTTCAAAACAACTAAGTCTTATTTTAGTATAGTGAATTTGTAAACCAAGCCTAAGTTATTAGTATGAAGTTCTTCACTTGAAAAAAACTACCACTGATTTTAGAAATGACAATTTGAAAATCAGATCTAAGTTAATAGTTTGACGTTCTTTACTTCAAAATAACTAAGTCTTATTTTAGAATACTCAATTTGTAAATCAAGGCTAAGTTATTAGTTTAAAGTTGTTTACTTGAAAATATCTACTTCTGATTTTAGAAATGACAATTTGAAAATCAGATCTAAGTTAATAGTTTGACGTTCTTTACTTCAAAACAACTAAGTCTTATTTTAGTATAGTGAATTTGTAAACCAAAACTAAGTTATTAGTATGAAGTTCTTCACTTGAAAAAAACTACCACTGATTTTAGAAATGACAATTTGAAAATCAGATCTAAGTTAACAGTTTGACGTTCTTTACTTTAAAATAACTAAGTCTTATTTTAGACTAGTGAATTTGTAAATTAAAACTAAGTTATTAGTATGAAGTTCTTCACTTGAAAAAAACTACCACTGATTTTAGAAATGACAATTTGAAAATCAGATCTAAGTTAATAGTTTGACGTTCTTTACTTCAAAATAACTAAGTCTTATTTTAGAATACTCAATTTGTAAATCAAGGCTAAGTTATTAGTTTAAAGTTGTTTACTTGAAAATATCTACTTCTGATTTTAGAAATGACAATTTGAAAATCAGATCTAAGTTAATAGTTTGACGTTCTTTACTTCAAAACAACTAAGTCTTATTTTAGTATAGTGAATTTGTAAACCAAAACTAAGTTATTAGTATGAAGTTCTTCACTTGAAAAAAACTACCACTGATTTTAGATATGACAATTTGAAAATCAGATCTAAGTTAATAGTTTGACGTTCTTTACTTCAAAATAACTAAGTCTTATTTTAGAATACTCAATTTGTAAATCAAGGCTAAGTTATTAGTTTAAAGTTCTTTACTTGAAAATATCTACTTCTTGTTTTAGAAATGACAATTTGAAAATCAGATCTAAGTTAATAGTTTGACGTTCTTTACTTCAAAACAACTAAGTCTTATTTTAGTATAGTGAATTTGTAAACCAAAACTAAGTTATTAGTATGAAGTTCTTCACTTGAAAAAAACTACCACTGATTTTAGAAATGACAATTTGAAAATCAGATCTAAGTTAACCGTTTGACGTTCTTTACTTTAAAATAACTAAGTCTTATTTTAGACTAGTGAATTTGTAAATCAGAACTAAGTTATTAGTTTGAAGTTTTTTACATTGAAATAACTAATACGGATTTTTGTACTGTATATTTGAAAATCAAAGCTAAGGTTATAGTTTGAAGTTCTTTACTTGAAAATATCTACTGCTGATTTTAGAAATGACAATGTGAAAATCAGATCTAAGTTAATAGTTTGACGTTCTTTCTTTCAGTATAACTAAGTCTTACTTTAGTATAGTGAATTTGTAAAGCACAACCAACTTATTAGTTTTTAGTTCTTTACTTGAAAATATCTACTTCTGATTTTAGTAATCACAATTTAAAAATCAGGTCTAAGTTAATAGTTTGACGTTCCTAACTTCAAAATAACTAAGTCTTATTTTAGAATAGAGAATTTGTAAATCAAAACTAAGTTATTAGTTTGACGTTCTTAACTTCAAAATAGATAAATCTAATTTTAGAATACTGTATTTGTAAATCAAAACTAAGTTATTAGTTTAAAGTACTTTACTTAAAAATATCTAAGTCTGATTTTAGAAATGACAATTTGAAAATCAGATCTAAGTTAATAGTTTGACGTTCTTTACTACAAAAGAACTAAGTCTTATTTTAGAATAGTGAATTTGTAAATCAGAACTAAGTTATTAGTTTGATGTTTTTTACATTGAAATAACTAATACGGATTTTTGTAATGTATATTTGAAAATCAAAGCTAAGGTTATAGTTTGAAGTTCTTTACTTGAAAATATCTACTGCTGATTTTAGAAATGACAATTTGAAAATCAGATCTAAGTTAATAGTTTGACGTTCTTTACTTCAAAATAGATAAGTGTTATTTTAGAATGCTGTATTTGTAAATCGCCACTAAGTTGTTAGTTTGAAGTTTTTTATTTGAAAATATCAGCTTCAGATTTTAAAACTGACAAGTTGAAAATTAGATCTAAGTTAATAGTTTAACGTTCTTTACTTCAAACCAACTAAGTCTTATTTTAGTATAGTGAATTTGTAAATCAAAACTAAGTTCTTAGTATGAAGTTCTTTACTTGATAAAAACTACTACTGATTTTAGAAATGACAATTTGAAAATCAGATCTAAGTTAATAGTTTGACGTTCTTTACTTCAAAATAACTATGTTTTATTTTAGAATAGAGAATTTGTAAATTAAAACTAAGTTATTAGTTTGAAGTTCTTTACTTTGAAATATCCACTTCTTTTTTAAGAAATGACAATTTGAAAATCAGATCTAAGTTAATAGAATGACGTTCTTTACTTCAAAATAGATAAGTCTTATTTTAGAATACCGTATTTGTAAATCAAAACTAAGTTGTTAGTTTAAAGTACTTTATTTGAAAATATCTGCTTCAGTTTTTAGAAATGACAATTTGAAAATCAGATCTAAGTTAATAGTTTGACGTTCTTTACTTCAAACCTACTAAGTATTATTTTAGTATAGTGAATTTGTAAATCAAAACTAAGTTATTAGTATGAAGTTTTTTACTTGATAAAAACTACTACTGATTTTAGAAATGATAATTTGAAAATCAGATCTAAGTTAATAGTTTGACGTTCTTTACTTCAAAATAACTAAGTCTTATTTTAGACTAGTAAATTTGTAAATCAAAACTAAGTTATTAGTTTAAAGTTTTTTATTTCAAATTTACTAATTCGGATCTTAGTAAAGTAAATATCGAAATCAAATCTAAGGTTGTAGTTTGAAGTTCTTTACTTGAAAAAAACTACCACTGATTTTAGAAATGACAATTTGAAAATCAGATCTAAGTTAATAGTTTGACGTTCTTTACTTCAAAATAACTAAGTCTTATTTTAGAATACTCAATTTGTAAATCAAGGCTAAGTTATTAGTTTAAAGTTCTTTACTTGAAAATATCTACTTCTTGTTTAAGAAATGACAATTTGAAAATCAGATCTAAGTTAATAGTTTGACGTTCTTTACTTCTAAATAACTAAGTCTTATTTTAGTATAGTGAATTTGTAATTTAAAACAAAGTTATTAGTTTGAAGTTCTTTACTTGAAAATATTTACTACTGATTTTAGAAATGACAATTTGAAAATCAGATCTAAGTTAACAGTTTGACGTTCTTTACTTTAAAATAACTAAGTCTTATTTTAGACTAGTGAATTTGTAAATTAAAACTAAGTTATTAGTATGAAGTTCTTCACTTGAAAAAAACTACCACTGATTTTAGAAATGACAATTTGAAAATCAGATCGAAGTTAATAGTTTGACGTTCTTTACTTCTAAATAACTAAGTCTTATTTTAGAATACTCAATTTGTAAATCAAGGCTAAGTTATTAGTTTAAAGTTCTTTACTTGAAAATATCTACTTCTGATTTTAGAAATGACAATTTGAAAATCAGATCTAAGTTAATAGTTTGACGTTCTTTACTTGAAAATATCTACTACTGATTTTAGAAATGACAATTTGAAAATCAGATCTAAGTGACGTTCTTTACTTCAAAATAACTAATTCTTATTTTAGAATACTCAATTTGTAAATCAAGGCTAAGTTATTAGTTTAAAGTTCTTTACTTAAAAATATCTACTTCTTGTTTTAGAAATAACAATTTGAAAGTCAGATCTAAGTTAATAGTTTGACGTTGTTTACTTCAAAACAACTAAGTCTTATTTTAGTATAGTGAATTTGTAAACCAAAACTAAGTTATTAGTATGAAGTTCTTCACTTGACAAAAACTACCACTGATTTTAGAAATAACCATTTGAAAATCAGATCTAAGTTAATAGTTTGACGTTCTTTACTTCAAAATAACTAAGTCTTATTTTAGAATACTCAATTTGTAAATCAAGGCTAAGCTATTAGTTTAAAGTTCTTTACTTGAAAATATCTACTTCTTGTTTTAGAAATGACAATTTGAAAATCAGATCTAAGTTAATAGTTTGACGTTCTTTACTTCTAAATAACTAAGTCTTATTTTAGTATAGTGAATTTGTAATTTAAAACAAAGTTATTAGTTTGAAGTTCTTTACTTGCAAATATCTACTACTGATTTTAGAAATGACAATTTGAAAATCAGATCTAAGTTAACAGTTTGACGTTCTTTACTTTAAAATAACTAAGACTTATTTTAGACTAGTGAATTTGTAAATTAAAACTAAGTTATTAGTATGAAGTTCTTCACTTGAAAAAAAACTACCACTGATTTTAGAAATGACAATTTGAAAATCAGATCTAAGTTAATAGTTTGACGTTCTTTACCTCAACACAACTAAGTCTTATTTTAGTATAGTGAATTTGTAAACCAAAACTAAGTTATTAGTATGAAGTTTTTTACTTGATAAAAACTACTACTGATTTTAGAAATGACAATTTGAAAATCAGATCTAAGTTAATAGTTTGACGTTCTTTACTTCGAAATAACTAAGTTTTATTTTACAATACTTAATTTGTAAATCAAGGCTAAGTTATTAGTTTAAAGTTCTTTACTTGAAAATATCTACTTCTTGTTTTAGAAATGACAATTTGAAAATCAGATCTAAGTTAATAGTTTGACGTTCTTTACTTCTAAATAACTAAGTCTTATTTTAGTATAGTGAATTTGTAATTTAAAACTAAGTTATTAGTATGAAGTTCTTCACTTGAAAAAACTACCACTGATTTTAGAAATGACAATTTGAAAATCAGATCTAAGTTAATAGTTTGACGTTCTTTACTTCAAAATAACTAAGTCTTATTTTAGAATACTCAATTTGTAAATCAAGGCTAAGTTATTAGTTTAAAGTTGTTTACTTGAAAATATCTACTTCTGATTTTAGAAATGACAATTTGAAAATCAGATCTAAGTTAATAGTTTGACGTTCTTTACTTTAAAACAACTAAGTCTTATTTTAGTATAGTGAATTTGTAAATTAAAACTAAGTTATTAGTATGAAGTTCTTCACTTGAAAAAAACTACCAATTATTTTAGAAATGACAATTTGAAAATCAGATCTAAGTTAATAGTTTGACGTTCTTTACTTCAAAATAACTAAATCTTATTTTAGAATACTCAATTTGTAAATCAAGGCTAAGTCATTAGTTTAAAGTTGTTTACTTGAAAATATCTACTTCTGATTTTAGAAATGACAATTTGAAAATCAGATCTAAGTTAATAGTTTGACGTTCTTTACTTCAAAACAACTAAGTTTTATTTTAGAATACTCAATTTGTAAATCAAGGCTAAGTTATTAGTTTAAAGTTCTTTACTTGAAAATATCTACGTCTTGTTTTAGAAATGACAATTTGAAAATCAGATCTAAGTTAATAGTTTGACGTTCTTTACTTCAAAACAACTAAGTCTTATTTTAGTATAGTGAATTTGTAAACCAAAACTAAGTTATTAGTATGAAGTTCTTCACTTGAAAAAAACTACCACTGATTTTAGATATGACAATTTGAAAATCAGATCTAAGTTAATAGTTTGACGTTCTTTACTTCAAAATAACTAAGTCTTATTTTAGAATACTCAATTTGTAAATCAAGGCTAAGTTATTAGTTTAAAGTTCTTTACTTGAAAATATCTACTTCTTGTTTTAGAAATGACAATTTGAAAATCAGATCTAAGTTAACCGTTTGACGTTCTTTACTTTAAAATAACTAAGTCTTATTTTAGACTAGTGAATTTGTAAATCAGAACTAAGTTATTAGTTTGAAGTTTTTTACATTGAAATAACTAATACGGATTTTTGTACTGTATATTTGAAAATCAAAGCTAAGGTTATAGTTTGAAGTTCTTTACTTGAAAATATCTACTGCTGATTTTAGAAATGACAATGTGAAAATCAGATCTAAGTTAATAGTTTGACGTTCTTTCTTTCAGTATAACTAAGTCTTACTTTAGTATAGTGAATTTGTAAAGCACAACCAACTTATTAGTTTTTAGTTCTTTACTTGAAAATATCTACTTCTGATTTTAGTAATCACAATTTAAAAATCAGGTCTAAGTTAATAGTTTGACGTTCCTAACTTCAAAATAACTAAGTCTTATTTTAGAATAGAGAATTTGTAAATCAAAACTAAGTTATTAGTTTGACGTTCTTAACTTCAAAATAGATAAATCTAATTTTAGAATACTGTATTTGTAAATCAAAACTAAGTTATTAGTTTAAAGTACTTTACTTAAAAATATCTAAGTCTGATTTTAGAAATGACAATTTGAAAATCAGATCTAAGTTAATAGTTTGACGTTCTTTACTACAAAAGAACTAAGTCTTATTTTAGAATAGTGAATTTGTAAATCAGAACTAAGTTATTAGTTTGATGTTTTTTACATTGAAATAACTAATACGGATTTTTGTAATGTATATTTGAAAATCAAAGCTAAGGTTATAGTTTGAAGTTCTTTACTTGAAAATATCTACTGCTGATTTTAGAAATGACAATTTGAAAATCAGATCTAAGTTAATAGTTTGACGTTCTTTACTTCAAAATAGATAAGTGTTATTTTAGAATGCTGTATTTGTAAATCGCCACTAAGTTGTTAGTTTGAAGTTTTTTATTTGAAAATATCAGCTTCAGATTTTAAAACTGACAAGTTGAAAATTAGATCTAAGTTAATAGTTTAACGTTCTTTACTTCAAACCAACTAAGTCTTATTTTAGTATAGTGAATTTGTAAATCAAAACTAAGTTCTTAGTATGAAGTTCTTTACTTGATAAAAACTACTACTGATTTTAGAAATGACAATTTGAAAATCAGATCTAAGTTAATAGTTTGACGTTCTTTACTTCAAAATAACTATGTTTTATTTTAGAATAGAGAATTTGTAAATTAAAACTAAGTTATTAGTTTGAAGTTCTTTACTTTGAAATATCCACTTCTTTTTTAAGAAATGACAATTTGAAAATCAGATCTAAGTTAATAGAATGACGTTCTTTACTTCAAAATAGATAAGTCTTATTTTAGAATACCGTATTTGTAAATCAAAACTAAGTTGTTAGTTTAAAGTACTTTATTTGAAAATATCTGCTTCAGTTTTTAGAAATGACAATTTGAAAATCAGATCTAAGTTAATAGTTTGACGTTCTTTACTTCAAACCTACTAAGTATTATTTTAGTATAGTGAATTTGTAAATCAAAACTAAGTTATTAGTATGAAGTTTTTTACTTGATAAAAACTACTACTGATTTTAGAAATGATAATTTGAAAATCAGATCTAAGTTAATAGTTTGACGTTCTTTACTTCAAAATAACTAAGTCTTATTTTAGACTAGTAAATTTGTAAATCAAAACTAAGTTATTAGTTTAAAGTTTTTTATTTCAAATTTACTAATTCGGATCTTAGTAATGTAAATATCGAAATCAAATCTAAGGTTGTAGTTTGAAGTTCTTTACTTGAAAAAAACTACCACTGATTTTAGAAATGACAATTTGAAAATCAGATCTAAGTTAATAGTTTGACGTTCTTTACTTCAAAATAACTAAGTCTTATTTTAGAATACTCAATTTGTAAATCAAGGCTAAGTTATTAGTTTAAAGTTCTTTACTTGAAAATATCTACTTCTTGTTTAAGAAATGACAATTTGAAAATCAGATCTAAGTTAATAGTTTGACGTTCTTTACTTCTAAATAACTAAGTCTTATTTTAGTATAGTGAATTTGTAATTTAAAACAAAGTTATTAGTTTGAAGTTCTTTACTTGAAAATATTTACTACTGATTTTAGAAATGACAATTTGAAAATCAGATCTAAGTTAACAGTTTGACGTTCTTTACTTTAAAATAACTAAGTCTTATTTTAGACTAGTGAATTTGTAAATTAAAACTAAGTTATTAGTATGAAGTTCTTCACTTGAAAAAAACTACCACTGATTTTAGAAATGACAATTTGAAAATCAGATCGAAGTTAATAGTTTGACGTTCTTTACTTCTAAATAACTAAGTCTTATTTTAGAATACTCAATTTGTAAATCAAGGCTAAGTTATTAGTTTAAAGTTGTTTACTTGAAAATATCTACTTCTGATTTTAGAAATGACAATTTGAAAATCAGATCTAAGTTAATAGTTTGACGTTCTTTACTTGAAAATATCTACTACTGATTTTAGAAATGACAATTTGAAAATCAGATCTAAGTGACGTTCTTTACTTCAAAATAACTAATTCTTATTTTAGAATACTCAATTTGTAAATCAAGGCTAAGTTATTAGTTTAAAGTTCTTTACTTAAAAATATCTACTTCTTGTTTTAGAAATAACAATTTGAAAGTCAGATCTAAGTTAATAGTTTGACGTTGTTTACTTCAAAACAACTAAGTCTTATTTTAGTATAGTGAATTTGTAAACCAAAACTAAGTTATTAGTATGAAGTTCTTCACTTGACAAAAACTACCACTGATTTTAGAAATAACCATTTGAAAATCAGATCTAAGTTAATAGTTTGACGTTCTTTACTTCAAAATAACTAAGTCTTATTTTAGAATACTCAATTTGTAAATCAAGGCTAAGCTATTAGTTTAAAGTTCTTTACTTGAAAATATCTACTTCTTGTTTTAGAAATGACAATTTGAAAATCAGATCTAAGTTAATAGTTTGACGTTCTTTACTTCTAAATAACTAAGTCTTATTTTAGTATAGTGAATTTGTAATTTAAAACAAAGTTATTAGTTTGAAGTTCTTTACTTGCAAATATCTACTACTGATTTTAGAAATGACAATTTGAAAATCAGATCTAAGTTAACAGTTTGACGTTCTTTACTTTAAAATAACTAAGACTTATTTTAGACTAGTGAATTTGTAAATTAAAACTAAGTTATTAGTATGAAGTTCTTCACTTGAAAAAAAATTACCACTGATTTTAGAAATGACAATTTGAAAATCAGATCTAAGTTAATAGTTTGACGTTCTTTACCTCAACACAACTAAGTCTTATTTTAGTATAGTGAATTTGTAAACCAAAACTAAGTTATTAGTATGAAGTTCTTTACTTGATAAAAACTACTACTGATTTTAGAAATGACAATTTGAAAATCAGATCTAAGTTAATAGTTTGACGTTCTTTACTTCGAAATAACTAAGTTTTATTTTACAATACTTAATTTGTAAATCAAGGCTAAGTTATTAGTTTAAAGTTCTTTACTTGAAAATATCTACTTCTTGTTTTAGAAATGACAATTTGAAAATCAGATCTAAGTTAATAGTTTGACGTTCTTTACTTCTAAATAACTAAGTCTTATTTTAGTATAGTGAATTTGTAATTTAAAACTAAGTTATTAGTATGAAGTTCTTCACTTGAAAAAACTACCACTGATTTTAGAAATGACAATTTGAAAATCAGATCTAAGTTAATAGTTTGACGTTCTTTACTTCAAAATAACTAAGTCTTATTTTAGAATACTCAATTTGTAAATCAAGGCTAAGTTATTAGTTTAAAGTTGTTTACTTGAAAATATCTACTTCTGATTTTAGAAATGACAATTTGAAAATCAGATCTAAGTTAATAGTTTGACGTTCTTTACTTTAAAACAACTAAGTCTTATTTTAGTATAGTGAATTTGTAAATTAAAACTAAGTTATTAGTATGAAGTTCTTCACTTGAAAAAAACTACCAATTATTTTAGAAATGACAATTTGAAAATCAGATCTAAGTTAATAGTTTGACGTTCTTTACTTCAAAATAACTAAATCTTATTTTAGAATACTCAATTTGTAAATCAAGGCTAAGTTATTAGTTTAAAGTTGTTTACTTGAAAATATCTACTTCTGATTTTAGAAATGACAATTTGAAAATCAGATCTAAGTTAATAGTTTGACGTTCTTTACTTCAAAACAACTAAGTTTTATTTTAGAATACTCAATTTGTAAATCAAGGCTAAGTTATTAGTTTAAAGTTCTTTACTTGAAAATATCTACGTCTTGTTTTAGAAATGACAATTTGAAAATCAGATCTAAGTTAATAGTTTGACGTTCTTTACTTCAAAACAACTAAGTCTTATTTTAGTATAGTGAATTTGTAAACCAAAACTAAGTTATTAGTATGAAGTTCTTCACTTGAAAAAAACTACCACTGATTTTAGATATGACAATTTGAAAATCAGATCTAAGTTAATAGTTTGACGTTCTTTACTTTAAAATAACTAAGTCTTATTTTAGACTAGTGAATTTGTAAATCAGAACTAAGTTATTAGTTTGAAGTTTTTTACATTGAAATAACTAATACGGATTTTTGTACTGTATATTTGAAAATCAAAGCTAAGGTTATAGTTTGAAGTTCTTTACTTGAAAATATCTACTGCTGATTTTAGAAATGACAATGTGAAAATCAGATCTAAGTTAATAGTTTGACGTTCTTTCTTTCAGTATAACTAAGTCTTACTTTAGTATAGTGAATTTGTAAAGCACAACCAACTTATTAGTTTTTAGTTCTTTACTTGAAAATATCTACTTCTGATTTTAGTAATCACAATTTAAAAATCAGGTCTAAGTTAATAGTTTGACGTTCCTAACTTCAAAATAACTAAGTCTTATTTTAGAATAGAGAATTTGTAAATCAAAACTAAGTTATTAGTTTGACGTTCTTAACTTCAAAATAGATAAATCTAATTTTAGAATACTGTATTTGTAAATCAAAACTAAGTTATTAGTTTAAAGTACTTTACTTAAAAATATCTAAGTCTGATTTTAGAAATGACAATTTGAAAATCAGATCTAAGTTAATAGTTTGACGTTCTTTACTACAAAAGAACTAAGTCTTATTTTAGAATAGTGAATTTGTAAATCAGAACTAAGTTATTAGTTTGATGTTTTTTACATTGAAATAACTAATACGGATTTTTGTAATGTATATTTGAAAATCAAAGCTAAGGTTATAGTTTGAAGTTCTTTACTTGAAAATATCTACTGCTGATTTTAGAAATGACAATTTGAAAATCAGATCTAAGTTAATAGTTTGACGTTCTTTACTTCAAAATAGATAAGTGTTATTTTAGAATGCTGTATTTGTAAATCGCCACTAAGTTGTTAGTTTGAAGTTTTTTATTTGAAAATATCAGCTTCAGATTTTAAAACTGACAAGTTGAAAATTAGATCTAAGTTAATAGTTTAACGTTCTTTACTTCAAACCAACTAAGTCTTATTTTAGTATAGTGAATTTGTAAATCAAAACTAAGTTCTTAGTATGAAGTTCTTTACTTGATAAAAACTACTACTGATTTTAGAAATGACAATTTGAAAATCAGATCTAAGTTAATAGTTTGACGTTCTTTACTTCAAAATAACTATGTTTTATTTTAGAATAGAGAATTTGTAAATTAAAACTAAGTTATTAGTTTGAAGTTCTTTACTTTGAAATATCCACTTCTTTTTTAAGAAATGACAATTTGAAAATCAGATCTAAGTTAATAGAATGACGTTCTTTACTTCAAAATAGATAAGTCTTATTTTAGAATACCGTATTTGTAAATCAAAACTAAGTTGTTAGTTTAAAGTACTTTATTTGAAAATATCTGCTTCAGTTTTTAGAAATGACAATTTGAAAATCAGATCTAAGTTAATAGTTTGACGTTCTTTACTTCAAACCTACTAAGTATTATTTTAGTATAGTGAATTTGTAAATCAAAACTAAGTTATTAGTATGAAGTTTTTTACTTGATAAAAACTACTACTGATTTTAGAAATGATAATTTGAAAATCAGATCTAAGTTAATAGTTTGACGTTCTTTACTTCAAAATAACTAAGTCTTATTTTAGACTAGTAAATTTGTAAATCAAAACTAAGTTATTAGTTTAAAGTTTTTTATTTCAAATTTACTAATTCGGATCTTAGTAATGTAAATATCGAAATCAAATCTAAGGTTGTAGTTTGAAGTTCTTTACTTGAAAAAAACTACCACTGATTTTAGAAATGACAATTTGAAAATCAGATCTAAGTTAATAGTTTGACGTTCTTTACTTCAAAATAACTAAGTCTTATTTTAGAATACTCAATTTGTAAATCAAGGCTAAGTTATTAGTTTAAAGTTCTTTACTTGAAAATATCTACTTCTTGTTTAAGAAATGACAATTTGAAAATCAGATCTAAGTTAATAGTTTGACGTTCTTTACTTCTAAATAACTAAGTCTTATTTTAGTATAGTGAATTTGTAATTTAAAACAAAGTTATTAGTTTGAAGTTCTTTACTTGAAAATATTTACTACTGATTTTAGAAATGACAATTTGAAAATCAGATCTAAGTTAACAGTTTGACGTTCTTTACTTTAAAATAACTAAGTCTTATTTTAGACTAGTGAATTTGTAAATTAAAACTAAGTTATTAGTATGAAGTTCTTCACTTGAAAAAAACTACCACTGATTTTAGAAATGACAATTTGAAAATCAGATCGAAGTTAATAGTTTGACGTTCTTTACTTCTAAATAACTAAGTCTTATTTTAGAATACTCAATTTGTAAATCAAGGCTAAGTTATTAGTTTAAAGTTGTTTACTTGAAAATATCTACTTCTGATTTTAGAAATGACAATTTGAAAATCAGATCTAAGTTAATAGTTTGACGTTCTTTACTTGAAAATATCTACTACTGATTTTAGAAATGACAATTTGAAAATCAGATCTAAGTGACGTTCTTTACTTCAAAATAACTAATTCTTATTTTAGAATACTCAATTTGTAAATCAAGGCTAAGTTATTAGTTTAAAGTTCTTTACTTAAAAATATCTACTTCTTGTTTTAGAAATAACAATTTGAAAGTCAGATCTAAGTTAATAGTTTGACGTTGTTTACTTCAAAACAACTAAGTCTTATTTTAGTATAGTGAATTTGTAAACCAAAACTAAGTTATTAGTATGAAGTTCTTCACTTGACAAAAACTACCACTGATTTTAGAAATAACCATTTGAAAATCAGATCTAAGTTAATAGTTTGACGTTCTTTACTTCAAAATAACTAAGTCTTATTTTAGAATACTCAATTTGTAAATCAAGGCTAAGCTATTAGTTTAAAGTTCTTTACTTGAAAATATCTACTTCTTGTTTTAGAAATGACAATTTGAAAATCAGATCTAAGTTAATAGTTTGACGTTCTTTACTTCTAAATAACTAAGTCTTATTTTAGTATAGTGAATTTGTAATTTAAAACAAAGTTATTAGTTTGAAGTTCTTTACTTGCAAATATCTACTACTGATTTTAGAAATGACAATTTGAAAATCAGATCTAAGTTAACAGTTTGACGTTCTTTACTTTAAAATAACTAAGACTTATTTTAGACTAGTGAATTTGTAAATTAAAACTAAGTTATTAGTATGAAGTTCTTCACTTGAAAAAAAATTACCACTGATTTTAGAAATGACAATTTGAAAATCAGATCTAAGTTAATAGTTTGACGTTCTTTACCTCAACACAACTAAGTCTTATTTTAGTATAGTGAATTTGTAAACCAAAACTAAGTTATTAGTATGAAGTTTTTTACTTGATAAAAACTACTACTGATTTTAGAAATGACAATTTGAAAATCAGATCTAAGTTAATAGTTTGACGTTCTTTACTTCGAAATAACTAAGTTTTATTTTACAATACTTAATTTGTAAATCAAGGCTAAGTTATTAGTTTAAAGTTCTTTACTTGAAAATATCTACTTCTTGTTTTAGAAATGACAATTTGAAAATCAGATCTAAGTTAATAGTTTGACGTTCTTTACTTCTAAATAACTAAGTCTTATTTTAGTATAGTGAATTTGTAATTTAAAACTAAGTTATTAGTATGAAGTTCTTCACTTGAAAAAACTACCACTGATTTTAGAAATGACAATTTGAAAATCAGATCTAAGTTAATAGTTTGACGTTCTTTACTTCAAAATAACTAAGTCTTATTTTAGAATACTCAATTTGTAAATCAAGGCTAAGTTATTAGTTTAAAGTTGTTTACTTGAAAATATCTACTTCTGATTTTAGAAATGACAATTTGAAAATCAGATCTAAGTTAATAGTTTGACGTTCTTTACTTTAAAACAACTAAGTCTTATTTTAGTATAGTGAATTTGTAAATTAAAACTAAGTTATTAGTATGAAGTTCTTCACTTGAAAAAAACTACCAATTATTTTAGAAATGACAATTTGAAAATCAGATCTAAGTTAATAGTTTGACGTTCTTTACTTCAAAATAACTAAATCTTATTTTAGAATACTCAATTTGTAAATCAAGGCTAAGTTATTAGTTTAAAGTTGTTTACTTGAAAATATCTACTTCTGATTTTAGAAATGACAATTTGAAAATCAGATCTAAGTTAATAGTTTGACGTTCTTTACTTCAAAACAACTAAGTTTTATTTTAGAATACTCAATTTGTAATTCAAGGCTAAGTTATTAGTTTAAAGTTCTTTACTTGAAAATATCTACGTCTTGTTTTAGAAATGACAATTTGAAAATCAGATCTAAGTTAATAGTTTGACGTTCTTTACTTCAAAACAACTAAGTCTTATTTTAGTATAGTGAATTTGTAAACCAAAACTAAGTTATTAGAATGAAATTCTTCACTTGACAAAAACTACCACTGATTTTAGAAATGACAATTTGAAAATCAGATCTAAGTTAATAGTTTGACGTTCTTTACTTCAAAATAACTAAGTCTTATTTTAGAATACTCAATTTGTAAATCATGGCTAAGTTATTAGTTTAAAGTTCTTTACTTGAAAATATCTACGTCTTGTTTTAGAAATGACAATTTGAAAATCAGATCTAAGTTAATAGTTTGACGTTGTTTACTTCAAAATAACCAAGTCATATTTTAGAATACTCAATTTGTAAATCAAGGCTAAGTTATTAGTTTAAAGTTCTTTACTTGAAAATATCTACTTCTTGTTTTAGAAATGACAATTTAAAAATCACATCTAAGTTAATAGTTTGACGTTCTTTACTTCTAAATAACTAAGTCTTATTTTAGTATAGTGAATTTGTAATTTAAAGCAAAGTTATTAGTTTGAAGTTCTTTACTTGAAAATATCTACTACTGATTTTAGAAATGACAATTTGAAAATCAGATCTAAGTTAATAGTTTGACGTTCTTTACTTCTAAATAACTAAGTCTTATTTTAGTATAGTGAATTTGTAATTTAAAACAAAGTTATTAGTTTGAAGTTCTTTACTTGAAAATATCTACTACTGATTTTAGAAATGACAATTTGAAAATCAGATCTAAGTTAACAGTTTGACGTTTTTTACTTTAAAATAACTAAGTCTTATTTTAGACTAGTGAATTTGTAAATTAAAACTAAGTTATTAGTATGAAGTTCTTCACCTGAAAAAAACTACCACTGATTTTAGAAATGACAATTTGAAAATCAGATCTAAGTTAATAGTTTGACGTTCTTTACTTCGAAATAACCAAATCTTATTTTAGAATACTCAATTTGTAAATCAAGGCTAAGTTATTAGTTTAAAGTTGTTTACTTGAAAATATCTACTTCTGATTTTAGAAATGACAATTTGAAAATCAGATCTAAGTTAATAGTTTGACGTTCTTTACTTCAAAACAACTAAGTCTTATTTTAGTATAGTGAATTTGTAAACCAAAACTAAGTTATTAGAATGTAATTCTTCACTTGACAAAAACTACCACTGATTTTAGAAATGACAATTTGAAAATCAGATCTAAGTTAATAGTTTGACGTTCTTTACTTCAAAATAACTAAGTCTTATTTTAGAATACTCAATTTGTAAATCAAGGCTAAGTTATTAGTTTAAAGTTCTTTACTTGAAATTATCTACTTCTTGTTTTAGAAATGACAATTTGAAAATCAGATCTAAGTTAATAGTTTGACGTTCTTTACTTCTAAATAACTAAGTCCTATTTTAGTATAGTGAATTTGTAATTTAAAACAAAGTTATTAGTTTGAAGTTCTTTACTTGAAAATATCTACTATTGATTTTAGAAATGACAATTTGAAAATCAGATCTAAGTTAACAGTTTGACGTTCTTTACTTTAAAATAACTAAGTCTTATTTTAGACTAATGAATTTGTAAATTAAAACTAAGTTATTAGTATGAAGTTCTTCACTTGAAAAAAACTACCACTGATTTTAGAAATGACAATTTGAAAATCAGAGCTAAGTTAATAGTTTGACGTTCTTTACTTCAAAATAACTAAGTCTTATTTTAAAATACTCAATTTGTAAATCAAGGCTAAGTTATTAGTTTAAAGTTGTTTACTTGAAAATATCTACTTCTGATTTCAGAAATGACAATTTGAAAATCAGATCTAAGTTAATAGTTTGACGTTCTTTACTTCAGAACAACTAAGTCTTATTTTAGTATAGTGTATTTGTAAACCAAAACTAAGTTATTAGTATGAAGTTCTTCACTTCAAAAAAACTACCACTGATTTTAGAAATGACAATTTGAAAATCAGATCTAAGTTAATAGTTTGACGTTCTTTACTTCAAAATAACTAAGTCTTATTTTAAAATACTCAATTTGTAAATCAAGGTTAAGTTATTAGTTTAAAGTTCTTTACTTGAAAAAATCTACTTCTTGTTTTAGAAATGACAATTTGAAAATCAGATCTAAGTTAACAGTTTGACGTTCTTTACTTTAAAATAACTAAGTCTTAATTTAGACTAGTGAATTTGTAAATTAAAACTAAGTTATTAGTATGAAGTTCTTCACTTGAAAAAAACTACCACTGATTTTAGAAATGACAATTTGAAAATCAGATCTAAGTTAATAGTTTGACGTTCCTTACTTCAAAATAACTAAGTCTTATTTTAGAATACTCAATTTGTAAATCAAGGCTAAGTTATTAGTTTAAAGTTGTTTACTTGAAAATATCTACTTCTGATTTTAGAAATGACAAGTTGAAAATCAGATCTCAGTTAATAGTTTGACGTTCTTTACTTCAAAACAACTAAGTCTTATTTTAGTATAGTGAATTTGTAAACCAAAACTAAGTTATCAATATGAAGTTCTTCACTTGAAAAAAACTACCACTGATTTTAGAAATGACAATTTGAAAATCAGATCTACGTTAATAGTTTGACGTTCTTTACTTCAATATAACTAAGTCTTATTTTAGAATACTCAATTTGTAAATCAAGGCTAAGTTATTAGTTTAAAGTTGTTTACTTGAAAATATCTACTTCTGATTTTAGAAATGACAATTTGAAAATCAGATCTAAGTTAATAGTTTGACGGTCTTTACTTCAAAACAACTAAGTCTTATTTTAGTATAGTGAATTTGTAAACCAAAACTAAGTTATTAGTATGAAGTTCTTCACTTGAAAAAAACTACCACTGATTTTAGAAATGACAATTTGAAAATCAGATCTAAGTTAATAGTTTGACGTTCTTTACTTCAAAATAACTAAGTCTTATTTTAGAATACTCAATTTGTAAATCAAGGCTAAGTTATTAGTTTAAAGTTCTTTACTTGAAAATATCTACTTCTTTTTTTAGAAATGACAATTTGAAAATCAGATCTAAGTTAATAGTTTGACGTTCTTTACTTCAAAATAACTAAGTCTTATTTTAGTATAGTGAATTTGTACTTTAAAACAAAGTTATTAGTTTGAAGTTCTTTACTTGAAAATATCTACTTCTTGTTTTAGAAATGACAATTTGAAAATCAAATCTAAGTTAATAGTTTGACGTTCTTTACTTCTAAATAACTAAGTCTTATTTTAGTATAGTGAATTTGTAATTTAAAGCAAAGTTATTAGTTTGAAGTTCTTTACTTGAAAATATCTACTACTGATTTTAGAAATGACAATTTGAAAATCAGATCTAAGTTAATAGTTTGACGTTCTTTACTTCTAAATAACTAAGTCTTATTTTAGTATAGTGAATTTGTAATTTAAAACAAAGTTATTAGATTGAAGTTCTTTACTTGAAAATATCTACTATTGATTTTAGAAATGACAATTTGAAAATCAGATCTAAGTTAACAGTTTGACGTTCTTTACTTTAAAATAACTCAGTCTTATTTTAGACTAGTGAATTTGTAAATTAAAACTTAGTTATTAGTATGAAGTTCTTCACTTGAAAAAAACTTCCACTGATTTTAGAAATGACAATTTGAAAATCAGATCTAAGTTAACAGTTTGACGTTCTTTACTTTAAAATAACTAAGACTTAGTTTAGACTAGTGAATTTGTAAATTAAAACTAAGTTATTAGTATGAAGTTCTTCACTTGAAAAAAACTACCACTGATTTTAGAAATGACAATTTGAAAATCAGATCTAAGTTAATAGTTTGACGTTCTTTACTTCAACACAACTAAGTCTTATTTTAGTATAGTGAATTTGTAAACCAAAACTAAGTTATTAGTATGAAGTTCTTCACTTGAAAAAAACTACCACTGATTTTAGAAATGACAATTTGAAAATCAGATCTAAGTTAGTAGTTTGACGTTGTTTACTTCAAAATAACCAAGTCATATTTTAGAATACTCAATTTGTAAATCAAGGCTAAGTTATTAGTTTAAAGTTCTTTACTTGAAAATATCTACTTCTTGTTTTAGAAATGACAATTTGAAAATCAAATCTAAGTTAATAGTTTGACGTTCTTTACTTCTAAATAACTAAGTCTTATTTTAGTATAGTGAATTTGTAATTTAAAGCAAAGTTATTAGTTTGAAGTTCTTTACTTGAAAATATCTACTACTGATTTTAGAAATGACAATTTGAAAATCAGATCTAAGTTAATAGTTTGACGTTCTTTACTTCTAAATAACTAAGTCTTATTTTAGTATAGTGAATTTGTAATTTAAAACAAAGTTATTAGTTTGAAGTTCTTTACTTGAAAATATCTACTACTGATTTTAGAAATGACAATTTGAAAATCAGATCTAAGTTAATAGTTTGACGTTTTTTACTTTAAAATAACTAAGTCTTATTTTAGACTAGTGAATTTGTAAATTAAAACTAAGTTATTAGTATGAAGTTCTTCACTTGAAAAAAACTACCACTGATTTTAGAAATAACAATTTGAAAATCAGATCTAAGTTAATAGTTTGACGTTCTTTACTTCAAAATAACCAAATCTTATTTAAGAATACTCAATTTGTAAATCAAGGCTAAGTTATTAGTTTAAAGTTGTTTACTTGAAAATATCTACTTCTGATTTTAGAAATGACAATTTGAAAATCAGATCTAAGTTAATAGTTTGACGTTCTTTACTTCAAAACAACTAAGTTTTATTTTAGTATAGTGAATTGGTAAACCAAAACTAAGTTATTAGTATGAAGTTCTTCACTTGAAAAAAACTACCACTGATTTTAGAAATGACAATTTGAAAATCAGATCTAAGTTAATAGTTTGACGTTCTTTACTTCAAAATAACTAAGTCTTATTTTAGAATACTCAATTTGTAAATCAAGGCTAAGTTATTAGTTTAAAGTTCTTTACTTGAAATTATCTACTTCTTGTTTTAGAAATGACAATTTGAAAATCAGATCTAAGTTAATAGTTTGACGTTCTTTACTTCTAAATGGCTAAGTCCTATTTTAGTATAGTGAATTTGTAATTTAAAACAAAGTTATTAGTTTGAAGTTCTTTACTTGAAAATATCTACTATTGATTTTAGAAATGACAATTTGAAAATCAGATCTAAGTTAACAGTTTGACGTTCTTTACTTTAAAATAACTAAGTCTTATTTTAGACTAATGAATTTGTAAATTAAAACTAACTTATTAGTATGAAGTTCTTCACTTGAAAAAAACTACCACTGATTTTAGAAATGACAATTTGAAAATCAGAGCTAAGTTAATAGTTTGACGTTCTTTACTTCAAAATCACTAAGTCTTATTTTAAAATACTCAATTTGTAAATCAAGGCTAAGTTATTAGTTTAAAGTTGTTTACTTGAAAATATCTACTTCTGATTTTAGAAATGACAATTTGAAAATCAGATCTAAGTTAATAGTTTGACGTTCTTTACTTCTAAATGGCTAAGTCCTATTTTAGTATAGTGAATTTGTAATTTAAAACAAAGTTATTAGTTTGAAGTTCTTTACTTGAAAATATCTACTATTGATTTTAGAAATGACAATTTGAAAATCAGATCTAAGTTAATAGTTTGACGTTCTTTACTTCTAAATAACTATGTCTTATTTTAGTATAGTGAATTTGTAATTTAAAACAAAGTTATTAGTTTGAAGTTCTTTACTTGCAAATATCTACTACTGATTTTAGAAATGACAATTTGAAAATCAGATCTAAGTTAACAGTTTGACGTTCTTTACTTTAAAATAACTAAGACTTATTTTAGACTAGTGAATTTGTAAATTAAAACTAAGTTATTAGTATGAAGTTCTTCACTTGAAAAAAACTACCACTGATTTTAGAAATGACAATTTGAAAATCAGATCTAAGTTAATAGTTTGACGTTCTTTACTTCAACACAACTAAGTCTTATTTTAGTATAGTGAATTTGTAAACCAAAACTAAGTTATTAGTATGAAGTTCTTCACTTGAAAAAAACTACCACTGATTTTAGAAATGACAATTTGAAAATCAGATCTAAGTTAGTAGTTTGACGTTGTTTACTTCAAAATAACCAAGTCATATTTTAGAATACTCAATTTGTAAATCAAGGCTAAGTTATTAGTTTAAAGTTCTTTACTTGAAAATATCTACTTCTTGTTTTAGAAATGACAATTTGAAAATCAAATCTAAGTTAATAGTTTGACGTTCTTTACTTCTAAATAACTAAGTCTTATTTTAGTATAGTGAATTTGTAATTTAAAGCAAAGTTATTAGTTTGAAGTTCTTTACTTGAAAATATCTACTACTGATTTTAGAAATGACAATTTGAAAATCAGATCTAAGTTAATAGTTTGACGTTCTTTACTTCTAAATAACTAAGTCTTATTTTAGTATAGTGAATTTGTAATTTAAAACAAAGTTATTAGTTTGAAGTTCTTTACTTGAAAATATCTACTACTGATTTTAGAAATGACAATTTGAAAATCAGATCTAAGTTAATAGTTTGACGTTTTTTACTTTAAAATAACTAAGTCTTATTTTAGACTAGTGAATTTGTAAATTAAAACTAAGTTATTAGTATGAAGTTCTTCACTTGAAAAAAACTACCACTGATTTTAGAAATGACAATTTGAAAATCAGATCTAAGTTAATAGTTTGACGTTCTTTACTTCAAAATAACCAAATCTTATTTAAGAATACTCAATTTGTAAATCAAGGCTAAGTTATTAGTTTAAAGTTGTTTACTTGAAAATATCTACTTCTGATTTTAGAAATGACAATTTGAAAATCAGATCTAAGTTAATAGTTTGACGTTCTTTACTTCAAAACAACTAAGTTTTATTTTAGTATAGTGAATTGGTAAACCAAAACTAAGTTATTAGTATGAAGTTCTTCACTTGAAAAAAACTACCACTGATTTTAGAAATGACAATTTGAAAATCAGATCTAAGTTAATAGTTTGACGTTATTTACTTCAAAATAACTAAGTCTTATTTTAGAATACTCAATTTGTAAATCAAGGCTAAGTTATTAGTTTAAAGTTCTTTACTTGAAATTATCTACTTCTTGTTTTAGAAATGACAATTTGAAAATCAGATCTAAGTTAATAGTTTGACGTTCTTTACTTCTAAATGGCTAAGTCCTATTTTAGTATAGTGAATTTGTAATTTAAAACAAAGTTATTAGTTTGAAGTTCTTTACTTGAAAATATCTACTATTGATTTTAGAAATGACAATTTGAAAATCAGATCTAAGTTAACAGTTTGACGTTCTTTACTTTAAAATAACTAAGTCTTATTTTAGACTAATGAATTTGTAAATTAAAACTAACTTATTATTATGAAGTTCTTCACTTGAAAAAAACTACCACTGATTTTAGAAATGACAATTTGAAAATCAGAGCTAAGTTAATAGTTTGACGTTCTTTACTTCAAAATCACTAAGTCTTATTTTAAAATACTCAATTTGTAAATCAAGGCTAAGTTATTAGTTTAAAGTTGTTTACTTGAAAATATCTACTTCTGATTTTAGAAATGACAATTTGAAAATCAGATCTAAGTTAATAGTTTGACGTTCTTTACTTCAGAACAACTAAGTCTTATTTTAGTATAGTGTATTTGTAAACCAAAACTAAGTTATTAGTATGAAGTTCTTCACTTGAAAAAAACTACCACTGATTTTAGAAATGACAATTTGAAAATCAGATCTAAGTTAATAGTTTGACGTTCTTTACTTCAAAATAACTAAGTCTTATTTTAAAATACTCAATTTGTAAATTAAGGCTAAGTTATTAGTTTAAAGTTCTTTACTTGAAAATATCTACTTCTTGTTTTAGAAATGACAATTGGAAAATCAGATCTAAGTTAATAGTTTGACGTTCTTTACTTCTAAATAACTAAGTCTTATTTTAGTATAGTGAATTTGTAATTTAAAACAAAGTTATTAGTTTGAAGTTCTTTACTTGAAAATATCCACTACTGATTTTAGAAATGACAATTTGAAAATCAGATCTAAGTTAACAGTTTGACGTTCTTTACTTTAAAATAATTAAGTCTTACTTTAGACTAGTGAATTTGTAAATTAAAACTAAGTTATTAGTATGAAGTTCTTCACTTGAAAAAAACTACCACTGATTTTAGAAATGACAATTTGAAAATCAGATCTAAGTTAATAGTTTGACGTTCCTTACTTCAAAATAACTAAGTCTTATTTTAGAATACTCAATTTGTAAATCAAGGCTAAGTTATTAGTTTAAAGTTGTTTACTTGAAAATATCTACTTCTGATTTTAGAAATGACAAGTTGAAAATCAGATCTAAGTTAATAGTTTGACGTTCTTTACTTCAAAACAACTAAGTCTTATTTTAGTATAGTGAATTTGTAAACCAAAACTAAGTTATCAATATGAAGTTCTTCACTTGAAAAAAACTACCACTGATTTTAGAAATGACAATTTGAAAATCAGATCTACGTTAATAGTTTGACGTTCTTTACTTCAAAATAACTAAGTCTTATTTTAGAATACTCAATTTGTAAATCAAGGCTAAGTTATTAGTTTAAAGTTGTTTACTTGAAAATATCTACTTCTGATTTTAGAAATGACAATTTGAAAATCAGATCTAAGTTGATAGTTTGACGGTCTTTACTTCAAAACAACTAAGTCTTATTTTAGTATAGTAAATTTGTAAACCAAAACTAAGTTATTAGTATGAAGTTCTTCACTTGAAAAAAACTACCACTGATTTTAGAAATGACAATTTGAAAATCAGATCTAAGTTAATAGTTTGACGATCTTTACTTCAAAATAACTAATTCTTATTTTAGAATACTCAATTTGTAAATCAAGGCTAAGTTATTAGTTTAAAGTTGTTTACTTGAAAATATCTACTTCTGATTTTAAAAATGACAATTTCAAAATCAGATCTAAGTTTATAGTTTGGCGTTCTTTACTTCAAAACAACTAAGTCTTATTTTAGTATAGTGAATTTGTAAACCAAAACTAAGTTATCAGTATGAAGTTCTTCACTTGAAAAAAACTACCACTGATTTTAGAAATGACAATTAGAAAATCAGATCTAAGTTAATAGTTTGACGTTCTTTACTTCAAAATAACTAAGTCTTAATTTAGAATACTCAATTTGTAAATCAAGGCTAAGTTATTAGTTTAAAGTTCTTTACTTGAAAATATCTACTTCTTGTTTTAGAAATGACAATTTGAAAATCAGATCTAAGTTAATAGTTTGACGTTCTTTACTTCTAAATAACTAAGTCTTATTTTAGTATAGTGAATTTGTAATTTAAAACAAAGTTATTATTTTGAAGTTCTTTACTTGAAAATATCTACTACTAATTTTAGAAATGACAATTTGAAAATCAGATCTAAGTTAACAGTTTGACGTTCTTTACTTTAAAATAACTAAGTCTTATTTTAGACTAGTGAATTTGTAAATTAAAACTAAGTTATTAGTATGAAGTTCTTCACTTGAAAAAAACTACCACTGATTTTAGAAATGACAATTTGAAAATCAGATCTAAGTTAATAGTTTGACGATCTTTACTTCAAAACAACTAAGTCTTATTTTAGAATACTCAATTTGTAAATCAAGGCTAAGGTATTAGTTTAAAGTTGTTTACTTGAAAATATCTACTTCTGATTTTAGAAATGACAATTTGAAAATCAGTTCTAAGTTAATAGTTTGACGTTCTTTACTTCAAATCAACTAAGTCTTATTTTAGTATAGTGAATTTGTAAACCAAAACTAAGTTGTTAGTATGAAGTTCTACACTTGAAAAAAACTACCACTGATTTTAGAAATGACAATTTGAAAATCAGATCTAAGTTAATAGTTTGACGTTCTTTACTTCCAAATAACTAATTCTTATTTTAGAATACTCAATTTGTAAATCAAGGCTAAGTTATTAGTTTAAAGTTCTTTACTTGAAAATATCTACTTCTTGTTTTAGAAATGACAATTTGAAAATCAGATCTAAGTTAATAGTTTGACGTTCTTTACTTCTAAATAACTAAGTCTTATTTTAGTATAGTGAATTTGTAATTTAAAACAAAGTTATTATTTTGAAGTTCTTTACTTGAAAATATCTACTACTAATTTTAGAAATGACAATTTGAAAATCAGATCTAAGTTAACAGTTTGACGTTCTTTACTTTAAAATAACTAAGTCTTATTTTAGACTAGTGAATTTGTAAATTTAAACTAAGTTATTAGTATGAAGTTCTTCACTTGAAAAAAACTACCACTGATTTTAGAAATGACAATTTGAAAATCAGATCTAAGTTAATAGTTTGACGATCTTTACTTCAAAACAACTAAGTCTTATTTTAGAATACTCAATTTGTAAATCAAGGCTAAGTTATTAGTTTAAAGTTGTTTACTTGAAAATATCTACTTCTGATTTTAGAAATGACAATTTGAAAATCAGTTCTAAGTTAATAGTTTGACGTTCTTTACTTCAAATCAACTAAGTCTTATTTTAGTATAGTGAATTTGTAAACCAAAACTAAGTTGTTAGTATGAAGTTCTACACTTGAAAAAAACTACCACTGATTTTAGAAATGACAATTTGAAAATCAGATCTAAGTTAATAGTTTGACGTTCTTTACTTCAAAATAACTAAGTCTTATTTTAGAATACTCAATTTGTAAATCAAGGCTAAGTTATTAGTTTAAAGTTGTTTACTTGAAAATATCTACTTCTGATTTTAGAAATGACAATTTGAAAATCAGATCTAAGTTAATAGTTTGACGTTTTTTACTTCTAAATAACTAAGTCTTATTTTAGTATAGTGAATTTGTAAACCAAAACTAAGTTGTTAGTATGAAGTTCTTCACTTGAAAAAAACTACCACTGATTTTAGAAATGACAATTTAAAAATCAGATCTAAATTAACAGTTTGACGTTCTTTACTTTAAAATAACTAAGTCTTATTTTAGACTAGTGAATTTGTAAATGAAAACTAAGTTATTAGTATGAAGTTCTTCACTTGAAAAAAACTACCACTGATTTTAGAAATGACAATTTGAAAATCAGATCTAAGTTAATAGTTTGACGTTCTTTACTTCTAAATAACTAAGTCTTATTTTAGTATAGTGAATTTGTAATGTAAAACAAAGTTATTAGTTTGAAGTTCTTTACTTGAAAATATCTACTACTGATTTTAGAAATGACAATTTGAAAATCAGATCTAAGTTAACAGTTTGACGTTCTTTACTTTAAAATAACTAAGTCTTATTTTAGACTAGTGAATTTGTAAATTAAAACTAAGTTATTAGTATGAAGTTCTTCACTTGAAAAAAACTACCACTGATTTTAGAAAAGACAATTTGAAAATCAGATCTAAGTTAATAGTTTGACGTTCTTTACTTCAAAATATCTAAGTCTTATTTTAGAATACTCAATTTGTAAATCAAGGCTAAGTTATTAGTTTAAAGTTCTTTACTTGAAAATATCTACTTCTTGTTTTAGAAATGACAATTTGAAAATCAGATCTAAGTTAATAGTTTGACGTTCTTTACTTCAAAACAACTAAGTCTTATTTTAGTATAGTGAATTTGTAAACCAAAACTAAGTTGTTAGTATGAAGTTCTTCACTTGAAAAAAACTACCAATGATTTTAGAAATGACAATTTGAAAATCAGATCTAAATTAACAGTTTGACGTTCTTTACGTTAAAATAACTAAGTCTTATTTTAGACTAGTGAATTTGTAAATTAAAACTAAGTTATTAGTATGAAGTTCTTCACTTGAAAAAAACTACCACTGATTTTAGAAATGACAATTTGAAAATCAGATCTAAGTTAATAGTTTGACGTTCTTTACTTCAAAACAACTAAGTCTTATTTTAGACTAGTGAATTTGTAAATTAAAACTAAGTTATTAGTATGAAGTTCTTCACTTGAAAAAAACTACCACTGATTTTAGAAATGACAATTTGAAAATCAGATCTAAGTTAATAGTTTGACGTTCTTTACTTCAAAATAACCAAGTCTTATTTTAGAATACTCAATTTGTAAATCAAGGCTAAGTTATTAGTTTAAAGTTGTTTACTTGAAAATATCTACTTCTGATTTTAGAAATGACAATTTGAAAATCAGATCTAAGTTAATAGTTTGACGTTCTTTACTTCAAAACAACTAAGTTTTATTTTAGTATAGTGAATTTGTAAACCAAAACTAAGTTATTAGTATAAAGTTCTTCACTTGAAAAAAACTACCACTGATTTTAGAAATGACAATTTGAAAATCAGATCTAAGTTAATAGTTTGACGTTCTTTACTTTAAAATAACTAAGTCTTATTTTAGAATACTCAATTTGTAAATCAAGGCTAAGTTATTAGTTTAAAGTTGTTTACTTGAAAATATCTACTTCTGATTTTAGAAATGACAATTTGAAAATCAGACCTAAGTTAATAGTTTGACGTTCTTTACTTCAAAACAACTAAGTCTTATTTTAGTATAGTGAATTTGTAAACCAAAACTAAGTTGTTAGTATGAAGTTCTTCACTTGAAAAAAACTACCACTGATTTTAGAAATGACAATTTGAAAATCAGATCTAAGTTAATAGTTTGACGTTCTTTACTTCAAAACAACTAAGTCTTATTTTAGACTAGTGAATTTGTAAATTAAAACTAAGTTATTAGTATGAAGTTCTTCACTTGAAAAAAACTACCACTGATTTTAGAAATGACAATTTGAAAATCAGATCTAAGTTAATAGTTTGACGTTCTTTACTTCTAAATAACTAAGTCTTATTTTAGTATAGTGAATTTGTAATTTAAAACAAAGTTATTAGTTTGAAGTTCTTTACTTGAAAATATCTACTACTGATTTTAGAAATGACAATTTGAAAATCAGTTCTAAGTTAACAGTTTGACGTTTTTTACTTTAAAATAACTAAGTCTTATTTTAGACTAGTGAATTTGTAAATTAAAACTAAGTTATTAGTATGAAGTTCTTCACTTGAAAAAAACTACCACTGATTTTAGAAATGACAATTTGAAAATCAGATCTAAGTTAATAGTTTGACGTTCTTTACTTCAAAATAACCAAATCTTATTTTAGAATACTCAATTTGTAAATCAAGGCTAAGTTATTAGTTTAAAGTTGTTTACTTGAAAATATCTACTTCTGATTTTAGAAATGACAATTTGAAAATCAGATCTAAGTTAATAGTTTGACGTTATTTACTTCAAAACAACTAAGTTTTTTTTTAGTAGAGTGAATTGGAAAACCAAAACTAAGTTATTAGTATAAAGTTCTTCACTTGAAAAAAACTACCACTGATTTTAGAAATGACAATTTGAAAATCAGATCTAAGTTAATAGTTTGACGTTCTTTACTTCAAAATAACTAAGTCTTATTTTAGAATACTCAATTTGTAAATCAAGGCTAAGTTATTAGTTTAAAGTTCTTTACTTGAAATTATCTACTTCTTGTTTTAGAAATGACAATTTGAAAATCAGATCTAAGTTAATAGTTTGACGTTCTTTACTTCTAAATAACTAAGTCCTATTTTAGTATAGTGAATTTGTAATTTAAAACAAAGTTATTAGTTTGAAGTTCTTTACTTGAAAATATCTACTATTGATTTAAGAAATGACAATTTGAAAATCAGATCTAAGTTAACAGTTTGACGTTCTTTACTTTAAAATAACTAAGTCTTATTTTAGACTAATGAATTTGTAAATTAAAACTAAGTTTTAAGTATGAAGTTCTTCACTTGAAAAAAACTACCACTGATTTTAGAAATGACAATTTGAAAATCAGAGCTAAGTTAATAGTTTGACGTTCTTTACTTCAAAATAACTAAGTCTTATATTAAAATACTCAATTTGTAAATCAAGGCTAAGTTATTAGTTTAAAGTTGTTTACTTGAAAATATCTACTTCTGATTTTAGAAATGACAATTTGAAAATCAGATCTAAGTTAATAGTTTGACGTTCTTTACTTCAAAACAACTAAGTCTTATTTTAGTATAGTGAATTTGTAAACCAAAACTAAGTTGTTAGTATGAAGTTCTTCACTTGAAAAAAACTACCAATGATTTTAGAAATGACAATTTGAAAATCAGATCTAAATTAACAGTTTGACGTTCTTTACTTTAAAATAACTAAGTCTTATTTTAGACTAGTGAATTTGTAAATTAAAACTAAGTTATTAGTATGAAGTTCTTCACTTGAAAAAAACTACCACTGATTTTAGAAATGACAATTTGAAAATCAGATCTAAGTTAATAGTTTGACGTTCTTTACTTCAAAATAACTAAGTCTTATTTTAGAATACTCAATTTGTAAATCAAGGCTAAGTTATTAGTTTAAAGTTGTTTACTTGAAAATATCTACTTCTTGTTTTAGAAATGACAATTTGAAAATCAGATCTAAGTTAATAGTTTGACGTTCTTTACTTCTAAATAACTAAGTCTTATTTTAGTATAGTGATTTTGTAATTTAAAACTAAGTTATTAGTGTGAAGTTCTTCACTTGAAAAAAACTACCACTGATTTTAGAAATGACAATTTGAAAATCAGATCTAAGTTAATAGTTTGACGTTCTTTACTTTAAAATAACTAAGTCTTATTTTAGAATACTCAATTTGTAAATCAAGGCTAAGTTATTAGTTTAAAGTTCTTTACTTGAAAATAACTACTTCTTGTTTTAGAAATGACAATTTGAAAATCAGATCTAAGTTAATAGTTTGACGTTCTTTACTTCTAAATAACTAAGCCTTATTTTAGTATAGTGAATTTGTAAACCAAAACTAAGTTGTTAGTATGAAGTTCTTCACTTGAAAAAAACTACCACTGATTTTAGAAATGACAATTTGAAAATCAGATCTAAATTAACAGTTTGACGTTCTTTACTTTAAAATAACTAAGTCTTATTTTAGACTAGTGAACTTGTAAATGAAAACTAAGTTATTAGTATGAAGTTCTTCACTTGAAAAAAACTACCACTGATTTTAGAAATGACAATTTGAAAATCAGATCTAAGTTAATAGTTTGACGTTCTTTACTTCTAAATAACTAAGTCTTATTTTAGTATAGTGAATTTGTAATTTAAAACAAAGTTATTAGTTTGAAGTTCTTTACTTGAAAATATCTACTACTGATTTTAGAAATGACAATTTGAAAATCAGATCTACGTTAACAGTTAGACGTTCTTTACTTTAAAATAACTAAATCTTATTTTAGACTAGTGAATTTGTAAATTAAAACTAAGTTATTAGTATGAAGTTCTTCACTTGAAAAAAACTACCACTGATTTTAGAAAAGACAATTTGAAAATCAGATCTAAGTTAATAGTTTGACGATCTTTACTTCAAAATAACTAAGTCTTATTTTAGAATACTCAATTTGTAAATCAAGGCTAAGTTATTAGTTTAAAGTTGTTTACTTGAAAATATCTACTACTGATTTTAGAAATGACAATTTGAAAATCAGATCTAAGTTAATAGTTTGACGTTCTTTACTTCTAAATAACTAAGTCTTATTTTAGTATAGTGAATTTGTAATTTAAAACAAAGTTATTAGTTTGAAGTTGTTTACTTAAAAATATCTACTACTAATTTTAGAAATGACAATTTGAAAATCAGATGTAAGTTAACAGTTTGACGTTCTTTACTTTAAAATAACTAAGTCTTATTTTAGACTAGTGAATTTGTAAATTAAAACTAATTTATTAGTATGAAGTTCTTCACTTGAAAAAAACTACCACTGATTTTAGAAATGACAATTAGAAAATCAGATTTATGTTAATACTTTGACGTTCTTTACTTCAAAATAACTAAGTCTTAATTTAGAATACTCAATTTGTAAATCAAGGCTAAGTTATTAGTTTAAAGTTCTTTACTTGAAAATATCTACTTCTTGTTTTAGAAATGACAATTTGAAAATCAGATCTAAGTTAATAGTTTGACGTTCTTTACTTCTAAATAACTAAGTCTTATTTTAGTATAGTGAATTTGTAATTTAAAACAAAGTTATTATTTTGAAGTTCTTTACTTGAAAATATCTACTACTAATTTTAGAAATGACAATTTGAAAATCAGATCTAAGTTAACAGTTTGACGTTCTTTACTTTAAAATAACTAAGTCTTATTTTTGACTAGTGAATTTGTAAATTAAAACTAAGTTATTAGTATGAAGTTCTTCACTTGAAAAAGACTACCACTGATTTTAGAAATGACAATTTGAAAATCAGATCTAAGTTAATAGTTTCACGATCTTTACTTCAAAACAACTAAGTCTTATTTTAGAATACTCAATTTGTAAATCAAGGCTAAGTTATTAGTTTAAAGTTGTTTACTTGAAAATATCTACTTCTGATTTTAGAAATGACAATTTGAAAATCAGTTCTAAGTTAATAGTTTGACGTTCTTTACTTCAAATCAACTAAGTCTTATTTTAGTATAGTGAATTTGTAAACCAAAACTAAGTTGTTAGTATGAAGTTCTACACTTGAAAAAAACTACCACTGATTTTAGAAAGGACAATTTGAAAATCAGATCTAAGTTAATAGTTTGACGTTCTTTACTTCCAAATACCTAATTCTTATTTTAGAATACTCACTTTGTAAATAAAGGCTAAGTTATTAGGTTAAAGTTCTTTACTTGAAAATATCTACTTCTTGTTTTAGAAATGACAATTTGAAAATCAGATCTAAGTTAATAGGTTGACGTTCTTTACTTCTAAATAACTAAGTCTTATTTTAGTATAGTGAATTTGTAATTTAAAACTAAGTTATTAGTATGAAGTTCTTCACTTGAAAAAAACTACCACTGATTTTAGAAATGACAATTTGAAAATCAGATCTAAGTTAATAGTTTGACGTTCTTTACTTCAAAATAACTAAGTCTTATTTTAGAATACTCAATTTGTAAATCAAGGCTAAGTTATTAGTTTAAAGTTGTTTACTTGAAAATATCTACTTCTGATTTTAGAAATGACAATTTGAAAATCAGATCTAAGTTAATAGTTTGACGTTATTTACTTCTAAATAACTAAGTCTTATTTTAGTATAGTGAATTTGTAAACCAAAACTAAGTTGTTAGTATGAAGTTCTTCACTTTAAAAAAAACTACCACTAATTTTAGAAATGACAATTTGAAAATCAGATCTAAATTAACAGTTTGACGTTCTTTACTTTAAAATAACTAAGTCTTATTTGAGACTAGTGAATTTGTAAATGAAAACTAAGTTATTAGTATGAAGTTCTTCACTTGAAAAAAACTACCACTGATTTTTGAAACAACTAAGTCTTATTTTAGTATAGCGAATTTGTAAACCAAAACTAAGTTATTAGTATGAAGTTCTTCACTTGAAAAAAACTACCACTGATTTTAGAAAAGACAATTTGAAAATCAGATCTAAGTTAATAGTTTGACGTTTTTTATTTCAAAATAACTAAGTCTTATTTTAGAATACTCCATTTGTAAATCAAGGCTAAGTTATTAGTTTAAAGTTCTTTACTTGAAAATATCTACTGCTTGTTTTAGAAATGACAATTTGAAAATCAGATCTAAGTTAATAGTTTGACGTTCTTTATTTCTAAATAACTAAGTCTTATTTTAGTATAGTGAATTTGTAATTTAAAACACAGTTATTAGTTTGAAGTTCTTTACTTGAAAATATCTACTACTGATTTTAGAAATGACAATTTGAAAATCAGATCTAAGTTAACAGTTTGACGTTTTTACTTCAAAATAACTAAGTCTTATTTTAGACTAGTGAATTTGTAAATTAAAACTAAGTTATTAGTATGAAGTTCTTCACTTGAAAAAATCTACCACTGATTTTAGAAATGACAATTTGAAAATCAGATCTAAGTTAATAGTTTGACGATCTTTACTTCAAAATAACTAAGTCTTATTTTAGAATACTCAATTTGTAAATCAATGCGAAGTTATTAGTTTAAAGTTGTTTACTTGAAAATATCTACTTCTGATTTTAGAAATGACAATTTCAAAATCAGATCTAAGTTTATAGTTTGGCGTTCTTTACTTCAAAACAACTAAGTCTTATTTTAGTATAGTGAATTTGTAAACCAAAACTAAGTTATCAGTATGAAGTTCTTCACTTGAAAAAAACTACCACTGATTTTAGAAATGACAATTTGAAAATCAAATCTAAGTTAATAGTTTGACATAGAGGTCGTTATAATCTACAAAGTAGATGAATTTCAAAATACAAATTTGTAGCAGGACATCGGTAGTCAGGACCGTATTAGGAATCAATAATGAATGAAACAAATGGAAAGAAAAAAATTATTAAATTCAAACGCCTTAACGAACGACATGTTTCGGACTTATTCGTGGTATTACCCAACGAAATTGACCTCATCGGGCTCATATTGACAAAGAACATATAAAATTAAACTTACCATTCCATTCAATCGTTCATGTAAACCTTCCACGTGCTCTACACTAACCGAATGCCATACTAAGAAAATGTATTTTGAAAGTTAGTAAGCGTCCACTAGGGATATCTAAACTTACAAGTCTGTTATCTCACCAAACTAAAAAATAACGGTAAATGAAATGAAATTTCAAAAATCCTAATTGTCGACCGTAAAAACTAAGAATAAGAAATAAATAGTTGAGATAGAGGTCGTTATAATCTACAAAGTAGATGAATTTCAAAATACAAATTTGTAGCAGGACATCGGTAGTCAGGACCGTATTAGGAATCAATAACGAATGAAACAAATAGAAAGAAAAAAATTATTAAATTCAAACGCCTTAACGAACGACATGTTTCGGACTTATTCGTGGTATTACCCAACGAAATTGACCTCATCGGGCTCATATTGACAAAGAACATATAAAATTAAACTTACCATTCCATTCAATCGTTCATGTAAACCTTCCACGTGCTCTACACTAACCGAATGCCATACTAAGAAAATGTATTTTGAAAGTTAGTAAGCGTCCACTAGGGATATCTAAACTTACAAGTCTGTTATCTCACCAAACTAAAAAATAACGGTAAATGAAATGAAATTTCAAAAATCCTAATTGTCGACCGTAAAAACTAAGAATAAGAAATAAATAGTTGAGATAGAGGTCGTTATAATCTACAAAGTAGATGAATTTCAAAATACAAATTTGTAGCAGGACATCGGTAGTCAGGACCGGATTAGGAATCAATAACGAATGAAACAAATAGAAAGAAAAAAATTATTAAATTCAAACGCCTTAACGAACGACATGTTTCGGACTTATTCGTGGTATTACCCAACGAAATTGACCTCATCGGGCTCATATTGACAAAGAACATATAAAATTAAACTTACCATTCCATTCAATCGTTCATGTAAACCTTCCACGTGCTCTACACTAACCGAATGCCATACTAAGAAAATGTATTTTGAAAGTTAGTAAGCGTCCACTAGGGATATCTAAACTTACAAGTCTGTTATCTCACCAAACTAAAAAATAACGGTAAATGAAATGAAATTTTAAAAATCCTAATTGTCGACCGTAAAAACTAAGAATAAGAAATAAATAGTTGAGATAGAGGTCGTTATAATCTACAAAGTAGATGAATTTCAAAATACAAATTTGTAGCAGGACATCGGTAGTCAGGACCGTATTAGGAATCAATAACGAATGAAACAAATAGAAAGAAAAAAATTATTAAATTCAAACGCCTTAACGAACGACATGTTTCGGACTTATTCGTGGTATTACCCAACGAAATTGACCTCATCGGGCTCATATTGACAAAGAACATATAAAATTAAACTTACCATTCCATTCAATCGTTCATGTAAACCTTCCACGTGCTCTACACTAACCGAATGCCATACTAAGAAAATGTATTTTGAAAGTTAGTAAGCGTCCACTAGGGATATCTAAACTTACAAGTCTGTTATCTCACCAAACTAAAAAAATAACGGTAAATGAAATGAAATTTCAAAAATCCTAATTGTCGACCGTAAAAACTAAGAATAAGAAATAAATAGTTGAGATAGAGGTCGTTATAATCTACAAAGTAGATGAATTTCAAAATACAAATTTGTAGCAGGACATCGGTAGTCAGGACCGTATTAGGAATCAATAACGAATGAAACAAATAGAAAGAAAAAAATTATTAAATTCAAACGCCTTAACGAACGACATGTTTCGGACTTATTCGTGGTATTACCCAACGAAATTGACCTCATCGGGCTCATATTGACAAAGAACATATAAAATTAAACTTACCATTCCATTCAATCGTTCATGTAAACCTTCCACGTGCTCTACACTAACCGAATGCCATACTAAGAAAATGTATTTTGAAAGTTAGTAAGCGACTACCGATGTCCTGCTACAAATTTGTATTTTGAAATTCATCTACTTTGTAGATTATAACGACCTCTATCTCAACTATTTATTTCTTATTCTTAGTTTTTACGGTCGACAATTAGGATTTTTGAAATTTCATTTCATTTACCGTTATTTTTTAGTTTGGTGAGATAACAGACTTGTAAGTTTAGATATCCCTAGTGGACGCTTACTAACTTTCAAAATACATTTTCTTAGTATGGCATTCGGTTAGTGTAGAGCACGTGGAAGGTTTACATGAACGATTGAATGGAATGGTAAGTTTAATTTTATATTTTCTTTGTCAATATGAGCCCGATGAGGTCAATTTCGTTGGGTAATACCACGAATAAGTCCGAAACATGTCGTTCGTTAAGGCGTTTGAATTTAATAATTTTTTTCTTTCTATTTGTTTCATTCGTTATGGATTCCTAATACGGTCCTGACTACCGATGTCCTGCTACAAATTTGTATTTTGAAATTCATCTACTTTGTAGATTATAACGACCTCTATCTCAACTATTTATTTCTTATTCTTAGTTTTTACGGTCGACAATTAGGATTTTTGAAATTTCATTTCATTTACCGTTATTTTTTAGTTTGGTGAGATAACAGACTTGTAAGTTTAGATATCCCTAGTGGACGCTTACTAACTTTCAAAATACATTTTCTTAGTATGGCATTCGGTTAGTGTAGAGCACGTGGAAGGTTTACATGAACGATTGAATGGAATGGTAAGTTTAATTTTATATGTTCTTTGTCAATATGAGCCCGATGAGGTCAATTTCGTTGGGTAATACCACGAATAAGTCCGAAACATGTCGTTCGTTAAGGCGTTTGAATTTAATAATTTTTTTCTTTCTATTTGTTTCATTCGTTATTGATTCCTAATACGGTCCTGACTACCGATGTCCTGCTACAAATTTGTATTTTGAAATTCATCTACTTTGTAGATTATAACGACCTCTATCTCAACTATTTATTTCTTATTCTTAGTTTTTACGGTCGACAATTAGGATTTTTGAAATTTCATTTCATTTACCGTTATTTTTTAGTTTGGTGAGATAACTAAGTCTTATTTTAGTATAGTGAACTTGTAAATCAAATCTAAGTTATTAGTTTGAAGTTCTGTACTTGAAAATATTTATTACTGATTTTAGAAATTACAATTTGAAAATCAGATCTAAGTTAATAGTTTGGCGTTCTTTACTTCAAAATAAGTAAGTCTTATTTTAGAATAGTGAATTTGTAAATCAAAGCTAAGTTATTAATTTGAAGTTCTTTACTTGAAAATATCTACTTCTGATTTTGGAAATGACAATTTGAAAATCAGATCTAAGTTAATAGTTTGACGTTATATACTTCAAAATAACTAAGTCTTATTTTAGGATAGTAAATTTGTAAATCAAAGCTATGTTATTAGTGTGTAGTTCTTTACTTGAAAATACCTACTTCTTATTTTAGAAATGAAAATTTAAAAATCAGATCTAAGTTAATAGTTTGACGTTCTTTACATCAAAATAACTAAATTTTATTTTAGAATAGTTAACTTGTAAATCAAAACTAAGTTATTAGTTTGAAGTTCTTTACTTGAAAATATCTACTTCTGATTTTAGAAATGACAATTTGAAATTCAGATCTAAGTTAACAGTTTGACGTTCTTTACTTCTAAATAACTAACCATTATTTTAGTATAGTGAATTTGTAAATTAAAACTAAGTTATTCGTTTGAAGTTCTTAACTTGAAAATATCTACTACTAATTTTAGAAATGACAATTTGAAAATCAGATCTAAGTTAATAGTTTGACGTTATTTACTTCAAAATAACTAAGTCTTATTTTAGGATAGTAAATTTGTAAATCAAAGCTATGTTATTAGTGTGTAGTTCTTTACTTGAAAATATCTACTTCTTATTTTAGAAATGAAAATTTAAAAATCAGATCTAAGTTAATAGTTTGACGTTCTTTACTTCTAAACAACTAAGTCTTATTTTAGTATAGTGAATTTGTAAATAAAAACTAAGTTATTAGTTTGAAGTTCTTTACTTGAAAATTTCTACTACTGATTTTAGAAATGAAAATTTGAAAATCAGATCTAAGTTAATAGTTTGACGTTCTTTACTTCAAAATAACTAAGTCTTATTTTAGAATAGTGAATTTGTAAATCAAAGCTAAGTTATTAGTTTGAAGTTGTTAACTTGAAAATAATTACTTCTGATTTTAGAAATGACAATTTGAAAATCAGATCTAAGGTAATAGTTTGACGTTCTTTACTTCAAAATAACTAAGTCTTATTTTAGAATAGTGAATTTGTAAATCAAAGCGAATTCTTAGTTTGAAGTTCTTTACTTGAAAATTTCTACTTCTGATTTTAGAAATGATGATTTGAAAATCAGATCTAAGTTAGTAGTTTGACGTTCTTAACTTCAAAAGAGATAAGTCTTATTTTAGAATACTGTATTTGTAAATTAAAACTAAGTTATTAGTTTGAAGTTTTTTACTTGAAAATATCTACTTCTGATTTTGGAAATGATAATTTGAAAATCAGATTTAAGTTAATATTAGTTTGACGTTCTTTACTTCAAAATAACTAAGTCTTATTTTAGACTAGTGAATTTATAATCAAAACTAAGTTATTAGCTTAAAGTTTTTTACTTGAAATTTACTGATTCGGATCTTAGTAATGTAAATTTGGAAATCAAATCTAAGGTTGTAGTTTAAAGTTCTTTACTTGAAATTATCTAATTCTGATTTTAGAAATGACAATTTGAAAATCAGGTCTAAGTTAATAGTTTGACGCTCTTTTCATCAAAATAACTAAATTTTATTCTAGAATATTTAACTTGTAAATCAAAACTAAGTTATTAGTTTGAAGTTCTTTACTTGAAAATATCTACTTCTGATTTTAGAAATGACAATTTGAAATTCAGATCTAAGTTAATAGTTTGACGTTCTTTACTTCTAAATAACTAACTTTTATTTTAGTATAGTGAATTTGTAAATTAAAACTAAGTTATCAGTTTGAAGTTCTTAACTTGAAAATATCTACTACTAATTTTAGAAATGACAATTTGAAAATCAGATCTAAGTTAATAGTTTGACGTTTTTCTCTTCAAAATAACTAAGACTTATTTTAGACTAGTGAATTTGTAAATCAAAACTAAGTTATTAGTTAAAAGTTTTTTTCTTAAAATTTACTGAATCGGATCTTAGTAATGTAAATTTGGAAATCAAATCTAAGGTTGTAGTTTAAAGTTTTTTACTTGAAAATATATACTTCCGATTTTAGAAATGGTAATTTGAAATTCAGGCCTAAGTTAATGGTTTGACGTTCTTTACTTCTAAACAAATAAGTTTTATTTTAGTATAGTGAAATTGCTAATCAAAACTAAGTTATTAGTTTGAAGTCTATACTTGAAAGAATCTACTACTGATATTAGAAATAACAATTTGAAATTCAGATCTAAGTTAACAGTATGACGTTTTCTACTTCAAAATAACTAAGTCTTAATTTAGACTAGTGAATTTGTAAATCAAAGCTAATTCTTAGTTTGAAGTTCTTTACTTGAAAATTTCTACTTCTGATTTTAGAAATGATGATTTGAAAATCAGATCTAAATTAATAGTTTGACGTTCTTTACTTCAAAATAACTAAGTCTTATTTTAGAATAGTGAATTTGTAAATCAAAGCTAAGTTATTAATTTGAAGTTATTTACTTGAAAATATCTACTTCTGATTTTGGAAATGACAATTTGTAAATCAGATCTAAGTTAATAGTTTGACGTTCTTTACTTCTAAACAACTAAGTCTTATTTTAGTATAGTGAATTTGTAAATCAAAGCTATGTAATTAGTGTGTAGTTCTTTACTTGAAAATATCTACTTCTTATTTTAGAAATGAAAATTTGAAAATCAGATCTAAGTTAATAGTTTGACGTTCTTTACTTCTAAACAACTAAGTCTTATTTTAGTATAGTGAATTTGTAAATCAAAACTAAGTTATTAGTTTGAAGTTCTTTACTTGAAAATTTCTACTACTGATTTTAGAAATGAAAATTTAAAAATCAGATCTAAGTTAATAGTTTGACGTTCTTTACATCAAAATAACTAAATTTTGTTTTAGAATAGTTAATTTGTAAATCAATACTAAGTTATTAGTTTGAAGTTTTTTACTTGAAAATATCTACTTCTGATTTTAGAAATGACAATTTGAAAATCAGATCTAAGTTAATAGTTTGACGTTCTTTACTTCTAAATAACTAAGTCTTATTTTAGTATAGTGAACTTGTAAATCAAATCTAAGTTATTAGTTTGAAGTTCTGTACTTGAAAATATTTATTTCTGATTTTAGAAATGACAATTTGAAAATCAGATCTAAGTTAATAGTTTGACGTTCTTTACTTCAAAATAACTAAGTCTTATTTTAGAATAGTGAATTTGTAAATCAAAGCAAATTCTTAGTTTGAAGTTCTTTACTTGAAAATTTCTACTTCTGATTTTAGCAATGATGATTTGAAAATCAGATCTAAGTTAGTAGTTTGACGTTCTTAACTTCAAAATAGATAAGTCTTATTTTAGACTAGTGAATTTGTAAATCAAAACTAAGTTATTAGCTTAAAGTTTTTTACTTCAAATTTACTAATTCGGATCTTAGTAATGTAAATTTGGAAATCAAATCTAAGGTTGTAGTTTAAAGTTTTTACTTGAAAATATATACTTCCGATTTTAGAAATGGCAATTTGAAATTCAGGCCTAAGTTAATGGTTTGACGTTCTTTACTTCTAAAAAAATAAGTCTTATTTTAGTATAGTGAAATTGTAAATCAAAACTAAGTTATTAGTTTGAAGTCTATACTTGAAAGAATCTACTACTGATTTTAGAAATGACAATTTGAAATTCAGATCTAAGTTAACAGTATAACGTTCTCTACTTCAAAATAACTAAGTCTTAATTTAGACTAGTGAATTTGTAAATCAAAACTAAGTTATTAGTTTAAAGCTTTTTACTTCAAATTTACTCATTCGGATCTTAGTAATGTAAATTTGGAAATCAAATCTTAGTGTGTAGTTTGACGTTCTTTACTTCAAAATAACTAAGTCTTATTTTAGAATAGTGAATTTGTAAAATAAAGCTAAGTTATTAGTTTGAAGTTGTTTACTTGAAAATATCTACTTCTGATTTTAGAAATGACAATTTGAAAATCAGATCTAATTTAATAGTTTGACGTTCTTTACTTCCAAATAACTAACTCTTATTTTAGTATAGTGAATTTGTAAATTAAAACTAAGTTATTTGTTTGAAGTTCTTGACTTGAAAATATCTACTACTAATTTTAGAAATGACATTTTGAAAATCAGATCTAAGTTGATAGTTTGACGTTTTTCACTTCAAAATAACTTAGACTTATTTTAGACTAGTGAATTTGTAAATCAAAACTAAGTTATTAGTTTAAAGTTTTTTACTTCAAATTTACTGATTCGGATCTTAGTACTGTAAATTTGGAAATCAAATCTAAGGTTGTAGTTTAAAGTTCTTTACTTGAAAATATCTACTTCTGATTTTAGAAATGACAATTTGAAAAGCAGGTCTAAGTTAATAGTTTGACGTTCTTTACATCAAAATAACTAAATTTTATTTTAGAATAGTTAACTTGTAAATCAAAACTAAGTTATTAGTTTGAAGTTCTTTACTTGAAAATATCTACTTCTGATTTTAGAAATGACAATTTGAAATTCAGATCTAAGTTAACAGTTTGACGTTCTTTACTTCTAAATAACTAACTCTTATTTTAGTATAGTGAATTTGTAAATTAAAACTAAGTTATTAGTTTGAAGTTCTTAACTTGAAAATATCTACTACTAATTTTAGAAATGACAATTTGAAAATCAGATCTAAGTTAATAGTTTGACGTTCTTTACTTCAAAATAACTAAGTCTTATTTTAGAATAGTGAATTTGTAAATCAAAGCTAAGTTATTAGTTTGAAGTTGTTTACTTGAAAATAATTACTTCTGATTTTAGAAATGACAATTTGAAAATCAGATCTAAGGTAATAGTTTGACGTTCTTTACTTCAAAATAACTAAGTCTTATTTTAGAATAGTGAATTTGTAAATCAAAGCTAATTCTTAGTTTGAAGTTCTTTACTTGAAAATTTCTACTTCTGATTTTAGAAATGATGATTTGAAAATCAGATCTAAGTTAGTAGTTTGACGTTCTTAACTTCAAAAGAGATAAGTCTTATTTTAGAATACTGTATTTGTAAATTAAAACTAAGTTATTAGTTTGAAGTTTTTTACTTGAAAATATCTACTTCTGATTTTGGAAATGTTAATTTGAAAATCAGATTTAAGTTAATAGTTTGACGTTCTTTACTTCAAAATAACTAAGTCTTATTTTAGACTAGTGAATTTATAATCAAAACTAAGTTATTAGCTTAAAGTTTTTTACTTCAAATTAACTGATTCGGATCTTAGTAATGTAAATTTGGAAATCAAATCTAAGGTTGTAGTTTAAAGTTCTTTACTTGAAATTATCTACTTCTGATTTTAGAAATGACAATTTGAAAATCAGGTCTAAGTTAATAGTTTGAAGCTCTTTACATCAAAATAACTAAATTTTATTCTAGAATATTTAACTTATAAATCAAAACTAAGTTATTAGTTTGAAGTTTTTTACTTGAAAATATCTACTTCTGATTTTAGAAATGACAATTTGAAATTCAGATCTAAGTTAATAGTTTGACGTTCTTTACTTCTAAATAACTAACTTTTATTTTAGTATAGTGAATTTGTAAATTAAAACTAAGTTATTAGTTTGAAGTTCTTAACTTGAAAATATCTACTACTAATTTTAGAAATGACAATTTGAAAATCAGATCTAAGTTAATAGTTTGACGTTTTTCTCTTCAAAATAACTAAGACTTATTTTAGACTAGTGAATTTGTAAATCAAAACTAAGTTATTAGTTAAAAGTTTTTTTCTTAAAATTTACTAAATCGGATCTTAGTAATGTAAATTTGGAAATCAAATCTAAGGTTGTAGTTTAAAGTTTTTTACTTGAAAATATATACTTCCGATTTTAGAAATGGTAATTTGAAATTCAGGCCTAAGTTAATGGTTTGACGTTCTTTACTTCTAAACAAATAAGTTTTATTTTAGTATAGTGAAATTGTTAATCAAAACTAAGTTATTAGTTTGAAGTCTATACTTGAAAGAATCTACTACTGATTTTAGAAATAACAATTTGAAATTCAGATCTAAGTTAACAGTATGACGTTTTCTACTTCAAAATAACTAAGTCTTAATTTAGACTAGTGAATTTGTAAATCAAAGCTAATTCTTAGTTTGAAGTTCTTTACTTGAATATTTCTACTTCTGATTTTAGAAATGATGATTTGAAAATCAGATCTAAATTAATAGTTTGACGTTCTTTACTTCAAAATAACTAAGTCTTATTTTAGAATAGTGAATTTGTAAATCAAAGCTAAGTTATTAATTTGAAGTTATTTACTTGAAAATATCTACTTCTGATTTTGGAAATGACAATTTGTAAATCAGATCTAAGTTAATAGTTTGACGTTCTTTACTTCTAAACAACTAAGTCTTATTTTAGTATAGTGAATTTGTAAATCAAAGCTATGTAATTAGTGTGTAGTTCTTTACTTGAAAATATCTACTTCTTATTTTAGAAATGAAAATTTGAAAATCAGATCTAAGTTAATAGTTTGACGTTCTTTACTTCTAAACAACTAAGTCTTATTTTAGTATAGTGAATTTGTAAATCAAAACTAAGTTATTAGTTTGAAGTTCTTTACTTGAAAATTTCTACTACTGATTTTAGAAATGAAAATTTGAAAATCAGATCTAAGTTAATAGTTTGACGTTCTTTACATCAAAATAACTAAATTTTGTTTTAGAATAGTTAATTTGTAAATCAATACTAAGTTATTAGTTTGAAGTTTTTTACTTGAAAATATCTACTTCTGATTTTAGAAATGACAATTTGAAAATCAGATCTAAGTTAATAGTTTGACGTTCTTTACTTCAAAATAACTAAGTCTTATTTTAGAATAGTGAATTTGTAAATCAAAGCTAATTCTTAGTTTGAAGTTCTTTACTTGAAAATTTCTACTTCTGATTTTAGCAATGATGATTTGAAAATCAGATCTAAGTTAGTAGTTTGACGTTCTTAACTTCAAAATAGATAAGTCTTATTTTAGACTAGTGAATTTGTAAATCAAAACTAAGTTATTAGCTTAAAGTTTTTTACTTCAAATTTACTAATTCGGATCTTAGTAATGTAAATTTGGAAATCAAATCTAAGGTTGTAGTTTAAAGTTTTTTACTTGAAAATATATACTTCCGATTTTAGAAATGGCAATTTGAAATTCAGGCCTAAGTTAATGGTTTGACGTTCTTTACTTCTAAAAAAATAAGTCTTATTTTAGTATAGTGAAATTGTAAATCAGAACTAAGTTATTAGTTTGAAGTCTATACTTGAAAGAATCTACTACTGATTTTAGAAATGACAATTTGAAATTCAGATCTAAGTTAATAGTTTGACGTTCTTTACTTCTAAATAACTAACTTTTATTTTAGTATAGTGAATTTGTAAATTAAAACTAAGTTATTAGTTTGAAGTTCTTAACTTGAAAATATCTACTACTAATTTTAGAAATGACAATTTGTAAATCAGATCTAAGTTAATAGTTTGACGTTCTTTACTTCTAAACAACTAAGTCTTATTTTAGTATAGTGAATTTGTAAATCAAAGCTATGTAATTAGTGTGTAGTTCTTTACTTGAAAATATCTACTTCTTATTTTAGAAATGAAAATTTCAAAATCAGATCTAAGTTAATAGTTTGACGTTCTTTACTTCTAAACAACTAAGTCTTATTTTAGTATAGTGAATTTGTAAATCAAAACTAAGTTATTAGTTTGAAGTTCTTTACTTGAAAATTTCTACTACTGATTTTAGAAATGAAAATTTGAAAATCAGATCTAAGTTAATAGTTTGACGTTCTTTACTTTGAATTTGTAAATCAAAACTAAGTAGTTAGTTTGAAGTTCTTTAGTTGAAAATATCTGCTTTAGATTTTAGAAATGACAATTTGAAAATCAGATCTAAGTTAATAGTTTGACGTTCTTTACTTCAAAATAACTAAGTCTTATTTTAGAATAGTGAATTTGTAAATCAAAGCTAATTCTTAGTTTGAAGTTCTTTACTTGAAAATTTCTACTTCTGATTTTAGAAATGATGATTTGAAAATCAGATCTAAGTTAGTAGTTTGACATTCTTAACTTCAAAATAGATAAGTCTTATTTTAGAATACTGTATTTGTAAATCAAAACTAAGTTATTAGTTTGAAGTTTTTTACTTGAAAATATCTACTTCTGATTTTGGAAATGATAATTTGAAAATCAGATTTAAGTTAATAGTTTGACGTTCTTTACTTCAAAATAACTAAGTCTTATTTTAGACTAGTGAATTTGTAAATCAAAACTAAGTTATTAGCTTAAAGTTTTTTACTTCAAATTTACTAATTCGGATCTTAGTAATGTAAATTTGGAAATCAAATCTAAGGTTGTAGTTTAAAGTTTTTTACTTGAAAATATATACTTCCGATTTTAGAAATGGCAATTTGAAATTCAGGCCTAAGTTAATGGTTTGACGTTCTTTACTTCTAAACAAATAAGTCTTATTTTAGTATAGTGAAATTGTAAATCATAACTAAGTTATTAGTTTGAAGTCTATACTTGAAAGAATCTACTACTGATTTTAGAAATGACAATTTGAAATTCAGATCTAAGTTAACAGTATGACGTTCACTACTTCAAAATAACTAAGTCTTAATTTAGACTAGTGAATTTGTAAATCAAAACTAAGTTATTAGTTTAAAGTTTTTTACTTCAAATTTACTCATTCGGATCTTAGTAATGTAAATTTGGAAATCAAATCTTAGTGTGTAGTTTGACGTTCTTTACTTCAAAATAACTAAGTCTTATTTTAGAATAGTGAATTTGTAAAATAAAGCTAAGTTATTAGTTTGAAGTTGTTTACTTGAAAATATCTACTTCTGATTTTAGAAATGACAATTTGAAAATGAGATCTAATTTAATAGTTTGACGTTCTTTACTTCCAAATAATTAACTCTTATTTTAGTATAGTGAATTTGTAAATTAAAACTAAGTTATTTGTTTGAAGTTCTTGACTTGAAAATATCTACTACTAATTTTAGAAATGACATTTTGAAAATCAGATCTAAGTTGATAGTTTGACGTTTTTCACTTCAAAATAACTTAGACTTATTTTAGACTAGTGAATTTGTAAATCAAAACTAAGTTATTAGTTTAAAGTTTTTTACTTCAAATTTACTGATTCGGATCTTAGTACTGTAAATTTGGAAATCAAATCTAAGGTTGTAGTTTAAAGTTCTTTACTTGAAAATATCTACTTCTGATTTTAGAAATGACAATTTGAAAAGCAGGTCTAAGTTAATTGTTTGACGTTCTTTACATCAAAATAACTAAATTTTATTTTAGAATAGTTAACTTGTAAATCAAAACTAAGTTATTAGTTTGAAGTTCTTTACTTGAAAATATCTACTTCTGATTTTAGAAATGACAATTTGAAATTCAGATCTAAGTTAACAGTTTGACGTTCTTTACTTCTAAATAACTAACTCTTATTTTAGTATAGTGAATTTGTAAATTAAAACTAAGTTATTAGTTTGAAGTTCTTAACTTGAAAATATCTACTACTAATTTTAGAAATGACAATTTGAAAATCAGATCTAAGTTAATAGTTTGACGTTCTTTACTTCAAAATAACTAAGTCTTATTTTAGAATAGTGAATTTGTAAATCAAAGCTAAGTTATTAATTTGAAGTTCTTTACTTGAAAATATCTACTTCTGATTTTGGAAATGACAATTTGAAAATCAGATCTAAGTTAATAGTTTGACGTTATTTACTTCAAAATAACTAAGTCTTATTTTAGGATAGTAAATTTGTAAATCAAAGCTATGTTATTAGTGTGTAGTTCTTTACTTGAAAATATCTACTTCTTATTTTAGAAATGAAAATTTGAAAATCAGATCTAAGTTAATAGTTTGACGTTATTTACTTCAAAATAACTAAGTCTTATTTTAGGATAGTAAATTTGTAAATCAAAGCTATGTTATTAGTGTGTAGTTCTTTACTTGAAAATATCTACTTCTTATTTTAGAAATGAAAATTTGAAAATCAGATCTAAGTTAATAGGTTGACGTTCTTTACTTTAAAATAACTAAGTCTTATTTTAGAATAGTGAATTTGTAAATCAAAGCTAAGTTATTAGTTTGAAGTTGTTTACTTGAAAATAATTACTTCTGATTTTAGAAATGACAATTTGAAAATCAGAACTAAGGTAATAGTTTGACGTTCTTTACTTCAAAATAACTAAGTCTTATTTTAGAATAGTGAATTTGTAAATCAAAGCTAATTGTTACTTTGAAGTTCTTTACTTGAAAATTTCTACTTTTGATTTTAGAAATGATGATTTGAAAATCAGATCTAAGTTAGTAGTTTGACGTTCTTAACTTCAAAATAGATAAGTCTTATTTTAGAATACTGTATTTGTAAATCAAAACTAAGTTATTAGTTTGAAGTTCTTGTTTGAAAATATCTACTACTAATTTTAGAAATGACAATTTGAAATTCAGATCTAAGTTAATAGTTTGACGTTCTTTACTTCTAAATAACTAAGTCTTATATTAGTATAGTGAATTTGTAAATTAAAACTAAGTTATTAGATTGACGTTCTTTACTTGAAAATATCTACTACTGATCTTAGAAATGACAATTTGAAAATCAGATTTAAGTTAGTAGTTTGACGTTCTTTGCTTCAAAATAGATAAGTCTTATTTTAGAATACTGTATTTGTAAATCAAAACTAAGTTATTAGTTTGAAGTTCTTGACTTGAAAAAATCCACTACTAATTTTAGAAATGACAATTTGAAAATCAGATCTAAGTTAACAGTATGACGTTCTCTACTTCAAAATACCTAAGTCTTAATTGAGACTAGTGAATTTGTAAATCAAAACTAAGTTAGTAGTTTGACGTTTTTTACTTCAAATTTACTAATTCGGATCTTAGTAATGTAAATTTGGAAATCAAATCTAAGGTTGTAGTTTGACGTTCTTTACTTAAAAATAACTAAGTATTATTTTAGAATAGTGAATTTGTAAATCAAAACTCAGTTATTAGTTTAAAGTTTTTTTCTTGAAAATATCTACTTCTGATTTTAGCAATGACAATTTGAAAATCAGTTCTAAGTTAATAGTTTGACGTTTTATACTTCAAAATAACTAAGTCTTATTTCACACTAGTGAATTTGTAAATAAAAACTAAGTTATAAGTTTAAAGTTATTTACTTTGAAATATCTACTTCTGATTTAAGAAATGGCAATTTGAAAATCAGATCTTAGTGTATAGTTTGACGTTCTTTACATCAAAATAACTAAATTTTATTTTAGAATAGTTAACTTGTAAATCAAAACTATGTTATAAGTTTGAAGTTTTTTACTTGAAAATATCTACTTCTGATTTTAGAAATGACAATTTGAAAATCAGTTCTAAGTTAATAGTTTGACGTTTTTTACTTCAAAATAACTAAGTCTTATTTCACACTAGTGAATTTGTAAATAAAAACTAAGTTATAAGTGTGAAGTTATTTACTTTGAAATATCTACTTCTGATTTAAGAAATGGCAATTTGAAAATCAGATCTTAGTGTATAGTTTGACGTTCTTTACTTTAAAATAGTTAAGTCTTATTTTAGAATACAGTATTTGTAAATCAAAGTTCAGTTAATAGTTTGAAGTTCTTTACTAGAAAATATCTACTACTGATTTTAGAATTGACAATTTGAAAATCAGATCTAAGTTAATAGTTTGAACCTCTGTACTTCAAAATAACTAAGTATTAATTTAGCATAGTGAATATAAAATCAAAAATAAGTTATAAATTTGAAGTTTTTTACTTGAAAATATCTACTTTTTATTTTATAAATGACAATTTGAAAATCAGGTCTATGTAAATAGTTTGACGTTGTTTACTTCAAAATAACTAAGTCTTATTTTAGACTAGTAAATTTGTAAATTAAAACTAAGTTATTAGTTTCAAGTTTTCTACTTGAAAATATCAACTACTGCTTTTAGATATCACAATTTGAAAATCAGATCCAAGTTAATAGTTTGACGTTCTTTACTTCAAAATAACTATGTCTTATTTTAGAATAGAGAATTTGTAAATCAAAACTAAGTTATTAGTTTGAAGTTCTATACTATGAAATATCTACTTGTTTTTTAAGAAATGACAATTTGAAAATCAGATCTAAGATAGTATGACGTTCTATACTTCAAAATAGATAAGTCTTATTATAGAATACTGTTTTTGTAAATCAAAACTAAGTTCTTAGTTTGAAGTACTTTATTTGAAAATATCTGCTTCAGATTTTAGAAATTACAATTTGAAAATCAAATCTAAGTTAATACTTTGACGTTCTTTACTTCAAAATAGATAAGTCTTATTTTAGTATAGTGAATTTGTAAATCAAAACTAAGTTATTAGTTTGAAGTTCTTTACTTAAAAATATCTACTACTGATTTTAGAAATGACAATTTGAAAATCAGATCTAAGTTAATAGTTTGACGTTCTTTACTTCAAAATAACTAAGACTTATTTTAGAATAGTGAATTTGTAAATCAAAGCTTAGTTATTATATTGAAGTTCTTTACTTGAAAATATCTACTTCTGATTTTGCAAATGACAATTTGAAAATCAGATCTAAGTTAATAGTTTGACGTTATTTACTTCAAAATAACTAAGTCCTATTTTAGGATAGTGAATTTGAAAATCAAAGCTATGTTATTAGTGTGTAGTTCTTTACTTGAAAATATCTACTTTTTATTTTAGAAATGACAACTTGAAAATCAGATCTAAGTTAATAGTTTGACGTTCTTTACTTCAAAATAACTAAGTCTTATTTTAGAATAGTGAATTTGTAAATCAAATCTAAGTTATTTGTTTAAAGTTCTTTCCTTAAAAAAATTTACTTCTGATTTTAGAAATGACAATTTGAAAATCAGGTCTAAGTTAAAAGTTTGACGTCTTTTACAACAAAATAACTAAGTCTTATTTTAGACTAGTAAATTTGTAAATCAAAACTAAGTTATTAGTTTGAAGTTCTCTACTTGAAAATATCTACTACTGATTTTAGAAATGACAATTTGAAAATCAGATCTAAGTTAATAGTTTGACATTCTTTACTTCAAATTAACTATGTTTTATTTTTGAATAGAGAATTTGTAAATCAAAACTAAGTTATTAGTTTAAAGTTTTTTATTTCAAATTTACTAATTCGGATCTTAGTAATGTAAACTTAGAAATCAAATCTAAGGTTGTAGTTTAAAGTTCTTTACTTGAAAATATCTACTTCTGATTTTAATAATGATAATTTAAAAATCAGATATAAATTAATAGTTTGACGTTCTTTACTTCAAAATAACTAAGTCTTATTTTAGTATAGTGAATTTGTAAATCAAAGCTATGTTATTAGTTTGAAGTTCTTTACTTGAAAATATCTACTACTGATTTTAGAAATGACAATTTGAAAATCAGATCTAAGCTAATAGTTTGACGTTTATTACTTCAAAATAACTAAGTCTTATTTTAGAATAGTGAATTTGTTAATCAAAACTTACAAGGAGAGGGTCTCTACTGTGGGTCACGAATTTTAAAACCCTTTTGGGGTAAAAAAGTACTTCGTATTAATAAACTCTAGACCAAGTGGCAGCGTGCAACTCTCAAAAATAACAAAATTGAAAATTAAAATTAAAAAAAATTTATATATGTATTTGCTTGGTTGCATAAATTTGCATGTAAGCGTGATAGTTCTGAGGTTAACTGCACGACTATCAACCGGACGGGCCAGGTTCAATTCCTCCAAGAGTCGTTTTGTTAAATGTTTAAAAAAATTTTTTTAATTTAATTTATAACCGAAGTGCACGCTTCTTTGTGAACCCTGTGATGTTTATTTTTCACTACAGGTAAAACTTTTAATAAAGCGCATACAAAATGCCTTATTAAAAGACCAATCTGAAATTGGATCGCGCGAAAATCGCAATATAAATACAGTTCTTGGTTCACAATCAATTAACAATCCTGTATTTCACAATATCTTGAAATATGCCTGGATCGACAAAAGGATTGCATTTTTGAATGTGAACGAAGTGTGCTTTCCTCAGTCGCTTTTGAAAAAACATTGCCAGTGCGACAACGTTGCAATCATAAAATGCGCATGATGTGAAGACAACCTATGTTTTTCATGCTTTTATGACAATTACCATCCGAATAGATGTAAAGGCTGTACAGAAAACAATGATGACAAATTGTAAACTTAAATATCTGTTAAGGCACTTTTATACAGCTTTGCTGAAAATATTTGTAATAATAAATTTTGTAATAAATCAGTTTTATTTTTAATAATGAAAATTATAGCGTAATAATTCAAACATTTTGTAGGTAAATTGATAAAATTGTTGATAAACTAACATCCGACGTTAACGGGTAGCAAAAAAAAATTAAAAAAAAAATTTTTTTTTAAATAAAAAAAAACGATTTGTGGATTTGAACCTGGCCCGCCCGGTTGCTAATCGCGCAACTTACCTCGGAACTATCTTGGTTACTTGCAAATTAATGCAACCGTGCAAGTACATGAATAAAATTCTTTTAAATTTTAATTTTTAACTTTGTTAATTTTGAGAGTTGCGCGCTGCCGCTTGGCCTAGAGTTTTTTAATACGAAGTACTTTTTTACCCCAAAAGGGTTTTAAAATCGGTGACCCACAGTAGAGACCCTTTCCTTGTTAGTTATTAATTAGAAGTTCTTTACTTGAAAATATCTACTACTGATTTTCGAAATGACAATTTGAAAATCAGAACTAAGTTAATAGTTTGACGTTCTTTACTTCTAAATAACTAAGTCTTATTTTAGACTAGTGAATTTGTAAATCAAAGCTTGGTTATTAGTTTGAAGTTCTTTACTTGAAATTATCTACTTGTGATTTTAGAAATGACAATTTGAAAATTAGATCTAAGTTAATAGTTTGACGTTCTTTACTTCTAAATAACTAAGTTTATTTTAGTATAAGGAATTTGTAAATCAAAGCTTGGTTATTAGTTTGAAGTTCTTTACTTGAAATTATCTACTTGTAATTTTAGAAATGACAATTTGAAAATTAGATCTAAGTTAATAGTTTGACGTTCTTTACTTCTAAATAACTAAGTCTTATTTTAGAATAGTGAATTTAAAATCATAGCTAAGTTATTCGTTTGAAGTTCTTTACTTAAAAAATCTGCTTCTGATTTTAGAAATCACAATTTGAAAATCAGGTCTAAGTTAATAGTTTAACATTTTTTACTTCATAATAACTAAGTCTTATTTTAGACTAGTAAATTTGTAAATCAAAACTAAGTTATTAGTTTGAAGTTCTTTACTTGAAAATATCTACTACTGATTTTAGAAATGACAACTTGAAAATCAGCTCTAAGTTAATAGTTTGACGTTCTTTACTTTAAAATAACTAAGTCTTATTTTAGACTAGTGAATTTGTAAATTAAAACTAAGTTATTAGTATGAAGTTCTTCACTTGAAAAAAACTACCACTGATTTTAGAAATGACAATTTGAAAATCAGATCTAAGTTAATAGCTTGACGTTCTTTACTTCAATACAACTAAGTCTTATTTTAGTATAGTGAATTTGTTAACCAAAACTAAGTTATTAGTATGAAGTTCTTCACTTGAAAAAAACTACCACTGATTTTAGAAATGACAATTTGAAAATCAGATCTAAGTTAATAGTTTGACGTTCTTTACTTAAAAATAACTAAGTCTTATTTTAGAATACTCAATTTGTAACTCAAGGCTAAGTTATTAGTTTAAAGTTCTTTACTTGAAAATATCTACTTCTTGTTTTAGAAATGACAATTTGAAAATCAGATCTAAGTTAATAGGTTGACGTTCTTTACTTCTAAATAACTAAGTCTTATTTTAGTATAGTGAATTTGTAATTTAAAACAAAGTTATTAGTTTGAAGTTCTTTACTTGAAAATATCTACTACTGATTTTAGAAATGACAATTTGAAAATCAGATCTAAGTTAACAGTTTGACGTTCTTTACTTTAAAATAACTAAGTTTTATTTTAGAATACACAATTTGTAAATCAAGGCTAAGTTATTAGTTTAAAGTTGTTTACTTGAAAATATCTACTTCTGATTTTAGAAATGACAATTTGAAAATCGGATCTAAGTTAACAGTTTGACGTTCTTTACTTCTAAATAACTAAGTCTTATTTTAGAATACACAATTTGTAAATCAAGGCTAAGTTATTAGTTTAAAGTTGTTTACTTGAAAATATCTACTTCTGATTTTAGAAATGACAATTTGAAAATCAGATCTAAGTTAATAGTTTGACGTTCTTTACTTCTAAATAACTAAGTCTTATTTTAGTATAGTGAATTTGTAATTTAAAACAAAGTTATTAGTTTGAAGTTCTTTACTTGAAAATATCTACTACTGATTTTAGAAATGACAATTTGAAAATCAGATCTAAGTTAACAGTTTGACGTTCTTTACTTTAAAATAACAAAGTCTTATTTTAGACTAGTGAATTTGTAAATTAAAACTAAGTTATTAGTATGAAGTTCTTCACTTGAAAAAAACTACCACTGATTTTAGAAATGACAATTTGAAAATCAGATCTAAGTTAATAGCTTGACGTTCTTTACTTCAATACAACTAAGTCTTATTTTAGTATAGTGAATTTGTTAACCAAAACTAAGTTATTAGTATGAAGTTCTTCACTTGAAAAAAACTACCACTGATTTTAGAAATGACAATTTGAAAATCAGATCTAAGTTAATAGTTTGACGTTCTTTACTTAAAAATAACTAAGTCTTATTTTAGAATACTCAATTTGTAACTCAAGGCTAAGTTATTAGTTTAAAGTTCTTTACTTGAAAATATCTACTTCTTGTTTTAGAAATGACAATTTGAAAATCAGATCTAAGTTAATAGGTTGACGTTCTTTACTTCTAAATAACTAAGTCTTATTTTAGTATAGTGAATTTGTAATTTAAAACAAAGTTATTAGTTTGAAGTTCTTTACTTGAAAACATCTACTACTGATTTTAGAAATGACAATTTGAAAATCAGATCTAAGTTAACAGTTTGACGTTCTTTACTTTAAAATAACTAAGTCTTATTTTAGACTAGTGAATTAGTAAATTAAAACTAAGTTATTAGTATGAAGTTCTTCACTTGAAAAAAACTACCACTGATTTTAGAAATGACAATTTGAAAATCAGATCTAAATTAATAATTTGACGTTCTTTACTTCAAAACAACTAAGTCTTATTTTAGTATAGTGAATTTGTAAATTAAAACTAAGTTATTAGTATGAAGTTCTTCACTTGAAAAAACTACCACTGATTTTAGAAATGACAATTTGAAAATCAGATCTAAGTTAATAGTTTGACGTTCTTTACTTCAAAATAACTAAGTCTTATTTTAGAATACTCAATTTGTAAATCAAGGCTAAGTTATTAGTTTAAAGTTCTTTACTTGAAAATATCTACTTCTTGTTTTAGAAATGACAATTTGAAAATCAGATCTAAGTTAATAGTTTGACGTTCTTTACTTCTAAATAACTAAGTCTTATTTTAGTATAGTGAATTTGTAATTTAAAACAAAGTTATTAGTTTGAAGTTCTTTACTTGAAAATATCTACTACTGATTTTAGAAATGACAATTTGAAAATCAGACCTAAGTTAACAGTTTGACGTTCTTTACTTTAAAATAACTAAGTCTTATTTTATACTAGTGAATTTGTAAATTAAAACTAAGTTATTAGTATGAAGTTCTTCACTTGAAAAAAACTACCACTGATTTTAGAAATGACAATTTGAAAATCAGATCTAAGTTAATAGTTTGACGTTCTTTACTTCACAATAACTAAGTCTTATTTTAGAATACTCAATTTGTAAATCAAGGCTAAGTTATTAGTTTAAAGTTGTTTACTTGAAAATATCTACTTCCGATTTTAGAAATGACAATTTGAAAATCAGATCTATGTTAATAGTTTGACGTTCTTTAATTCAAAATAACTAAGTCTTATTTTAGAATAGTGAATTTGCAAATCAAAGCTAAGTTATTAGTTTGAAGTTCTTTACTCGAAAATATTTACTACTGATTTTAGAAATGACAATTTGAAAATCAGATCTAAGTTAATAGTTTGAAGTTTTTTACTTGAAAATATCTACTTCTGATTTTAGAAATGACAATTTGAAAATCAGATCTAAGTTAATAGTTTGACGTTCTTTACTTCAAAATAACTAAGTCTTATTTTAGACTAGTGAATTTGTAAATCAAACCTAAGTTATTATTTTAAAGTTTTTTACTTCAAATTTACTAATTCGGATCTTAGTAATGTAAATTTGGAAATGAAATCTTAGGTTGTAGTTTGAAGTTCTTTACTTGAAGATATCTACTTCTGATTCTAGAAATGACAATTTGAAAATGAGATCTAAGTTAATAGTTTGAAGTTCTTTACTTGAAAATATCTATTTCTGGTTTTGGAAATGACAATTTGAAATTCAGGTCTAAGTTAATATTTTGACGTTCTTTACTTCTAAACAAATAAGACTTATTTTAGTATAGTGAATTTGTAAATCAAAACTAAGTTATTAGTTTGAAGTATATATTTGAAAAAATCTACTAATGATTTTGAAAAAGACAATTTGAAAATCAGATCTAAGTTAATAGTTTGACGTTCTGTACTTCAAAATAGATAAGTCTTATTTTAGAATACTGTATTTGTAAATCAAAACTAAGTTATTAGTTTGAAGTTTTTTACTTCAAATATACCAATTCGGATCTTAGTAATGCAAATTTGGAAATCAAATCTAAGGTTGTAGTTTGAAGTTCTTTACTTGAAAATAACTACTTCTGATTTTAGAAATGACAATTTGAAAATCAGATCTAAGTTAATAGTTTGACGTTCTTTACTTTAAAATAACTAAATCTTATTTTAGACTAGTGAATTTGTAAATCAAAACTAAGTTATTAGTTTATAGTTTTTTACTTCAAATTTACTAATTCGGATCTTAGTAATGTAAATTTGGAAATCAAATCTAAGGTTGCAGTTTGAAGTTCTTTACTAGAAATTATCTACGTCTGAATTTAGATATGACAATTTGAAAATCAGATCTAAGTTAATAGTTTGACGTTCTTTAATTCAATATAACTAAATGTTATTTCAGAATAGTAAAATTTGTAAATCAAAGTTAAGTTATTAGTTTGAAGTTCTTTACTTGAAAATATTTACTACTGATTTTAGAAATGACAATTTGAAAGTCAGATCTAAGTTAACAGTTTGACGTTCTTTACTTCAAAATAACTAAGTCTTATTTTAGACTAGTGAATTTGTAAATCAAACCTAAGTTATTAGTTTAAAGTTTTTTACTTCAAATTTACTAATTCGGATCTTAGTAATGTATTAATGTATTCTTAGTAATGTATTTCATAATGTATGAAATCAAAAATTTCTTCAAGGGATCGAGGTTTTGGTTTTACCGTTATCCAAATCGGCTGCTTATCTATTTGGCCACACGCTCGCAGTTAGAAATAATTTTACTTTCCAATTTTAAACACAAATCGAATGTCTTACTCAAAATACTCGTTCTGCAAATCAATCAACCAGATCGAAACTATTATCGCTCAGTAGCCACTCAATAAAAATTTTATCCAAACTCCAAATTTCAAAAATTATATCATCCAAAAAAAAGCGCAATAATACATTCGCATCAAATCACTTTATTCAATCAAAAATAATTACTCACAATTTTAGAAAAATCATAAATCTCAAAATATCTTGCAATACCAAAAACTAGCGACCAGCTTGGTGGGCCATCTTGGCTAAAAAGCCTCGATAAAACTTCACTTCTACCAACTTTAATTTCCAAAGTTTTACCTCCCAAAATTCAAATTCAAATATTTCTTAAACTTAATATCAAAATTAATGACAAATTAACAGGGTAGGTACAACTTTGGTTCGAAACATGACAATACTAATTCGGATCTTAGTAATGTAAATTTGGAAATCAAATCGAAGGTTGTAGTTTGAAGTTCTTTACTTGAAAATATCTACTTCTGATTTTAGAAATGACAATTTGAAAATCAGATCAAAGTTAATAGTTTGACGTTCTTTACTTCCAAATAACTAAGTCTTATTTTAGTATAGTGAATTTGTAAATCAAAACTAAGTTATTAGTTTAAAGTTTTTTACTTCAAATTTACTAATATCGGATCTTAGTAATATAAAGTTGTAAATAAAATCTAAAGTTGTAGTTTGAAGTTCTTTACTTGAAAATATCTACTTCTGATGTTATAATTTACTATTTGAAAATCAGATCTAAGTTAATAGTTTGACGTTCTTTACTTCAAAACCACTAAGTCTTATTTTAGTATAGTGAATTTGTAAATCAAAACTAAGTTATTAGTTTGAAGTACTTTACTAAAAAATATCTACTTCTGATTTTAGAAATGACAAATTCAAAATCAGATCTAAGTTAATAGTTTGACGTTCTTTACATCAAAATAACTAAATTTTATTTTAGAATAGTTAATTTGTGAATCAAAACTAAGTTATTAGTTTGAAGTTCTTTACTAGAAAAGATCTACTACTGATTTTAGAAATGATAATTTGAAAATCAGATCTAAGTAAATAGTTTGACGTTGTTTAATTCTAAATAACTAAGTCTTATTTTAGTATAGTGAATTTGTAAATTAAAACTAAGTTATTAGTTTGAAGTTCTTTACTAGAAAAGATCTACTACTGATTTTAGAAATGACAATTTGAAAATCAGGTCTAAGTTAATAGTTTGACGTTCTTTACTGGAAAATAACTAACTCTTATTTTAGAATACTGTATTTGTAAATCAAAACTAAGTTGTTAGTTTGAAGTTCTTTATCTGAAAATATCTGCTTCAGATTTTAGAAATGACAATTTGAAAATCAGATCTAAGTTAATAGTTTGACGTTCTTTACTTCAAAATAACTAAGTCTTATTTTAGACTAGTGAATTAGTAAATGAAAACTAAGTTATTAGTCTAAGGTTTTTTACTTCAAGCTTACTAATTCGGATCTTAGAAATGTAAATTTGAAAATCAAATGTAAGGTTGTAGTTTGAAGTTTTTTACTTGAAATTATCTACTTCTGATTTTAGCAATGACAATTTGAAAATCAGATCTAGTTATTAGTTAGTCGTTCTTTACTTCAAAATAACTAAGTCTTATTTTAGAATAGTGAATTTGTAGATCAAAACTAAGTTATTAGTTTGACGTTCTTTACTTGAAAATATCTGCTTCAGATTTTATAAATGACAATTTGAAAATCAGATCTAAGTTAATATTTTAACATTCTTTACATCAAAATAACAAAATTTTATTTTAGAATAGTTAATTTGTAAATCACAACTAAGTTATTAGTTCGAAGACCTTTCTTGAAAATATCTACTTCTGAATTTAGAAATGACAATTTTAAAATCAGGTCTAAGTTAAAATTTTAACGTTCTTTACCTCAAAATAACTAAATTTTATTTTAGAATAGTTAATTTGTAAATCAAAACTATGTTATTAGTTGGAAGTTCTTTACTTGAAAATATCTACTTTTGATTTTAGAAATGTCAATTTGAAAATCAGATCTAAGTTAATACTTTGACGTTCTTAACTTCAAAACAACTAAGTCTTATTTTAGTATAGTGAATTTGTAAATCAAAACTAAGTTATTAGTATGAAGTTTTTTATTGAAAACAACTACCACTGATTTTAGAAATGTCAATTTGAAAATCAGATCTAAGTTAATACTTTGACGTTCTTAACTTCAAAACAACTAAGTCTTATTTTAGTATAGTGAATTTGTAAATCAAAACTAAGTTATTAGTATGAAGTTTTTTATTGAAAAAAACTACCACTGATTATAGAAATGACAATTTGAAAATCAGATCTAAGTTAATAGTTTGACGTTCTTTACTGGAAAATTACTAAGTCCTATTTTAGAATAGTGAATTTGTAAATCAAAGCTAAGTTATTAGTTTGAAGGTCTTTACTTGAAAATATTTACTTCTGATTTTAGAAATGACAATTTGAAAATCAGGTCTAAGTTAATAGTTTGACGTTTTTAATTCAAAATAACTAAGTCTTATTTTAGACTAATAAATTTGTAAATTAAAACTAAGTTATTAGTTTGAAGTTCTTTACTTCAAAATATCTACTACTGATTTTAGAAATGACAATTTGAAAATCAGATCTAAGTTAATAGTTTGACGTTCTTAACTTCAAAACAACTAAGTCTTATTTTAGTATAGTGAATTTGTAAATCAAAACTAAGTTATAAATATGAAGTTCTTTATTGAAAAAAACTACCACTGATTTTAGAAATGACAATTTGAAAATCAGATCTAAGTTAATAGTTTGACGTTATTTACTTCAAAATTTCGATGATAATTTTAGACGAGTGAATTTGTAAATCAAAACTAAGTTATTAGTTTGAAGCTCTTTACTTGTAATTATCTACTTCTGATTCTAGAAATGACAATTTGAAGTTCAGATCTAAGTTAATAGTTTGTCTTCCCTTACTTCACAATAACTATGTCTTATTTTAGAATAGTGAATTTGTAAATAAAAATAAGTTATTAATTTGAAGCTTTTTACTTCAAATTAACTAATACGGATTTTTGTACTGTAATTTCGAAATTCAAATTTAAGGTTATAGTTTCAAGTTCATAACTTGAAAATATCTACTGCTGATTTTAAAAAAAACAATTGGAAAATTAGTTCTAAGTTAATAGTTTGTCGTTTTTTACTTCTAAATAGATAAGTCTTATTTTAGAATAGTGTATTTTTAAATCAAAACTAAGTTGTTAGTTTGAAGTTCTTTACTTGAAAATATATACTACCGATTTTAGAAATGACAATTTGAAAATCAGATCTAAGTTAATAGTTTGACGTTCTTTACTTCTAAATAACTAAGTCTTATTTTAGTATAGTGAATTTGTAATTTAAAACAAAGTTATTAGTTTGAAGTTCTTTACTTGAAAATATCTACTACTGATTTTAGAAATGACAATTTGAAAATCAGATCTAAGTTAACAGTTTGACGTTCTTTACTTTAAAATAACTAAGTCTTATTTTAGACTAGTGAATTTGTAAATTAAAACTAAGTTATTAGTATGAAGTTCTTCACTTGAAAAAAACTACCACTGATTTTAGAAATGACAATTTGATAATCAGATCTAAGTTAATAGCTTGACGTTCTTTACTTCAATACAACTAAGTCTTATTTTAGTATAGTGAATTTGTTAACCAAAACTAAGTTATTAGTATGATGTTCTTCACTTGAAAAAACTACCACTGATTTTAGAAATGACAATTTGCAAATCAGATCTAAGTTAATAGTTTGACGTTCTTTACTTCAAAATAACTAAGTCTTATTTTAGAATACTCAATTTGTAAATCAAGGCTAAGTTATTAGTTTAAAGTTCTTTACTTGAAAATATCTACTTCTTGTTTTAGAAATGACAATTTGAAAATCAGATCTAAGTTAATAGTTTGACGTTCTTTACTTCTAAATAACTAAGTCTTATTTTAGTATAGTGAATTTGTAATTTAAAACAAAGTTATTAGTTTGAAGTTCTTTACTTGAAAATATCTACTACTGATTTTAGAAATGACAATTTGAAAATCAGACCTAAGTTAACAGTTTGACGTTCTTTACTTTAAAATAACTAAGTCTTATTTTAGACTAGTGAATTTGTAAATTAAAACTAAGTTATTAGTATGAAGTTCTTCACTTGAAAAAAACTACCACTGATTTTAGAAATGACAATTTGAAAATCAGATCTAAGTTAATAGTTTGACGTTCTTTACTTCACAATAACTAAGTCTTATTTTAGAATACTCAATTTGCAAATCAAGGCTAAGTTATTAGTTTAAAGTTGTTTACTTGAAAATATCTACTTCCGATTTTAGAAATGACAATTTGAAAATCAGATCTAAGTTAATAGTTTGACGTTCTTTACTTTTTAACAACTAAGTCTTATTTCAATATAGTGAATTTGTAAACCAAAATGAAGTTATTAGTATGAAGTTCTTCACTTGAAAAAAACTACCACTGATTTTAGAAATCACATATTGAAAATCAGATCTAAGTTAATAGTTTGACGTTCTTTACTTCAAAATAACTAAGTCTTATTTTAGAATACTCAATTTGTAAATCAAGGCTAAGTTATTAGTTTAAAGTTCTTTACTTGAAAATATTTACTTCTTGTTTTAGAAATGACAATTTGAAAATCAGATCAAAGTTAATAGTTTGACGTTTTTTACTTCAAAATAACTAAGTCTTATTTTAGACTAGTGAATTTGTAAATCTAAACTAAGTTATTAGTTTGAAGTTCTTTACTTGAAAATATCTACTATTGATTTTAGAAATCACAATTTGAAAATCATATCTAAGTTAATAGTTTGACGTTGTTTACTTCAAAATCACTAAGTACTATTTTAGAATAGTGAATTTGTAAATCAAAACTAAGTTATTAGTTTAAAGTTCGATACTTTGAAATATCTACTTCTGATTTCAGAAATGACAATTTGAAAATCAGATCTAAGTTAATAGTTTGACGCTCTTTACTTCTAATTAACTTACTCTGATTTTAGAAAAGTTATTTTGAAAATAAAATCGAAATTATAAATTTAAAGCTCATTACTTGAACATATCTACTACTGATTTTCGAATAGACAATATGAAAATAAGGTCTAAGTTAATAGTTTGAAGTTTTTTACTTCGAAATAACTAAATCTTATTTTAGAATAGCAAATTTGTAAATAGAAGCTATGTTATTATTTTGAAGTGCTTTACTTTGAAATATCTGCTTCTGATTTCAAAAATGACGATTTGAAAATCAGATCTAAGCTAATAGTTTGACGTTCTTTACTTCAAAATATATAAATATTATTTTAGAATACTGTCTTTGTAAATAAAAACTAAGTTATTTGTTTGAAGTTTTTTACTTAAAATATCTACTACTGATTTTAGAAATATCAATCTGAAAATCAGATCTAAGTTAATAATTTGACGTTGTTTACTTCAAAATAACTAAGTACTATTTTAGAATAGTGAATTTGTAAATCAAAACTAAGTTATTAGTTTAAATTTCGAGACTTTGAAATATCTAGTTCTGATTTCAGAAATGACAATTTGAAAATCAGAAGTTAGTTAATAGTTTGATGTTCTGTACTTTAAAGAAACTAAGTCTTTTTTTAGAATAGTAAATCTGTAAATCAAAACTAAGTTCATAGTTTAAAGTTCTTTACTTTGAAATATGTACTTCTGATTTCAGAAATGACAATTTGAAAATCAGATCTAAGTTAATAGTTTGACGTTTTTTATTTCAAAATAACTAATTCGGATCTTAGTAATGTAAATTTGGAAATCTAATCTAAGGTTGTAGTTTGAATTTTTTTACTTGAAAATATCTACTTCTGATTTTAGAAATGACAATTTGAAAATCAGATCTATATTGATAGTTTGACGTTTTTTACTTCAAAATAAGTAAGTCTTAATTTAGACTAGTGAATTTGTAAATCAAAACTAAGCTATTAGTTTGAAATACTTTACTTGAAAATATCTACTTCTGATTTCAGAAATGACAAATTGAAAATCATATCTAAGTTAATAGTTTGATGTTCTTTACTTCAAAGAAACTAAATCTTATTTTAAAATAGAGAATTTGTAAATCAAAACTAAGTTATTAGTTTGAAATACTTTACTTGAAAATATCTACTTCTGATTTTAGAAATGACAATTTGAAAAGCAGATCTAAATTAATAGTTTGACGTTTTTTCCTTCAAAATAACTTATTTGGATCTTAGTAATGTACATTTGGAAATCAAATCTAAGGTTGTAGTTTGAAGTTTTTTACTTGAAAATTTCTACTTCTGTTTTTAGAAATTACAATTTGAAAATCAGATCTAAGTTAATGGTTTGACGTTCTTTACTTCAAAGTAACTTAGTCTTATTTTAGAATAGTGAATTTGTAAAGCAAAACTAAGCTATTAGTTTGAAATACTTTACTTGAAAATATCTACTTCTGATTTCAGAAATGAAAAATTGAAAATCATATCTAAGTTAATAGTTTGATGTTCTTTACTTCAAAGAAACTAAGTCTTATTTTAAAATAGTGAATTTGTAAATCAAAACTAAGTTATTATTTTGAAATACTTTACTTCAAAATATCTACTTCTGATTTTAGAAATGACAATTTGAAAAGCAGATCTAAATTAATAGTTTGACGTTTTTTCCTTCAAAATAAATTATTCGGATCTTAGTAATGTACATTTGGAAATCAAATCTAAGGTTGTAGTTTGAAGTTTTTTACTTGAAAATATCTACTTCTGTTTTTAGAAATGACAATTTGAAAATCAGATCTAAGTTAATGGTTTGACGTTCTTTACTTCAAAGTAACTTAGTCTTATTTTAGAATAGTGAATTTGTAAATCAAAACTAAGTTATTAGTTTAAAGCTCGTTACTTTGCAATTTCTACTTCTGATTTCAGAATGGACAATTTGAAAATCAGATCAAAGTTAATAGTTTGACGTTTTTTACTTCAAAATAACTAAGTCTTATTTTAGACTAGTGAATTTGTAAATCTAAACTAAGTTATTAGTTTGAAGTTCTTTACTTGAAAATATCTACTACTGATTTTAGAAATCACAATTTGAAAATCATATCTAAGTTAATAGTTTGACGTTGTTTACTTCAAAATCACTAAGTACTATTTTAGAATAGTGAATTTGTAAATCAAAACTAAGTTATTAGTTTAAAGTTCGATACTTTGAAATATCTACTTCTGATTTCAGAAATGACAATTTGAAAATCAGATCTAAGTTAATAGTTTGACGCTCTTTACTTCTAAATAACTTACTCTGATTTTAGAAAAGTTATTTTGAAAATAAAATCGAAATTATAAATTTAAAGCTCATTACTTGAACATATCTACTACTGATTTTCGAATAGACAATATGAAAATAAGATCTAAGTTAATAGTTTGAAGTTCTTTACTTCGAAATAACTAAATCTTATTTTAGAATAGCGAATTTGTAAATCTAAACTATGTTATTATTTTGAAGTGCTTTACTTTGAAATATCTGCTTCTGATTTCAAAAATGACGATTTGACAATCAGATCTAAGTTAATAGTTTGACGTTCTTTACTTCAAAATATATAAATATTATTTTAGAATACTGTCTTTGTAAATAAAAACTAAGTTATTTGTTTGAAGTTTTTTACTTAAAATATCTACTACTAATTTTAGAAATATCAATCTGAAAATCAGATCTAAGTTAATAATTTGACGTTGTTTACTTTAAAATAACTAAGTACTATTTTAGAATAGTGAATTTGTAAATCAAAACTAAGTTATTAGTTTAAATTTTGAGACTTTGAAATATCTAGTTCTGATTTCAGAAATGACAATTTGAAAATCAGATCTTAGTTAATAGTTTGATGTTCTTTACTTCAAAGAAACTAAGTCTTATTTTAGAATAGTGAATCTGTAAATATAACTAAGTTATTAGTTTAAAGTTCTTTTCTTTGAAATATCTACTTCTGATTTCAGAAATGACAATTTGAAAATTAGATCTAAGTTAATAGTTTGACGTTTTTTACTTCAAAATAACTAAGTCTTATTTAGACTAGAGAATTTGTAAATCAATACTAAGTTATTAGTTTAAATTTCGAGACTTTGAAATATCTACTTCTGATTTCAGAAATGACAATTTGAAAATCAGATGTTAGTTAATAGTTTGATGTTCTGTACTTTAAAGAAACTAAGTCATTTTTTAGAATAGTGAATCTGTAAATCAAAACTAAGTTATTAGTTTAAAGTTCTTTACTTTGAAATATGTACTTCTGATTTCAGAAATGACAATTTGAAAATCAGATCTAAGTTAATAGTTTGACGTTTTTTATTTCAAAATAACTAATTCGGATCTTAGTAATGTAAATTTGGAAATCTAATCTAAGGTTGTAGTTTGATTTTTTTTACTTGAAAATATCTACTTCTGATTTTAGAAATGACAATTTGAAAATCAGATCTATATTGATAGTTTGACGTTTTTTACTTCAAAATAAGTAAGTCTTAATTTAGACTAGTGAATTTGTAAATCAAAACTAAGCTATTAGTTTGAAATACTTTACTTGAAAATATCTACTTCTGATTTCAGAAATGACAAATTGAAAATCATATCTAAGTTAATAGTTTGATGTTTTTTACTTCAAAGAAACTAAATCTTATTTTAAAATAGTGAATTTGTAAATCAAAACTAAGTTATTAGTTTGAAATACTTTACTTGAAAATATCTACTTCTGATTTTAGAATTGACAATTTGAAAAGCAGATCTAAATTAATAGTTTGACGTTTTTACTTCAAAATAACTTATTCGGATCTTAGTAATGTACATTTGGAAATCAAATCTAAGCTTGTAGTTTGAAGTTTTTTACTTGAAAATATCTACTACTGTTTTTAGAAATGATAATTTAAAAATTATATCTAAGTTAATAGTTTGACCTTGTTTACTTCAAAATAACTAAGTACTATTATAGAATAGTGAATTAGTAAATCAAAACTAAGTTATTAGTTTAAAGTTCGATACTCAGAAATATCTACTGCTGATTTCAGAAATGATCATTTGAAAATCATATCTAACTTAATAGTTTGATGTTCTTTACTTCAAAGAAACTAAGTCTTATTTTACAATAGTGAATTTGTAAATCAAAACTAAGTTATTTGTTTGAAGTTCTTTACTTTCAAAAATCTACTTCTGATTTCAGAAATGAAAATTTGAAGATCAGATCTAAGTTAATAGTTTGAGGTTTTTTATTTCAAAATAACTAAGTCTTATTTAGACTAGTGAATTTGTAAATCAAAACTAAGTTATTAGTTTAAAGTTCTTTACTTGAAAATATCTACTAGTGATTTTAGAAATATCAATTTGAAAATCAGATCAAAAGTTAATAATTTGACGTTGTTTACTTTAAAATAACTAAGTACTATTTTAGAATAGTGAATTTGTAAAACAAAACTAAGTTATTACTTTAAATTTCGAGACTTTGAAATATCTCTTTCAGATTTCAGAAATGACAATTTGAAAATTGTAATATTTGGTTCTTTAATTTGAATTACCGCCTTCTCAAATCAAAGTTACAAACCAAACCAAAGCTGTGATCGTCAAACAAACCTCGCACGTTGTGATCTCCCCTCGTAGTAACACTTACAAGTCCTTTTAAATTTGCGGATGGCTCTTTGAATGCTAACGTAGTTTTACCTTACTTACTAACTTTAAACTTAAACACATATGTCCAGTGGCGTAACCACTGGTGGGACACCTGAAGGAATAATTAGTACACACAAATTAAATAAAACACAGGATTCGGTTTAACGATGTATATATTTTAACCGAAAAAAAAAAAAGGTAGTCCGACAACCAATTTACCAGCAAAGTTAATCTCTTTGATATCATGTAATTCAGAATACTTTAGTTTGAAATTTGATTTAATAACTGTTCGATAGTTAATCCCCTGATCGTAATGTTTTCTCATTGATTATTCATATTTATTTTACCAACCACAACCTATCGTAATTTGTAAGAATTTCATGTATGTATACCGATGTTCGACTCAATTGTTTTTATATTATGTAAGACCTTAAATAATAACCCTTATATTCTAAATTATCCGCTCTTATAATTATTACCTTGTCATTTAAATCTAAGATGGTCACCTTAAAATTAGTACGTCTCTTATTGCTAATTGGTCAGTTTCTTAAACTAGTACGTCTTTCTTATTGCTAATTGGTCATTTTCTTAAATCTAAATAGATCGCTTGTACTTAACTAAATAAATTCCCCATACTTAAACTAGTAAATAATCATAGCCGCAAATAATAATCATGAAGAACTTTGTTAACACAGTTCTTTAATATCGTTTTTAATTGGTATTACCTTTTATTAGGTTAAATGGTGTAATTTTAATTGTATTCAATTTTAATTAAGTTAAATGTATGTATTCAATTGTCACTATTTTTTTTTAGTGGTTGCAAAAAATCATAAGGAACATTGTTAAAATTATTAATAACTGTCCTGAAATATCATAATTTTGTAGTACATCATTTAGATATATGAAAAAAGAAAAAAACGACATCACAGCATTTGCTATGTCACTTCCGGTTCCATTACAGCTTGCCTTTTTAGTGACCAGCCATACTGAGACATATTTAACCGCCATCTTATGATTGTAAGAGTCCACAAAATCCGTTACACTTAATAATCTAAATTAAATTATCCCACGATAAATATATTTCCACCTCAAACACCCGCCTTCATTCAACTTATCTTAAACAACTCCTCTTACGACTTAACTAAACCTGCCCCTAGTACTAGTACGCCATTGGAAAAACATTATATGAATAATCAATCTCTTCCATTACATAATCTTACTCCCGTTTTAAATGATAATAATATAAATCACAATTTCAAACAGTAATCAAATCTTATAACTGAAGATAAATTAATATAAACTTAGATGCACCCGTGTATGTAAAACGAAATTATCTACCCGCGTGGTTACAACAACTATTACTCGAACTTTTAACATAATCCTGCATTAAATTCTTTAACGAATAAATCAAATATTTTAACTTACGTATTTTACTTCTGTTGTTAACTAAATCTGATTTGAAATAATTTTAATTTCAATTACTTGGTATTTTCAAAATTGATGCACAAAGAACAAGTGTTTTCAACGGTGGTTAAAAATCTAAGAGCCTTTATCCTCCCTAACGGTCAACTCTAGCTGAAAAATTTCCCACTACTTCCGTTTTACCACCGTTGTATTTAAAAGTAACCAAATTGAACTAAATTTAAAATTTTGCGCCCAATATATTCAAATTCAAATTTACAATATTACAAAATCAAATCTTAGTTAATAGTTTGATGTTCTTTACTTCAAAGACTCTAAGTCTTATTTTAGAATAGTGCATCTGTAAATCAAAACTAAGTTATTAGTTTAAAGTTCTTTACTTTGAAATATCTACTTCTGATTTCAGAAATGACAATTTGCAAATCAGATCTAAGTTAATAGTTTGACATTTTTTACTTCAAAATAGATAAGTCTTATTTTAGAATATTGGATTTGTAAAACAAAACTCAGTTATTAATTTGAAATACTCTACTTGAAAATATCTACTTCTGATTTTAGAAATCATAACTTGAAAATCAGATCTAAGTTAATAGTTTGACGTTCTTTACTTCAAAATAACTAAGTACTATTTTAGTATAGTGTATTTGTAAATCAAAACTAAGTTATTAGTTTAAAGCTCGTTACTTTGAAATATCTACTTCTGATTTCAGAAATGACAATTTGAAAATCAGATCTAAGTTAATAGCTTGACGCTCTTTACTTCTAAATAACTTACTCTGATTTTAGAAAAGTTATTTTGAAAACAAAATCGAAGTTAATAATTTAAAGGTTATTACTTGAACATATCTACTACTGATTTTAGAATAAACAATATGAAAATAAGATCTAAGTTAGTAGTTTGACGTTCTTTACTTCGAAATAACTAAATCTTATTTTAGAATAGCGAATTTGTAAATCTAAACTATGTTATTATTTTGAAGTGCTTTACTTTGAAATATCTGCTTCTGATTTCAAAAATGACGATTTGAAAATCAGATCTAAGTTTATAGTTTGACGTTCTTTACTTCAAAATATATAAATATTATTTTAGAATACTGTCTTTGTAAATAAAAACTAAGTTATTTGTTTGAAGTTTTTTACTTAAAAATATCTACTACTGATTTTAGAAATATCAATCTAAAAATCAGATCTAAGTTAATAATTTGACGTTGTTTACTTCAAAATAACTAAGTACTATTTTAGAATAGTGAATTTGTAAATCAAAACTAAGTTATTAGTTTAAATTTCGAGACTTTGAAATATCTAGTTCTGATTTCAGAAATGACAATTTGAAAATCAGATCTTAGTTAATAGTTTGATGTCCTTTACTTCAAAGAAACTAAGTCTTATTTTAGAATAGTGAATCTGTAAATCAAAACTAAGTTATTAGTTTAAAGTTCTTTACTTTGAAATATCTACTTCTGATTTCAGAAATGACAATTTGAAAATTAGATTTAAGTTAATAGTTTGACGGTCCTTACCGCAAAATAACTAAGTCTTATTTTAGACTAATGAATGTGTAAATCAAAATTACGTAATTAGTTTGCAGTTTTTTACTTGAAAATATCTATTACTAATTTTAGAAATGACAATTTTAAAATCAGATCTAAGTTAATAGATTGACGTTCTTTACTTCTAAGCAGATTATTCTTATATTAAAATACTTTATTTGTAAATCAAAACTAAGTTATTAGTTTGAAGTTCTTTACTTGAAAATATCTACTTCTGATTTCAGAAATGACAAGTTTAAAATCAGATTTAAGTTAATAGTTTGACGTTCTTTACTTCTAAGTAGATTAGTCTTATTTTAGAATAGTGTATTTGTAAATCAAAACTAAGTTATTTGTTTGCAGTACTTTAATTGAAAATATCTACTTCTAATTTTAGAAATACCAATTTGAAAATCAGTTCTAACTTAATAGTTTGTAAGTCTTTACTTCAAAATAACTAAGTTTTATTTTAGAATAGTGAATTTGTAAATCAAAACTAAGTTATTAGTTTGAAGTTTTTTACTTCAAATGAACTAAAACGAATTTTTGTAAGGTAAATTTGAAAATCAAAGCTAAAGAAATAGTTTGAAGATGTTTACTTGAAAATATCTACTTCTTATTTCAGAAATGACAATTTTAAAATCAGATCTAAGTTAATAGTTTGACTTTTTTTACTTCAAACTAACTAAGTCTTATTTTAAACTAGTGTATTTGTAAATCAAAACTAAGTTATTAGTTTGAAGTTCTTTACTTGAATATATCTACTATTGATTTTAGAAATGACAATTTGAAAATCAGATCTAAGTTAATAGTTGACGTTATTTACTTAAAGATAACTAAGTCTTATTTTAGACTAGTGAATTTGTACATCAAAACTACGTAATTAGTTTGCAGTTTTTTACTTGAAAATATCTATTACTGATTTTAGAAATGACAATTTGTAAATCAGATTTAAATTATTAGTTTGACGTTCTTAACTTCAAAATAACTAAGTCTTTATTTAGAATAGTGAATTTGTTAATCAAAACTAAGTTATTAGTTTGAAGTTTTTTACTTCAATTTAACTAATACGGATTTTAGTAATGTAAATTTGAAAATTAAATCTAAGGTTATAGTTTGGAGTTCTTTACTTGAAAATATCTACTTCTAATTTTAGAAATGACAATTTGAAAATCAGATCTTAGTTTTTTGACGTTTTGACGTTGGTTTGACGTTCTTTACTTCTAAATAACTAAGTCTTACTGTAGAATAGTGAATTTGTAAATCAAAACTAAATTATTAGTTTGAAGTTCTTTACTTGAAAATATCTACTTCTGATTTTAGAAATAACAATATGAAAATCAAATCTAAGTTAATAGTTTGACGTTCTTTACTTCATAATAACTAAGTTTTATTTTAGAATAGTGAATTTGTAAATCATTACTAAGTTATTAGTTTGAAGATTTTTACTTAATAATAACTACTTCTGATTTTGGAATAGACAATTTGCAAATCTGATCTAAGTTAATAGTTTGACATTTTTTACTGCAAGATAACTAAATCTTATTTTAGACTAGTGAAGGTGTAAATCAAAACTAAGTTATTAGTTTAAAGTTCTTTACTTGAAAATATCAACTACTGATTTTAGAAATATCAATTTGAAAATCAGATCTAAGTTAATAATTTAACGTTGTTTACTTCAAAATAACTAAGTACTATTTTAGAATAGTGAATTTGTAAATCAAAACTAAGTTATTAGTTTAAAAATCGAGACTTTGAAATATCTACTTCTGATTTCAGAAATGACAATTTTAAAATCAGATCTTAGTTAATAGTTAGATGTTCTTTACTTCAAAGAAACTAAGTCTTATTTTAGAATAGTGAATCTGTAAATTAAAACTAAGTTATTAGTTTAAAGTTCTTTACTTTGAAATATCTACTTCTGATTTCAGAAATAACAATTTGAAAATCAGATCTAAGTTAATAGTTTGACGTTTCTTACTTCAAAATAAGTAAGTCTTAATTTAGACTAGTGAATTTGTAAATCAAAACTAAGTTATTAGTTTGAAGTTCTATACTTGAAAATATCTACTGCTGATTTTAGAAATAACAATTTGAAAATCAGATCTTAGTTAATAGTTAGATGTTCTTTACTTCAAAGAAACTAAGTCTTATTTCAGAATAGTGAATCTGTAAATTAAAACTAAGTTATTAGTTTAAAGTTCTTTACTTTGAAATTTCTACTTCTGATTTTAGAAATGACAATTTGAAAATCAGAACTAAGTTAATAGTTTGACGTCCTTTACTTCAAAATAACTAAGTCTTATTTTAGAATAGTGAATTTGTAAATCAAAATTAAGTTTTTAGTTTGAAGTTTTTTACTTTGAAATTTCTACTTCTGATTTTAGAAATGACAATTTGAAAATCAGATCTAAGTTAATAGTTTGACGTTTTTTACTTCAAAATAGATAAGTCCTATTTTAGAATAGTGAATTTGTAAATCAAAACTAAGTTTTTAGTTCGAAGTTTTTTACTTTGAAATATCTACTTCTGATTTAAGAAATGACAATTTGAAAATCAGATCTAAGTTAATAGTTTGACGTTCTTTACTTCAAAATAGATAAGTCTTATTTTAGAATACTGTCTTTGTAAATCAAAACTAACTTATTTGTTTGAAGTACTTTACTTGAAAATATCTACTTCTGATTTTAGAAATGAAAATTTGAAAATCAGATCTATGTTAATAGTTTGACGTTTTTTACTTCAAAATAACTAAGGCTTATTTAGACTAGTGAATTTGTAAATCAAAACTAAGTTATTAGTTTGAAATTTTTTACTTGAAAATATCTACTACTGATTTTAGAAATGACAATTTGAAAATCAGATCTAAGTTAATGGTTTGACGTTCTTTACTTCAAAGTAACTTAGTCTTATTTTAGAATAGTGAATTTGTAAATCAAAACTAAGTTATTTGTTAGAAGTTCTTTACTTTCAAAAATCTACTTCTGATTTCAGAAATGATAATTTGGAAATCAGATCTAAGTTAATAGTTTGACGTTCTTTACTTCAAAATAGATAAGTCTAATTTTAGAATACTGTTTTTGTAAATCAAAACTAAGTTATTTGTTTGGAGTACTTTACTTGAAAATATCTACTTCTGATTTTATAAATGACAATTTGTAAATCAGAACTAAGTTAAATTTAAATTTAAATTTCGAGACTTTGAAATATCTACTTCTGATTTCAGAAATGACAATTTGAAAATCAAATTTTAGTTAATAGTTTGTTGTTCTTTAATTAAAAGAAATTAAGGTTTATTTTAGAATAGTGAATCTGTAAATCAAACCCAAGTTATTAGTTTATAGTTCTTTACTTTGAAATATCTACTTCTGATTTTAGAAATGACAATTTCAAAATCAGATCTAAGTTAATAGTTTGTCGTTTTTTACTTCAAAATAACTAATTCGGATCTTAGTAATGTAAATTTGGAAATCAAATCTAAGGTTGTAGTTTGAAGTTTTTTACTTGAAAATATCTACTTCTGATTTTAGAAATGACAATTTGAAAATCAGATCTAAGTTAATAGTTTGACGTTCGTTACTTCAAATAGATAAGTCTTATTTTAGAATACTGTCCTTGTAAATCAAAACTAAGTTATTTGTTTAAACTCTATTATTTGAAAATATCTACTTCTGATTTTAGAAATGACAATTTGAAAATCAGATCTATGTTAATAGTTTGACGTTTTTTACTTCAAAATAACTAAGTCTTTTTTAGACTAGTGAATTTGTAAATCAAAACTAAGTTATTAGTTTGAAGTTTTTTACTTGAAAATATCTACTACTGATTTTAGAAATGACAATTTGAAAATCAGATCTAAGTTAATGGTTTGACGTTCTTTACTAAAAAGTAACTTAGTCTTATTTTAGAATAGTGAATTTGTAAGTCAAAACTAAGTTATTTGTTTGAAGTTCTTTACTTGATCAATCTACTTCTGATTTCAGAAATAATAATTTGAAAATCAGATCTAAGTTAATAGTCTGACGTTCCTTACTGCAAAATAGATAAGTCTAATTTTAGAATACTGTCTTTGTAAATCAAAACTAAGTTATTTGTTTGAAGTACTTTACTTGAAAATATCTACTTCTGATTTTAGAAATGACAAATTGAAAATCAGATCTAAGTTAATAGTTTGACGTTTTTTCCTTCAAAATAGATAAGTCTTAATTTAGAATACTGTATTTGTAAAGTAAAACTAAGTTATTAGTTTGAAGTTCTTTACTTGAAATTATCTGCTTCAGATTTTAGAAATCATAATTTTAAAATCAGATCTAAGTTAATAGTTTGACGTTCTTTACTTCAAAGTAACGTAGTGTTAGTTTAGAATAGTGAATTTGTAAATCAAAACTAAGTTATTAGTTAGAAGTTCTTTACTTTGAAATATCTACTTCTGATTTCAAAAATGACAATTTGAAAATCAGATCTAAGTTAATAGTTTGACGTTTTTTACTTCAAAATAACTAAGTATTATTTAAACTAGTGAATTTGTAAATCAAAACTAAGTTATTAGTTTAAAGTTCTTTACTTGAAAATATCTACTACTGATTTTAGAAATGACAATTTAAAAATCAGATCTAAGTTAATAATTTGACGTTGTTTACTTCAAAATAACTAAGTACTATTTTAGAATAGTGAATTTGTAAATCAATACTAAGATATTAGTTTAAATTTCGAGACTTTGAAATATCTACTTCTGATTTCAGAAATGACAATTTGAAAATCTGATGTTAGTTAATAGTTTGATGTTCTGTACTTTAAAGAAACTAAGTCTTATTTTAGAATAGTGAATCTGTAAATCAAAACTAAGTTATTAGTTTAAAGTTCTTTACTTTGAAATATGTACGTCTGATTTCAGAAATGACAATTTGAAAATCAGATTTAAGTTAATAGTTTGACGTTCTTTACTTCAAAATATATAAGTATTATTTTAGAATATAGGATTTGTAAATCAAAAGTAAGTTATTTATTTCATGTACTTAACTTGAAAATATCTACTTATGATTTTAGAAATGACAATTTGAAAATCAGATCTAAGTTAATAGTTTGACGTTTTTTACTTCAAAATAACTAATTCGGATCTTAGTAATGTAAATTTGGAAATCTAATCTAAGGTTGTTGTACAAAATTTGTCTTGAAGACGCAACCCCACCGCTGCTTGTGGCAAGAGCGTCAGTTGCATATTGACAGCGCACTGCATTAGTCGTGTCAGCGCACTCATGTAAACGAAAATATTAAACATAATACAAGTGCGATTTTGTTAATTATTTATCAAAAACCTAACCAGAACAACTCTCAACATAACATATGGTCCTTCGATACGGATTCGCCAATCAAATCAACATTCGATTTTATTGGAAATTGAACAACATTCAAGTTACAAGTTGGTATTGGACGACAGAGACGATCGTTGCAATCATCAGCAAGACGAAGACAGAGCGGGACGCGCTGTATCCACACGCAAGCAGCTGGCGCAGCGTAAGTAACATTCCTTTCCTTATCACAATAATTGCCTTGAACAAGTTTAGTGCAAAGCAAAACATTTTATTTAAATTACACGGTGGTTATATTATTTTTATAAACTGGAACGACAGTATATTCAAGTATTCATAGGTCACAGCTTAATTATTATTTGTCAATTCAATTTAATCATTATGGATGCCTTAATACAAAAAAGAGGTACAATAAAAGCCAAATTAACCAGGTTTAATACGTTTTTAAATAAGTTTCAAGCGGAAACTTCAGAGGGTGTTTCAAATAAACAAAAGATTGAAATGCAAAGTAGACTCGATGTAATCATCAACATATTAAATGATTATGATAACTTACACACGGAAATATGCAAGTTAACCTCAGACATTACTGCGGACGAAAACGATTTTATGCAATTTGAAAATTCATATTTCAACGCGACTTCGGTAGCAAAATCACTAATCAGCAAAAACTACATTTCACGTAGCAATTCAAATCAAAGTATTAATAATATCGGTAGCAATCTAAGTACTAGTAGCAATGAAAATGCGTGTTCTCCACAAACGCGATTTCTAAACTTGCCAAAAATCAATTTAGCAAAGTTTTCAGGTGATATTAACACCTGGATCCAATACAAAAACACTTATACAAATATGATCCATCAGAACAATGAAATAAATAACATTCAAAAGCTACACTACTTAAAAAATAGTCTAACAAATGAGGCCGCGGAAGTAATCAGTACGCTTGAGTTTACATCCGAAAACTACGAGCTAGCGTGGCAAACTGTCATCGACAGATTTGACCAACCCAAATTGTTAATAAAAAATCACCTAAACGCAATTATTGAACAGGAGATTCTCACGAAAGAATCATCTACACAAGTACGGAAATTAAATGATGCTATAATCAAACATGTTAATGCTTTACGGTCATTCGGAAGCAACGAAGAATTGTTCGAAGCTTTACTGGTACATTTAACCGCAATAAAATTAGACTCCAGGACCTTTAGAGAATGGGAGTCCGTTTTTAACAAAAGCAACGAAAAGTTGCCGTCATTAGACGAATTCAAAATATTTCTAAAAAACCACGCAGTATTTTTGGAAAACGTAGAACAAAAAAGGGTTAAAATTCAGCCCGAAAAAGTAAAATATCAATCAAAATCTTTTGTCATAAATAATCCTACATGTTATCTATGTAAAAAGGATCATTTCCTATCTAGATGTGACGTGTTTCAAAATATGGACGTTAAACAAAAATTGACTAAAGTCAATGAATTAGGGGTCTGCCTTAATTGCTTAGGTAAAGGCCACACGAAAATACAATGCAATTCGCGATTCACATGCAGGACTTGCAATAAAAAACATCACTCATTGTTACATGAAAATTTCAAACCTGCAGTAGCATTGGTGCAAGCAGGAGTTTCTGAAACTACTGAATCCGCGCTTGAATCAACTCAAATCATTTCGGCATTGTGTTCAAGCGTAGGAAACATACTGCTACCTACGGCAGCAGTAAAAGTCATTGATAACAACGGAGTGTACCACACGGTTAGAGTATTGTTGGACTCAGGTTCGCAATCGAATTTTATTTGTGCTAATCTAGCAGCAAAATTATCGCTGCCCATACATGATGTCAACATTGCAGTTACCGGATTAAACAATTCAAACTCAAGAATTCGGGCTCAGTGCAAATTAGAAATATTTTCTAATCAATCCAATTACAAAACCAAATTGTCGTGTCTTGTAATAAAGCATATAACTGGAATAACTCCAGGTTTCGTAGCAGAACGAAAACTTCTAAAAATACCAGACCACGTTAACCTTGCTGATCCCACTTTTGATCAACCAGGTGAAATAGATGTACTCATTGGGTCACCAACATTCTTCGACCTTCTGTGTATCGGTCAAATACGCTTAGGCCCCGATCTTCCGATTTTACAAAAAACACGATTCGGTTGGATCATAGCCGGTCCTACTAATCCCGGTGCAGCCACCCAAATCAACTGTAATCACAGCTTGGTGACTGATCTTTCAGATCAAATTGTTAAATTTTGGGAACTTGAAAGTTATCCCACAGAAAGGATTTTTTCAAACGAAGAAAATGCCTGCGAAGTGCATTATCATCAAAATACCAGGCGAAATGAGGAAGGAAGATTTATCGTATCAATTCCCCTCAAACAAACTATTGAAGCCCTAGGTGATTCGTTTGTCTTAGCAAAAAGGCGACTCTTGGCGCTGGAAAGACGTCTCTCGGTTAATCCAGATATGTCAAGGCTGTATCATGCATTCATGCAGGAATACCTAGATTTAGGGCACATGGCTCCAGTCAGCTTATCCATTGTACAACCTTCATACTATTTGCCACATCATGGCGTTCTCAAAGCAGATAGTACCACCACTAAACTGCGAGTAGTGTTCAACGGATCTGCCGCAACTTCCAACGGCACTTCTTTGAATGATATTCAAATGGTTGGACCTACAATACAACCCGACTTATTCACCATTTTAATACGTTTTCGTCGTCATCAATACGCGATCGCCGCCGATGTCGAAAAAATGTACCGCCAAATAAATATTGAGCCTAGCCAAAGAGCATTGCAGCGCATTCTTTGGCGATTTTCGCCTTCTGATGACATCAAGGCTTACGAGCTAGCCACTGTCACATATGGAACTGCTTCTGCAGCTTTCCTTGCGATACGAAGTTTGTCCCAATTAGCAAAGGACTGCAAAGATATCCACCCCGAAATATCAACCATCATAGAACGGGATTTCTACGTCGATGATCTCCTCTCTGGCGCTGACACCATTGAGGATGCGCAAAAAATTTGTCAATTGACTTCTGAAGTCTTAGCTTCAGGTTGCTTCAAACTACGGAAATGGATTTCAAACAATCCAGAAGTGTTACATAATATTGCAGAATCCGAAATCAATCCAGGTTTTTTGAATTTCGGAAGTCAAGAAAATATACGTACACTAGGTCTTCTTTGGTCTTACCGAGGTGACCACTTTATGTTTACCATACCTGATTTCCAGGAAAAGGCGGTGACAAAAAGAGTCATGCTTGCAGAAATAGCGCAGATTTTTGACCCTATTGGTCTGCTCGCACCCTGCACGATTACCGCAAAAATAATGTTACAACAACTCTGGATGGAGAAATTAGGTTGGGATGAAGAAGTTCCTCTTAGTATCAAAAATTGTTGGTTGTCATATCGCAAAGACTTAACCAATTTGAATGACTTAAAAATACCTCGCCTTATTCTGTGTAACAACCCACGCGAAATTCAAATTCATGGCTTCTGCGATGCATCCATGCACGGATACGGAGCTTGTATCTATTTACGCACCACAGATTCTAAAAATCAATTTCACTCTAAGTTGGTGTGCGCGAAAACTAAGGTAGCGCCACTCAAACCTATAACTATACCTAAGCTCGAACTTTGCGGAGCCTTACTGCTCTCAAAATTACTTAATCAAACTACTAAAGCCTTTGGTTTTTCAAACGCAAGGTGCATCTTGTGGTCAGATTCTACTATCGTTTTAGGATGGATAAAAACAGGTCCTAATCTCCTAAAAACCTTTTGTTGTAATCGAGTCGCCGAAATACAACAGCTCACGTTGAACGCAATTTGGCGTCACGTCCCTACAAAGGTTAACCCCGCGGATCTATCGTCTCGAGGTGTTACTCCTGAAATCCTAAAGGACTCCACCATTTGGTGGAACGGACCACCATGGCTAATAAAAGATGAAACCTTTTGGCCAAATCCAAATGTCGGTTATCCAGCATTGCCTGAATTGAAAGGGGTAACCAAATTATTAGCAACAACCAAATACGAATCGTTTCCATTTAATAAGTATTCGAAGCTTTCGCAGCTGGAAAGAATTATCGCATACGTTTTGCGCTTCATAAAAAATTGCTCGCTTACTAAGGAAGAAAGAGTCTTTGGTCCTTTAAGTCCTAAAGAAATACAAAATTCACTGCTAAAGCTAGTAAAATGTTCACAATGCGAATCATTTCCAGACGAAATCTCGCAGCTCGAAAATAACAAATTTATACGTTCAAAATCTAAGTTACTCAATTTAAATCCTTTTCAAGATCAATTTGGTTTAATACGTGTTGGAGGTAGACTCCAAAATTCTTCATTTTGTTACGAAAAGAAGCATCCAGTTTTATTGTCCGGAAAGCATCATCTTTCCAAATTAATAGCCGAGCGTGAACATCTAAGATTACTTCACGCGGGCCCTCAATTGTTATTATCATCCATAAGAGAGCGTTTTTGGATAATTGCCGGACGCAATCTAGTAAAACAAATTGTACATCGCTGTGTACGGTGCTTTAGACATGCGCCTAAGTTAACCAACCCTATTATGGGCAATTTGCCGTTAGATCGCATTAATATTTCGCATCCATTTTCAATAATTGGAATTGACTATGCAGGTCCGGTCACTATTAAAGATCGAAAAGGGCGCGGTGCTAAGCATTCCAAAGCTTACATTTGTCTTTATGTGTGTTTTGCCACTAAGGCAGTTCATATAGAATTAGTCAGTGATCTAACCACCGAGTCTTTTTTGCTTTCATTCAGGCGGTTCGTTGCACGTAGAAACAAACCTTCTAAAGTTTATTCCGATAACGGAACCAATTTTGTTGGCACTAATTCCAAATTAAAAGAATTAGGTAATTTTATACAAAAACATGAAAATTCCATAATTCAAGCTGTTGCCAATGAAGGAATAACCTGGAGTTTCATTCCAGCGGGAAGTCCCCACTTCGGTGGACTCTGGGAGGCTGGCATTAAATCCTGTAAGTTTCATTTGAAAAGGGTATTAGGCTCTTCTGTTTTCACTTTTGAAGAACTTTGCACTCTACTTGTTCAAGTTGAAGCTCTCCTAAATTCCCGCCCCCTCTCTCCCTTATCCACTGATCCTCATGATTTTCAACCGCTGACGCCAGCACATTTTTTGGTGGGCCGACCACTTGTCTCGTTACCCGATCCAGATTTGACTCACTTACAAGAAAATCGTTTGGCATTTTTCCAACGAATCCAACTGTTTCAACAACATTTATGGAAGCGATGGAACAAGGAATACGTTTCTGAACTCCAACAAAGGCAAAAGTGGAAGATACAAACATCCGATCTCCAGCTTGGTTCTCTAGTGTTAGTAAAAGAGGATAATTTGCCACCGTTAAAATGGAGATTAGCTCGCATCATAAAACTTCACCCAGGAAAGGATGGAGTCAGTCGAGTCGCAACAATCCGCACACCAAGTGGAACTTGTCAACGCTCCTTCTCGAAGTTGTGTCCACTTCCATTGAGTGACTAGCCCCTTTTTTGTGTTGAAAATCTGTTAAGTGCTTTCACCTAGTGAACGTTTTAGTGTTTTATTTCTTTTCTTTACATGGTTTTGATTCTGTTCTATTAACTTTAAATGTTTAATTATTTAATGTGTTTATGTAGGTATAAGCAATTTGTTATTTTGTTAAATTTAACCATGTATTCAATTAATTTATATATTTAAATTCTCCGCATTTCAAGGCCGGGGGTATGTACAAAATTTGTCTTGAAGACGCAACCCCACCGCTGCTTGTGGCAAGAGCGTCAGTTGCATATTGACAGCGCACTGCATTAGTCGTGTCAGCGCACTCATGTAAACGAAAATATTAAACATAATACAAGTGCGATTTTGTTAATTATTTATCAAAAACCTAACCAGAACAACTCTCAACATAACAGTTGTAGTTTGAAGTTTTTTACTTGAAAATATCTACTTCTGATTTTAGAAATGACAATTTGAAAATCAGATCTAAGTTAACAATTTGACGTTCTTTACTTCAAAATAGATAAGTCTTATTTTAGAATACTGTCTTTGTAAATCAAAACTAAGTTATTTGTTTGAAGTACTTTACTTGAAAATATCTACTTCTGATTTTAGAAATGACAATTTGAAAATCAGATCTATGTTGATAGTTTGACGTTTTTTACTTCAAAATAAGTAAGTCTTAATTTAGACTAGTGAATTTGTAAATCAAAACTAAGCTATTAGTTTGAAATACTTTACTTGAAAATATCTACTTCTGATTTCAGAAATGACAAATTGAAAATCATATCTAAGTTAATAGTTTGATGTTCTTTACTTCAAAAAAACTAAGTCTTATTTTAAAATAGTGAATTTGTAAATCCAAACTAAGCTATTAGTTTGAAATACTTTACTTGAAAATATCTACTTCTGATTTTAGAAAAGACAATTTGCAAAGCAGTTCTAAATTAATAGTTTGACGTTTTTTCCTTCAAAATAACTTATTCGGATCTTAGTAATGTACATTTGGAAATCAAATCTAAAGTTGTAGTTTGAAGTTTTTTACTTGAAAATATCTACTTCTGTTTTTAGAAATGACAATTTGCAAATCAGATCTAAGTTAATGGTTTGACGTTCTTTACTTCAAAGTAACTTAGTCTTATTTTAGAATAGTGAATTTGTAAATCAAAACTAAGTTATTTGTTAGAAGTTCTTTACTTTCAAAAATCTACTTCTGATTTCAGAAATGATAATTTGGAAATCAGATCTAAGTTAATAGTTTGATGTTCTTTACTTCAAAATAGATAAGTCTAATTTTAGAATACTGTTTTTGTAAATCAAAACTAAGTTATTAGTTTGAAGTACTTTACATGAAAATATCTACTTCTGATTTTATAAATGACAATTTGTAAATCAGAACTAAGTTAAATTTAAATTTAAATTTCGAGACTTTGAAATATCTACTTCTGGTTTCAGAAATGACAATTTGAAAATCAAATTTTAGTTAATAGTTTGATGTTCTTTACTTATAAGAAATTAAGCTTTATTTTAGAATAGTGAATCTGTAAATCAAACCTAAGTTATTAGTTTAAAGTTCTTTACTTTGAAATATCTACTTCAGATTTTAGAAATTACAATTTGAAAATCAGATCTAAGTTAATAGTTTGTCGTTTTTTACTTCAAAATAACTAATTCGGATCTTAGTAATGTAAATTTGGAAATCTAATCTAAGGTTGTAGTTTGAAGTTTTTTACTTGAAAATATCTACTTCTGATTTTAGAAATGACAATTTGAAAATCAGATCTAAGTTAATAGTTTGACGTTCGTTACTTCAAATAGATAAGTCTTATTTTAGAATACTGTCCTTGTAAATCAAAACTAAGTTATTTGTTTAAACTCCTTTACTTGAAAATATCTACTTCTGATTTTAGAAATGACAATTTAAAAATCAGAACTATGTTAATAGTTTGACGTTTTTTTTTTCAAAATAACTAAGTCTTATTTAGACTAGTGAATTTGTAAATCAAAACTAAGTTATTAGTTTGAAGTTTTTTACTTGAAAATATCTACTACTGATTTTAGAAATGACAATTTGAAAATCAGATCTAAGTTAATGGTTTGACGTTCTTTACTACAAAGTAACTTAGTCTTATTTTAGAATAGTGAATTTGTAAGTCAAAACTAAGTTATTTGTTTGAAGTTCTTTACTTGATCAATCTACTTCTGATTTCAGAAATAATAATTTGAAAATCAGATCTAAGTTAATAGTTTGACGTTCCTTACTTCAAAATAGATAAGTCTAATTTTAGAATACGGTCTTTGTAAATCAAAACTAAGTTATTTGTTTGAAGTACTTTACTTGAAAATATCTACTTCTGATTTTAGAAATGACAATTTGAAAATCAGATCTAAGTTAATAGTTTGACGTTTTTTCCTTCAAAATAGATAAGTCTTAATTTAGAATACTGTATTTGTAAAGTAAAACTAAGTTATTAGTTTGAAGTTCTTTACTTGAAATTATCTGCTTCAGATTTTAGAAATCATAATTTTAAAATCAGATCTAAGTTAATAGTTTGACGTTCTTTACTTCAAAGTAACGTAGTGTTAGTTTAGAATAGTGAATTTGTAAATCAAAACTAAGTTATTAGTTAGAAGTTCTTTACTTTGAAATATCTACTTCTGATTTCAGAAATGACAATTTGAAAATCAGATCTAAGTTAATAGTTTGACGTTTTTTACTTCAAAATAACTAAGTATTATTTAAACTAGTGAATTTGCAAATCAAAACTAAGTTATTAGTTTAAAGTTCATTACTTGAAAATATCTACTACTGATTTCAGAAATGACAATTTGAAAATCAGATCTAAGTTAATAATTTGACGTTGTTTACTTCAAAATAACTAAGTACTATTTTAGAATAGTGAATTTGTAAATCAATACTAAATTATTAGTTTAAATTTCGAGACTTTGAAATATCTACTTCTGATTTCAGAAATGACAATTTGAAAATCAGATGTTAGTTAATAGTTTGATGTTCTGTACTTTAAAGAAACTAAGTCTTATTTTAGAATAGTGAATCTGTAAATCAAAACTAAGTTATTAGTTTAAAGTTTTTTACTTTGAAATATGTACGTCTGATTTCAAAAATGACAATTTGAAAATCAGATTTAAGTTAATAGTTTGACGTTCTTTACTTCAAAATATATAAGTCTTATTTTAGAATATTGGATTTGTAAATCAAAAGTAAGTTATTTATTTGATGTACTTAACTTGAAAATATCTACTTATGATTTTAGAAATGACAATTTGAAAATCAGATCTAAGTTAATAGTTTGACGTTTTTTACTTCAAAATAGCTAATTCGGATCTTAGTAATGTAAATTTGGAAATCTAATCTAAGGTTGTAGTTTGAAGTTTTTTACTTGAAAATATCTACTTCTGATTTTAGAAATGACAATTTTAAAATCAGATCTAAGTTAATGGTTTGACGTTCTTTACTTCAAAGTAACTTAGTCTTATTTTAGAATAGTGAATTTGTAAAGCAAAACTAAGTTATTAGTTTGAAGTTATTTACTTGAAATTATCTGCTTCAGATTTTAGAAATCATAATTCGAAAATCAGATCTAAGTTAATAGTTTGACGTTTTTTACTTCAAAATAAGTAAGTCTTAATTTAGACTAGTGAATTTGTAAATCAAAACTAAGCTATTAGTTTGAAATACTTTACTTGAAAATATCTACTTCTGATTTCAGAAATGACAAATTAAAAATCATATTTAAGTTAATAGTTTGATGTTCTTTACTTCAAAGAAACTAAGCCTTATTTTAGAATAGTGAATCTGTAAATCAAAACTAAGTTATTAGTTTAAAGTTCTTTACTTTGAAATATGTACGTCTGATTTCAGAAATGACAATTTGAAAATCAGATCTAAGTTAATAGTTTGACGTTCTTTACTTCAAAATAGATAAGTCTTATTTTAGAATATTGGATTTGTAAATCAAAAGTAAGTTATTTATTTGATGTACTTTACTTGAAAATATCTACTTATGATTTTAGAAATGTCAATTTGAAAATCAGATCTAAGTTAACAGTTTGACGTTCTTTACTTCAAAATAGATAAGTCTTATTTTAGAATACTGTCTTTGTAAATCAAAACTAAGTTATTTGTTTTAAGTACTTTACTTGAAAATATCAACTTCTGATTTTATAAATGACAATTTGAAAATCAGATCTAAGTTAATAGTTTGACGTTTTTTACTTCAAAATACCTAAGTCTTATTTAGACTAGTCAATTTGTAAATCAAAACTAAGTTATTAGTTTGAAGTTCTTTACTTGAAAATATCTACTACTGATTTTAGAAATGACAATTTAAAAATCAGATGTAAGTTAATAGCTTGACGTTTTTTACTTGAAAATAACTAAGTACTATTTTAGTATAGTGAATTTGTAAATCGAAAATAAGTTATTAGTTTAAAGTTCGAGACTTTGAATTATCTACTTCTGATTTCAGAAATGGCAATTTGAAAATCAGATCTAAGTTAATAGTTTGATGTTCTTTACTTCAAAGTAACTAAGTATTATTTTAGAATAGTGTATTTCTAAATCAAAACTAAGTTATTAGTTTAAAGTTCTTTACTTTGTAATATCTAGTTCTGATTTCAGAAATGACAATTTGAAAATCAGATCTAAGTTAATAGTTTGACGTTCTTTCCTTCAAAAGAGATAAGTCTTAATTTAGAATACTGTATTTGTAAAGTAAAACTAAGTTATTAGTTTGAAGTTCTTTACTTGAAATTATCTGCTTCTGATTTTAGAAATGACAATTTGAAAATCAGATCTAAGTTAATAGTTTGACGTTTTTTACTTCAAAATAAGTAAGTCTTAATTTAGACTAGTGAATTTGTAAATCAAAACTAATCTATTAGTTTGAAATACTTTACTTGAAAATATCTACTCCTGATTTTAGAAATGACAATTAGAAAATCAGATCTTAGTTAATAGTTAGATGTTCTTTACTTCAAAGAAACTAAGTCTTATTTTAGAATAGTGAATCTGTAAATTAAAACTAAGTTATTAGTTTAAAGTTCTTTACTTTGAAATATCTACTTCTGATTTTAGAAATGACAATTTGAAAATCAGATCTATGTTGATAGTTTGACGTTTCTTACTTCAAAATAAGTAAGTCTTAATTTAGACTAGTGAATTTGTAAATCAAAACTAAGTTATTAGTTTGAAGTTCTATACTTGAAAATATCTACTCCTGATTTTAGAAATGACAATTTGAAAATCAGAACTAAGTTAATAGTTTGACGTCCTTTACTTCAAAATAACTAAGTCCTTTTTTAGAATAGTGAATTTGTAAATCAAAACTAAGTTTTTAGTTTGAAGTTTTTTACTTTGAAATATCTACTTCTGATTTAAGAAATGACAATTTGAAAATCAGATCTAAGTTAATAGTTTGACGTTCTTTACTTCAAAATAGATAAGTCTTATTTTAGAATACTGTCTTTGTAAATCAAAACTAACTTATTTGTTTGAAGTACTTTACTTGAAAATATCTACTTCTGATTTTAGAAATGAAAATTTGAAAATCAGATCTATGTTAATAGTTTGACGTTTTTTACTTCAAAATAACTAAGGCTTATTTAGACTAGTGAATTTGTAAATCAAAACTAAGTTATTAGTTTGAAATTTTTTACTTGAAAATTTCTACTACTGATTTTAGAAATGACAATTTGAAAATCAGATCTAAGTTAATGGTTTGACGTTCTTTACTTCAAAGTAACTTAGTCTTATTTTAGAATAGTGAATTTGTAAATCAAAACTAAGTTATTTGTTAGAAGTTCTTTACTTTCAAAAATCTACTTCGGATTTCAGAAATGATAATTTGGAAATCAGATCTAAGTTAATAGTTTGATGTTCTTTACTTCAAAATAGATAAGTCTAATTTTAGAATACTGTTTTTGCAAATCAAAACTAAGTTATTTGTTTGAAGTACTTTACATGAAAATATCTACTTCTGATTTTATAAATGACAATTTGTAAATCAGAACTAAGTTAAATTTAAATTTAAATTTCGTGACTTTGAAATATCTACTTCTGGTTTCAGAAATGACAATTTGAAAATCAAATTTTAGTTAATACTTTGATGTTCTTTACTTATAAGAAATTAAGCTTTATTTTAGAATAGTGAATCTGTAAATCAAACCTAAGTTAGTAGTTTAAAGTTCTTTACTTTGAAATATCTACTTCTGATTTTAGAAATGACAATTTGAAAATCAGATCTAAGTTAATAGTTTGTCGTTTTTTACTTTAAAATAACTAATTCGGATCTTAGTAATGTAAATTTGGAAATCTAATTTAAGGTTGTAGTTTGAAGTTTTTTACTTGAAAATATTTACTTCTGATTTTAGAAATGACAATTTGAAAATCAGATCTAAGTTAATAGTTTGACGTTCGTTACTTCAAATAGATAAGTCTTATTTTAGAATACTGTCCTTGTAAATCAAAACTAAGTTATTTGTTTAAACTCCTTTACTTGAAAAAATCTACTTCTGATTTTAGAAATGACAATTTAAAAATCAGATGTAAGTTAATAGCTTGACGTTTTTTACATCAAAATAAGTAAGTCTTAATTTAGACTAGTGAATTTGTAAATCAAAACTAAGTTATTAGTTTGAAGTTTTTTACTTGAAAATATCTACTACTGATTTTAGAAATGACAATTTGAAAATCAGATCTAAGTTAATGGTTTGACGTTCTTTACTACAAAGTAACTTAGTCTTATTTTAGAATAGTGAATTTGTAAGTCAAAACTAAGTTATTTGTTTGAAGTTCTTTACTTGATCAATCTACTTCTGATTTCAGAAATAATAATTTGAAAATCAGATCTAAGTTAATAGTCTGACGTTCCTTACTTCAAAATAGATAAGTCTAATTTTAGAATACGGTCTTTGTAAATCAAAACTAAGTTATTTGTTTGAAGTACTTTACTTGAAAATATCTACTTCTGATTTTAGAAATGACAATTTGAAAATCAGATCTAAGTTAATAGTTTGACGTTTTTTCCTTCAAAATAGATAAGTCTTAATTTAGAATACTGTATTTGTAAAGTAAAACTAAGTTATTAGTTTGAAGTTCTTTACTTGAAATTATCTACTACTGATTTTAGAAATGACAATTTGAAAATCAGATCTAAGTTAATAATTTGACGTTGTTTACTTCAAAATAACTAAGTACTATTTTAGAATAGTGAATTTGTAAATCAATACTAAATTATTAGTTTAAATTTCGAGACTTTGAAATATCTACTTCTGATTTCAGAAATGACAATTTGAAAATCAGATCTAAGTAAAAAGTTTGACGTTTTTTACTTCAAAATAACTAAGTATTATTTAAACTAGTGAATTTGTATATCAAAACTAAGTTATTAGTTTAAAGTTCTTTACTTGAAAATATCTACTACTGATTTTAGAAATGACAATTTGAAAATCAGATCTAAGTTAATAATTTGACGTTGTTTACTTCAAAATAACTAAGTACTATTTTAGAATAGTGAATTTGTAAATCAATACTAAATTATTAGTTTAAATTTCGAGACTTTGAAATATCTACTTCTGATTTCAGAAATGACAATTTGAAAATCAGATGTTAGTTAATAGTTTGATGTTCTGTACTTTAAAGAAACTAAGTCTTATTTTAGAATAGTGAATCTGTAAATCAAAACTAAGTTATTAGTTTAAAGTTTTTTACTTTGAAATATGTACGTCTGATTTCAGAAATGACAATTTGAAAATCAGATTTAAATTAATAGTTTGACGTTCTTTACTTCAAAATATATAAGTCTTATTTTAGAATATTGGATTTGTAAATCAAAAGTAAGTTATTTATTTGATGTACTTAACTTGAAAATATCTACTTATGATTTTAGAAATGACAATTTGAAAATCAGATCTAAGTTAATAGTTTGACGTTTTTTACTTCAAAATAGCTAATTCGGATCTTAGTAATGTAAATTTGGAAATCTAATCTAAGGTTGTAGTTTGAAGTTTTTTACTTGAAAATATCTACTTCTGATTTTAGAAATGACAATTTGAAAATCAGATCTAAGTTAATGGTTTGACGTTCTTTACTTCAAAGTAACTTAGTCTTATTTTAGAATAGTGAATTTGTAAAGCAAAACTAAGTTATTAGTTTGAAGTTATTTACTTGAAATTATCTGCTTCAGATTTTAGAAATCATAATTCGAAAATCAGATCTAAGTTAATAGTTTGACGTTTTTTACTTCAAAATAAGTAAGTCTTAATTTAGACTAGTGAATTTGTAAATCAAAACTAAGCTATTAGTTTGAAATACTTTACTTGAAAATATCTACTTCTGATTTCAGAAATGACAAATTAAAAATCATATTTAAGTTAATAGTTTGATGTTCTTTACTTCAAAGAGACTAAGCCTTATTTTAGAATAGTGAATCTGTAAATCAAAACTAAGTTATTAGTTTAAAGTTCTTTACTTTGAAATATGTACGTCTGATTTCAGAAATGACAATTTGAAAATCAGATCTAAGTTAATAGTTTGACGTTCTTTACTTCAAAATAGATAAGTCTTATTTTAGAATATTGGATTTGTAAATCAAAAGTAAGTTATTTATTTGATGTACTTTACTTGAAAATATCTACTTATGATTTTAGAAATGACAATTTGAAAATCAGATCTAAGTTAATAGTTTGTCGTTTTTTACTTCAAAATAACTAATTCGGATCTTAGTAATGTAAATTTGGAAATCTAATCTAAGGTTGTAGTTTGAAGTTTTTTACTTGAAAATATCTACTTCTGATTTTAGAAATGACAATTTGAAAATCAGATCTAAGTTAATAGTTTGACGTTCGTTACTTCAAATAGATAAGTCTTATTTTAGAAGACTGTCCTTGTAAATCAAAACTAAGTTATTTGTTTAAACTCCTTTACTTGAAAATATCTACTTCTGATTTTAGAAATGACAATTTAAAAATCAGATCTATGTTAATAGTTTGACGTTTTTTTTTCAAAATAACTAAGTCTTATTTAGACTAGTGAATTTGTAAATCAAAACTAAGTTATTAGTTTGAAGTTTTTTACTTGAAAATATCTACTACTGATTTTAGAAATGACAATTTGAAAATCAGATCTAAGTTAATGGTTTGACGTTCTTTACTACAAAGTAACTTAGTCTTATTTTAGAATAGTGAATTTGTAAGTCAAAACTAAGTTATTTGTTTGAAGTTCTTTACTTGATCAATCTACTTCTGATTTCAGAAATAATAATTTGAAAATCAGATCTAAGTTAATAGTCTGACGTTCCTTACTTCAAAATAGATAAGTCTAATTTTAGAATACGGTCTTTGTAAATCAAAACTAAGTTATTTGTTTGAAGTACTTTACTTGAAAATATCTACTTCTGATTTTAGAAATGACAATTTGAAAATCAGATCTAAGTTAATAGTTTGACGTTTTTTCCTTCAAAATAGATAAGTCTTAATTTAGAATACTGTATTTGTAAAGTAAAACTAAGTTATTAGTTTGAAGTTCTTTACTTGAAATTATCTACTACTGATTTTAGAAATGACAATTTGAAAATCAGATCTAAGTTAATAATTTGACGTTGTTTACTTCAAAATAACTAAGTACTATTTTAGAATAGTGAATTTGTAAATCAATACTAAATTATTAGTTTAAATTTCGAGACTTTGAAATATCTACTTCTGATTTCAGAAATGACAATTTGAAAATCAGATCTAAGTTAATAGTTTGACGTTTTTTACTTCAAAATAACTAAGTATTATTTAAACTAGTGAATTTGTATATCAAAACTAAGTTATTAGTTTAAAGTTCTTTACTTGAAAATATCTACTACTGATTTTAGAAATGACAATTTGAAAATCAGATCTAAGTTAATAATTTGACGTTGTTTACTTCAAAATAACTAAGTACTATTTTAGAATAGTGAATTTGTAAATCAATACTAAATTATTAGTTTAAATTTCGAGACTTTGAAATATCTACTTCTGATTTCAGAAATGACAATTTGAAAATCAGATGTTAGTTAATAGTTTGATGTTCTGTACTTTAAAGAAACTAAGTCTTATTTTAGAATAGTGAATCTGTAAATCAAAACTAAGTTATTAGTTTAAAGTTTTTTACTTTGAAATACGTACGTCTGATTTCAGAAATGACAATTTGAAAATCAGATTTAAATTAATAGTTTGACGTTCTTTACTTCAAAATATATAAGTCTTATTTTAGAATATTGGATTTGTAAATCAAAAGTAAGTTATTTATTTGATGTACTTAACTTGAAAATATCTACTTATGATTTTAGAAATGACAATTTGAAAATCAGATCTAAGTTAATAGTTTGACGTTTTTTACTTCAAAATAGCTAATTCGGATCTTAGTAATGTAAATTTGGAAATCTAATCTTAGGTTGTAGTTTGAAGTTTTTTACTTGAAAATATCTACTTCTGATTTTAGAAATGACAATTTGAAAATCAGATCTAAGTTAATGGTTTGACGTTCTTTACTTCAAAGTAACTTAGTCTTATTTTAGAATAGTGAATTTGTAAAGCAAAACTAAGTTATTAGTTTGAAGTTATTTACTTGAAATTATCTGCTTCAGATTTTAGAAATCATAATTCGAAAATCAGATCTAAGTTAATAGTTTGACGTTTTTTACTTCAAAATAAGTAAGTCTTAATTTAGACTAGTGAATTTGTAAATCAAAACTAAGCTATTAGTTTGAAATACTTTACTTGAAAATATCTACTTCTGATTTCAGAAATGACAAATTAAAAATCATATTTAAGTTAATAGTTTGATGTTCTTTACTTCAAAGAAACTAAGCCGTATTTTAGAATAGTGAATCTGTAAATCAAAACTAAGTTATTAGTTTAAAGTTCTTTACTTTGAAATATGTACGTCTGATTTCAGAAATGACAATTTGAAAATCAGATCTAAGTTAATAGTTTGACGTTCTTTACTTCAAAATAGATAAGTCTTATTTTAGAATATTGGATTTGTAAATCAAAAGTAAGTTATTTATTTGATGTACTTTACTTGAAAATATCTACTTATGATTTTAGAAATGACAATTTGAAAATCAGATCTAAGTTAACAGTTTGACGTTCTTTACTTCAAAATAGATAAGTCTTATTTTAGAATACTGTCTTTGTAAATCAAAACTAAGTTATTTGTTTTAAGTACTTTACTTGAAAATATCAACTTCTGATTTTATAAATGACAATTTGAAAATCAGATCTAAGTTAATAGTTTGACGTTTTTTACTTCAAAATACCTAAGTCTTATTTACACTAGTCAATTTGTAAATCAAAACTAAGTTATTAGTTTGAAGTTCTTTACTTGAAAATATCTACTACTGATTTTAGAAATGACAATTTAAAAATCAGATGTAAGTTAATAGCTTGACGTTTTTTACATCAAAATAAGTAAGTCTTAATTTAGACTAGTGAATTTGTAAATCAAAACTAATCTATTAGTTTGAAATACTTTACTTGAAAATATCTACTTATGATTTCAGAAATGACAATTTGAAAATCAGATTTAGTTAATAGTTTGATGTTCTGTACTTTAAAGAAACTAAGTCTTATTTTAGAATAGTAAATCTGTAAATCAAAACTAAGTTATTAGTTTAAAGATCTTTACTTTGAAATATGTACTTCTGATTTCAGAAATGAAAATTTGAAAATCAGATCGGTTCTTAGTAATGTAAATTTGGAAATCTAGTCTAAGGTTGTAGTTTGAAGTTTTTTACTTGAAAATATCTACTTCTGATTTTAGAAATGACAATTTGAAAATCAGATCTAAGTTAACAGTTTGACGGTTTTTACTTCAAAATAGATAAGTCTTATTTTAGAATACTGTCTTTGTAAATCAAAACTAAGTTATTTGTTTGAAGTACTTTACTTGAAATAATCTACTTCTGATTTTAGAAATGACAATTTGAAAATCAGATCTATGTTGATAGTTTGACGTTTTTTACTTCAAAATAAGTAAGTCTTAATTTAGACTAGTGAATTTGTAAATCAAAACTAAGTTATTAGTTTGAAAAGCTTTACTTGAAAATATCTACTTCTGATTTTAGAAATGACAATTTGAAAAGCAGATCTAAATTAATAGTTTGACGTTTTTTCCTTCAAAATAACTTATTCGGATCTTAGTAGTATACATTTGGAAATCAAATCTAAGGTTGTAGTTTGAAGTTTTTTACTTGAAAATATCTACTTCTGTTTTTAGAAATGACAATTTGAAAATCAGATCTAAGTTAATGGTTTGACGTTCTTTACTTCAAAGTAACTTAGTCTTATTTTAGAATACTGTCTTTGTAAATCAAAACTAAGTTATTTGTTTGAAGTACTTTACTTGAAATAATCTACTTCTGATTTTAGTAATGACAATTTGAAAATCAGATCTATGTTGATAGTTTGACGTTTTTTACTTCAAAATAAGTAAGTCTTAATTTAGACTAGTGAATTTGTAAATCAAAAATAAGTTATTAGTTTGAAATGCTTTACTTGAAAATATCTACTTCTGATTTCAGAAATGACAATTTGAAAATCATATCTAAGTTAATAGTTTGATGTTCCTTACTTCAAAGAAACTAACTTTTTTTTTACAATAGTGAATTTGTAAATCAAAACTAAGTTATTAGTTTGAAGTTTTTTACTTGAAAATATCTACTACTGATTTTAGAAATGACAATTTGAAAATCAGATCTAAGTTAATAGTTTGACGTTGTTTACTTCAAAGAAACTAAGTATTATTTTAGAATTGTGAATTTCTAAATCAAAACTAAGTTATTAGTTTAAAGTTCTTTACTTTGTAATATCTAGTTCTGATTTCAGAAATGACAATTAGAAAATCAGATTTAAGTTAATAGCTTGACGTTCTTTCTTTCAAAATAGATAAGTCTTAATTTGGAATACTGTATTTGTAAAGTAAAACTAAGTTATAAGTTTGAAGTTCTTTACTTAAAATTATCTACTTCAGATTTTAGAAATCAGCAATTTGAAAATCAGGTCTAAGTTAATAGTTTGACGTTCTTTACTTCAAAGTAACGTAGTGTTAATTTAGAATAGTGAATTTGTAAATCAAAACTAAGTTATTAATTTGAAGTTCTTTACTTTGAAATATCTACTTCTGATTTCAGAAAAGACAATTTGAAAATCAGATCTAAGTTAATAGTTTGACGTTTTTTACTTCAAAATAACTAAGAAATATTTAGACTAGTGAATTTGTAAATCAAAACTAAGTTATTAGTTTAAAGTTCTTTACTTGAAAATATCTACTACTGATTTTAGAAATGACAATTTCAAAATCAGATTTAAGTTAATAATATGACGTTGTTTACTTCAAAATAACTAAGTACTATTTTAGAATAGTGAATTTGTAAATCAATACTAAGTTATTAGTTTAAATTTCGAGACTTTGAAATATCTACTTCTGATTTCAGAAATGACAATTTGAAAATCAGATGTTAGTTAATATTTTGATGTTCTGTACTTTAAAGAAACTAAGTCTTATTTTAGAATAGTGAATCTATAAATCAAAACTAAGTTATTAGTTTAAAGATCTTTACTTTGAAATATGTAATTCTGATTTCAGAAATGACAATTTGAAAATCAAATATAAGTTAATAGTTTGACGTTTTTTACTTCAAAATAACTAATTCGGATCTTAGTAATGTAAATTTGGTAATCTAATCTAAGGTTGTAGTTTGATGTTTTTTACTTAAAAATATCTACTTCTGATTTTAGAAATGACAATTTGAAAATCAGATCTAAGTTAATAGTTTGACGTTGTTTACTTGAAAATAACTAAGTACTATTTTAGAATAGTGAATTTGTAAATCAAAACTAAGTTATTAGTTTAAAAATCGAGACTTTGAAATATCTACTTCTGATTTCAAAAATGACAATTTGAAAATCAGATCTTAGTTAATAGTTAGATGTTCTTTACTTCAAAGAAACTAAGTCTTATTTTAGAATAGTGAATCTGTAAATTAACACTAAGTTATTAGTTTAAAGTTCTTTACTTTGAAATATCTACTTCTGATTTTAGAAATGACAATTTGAAAATCAGATCTATGTTGATAGTTTGACGTTTCTTACTTCAAAATAAGTAAGTCTTAATTTAGACTAGTGAATTTGTAAATCAAAACTAAGTTATTAGTTTGAAGTTCTATACTTGAAAATATCTACTCCTGATTTTAGAAATGACAATTTGAAAATCAGAACTAAGTTAATAGTTTGACGTCCTTTACTTCAAAATAACTAAGTCTTATTTTAGAATAGTGAATTTATAAATCAAAACTAAGTTTTTAGTTTGAAGTTTTTTACTTTGAAATTTCTACTTGTGATTTTAGAAATGACAATTTGAAAATCAGATCTAAGTTAATAGTTTGACGTTTTTTACTTCAAAATAGATAAGAACTATTTTAGAATAGTGAATTTGTAAATCAAAACTTAGTTATTAGTTTGAAGTTCTTTACTTGAAAATATCTACTACTGATTTTAGAAAAGACAATTTCAAAATCAGATCTAAGTTAATAGTTTGATGTTCTTTACTTAAAAGAAACTAAGTATTATTTTAGAATAGTAAATTTCTAAATCAAAACTAAGTTATTAGTTTAAAGTTCTTTACTTGAAAATATCTACTACTGATTTTAGAAATGACAATTTGAAAATCAGATCTAAGGTAATAGTTTGACGTTGTTTACTTGAAAATAACTAAGTACTATTTTAGAATAGTGAATTTGTAAATCAAAACTAAGTTATTAGTTTAAAGTTCGAAACTTTGAAATATCTACTACTGATTTCAGAAATGACAATTTGAAAATCAGATCTAAGTTAATAGTTTGATGTTCTTTACTTCAAAGAAACTAAGTATTATTTTAGAATTGTGAATTTCTAAATCAAAACTAAGTTATTAGTTTAAAGTTCTTTAATTTGTAATATCTAGTTCTGATTTCAGAAATGACAATTTGAAAATCAGATTTAAGTTAATAGTTTGACGTTCTTTACTTCAAGGTAACGTAGTGTTAATTTAGAATAGTGAATTTGTAAATCAAAACTAAGTTATTAATTTGAAGTTCTTTACTTTGAAATATCTACTTCTAATTTCAGAAAAGACAATTTGAAAATCAGATCTAAGTTAATAGTTTGACGTTCTTTACTTCAAAATAGATAAGTCTTATTTTAGAATATTGGATTTGTAAATCAAAAGTAAGTTATTTATTTGATGTACTTCACTTGAAAATATCTACTTATGATTTTAGAAATGACAATTTGAAAATCAGATCTAAGTTAATAGTTTGACGTTTTTTACTTCAAAATAACTAATTCGGATCTTAGTAATGTAAATTTGGTAATCTAATCTAAGGTTGTAGTTTGATGTTTTTTACTTAAAAATATCTACTTCTGATTTTAGAAATGACAATTTGAAAATCAGATCTAAGTTAACAGTTTGACGTTCTTTACTTCAAAATAGATAAGTCTTATTTTAGAATACTGTCTTTGTAAATCAAAGCTAAGTTATTTGTTTGAAGTACTTTACTTGAAAATATCTACTTCTGATTTTAGAAATGACAATTTGAAAGTCAGATCTAAGTTAATAGTTTGTTGATCTTTACTTAAAAGAAACTAAGTATTATTTTAGAAAAGTGAATTTCTAAATCAAAACTAAGTTATTAGTTTAAAGTTCTTTACTTGAAAATGTCTACTACTGATTTTAGAAATGACAATTTGAAAATCAGATCTAAGTTAATAATTTGACGTTGTTTACTTCAAAATAACTAAGTACTATTTTAAAATAGTGAAACTGTAAATCAATTCTAAGTTATTAGTTTAAATTTCGAGACTTTGAAATATCTACTACTTATTTCAGAAATGACAATTTGAAAATCAGATGTTAGTTAATAGTTTGATGTTCTGTACTTTAAAGAAACTAAGTCTTATTTTAGAATAGTGAATCTGTAAATCAAAACTAAGTTAATAGTTTAAAGTTCTTTACATTGAAATATGTAGTTCTGATTTCAGAAATGACAATTTGAAAATCAGATCTAAATTAATAGTTTGACGTCCTTTACTTAAAAATAGATAAGTCTTATTTTAAAATATTGGATTTGTAAATCAAAAGTAAGTTATTTATTTGAAGGACTCTACTTGAAAATATCTACTTATGATTTTAGAAATGACAATTTGAAAATCAAATCTAAGTAAATAGTAAGATGTTCTTACTTCAAAGAAACTAAGCCTTATTGTAGAATAGTGAATTTGTAAATCAAAACTAAGTTATTAGTTTGAAATACTTTACTTGAAAATATCTACTTCAGATTTCAGAAATGACAAATTAGAAATCATATCTAAGTTAATAGTTTGATGTTCTTTACTTCAAAGAAACTAAGTCTTATTTTAGAATAGTGAATCTGTAAATCAAAACTAAGTTATTAGTTTAAAGTTCTTTACTTTGAAATATGTACGTCTGATTTCAGAAATGACAATTTGAAAATCAGATCTAAGTTAATAGTTTGACGTTCTTTACTTCAAAATAGATAAGTCTTATTTTAGAATATTGGATTTGTAAATCAAAAGTAAGTTATTTATTTAATGTACTTTACTTGAAAATATCTACTACTGATTTTAGAAATGACAATTTAAAAATCAGATGTAAGTTAATAGTTTGTCGTTGTTTACTTGAAAATATCTAAGTACTATTTTAGAATAGTGAATTTGTAAATTGAAAATAAGTTATTAGTTTAAAGTTCGAGACTTTGAAATATCTACTTCTGATTTCAGAAATGACAATTTCAAAATCAGATCGAAGTAAATAGTTTGATGTTCTTTACTTCAAAGTAACTAAGTATTATTTTAGAATAGTGAATTTCTAAATCAAAACTAAGTTATTAGTTTAAAGTTCTTTACTTTGTAATATCTAGTTCTGATTTCAGAAATGACAATTTGAAAATCAGATCTAAGTTAATAGTGTGCCGTTCTTTCCTTCAAAAGAGATAAGTCTTAATTTAGAATACTGTATTTGTAAAGTAACACTAAGTTATTAGTTTGAAGTTCTTTACTTGAAATTATCTGCTTCTGATTTTAGAAATGACAATTTGAAAATTAGATCTAAGTTAATAGTTTGACGTTTTTTACTTCAAAGTAAAGTAGTGTTTGTTTAGAATAGTGAATTTGTAAATAACAACTAAGTTATTAGTTTGAAGTACTTTACTTTGAAATACCTACTTCTGATTTCAGAAATGACATTTTGAAAATCAGATCTAAGTTAATAGTTTGACGTTTTTTACTTCAAAATAACTAAGTCTTATTTAGACTAGTGAATTTGTAAATCAAAACTAAGTTATTAGTTTAAAGTTCTTTACTTGAAAATATCTACTTCTGATTTTAGAAATGACAATTTGAAAATCAGATCTATGTTGATAGTTTGACGTTTTTTACTTCAAAATAAGTAAGTCTTAATTTAGACTAGTGAATTTGTAAATCAAAACTAAGCTATTAGTTTGAAATACTTTACTTGAAAATATCTACTTCTGATTTCAGAAATGACAAATTGAAAATCATATCTAAGTTAATAGTTTGATGTTCTTTACTTCAAAGAAACTAAGTCTTATTTTAAAATAGTGAATTTGTAAATCAAAACTAAGTTTATATTTTGAAATACTTTACTTGAAACTATCTACTTCTGATTTTAGAAATGACAATTTGAAAAGCAGATCTAAATTAATAGTTTGACGTTTTTTTTAAAAATAACTTATTCGGATCTTAGTAATGTTCATTTGGAAATCAAATCTAAGGTTGTAGTTTGAAGTTTTTTACTTGAAATTATCTGCTTCAGATTTTAGAAATCATAATTTGCAAATCAGATCTAAGTTAATAGTTTGTCGTTCTTTACTTCAAAATAACTAAGTACTATTTTAGTATAGTGTATTTGTAAATCAAAACTAAGTTATTAGTTTAAAGTTCGATACTTTGAAATTTCTACTTCTGATTTCAGAATGGACAATTTGAAAATCAGATCAAAGTTAATAGTTTGACGTTTTTTACTTCAAAATAACTAAGTCTTATTTTAGACTAGTGAATTTGTAAATCTAAACTAAGTTATTACTTTGAAGTTCTTTACTTGAAAATATCTACTACTGATTTTAGCAATGACAATTTGAAAATTATATCTAAGTAAATAGTTTGACCTTGTTTACTTCAAAATAACAAAGTACTATTATAGAATAGTGAATTTGTAAATCAAAATTAAGTTATTAGTTTAAAGTTCGATACCCAGAAATATCTACTGCTGATTTCAGAAATGACAATTTGAAAATCATATCTAAGTTAATAGTTTGATGTTCTTTACTTCAAAGAAACTAAGTCTTATTTTACAATAGTGAATTTGTAAATCAAAACTAAGTTATTTGTTTGAAGTTCTTTACTTCAAAGAAACTAAGTTTTATTTTAAAATAGTGAATTTGTAAATTAAAACTAAGTTATTATTTTGAAATACTTTACTTGAAAATATCTACTTCTGATTTTAGAAATGAAAATTTGAAAATCAGATCTAAGTTAATAGTTTGACGTTTTTTACTTCAAAATAACTAAGTCTTATTTAGACTAGTGAATTTGTAAATCCAAACTAAGTTATTAGTTTAAAGTTCTTTACTTGAAAATATCAACTACTAATTTTAGAAATATCAATTTGAAAATCAGATCTAAGTTAACAGTTTGACGTTCTTTACTTCAAAATAGATAAGTTTTATTTTAGAATACTGTCTTTGTAAATCAAAACTAAGTTATTTGTTTGAAGCACTTTACTTGAAAATATCTACTTCTGATTTTAGAAATGACAATTTGAAAATCAGATCTATGTTGATAGTTTGACGTTTTTTCTTGAAAATAAGTAAGTCTTAATTTAGACTAATGAACTTGTAAATCAAAACTAAGCTATTAGTTTAAAATACTTTACTTGAAAATATCTACTTCTGATTTCAGAAATGACAAATTGAAAATCATATCTAAGTTAATAGTTTGATGTTCTTTACTTCAAAGAAACTAAGTCTTATTTTAAAATAGTGAATTTGTAAATCAAAACTAAGTTTATATTTTGAAATACTTTACTTGAAAATATCTACTTCTGATTTTAGAAATGACAATTTGAAAAGCAGATCTAAATTAATAGTTTGACGTTTTTTTTTTCAAAATAACTTGTTCGGATCTTAGTAATGTTCATTTGGAAAACAAATCTAAGGTTGTAGTTTGAAGTTTTTTACTTGAAATTATCTGCTTCAGATTTTAGAAATCATAATTTGAAAATCAGATCTAAGTTAATAGTTTGACGTTCTTTACTTCAAATAACTAAGTACTATTTTAGTATAGTGTATTTGTAAATCACAAGTAAGTTATTAGTTTAAAGTTCGATACTTTGAAATTTCTACTTCTGATTTCAGAATGGACAATTTGAAAATCAGATCAAAGTTAATAGTTTGACGATTTTTACTTCAAAATAACTAAATCTTATTTTAGACTAGTGAATTTGTAAATCTAAACTAAGTTATTAGTTTGAAGTTCTTTACTTGAAAATATCTACTACTGATTTTAGAAATGACAATTTGAAAATTATATCTAAGTTAATAGTTTGACCTTGTTTACTTCAAAATAACTAAGTACTATTATAGAATAGTGAATTTGTAAATCAAAACTAAGTTATTAGTTTAAAGTTCGATACTCAGAAATATCTACTGCTGATTTCAGAAATGACAATTTGAAAATGATATCTAAGTTAATAGTTTGATGTTCTTTACTTCAAAGAAACTAAGTCTTATTTTACAATAGTGAATTTGTAAATCAAAACTAAGTTATTTGTTTGAAGTTCTTTACTTTGAAAAATCTACTTCTGATTTCAGAAATGAAAATTTGAAAATCAGATCTATTTAGATAGTTTGACGTTTTTTACTTCAAAATAAGTAAGTCTTAATTTAGACTAGTGAATTTGTAAATCAAAACTAAGCTATTAGTTTGAAATACTTTACTTGAAAATATCTACTTCTGATTTCAGAAATGACAAATTGAAAATCATATCTAAGTTAATAGTTTGATGTTCTTTACTTCAAAGAAACTAAGTCTTATTTTAAAATAGTGAATTTGTAAATTAAAACTAAGTTATTATTTTGAAATACTTTACTTGAAAATATCTACTTCTGATTTTAGAAATGAAAATTTGAAAATCAGATCTAAGTTAATAGTTTGACGTTTTTTACTTCAAAATAACTAAGTCTTATTTAGACTAGTGAATTTGTAAATCCAAACTAAGTTATTAGTTTAAAGTTCTTTACTTGAAAATATCAACTACTAATTTTAGAAATATCAATTTGAAAATCAGATCTAAGTTAATAATTTGACGTTGTTTACTTCAAAATAACTAAGTACTATTTTAGAATAGTGAATTTGTAAATCAAAACTAAGTTATTAGTTTAATTTCGAGACTTTGAAATATCTTCTTCTGATTTCAGAAATGACAATTTGAAAATCAGATCTTAGTTAATAGTTAAATGTTCTTTACTTCAAAGAAACTAAGTCTTATTTTAGAATAGTGAATCTGTAAATTAAAACTAAGTTATTAGTATAAAGTTCTTTACTTTGAAATATCTACTTCTGATTATAGAAATGACAATTTGAAAATCAGATCTAAGTTAACAGTTTGACGTTCTTTACTTCAAAATAGATAAGTTTTATTTTAGAATACTGTCTTTGTAAATCAAAACTAAGTTATTTGTTTGAAGTACTTTACTTGAAAATATCTACTTCTGATTTTAGAAATGACAATTTGAAAATCAGATCTAAGTTATTAAATTGGCGGTATTTACTTCAAAATAGATATGGCTTACTTTAGAATAGTGTATTTGTAAATCAAAACTAAGTTATTAGTTTGAAGTTCTTTACTTGAAAATATCTACTTCTGATTTTAAAAATGACAATTTGAAAATTTAGCTCTAAGTTAATAGTTTGACGTGCTTCACTTCAAAATAACTTAGTCTTATTTTGAAATAGTGAATTTGTAAATCAAAACTAAGTTATTAGTTTGAAGTTTTTTGCTTCAAATAAACTAAAACGGATTTTTGTAAGGTAAATTTGAAAATCAAAGTTAAAGAAATAGTTTGCAGATGTTTACATGAAAATATCTACTTCTTATTTCAGAAATGACAATTTTAAAATCAGATCTAAGTAAATAGTTAGAAGTTCTTTACTTCAAAATAACTAAGTTTTATTTTATAATAGTGAATTTGTAAATCAAATCTAAGTTATTAGTTTGAAGTTCCTTACTTGAAAATATCTATTTCTGATTTTAGAAATGACAATTTGAAATTCAGAACTAAGTTAATAGTTTGACGTTCTTTACTTTAAAATAACTAACTCTGATTTTAGAAATGTGAATTTGAAAATAAGATCTAAGTTAATAATGTAAAGCTCAATATTTGAACATTTCTACTTCCTATAATAATCAATAGATAAGTGGTTTAAGTAGTGTAACTCGATATTAATCATATCAAACTTTTAGCATAAACTAAAAAATGCACAAAACACTTATTCGAAAACTAAAATGTTTAAGTTATCACAATATATAAATACACTGTATTATCGCAAACGTTTTCACCATACTATGGCATCATCAGGCGATGAACTAATTTAAACATTTTAGTTTTCGAAAAAGTGTTTTGTGCATTTTTTAGTTTATGCTAAAAATTTGATATGATTTCTACTTCCGATTTTAGAAATGACAATTTGAAAATAAGATCTAAGTTAATAGCTTGACGTTCTTTACTTCAAAATAGATAAGTCTTATTTTAGAATACTGTATTTGTAAATCAAAACTAAGTTGTTAGTTTGAAGTACTTTATTTGAAAATATCTGCTTCAGATTTTAGAAATGACAATTTGAAAATCAGATCTAAGTTAATAGTTTGACGTTCTTTACTTCAAACCTACTAAGTATTATTTTAGTATAGTGAATTTGTAAATCAAAACTAAGTTATTAGTATGAAGTTTTTTACTTGATAAAAACTACTACTGATTTTAGAAATGATAATTTGAAAATCAGATCTAAGTTAATAGTTTGAAGTTCTTTACGTGAAAATATCTATTTCTGATTTTAGAAATGACAATTTGAAATTCAGATCTAAGTTAATAGTTTGACGTTCTTTACTTTAAAATAACTAACTCTGATTGTAGAAATGTGAATTTGAAAATAAGATCTAAGTTATTAATGTAAAGCTCAATATTTGAACATTTCTACTTCTGATTTTAGAAATGACAATTTGAAAATCAGATCTAAGTTAATAGTTTGACGTTTTTTACTTCAAACAAAGTCTTATTTTAGACTAGTAAATTTGTAAATTAAAACTAAGTTATTAGTACGAAGTTCTTTACTTGAAAATATCTACTACTGATTTTAGAAATGACAATTTGAAAATCAGATCTAAGTTAATATATTGACGTTCTTTACTACAAAATAACTAAGTACTATTTTAGAATAGTGAATTTGTAAATCAAAACTAAGTCATTAGTTTAAGGTTCTTTACTTTGAAATATCTACTTCTGATTTCAGAAAAGACAATTTGAAAATCAGAACTATGTTATTAGTTTGACGTTTTTTACTTCGAAATAACTAAATCTTATTTTAGAATATTGAATTTGTAAATCAAGACTTAGTTATTAATTGGATGTTTTTTACTTCAAATGAACTAATACCGATTTTTGTAATATAAATTTGAAAATCAAAGCTAAGTTTATAGTTTGAAGATCTTTACTTGAAAATAACTAATTCTGACTTTAGAAATGACAATTTGAAAATCAGATCTAAGTTAATAGTTTGACGTTCTTTACTTCAAAATAACTAAGTACTATTTTAGAATAGTGAATTTGTAAATCAAAACTAAGTTATTAGTTTAAAGTTCGATACTTTGAAAGATCTACTTCTGATTTCAGAAATGACAATTTGAAAATCATATCTAAGTTATTAATTTGATGTTCTTTACCTCAAAGAAACTAAGTTTTATATTAGAATAGTGGATTTGTTAATCAAAAGTAAGTTATTTATTTGAAGTAGTTTACTTGAAAATATCTACTTCTGATTTTAGAAATGACAATTTGAAAATCAGATCTAAGTTAATAGTTTGACGTTCTTTACCACAAAATAGATAAGTCTTAATTTAGAATACTGTATTTGAAAACAAAACTAAGTTATTAGTTTGAAGTTCTTTACTTTGAAATATCTACTTCTGATTTCAGAAATGACAATTTTAAAATCAGATCTAAATTAATAGTTTGACGTTCTTTACTTCGAAATAACTAAATCTTATTTTAGAATTGTGAATTTGTAAATCAAAACTAAGTTATTAGTTTGAACTTTATTTACTTCAAATGAACTAATACGGATTTTTGTAATATAAATTTGAAAATCAAAGCTAAGTTTATAGTTTGAAGATCTTTACTTGAAAATATCTACTTCTGATTTCAGAAATTACAATTTGAATATAAGATCTAAGTTAATAATTTGACGTTCTTTACTTCAAAATAACTAAGTATTATTTTAGAATAGTGAATTTGTAAATCAAAACTAAGTTACTAGTTTGAAGTTTTTTACTTCAAATGAACTAATACGGATTTTTGTAAGGTAATTTGAAAATCAAAGCTACAGAAATAGCTCGAAGATGTTTACTTGAAAATATCTACTTCTGATTTCAGAAATGACAATTTTAAAATCAGATCTAAGTTTTTAGTTTGACGTTCTTTACTTCTAAGCAGATTAGTCTTATTTTAGAATACTTTATTTGTAAATCAAAATTAAGTTATTAGTTTGAAGTTCTTTACTTAAAAATATCTACTTCTGATTTTAGAAATGACAATTTGCAAATCTGATCTAAGTTAATAGTTTAATATTTTTTACTGCAAAATAACTAAGTCTTATTTTAGACTAGTGAATGTATAAATCAAAACTATGTAATTAGTTTACAGTTTTTTACTTGAAAATCTCTATTACTGATTTTAGCAATGACAATTTGAAAGTCAGATCTAAGTTAATAGTATGACGTTTTTTACTTCTAAGCAGATTAGTCTTATTTTAGAATACTTTATTTGTAAATCAAAATTAAGTTATTAATTTGAAGTTCGTTACTTGAAAATATCTACTATTGATTTTAGAAATGACAATTTGAAAATCAGATCTAAGTTAAAAGTTTGACGTTCTTTACTTAAAAATAACTAAGTCTTATTTTAGTCTAGTGAATTTGTAAATCAAAACTACGTAATTAGTTTGCAGTTTTTTACTTGAAAATATCTATTACTGATTTTAGAAATGGCAATTTGTAAATCAGATTTAAATTAATAGTTTGACGTTCTTAACTTCAAAATAACTAAGTCTGTATTTAGAATAGTGAATTTGTTAATCAAAACTAAGTTATTAGTTTGTAGTTTTTTACTTCAAATTAACTAATACGGATTTTAGTAATGTAAATTTAAAAATCAAATCTAAAGTTATAGTTTGGAGTTCTTTACTTGAAAATATCTACTTCTAATTTTAGAAATGACAATTTGAAAATCAGATCTTAGTTTTTTGACGTTTTGACGTTGGTTTGACGTTCTTTACTTCAAAATAACTAAGTTTAGTGAATTTACTTTAGAATAGTGAATTTGTAAATCAAAACTAAATTATTAGTTTGAAGTTCTTTACTTGAAAATATCTACTTCTGATTTTAGAAATAACAATTTGAAAATCAAATCTAAGTTAAATAGTTTGAGGTGCTTTACTTCATAATAACTAAGTCTTATTTTAGAATAGTGAATTTGTAAATCATAACTAAGTTATTTGTTTGAAGTTCTTTACTTTAAAATATTTACTACTGATTTTAGAAATGTGAATTTGAAAATAAGATCTAAGTTATTAATTTAAAGCTCAATTTTTGCACATATCTACTTCCGATTTTAGAAATGACAATTTGAAAATCAGATCTAAGTTAATAGTTTGACGTTTTTTACTTCAAACTAACTAAGGCTTATTTTAGACTAGTGAATTTGTAAATCAAAACTAGGTTATTTGTTTGAAGTTCTTTACTTTAAAATATCTACTACTGATTTTAGAAATGACACTTTGAAAATCAGATCAAAGTTAGTAGTTTGACGTTTTTTACTTCAAAATAACTAAGTATTATTTTCGAATAGTTAACTTGTAAATCAAGACTAAGTTAGTAGTTTGAAGTTCTTTACTTGAAAATATCGACTTCTCATTTTATAAATGACAATCCGAAAATCAGATCTAAGTTAATAGTTTGACGTTCTTTACTTCAAAATAACTAAGTCTTATTTTAGTATAGTCAATTTGTAAATCAAAACTAAGTTATTAGTTTAAAGTTTATTACTTGAAAATATCTACTACTGATTTTAGCAAAGACAATTTGAAATCCAGATCTAAGTTCCTAGTTTGAAGTTTTATACTTCTAATGAACTAATACGGATTTTTTTAAGGTAAATTTGAAAATCAAAGCTAAAGAAATAGTTTGAAGATCGTTACTTGAAAATATTTACTAATGATTTTAGAAATGACTATTTGAAATACAGATCTAAGTTAATAGTTTGACGGTTTTTACTTCAAAATAACTAAGTCTTATTTTAGAATAGTAAATTTGTAAATCAAAACTAAGTTATTAGTTTGAAGTTTTTTACTTCAAATCAACTAATACGGATTTTTGTAAGGTAAATTTGAAAATTAATGTTAAAGAAATAGTTGGATGATGTTTACTTGAAATTATCTACTTCTGATCTCAGAAATGACAATTTTAAAATCAGATCTAAGTTAATAGTTTGACGTTCTTTACTTCTAAGCAGATTAATCTTATTTTAGAATACTTTATTTGTAAATCAAAACTAAGTTATTAGTATGAAGTTTTTTACTTGATAAAAACTACTACTGATTTTAGAAATGATAATTTGAAAATCAGATCTAAGTTAATAGTTTGAAGTTCTTTACGTGAAAATATCTATTTCTGATTTTAGAAATGACAATTTGAAATTCAGATCTAAGTTAATAGTTTGACGTTCTTTACTTTAAAATAACTAACTCTGATTGTAGAAATGTGAATTTGAAAATAAGATCTAAGTTATTAATGTAAAGCTCAATATTTGAACATTTCTACTTCTGATTTTAGAAATGACAATTTGAAAATCAGATCTAAGTTAATAGTTTGACGTTTTTTACTTCAAACAAAGTCTTATTTTAGACTAGTAAATTTGTAAATTAAAACTAAGTTATTAGTACGAAGTTCTTTACTTGAAAATATCTACTACTGATTTTAGAAATGACAATTTGAAAATCAGATCTAAGTTAATATATTGACGTTCTTTACTACAAAATAACTAAGTACTATTTTAGAATAGTGAATTTGTAAATCAAAACTAAGTCATTAGTTTAAGGTTCTTTACTTTGAAATATCTACTTCTGATTTCAGAAAAGACAATTTGAAATACAGAACTATGTTATTAGTTTGACGTTTTTTACTTCGAAATAACTAAATCTTATTTTAGAATATTGAATTTGTAAATCAAGACTTAGTTATTAATTGGATGTATTTTACTTCAAATGAACTAATACCGATTTTTGTAATATAAATTTGAAAATCAAAGCTAAGTTTATAGTTTGAAGATCTTTACTTGAAAATAACTAATTCTGACTTTAGAAATGACAATTTGAAAATCAGATCTAAGTTAATAGTTTGACGTTCTTTACTTCAAAATAACTAAGTACTATTTTAGAATAGTGAATTTGTAAATCAAAACTAAGTTATTAGTTTAAAGTTCGATACTTTGAAAGATCTACTTCTGATTTCAGAAATGACAATTTGAAAATCATATCTAAGTTATTAATTTGATGTTCTTTACCTCAAAGAAACTAAGTTTTATATTAGAATAGTGGATTTGTTAATCAAAAGTAAGTTATTTATTTGAAGTAGTTTACTTGAAAATATCTACTTCTGATTTTAGAAATGACAATTTGAAAATCAGATCTAAGTTAATAGTTTGACGTTCTTTACCACAAAATAGATAAGTCTTAATTTAGAATACTGTATTTGAAAACAAAACTAAGTTATTAGTTTGAAGTTCTTTACTTTGAAATATCTACTTCTGATTTCAGAAATGACAATTTTAAAATCAGATCTAAATTAATAGTTTGACGTTCTTTACTTCGAAATAACTAAATCTTATTTTAGAATTGTGAATTTGTAAATCAAAACTAAGTTATTAGTTTGAACTTTATTTACTTCAAATGAACTAATACGGATTTTTGTAATATAAATTTGAAAATCAAAGCTAAGTTTATAGTTTGAAGATCTTTACTTGAAAATATCTACTTCTGATTTCAGAAATTACAATTTGAATATAAGATCTAAGTTAATAATTTGACGTTCTTTACTTCAAAATAACTAAGTATTATTTTAGAATAGTGAATTTGTAAATCAAAACTAAGTTACTAGTTTGAAGTTTTTTACTTCAAATGAACTAATACGGATTTTTGTAAGGTAATTTGAAAATCAAAGCTACAGAAATAGCTCGAAGATGTTTACTTGAAAATATCTACTTCTGATTTCAGAAATGACAATTTTAAAATCAGATCTAAGTTTTTAGTTTGACGTTCTTTACTTCTAAGCAGATTAGTCTTATTTTAGAATACTTTATTTGTAAATCAAAATTAAGTTATTAGTTTGAAGTTCTTTACTTAAAAATATCTACTTCTGATTTTAGAAATGACAATTTGCAAATCTGATCTAAGTTAATAGTTTAATATTTTTTACTGCAAAATAACTAAGTCTTATTTTAGACTAGTGAATGTATAAATCAAAACTATGTAATTAGTTTACAGTTTTTTACTTGAAAATCTCTATTACTGATTTTAGCAATGACAATTTGAAAGTCAGATCTAAGTTAATAGTATGACGTTTTTTACTTCTAAGCAGATTAGTCTTATTTTAGAATACTTTATTTGTAAATCAAAATTAAGTTATTAATTTGAAGTTCGTTACTTGAAAATATCTACTATTGATTTTAGAAATGACAATTTGAAAATCAGATCTAAGTTAAAAGTTTGACGTTCTTTACTTAAAAATAACTAAGTCTTATTTTAGTCTAGTGAATTTGTAAATCAAAACTACGTAATTAGTTTGCAGTTTTTTACTTGAAAATATCTATTACTGATTTTAGAAATGGCAATTTGTAAATCAGATTTAAATTAATAGTTTGACGTTCTTAACTTCAAAATAACTAAGTCTGTATTTAGAATAGTGAATTTGTTAATCAAAACTAAGTTATTAGTTTGTAGTTTTTTACTTCAAATTAACTAATACGGATTTTAGTAATGTAAATTTAAAAATCAAATCTAAAGTTATAGTTTGGAGTTCTTTACTTGAAAATATCTACTTCTAATTTTAGAAATGACAATTTGAAAATCAGATCTTAGTTTTTTGACGTTTTGACGTTGGTTTGACGTTCTTTACTTCAAAATAACTAAGTTTAGTGAATTTACTTTAGAATAGTGAATTTGTAAATCAAAACTAAATTATTAGTTTGAAGTTCTTTACTTGAAAATATCTACTTCTGATTTTAGAAATAACAATTTGAAAATCAAATCTAAGTTAAATAGTTTGAGGTGCTTTACTTCATAATAACTAAGTCTTATTTTAGAATAGTGAATTTGTAAATCATAACTAAGTTATTTGTTTGAAGTTCTTTACTTTAAAATATTTACTACTGATTTTAGAAATGTGAATTTGAAAATAAGATCTAAGTTATTAATTTAAAGCTCAATTTTTGCACATATCTACTTCCGATTTTAGAAATGACAATTTGAAAATCAGATCTAAGTTAATAGTTTGACGTTTTTTACTTCAAACTAACTAAGGCTTATTTTAGACTAGTGAATTTGTAAATCAAAACTAGGTTATTTGTTTGAAGTTCTTTACTTTAAAATATCTACTACTGATTTTAGAAATGACACTTTGAAAATCAGATCAAAGTTAGTAGTTTGACGTTTTTTACTTCAAAATAACTAAGTATTATTTTCGAATAGTTAACTTGTAAATCAAGACTAAGTTAGTAGTTTGAAGTTCTTTACTTGAAAATATCGACTTCTCATTTTATAAATGACAATCCGAAAATCAGATCTAAGTTAATAGTTTGACGTTCTTTACTTCAAAATAACTAAGTCTTATTTTAGTATAGTCAATTTGTAAATCAAAACTAAGTTATTAGTTTAAAGTTTATTACTTGAAAATATCTACTACTGATTTTAGCAAAGACAATTTGAAATCCAGATCTAAGTTCCTAGTTTGAAGTTTTATACTTCTAATGAACTAATACGGATTTTTTTAAGGTAAATTTGAAAATCAAAGCTAAAGAAATAGTTTGAAGATCGTTACTTGAAAATATTTACTAATGATTTTAGAAATGACTATTTGAAATACAGATCTAAGTTAATAGTTTGACGGTTTTTACTTCAAAATAACTAAGTCTTATTTTAGAATAGTAAATTTGTAAATCAAAACTAAGTTATTAGTTTGAAGTTTTTTACTTCAAATCAACTAATACGGATTTTTGTAAGGTAAATTTGAAAATTAATGTTAAAGAAATAGTTGGATGATGTTTACTTGAAATTATCTACTTCTGATCTCAGAAATGACAATTTTAAAATCAGATCTAAGTTAATAGTTTGACGTTCTTTACTTCTAAGCAGATTAATCTTATTTTAGAATACTTTATTTGTAAATCAAAATTAAGTTATTAGTTTGAAGTTTTTTACTTAAAAATATCTACTTCTGATTTTAGAAATGACAATTTGCAAATCTGATCTAAGTTGATAGTTTGAAATTTTTTACTGTAAAATAACTAAGTCTTATTTTAGACTAGTGAATGTGTAAATCATAACTACGTAATATGTTTGCAGTTTTTTACTTGAAACTATCTATTACTGATTTTAGAAATGACAATTTGAAAGTCAAATCTAAGTTAATAGTTTGATGTTCTTTACTTCAAAATAGATAAGTCTTATTTTAGAATAGCGTATTTGTAAATCAAAACTAATTTATTAGTTTGAAGTTTTTTACTTCAAATGAACTAAATCGAATTTTTGTAAGGTAAATTTGAAAATCAAAACTAAAAAAATAGTTTGAAGATTTTTACTTGAAAATATCTACTTCTTATTTCGAAAATGACAATTTGAAAATCAGATCTAATTTAATAGTTTGACTTTCTTAACTTCAAAATAAATAAGTCTTATTTTAGAATAGTGAATTTGGTAATCAATACTAATTTATTAGTTTCAACTTCTTTACTTTGAAATATCTACTTCTGATTTCAGAATTGACAATTTTAAAATCAGATCTAAATTAATAGTTTGACTTTTTTTACTTCTAAATAGATTATTCTTATTTTAGAATACCTTATTTTTAAATCAAAACTAAGTAATTAGTTTGTAGTTATTTACTTGACAATATATAGTACTATTGATTTTAGAAATGACAATTTGAAAATCAGATCTAAGTTAATAGTTTGACGTTCTTTACTTCAAAATAGATAAGTCTTATTTTAGAATATTGGATTTGTAAATCAAAAGTAACTTATTTATTTGAAGTACTTTACTTGAAAATATCTACTTCTGATTTTAGAAATGACAATTTGAAAATCAGATCTAAGTTAATAGTTAGACGTTCTTTACCACAAAATAGATAAGTATTATTCTAGAATAGTGAATTTGTAAATCAAAACTAAGTTATTAGTTTGAAGTTCTTTACTTGAAATTATCTGCTTCAGATTTTAGAAAACATAATTTGAAAATCAAATCTAAGTTAATAGTTTGACGTTCTTTACTTCAAAGTAACTTAGTTTTATTTTAGAATAGTGAATTTGTAAATCAAAACTAAGTTATTAGTTTAAGGTTCGATACTCAGAAATATCTACTTCTGATTTCAGAAGTGACAATTTGAAAATCAGATCTTAGTTAATAGTTTGATGTTCTTTACTTCAAAGAAACTAAGTCTTATTTTAGAATAGTGAATCTGTAAATCAAAACTAAGTTATTAGTTTAAAGTTCTTTACTTTGAAATATCTACTTTTGATTTCAGAAATGACAAATTGAAAATCAGATCTAAGTTAATAGTTTGACGTTCTTTACTCCAAAATAGATAAGTCTTATTTTAGAATATTGGATTTGTAAATCAAAAGTAAGTTATTTATTTGAAGTACTTTACTTGAAAATATCTACTTATGATTTTAGAAATGACAATTTGAAAATCATATCTAAGTTAATAGTTTGATGTTGTTTACTTCAAAGAAACTAAGTCTTATTGTAGAATAGTGAATTTGTAAAACAAAACTAAGTTAGTAGTTTGCAATACTTTACTTGAAAATATCTACTTCTGATTTTAAAAATGACAATTTGAAAATCAGATCTAAGTTAATAGTTTGACGTTTTTTACTTCAAAATAACTAATTCGGATCTTAGTAATGTAAATTTGGAAATCTAATCTAAGGTTGTAGTTTGAAGTTTTTAACTTGAAAATAGCTACTTCTGATTTTAGAAATGACAATTTGAAAATCAGATTTAAGTTAATAGTTTGACGTTCTTTACTTCAAAATAGATAAGTCTTATTTTAGAATAGTGAATTTGTAAATCAGAACTAAGTGATTAGTTTGAAATACTTTACTTGAAAATATCTTCTTCTGATTATAGAAATTAAAATTTGAAAATCAGATCTAAGTTAATAGTTTGATGTTCTTTACTTCAAAGAAACTAAGTCTTATTTTAGAATAGTGAATTTGTAAATCTAAGCTAAGTTATTACTTCGAAGTTCTTTACTTGAAAATAACTACTACTGATTTTAGAAATGACAATTTGAAAATTATATCAAAGTTAATAGTTTGACGTTCTTTACTTCAAAATAGATAAGTCTTATTTAGACTAGTGAATTTGTAAATCAAAACTAAGTTATTAGTTTAAAGTTGGAGACTTTGAAATATCTACTTCTGATTTCAGAAATGACAATTTGAAAATCAGATCTAAGTTAAACGTTTGATGTGCTTTACTTCAAAGAAACTAAGAATTATTTTAGAATAGTGAATTTCTAAATCAAAACTAAGTTATTAGTTTAAAGTTCTTTACTTTGTAATATCTACTTCTGATTTCAGAAATAACAATTTGAAAATCAGATCTAAGTTAATAGTTTGACGTTCTGTACTTCAAAATAGATTATTCTTATTTTAGATTACCTTATTTTTAAATCAAAACTAAGCAATTTGTTTGAAGTTATTTACTTGAAAATATCTACTATTGATTTTAGAAATGACAATTTGAAAATCAGATCTAAGTTAATAGTTTGACGTTCTTTACTGCAAAATAACTAAGTCTTATTTTAGACTGTTGAATTTGTAAATCAAAACTAAGTTATTAGTTTGAAATACTTTAATTGAAAATATCTACTTCTGATTTTAGAAATGACAATTTGAAAATCAGATCTAAGTTAACAGTTTGATGATCTTTACTTCAAAATAGATAAGTCTTATTTTAGAATATTGGATTTGTAAATCTAAAGTAAGTTATTTATTTGAAGTACTTTACTTGAAAATATCTACTTCTGATTTTAGAAATGACAATTTGAAAATCAGATCTAAGTTAATAGTTTGACGTTCTTTCCTTCAAAATAATTTAGTCTTATTTTAGAATAGTAAATTTGTTAATCAAAACTAACTTATTAGTTTGAGGTTCTTTACTTTGAAATATCTACTTGTGATTTCAGAAATGACCATTTTAAAATCAGATTTAAGTTAAAAGTTGGACGTTCTTTACTTCAAAATAACTAAGTCTTATTTTAGAATAGTGAATTTGTAAAACAAAACTAAGTTATTAGTTGGAGGTACTTTACTTGAAAATATCCACCTTAAATTTTAGAAATGACAATTTAAAAATCAGATCTAAGTTAATAGTTTGACGTTCTTTACTTCAAAATAACTAAATTTTATTTTAGAATAGTGTATTTGTAAATCAAAACTAAGTTATTAGTTTCATGTTGTTTACTTGAAAATATCTACTTCTGATTTTAGAAATGACAATTTGAAAATCAGATCTTAGTTAATAGTTTGACGTTTTTTACTTCAAAATAACTAAGTCTTGTTTTAGAATAGTGAATATGTAAAACAAAACTAAGTTATTAGTTTGAGGTACTTTACTTGCAAATATCCACCTCAAATTTTAGAAATGACAATTTGAAAATCAGATCTAAGTTAATCGTTTGACGTTCTTTACTTCAAAATAACTAAGTCTTGTTTTAGAATAGTGAATTTGTAAAACAAAACTAAGTTATTAGTTTGAGGTACTTTACTTGCAAATATCCACCTCAAATTTTAGAAATCACAATTTGAAAATCAGATCTAAGTTAATAGTTTGACGTTCTTTACTTAAAAATAACTAAGTCTTATTTTAGAATAGTGAATTTGTAAAACAAAACTAAGTTATTAGTTTGAGGTACTTTACTTGCAAATATCCACCTCAAATTTTAGAAATGACAATTTGAAAATCAGATCTAAGTTAATAGTTTGACGTTCTTTACTTCAAAATAACTAAGTCTTGTTTTAGGATAGTGAATATGTAAATCAAAACTAAGTCATTAGTTTCAAGTTCTTTACTTGAAAATATCTACATCAGATTTTAGAAATGACAATTTGAACATCAGATCTTAGTTAATAGTTTGACGTTCTTTCCTTCAAAATAATTTAGTCTTATTTTAGAATAGTGAATTTTTAAATCAAAACTAACTTATTAGTTTGAAGATTTTTACTTCAAATGAACTAATACGGATTTTTGTAATAAAAATTTGAAAATCAAAGCTAAGGTTATAGTTTGCAGATCTTTACTTGAAAATATCTACTTCTGATTTCAGAAACAACAAGTTGAAAAACAAATCTAACTTAATAGTTTGACGATCTTTACTTCAAAATAACTAAGTCTTATTTTAGAATAGTGAATTTGTAAATCAAAGCTAAGTTATTAGTTTGAAGTTCTTTACTTGAAAATATCTACTTCTGATTTTAGAAATGACAATTTGAAAATCAGATCTAAGTTAATAGTTAGACGTCTTTTTCTTCAAAATAACTAATTCGGATCCTTAGTAAGGGAAATTTGTAAATCAAGTCTAAGGTTGCAGTTTGAAGTTTTTTACTTAAAAATATCTACTTCTGATTTTAGAAATGACAATTTGAAAATTAGATTTAAATTAATAGTTTGACGTTCTTTACTTCACAATAATTAACTCTGATTTTATAAATGTGAATTTGAAAAAACATTCGAAGTTAATAATTTAATTCTCAATACTTGAACATACTTACTTCTGATTTCAGAAATGACACTTTGAAAATCAGATCTAAGTTAATAGTTTGACTATCTTTACTTCAAAATAGTAAAAATTTATTATAGAATAGTGTATTTGTAAATCAAAACTAAGTTATTTGTTTGAAGTACTCTACTTGAAAATATCTACTTCTGATTTTAGAAATGACAATTTGAAAATCAGATCCAAGTTATTAACTTGACGTTATTAACGATATTTAGATGTTCATTACCACAAAATAGATAAGTCTTATTTTAGAATAGTGAATTTGTAAATCAAGACTAGGTTATTAGTTTAAATCTTTTTACTTCAAATTTACTAATTCGGTTCTTAGTAATGTTAATTTGGAAATCAAATTTAAGGTTGTAGTTTGAAGTTTTTTACTTGAAAATATCTACTTCTGATTTTAGAAATGACAATTTCAAAATCAGATCTAAGTTAATATTTTGACGTTCTTTACTTCAAAATAACTAAATTTTATTTTAGAATAGTGTATTTGTAAATTAAAACTAAGTTATTAGTTTCAAGTTCTTTACTTGAAAATATCTACTTCTGATTTTAGAAATGACAATTTGAAAATCAGATCTTAGTTAATAGTTTGACGTTCTTTACTTCAAAATAACTTAGTCTTATTTTAGAATAGTGAATTTGTAAATCAAAGCTAAGTTATTACTTTAAAGTTCTTTACTTTGGATTATCTACTTCTGATTTCAGTAATGACCAATTTAAAATCAGATCTTAGTTAATAGTTTGACGTTCTTTACTTCAAAATAACTTAGTCTTATTTTAGAATAGTGAATTTGTAAATCAAAACTAAGTTATTACTTTAAAGTTCTTTACTTTGAAATATCTACTTCTGATTTCAGTAATGACCATTTTAAAATCAGATCTAAGTTAATAGTTTGACGTTCTTTACTTTGAAATAACTAAATCTTATTTTAGAATAGTGAATTTGTAAATCAAAACTAAGTTATTAGTTTGAAGTTTTTTACTTCAAATGAACTAATACGGACTTTTGTAATATAAATTTGAAAATCAAAGCTAAGGTAATAGTTTGAAGATCTTTACTTGAAAATATCTACTTCTGATTTCAGAAATGACAATTTGAAATTCAGATCTAAGTTAATAGTTTGACGTTCTTTACTTAAAAATAACTAAGTCTTATTTTAGAATAGTGAATTTGTAAAACAAAACTAAGTTATTAGCTTGAGGTACTTTACTTGAAAATATCCACCTCAAATTTTAGAAATGACAATTTGAAAATCAGATCTAAGTTAATAGTTTGACGTTCTTTACTTCAAAATAACTAAATTTTATTTTAGAATAGTGTATTTGTAAATCAAAACTAAGTTATTAGTTTGAATCTCTTTACTTGAATATATCTACTTCTGATTTTAGAAATGACAATTTGAAAATCAGATCTTAGTTAATAGTTTGACGTTCTTTACTTCAAAATAACTAAGTCTTGTTTTAGGATAGTGAATATGTAAATCAAAACTAAGTCATTAGTTTCAAGTTCTTTACTTGAAAATATCTACATCAGATTTTAGAAATGACAATTTAAACATCAGATTTTAGTTAATAGTTTGACGTTCTTTCCTTCAAAATAATTTAGTCTTATTTTAGAATAGTGAATTTTTGAAACAAAACTAACTTATTAGTTTGAGGTTCTTTACTTTGAAATATCTACTTCTGATTTCAGAAATGACCATTTTAAAATCTGATTTAAGTTAATAGTTCGAAGTTCTTTACTTCGAAATAACGAAATCTTATTTTATAATAGTGAATTTGTAAATCAAAACTAAGTTTTTACTATGAAGTTTTTTACTTCAAATGAACTAATAAGGATTTTTGTAATTAAAATTTGAAAATCAAAGCTAAGGTTATAGTTTGTAGATATTAACTTGAAAATATCTACTTCTGTTTTCAGAAACGACAATTTGAACAACAGATCTAAGTTAATAGTTTCACGTTTTTACTTCTAAATAACTTAGTCTTATTTTAGAATAGTGAATTTGTAAATCAAAACTAAATTATTAGTTTGAAGATTTTTACTTCCAATGAACTAATACGGATTTTTGTAATAAAAATTTGAAAATCAAAGCTAAGGTTATAGTTTGCAGATCTTTACTTGAAAATATATACTTCTGATTTCAGAAACGACAAGTTGAAAAACAGATCTAACTTAATAGTTTGACGATCTTTACTTCAAAATAACTAAGTCTTATTTTAGAATAGTGAATTTCTAAATCAAAGCTATGTTATTAGTTTGAAGTTCTTTACTTGAAAATATCTACTTCTGATTTTAGAAATGACAATTTGAAAATCAGATCTGAGTTAATAGTTAGACGTCTTTTCCTTCAAAATAACTAATTCGGATCCTTAGTAAGGGAAATTTGGAAATCAAGTCTAAGGTTGCAGTTTGAAGTTTTTTACTTGAAAATATCCAGTTCTGATTTTAGAAATGACAATTTGAAAATTAGATTTAAATTAATAGTTTGACGTTCTTTACTTCAAAATAATTAACTCTGATTTTATAAATGTGAATTTGAAAAAACATTCGAAGTAAATAATTTAAATCTCAATACTTGAACATACTTACTTCTGATTTTAGAATTGACAATATGAAAATAAGATATAAGTTAATAGTTTGACGTTCTTTAGTTCAAAATAAATAAGTCTTATTTTAGAATAGTGAATTTGTAAATCAAAACTAAGTTGTTAGTTTTAAGTTCTTTACTTGGAAATATCTACTTCTGATTTTAGAAATGACAATTTGAAAATCAGATCTAAGTTTATAGTTTGACGCATTTTACTTCAAAATATCTAAATCTTATTTTAGAATAGTGAATTTGTAAATCAAAACTAACTTATTAGTTTAAAGTTCGATACTTTAAAATATCTATTTCTGATTTCAGAAATGACAATTGGAAAATCATATCTAAGGTAATAGTGTGATGTTCTATACTTCAAAGAAACTAAGTCTTATTTTAGAATAGTGAGATTGTAAATCAAAACTAAGTTATTATTTTGAATAACTTTACTTGAAAATATCTACTTCTGATTTCAGAAATGACAATTTGAAAATCCTATCTAAGGTAATAGTTTGATGTTCTATACTTCAAAGAAACTAAGTCTTATTTTAGAATAGTGAATTTGTAAATCAAAGCTAAGCTATTAGTTTGAAATACTTTACTTGAAAATATCTACTACTGATTTTAGAAATGGATATTTGAAAATCAGATCTAAGTTAATGGTTTGACGTTTTTTACTTCAAAATAACTAAGTCTTATGTTAGAATACTCTATTTGTAAATCAAAATTTATTTATTAGTTTGAAGTACCTTACTTAAAAATATCTACCTCTGATTTTAGAAATGACAGTTTGAAAATCAGATCTAAGTTAATAGTTTGACGCTCTTTACTTCAAATTGTCATTTCTAAAATCAGTAGTAAATATTTTCAAGTAAAAAACTTCAAACTAATAACTTAGTTTAGATTTACAAATTCACTATTCTAAAATAAGACTTAGTTTCTTTGAAGTAAAGAACATCAAACTATTAACTTAGATCTGATTTTCAAATTGTCATTTCTAAAATCAGTAGTAAATATTTTCAAGTAAAGTATTTCAAACTAATAACTTAGTTTTGATTTACAAATTCACTATTCTAAAATAAGACTTATCTATTTTGAAGTAAAGAACGTCAAACTATTAACTTAGATCTGATTTTCAAATTGTCATTTCTGAAATCAGAAGTAGATATTTCTGAGTATCGAATCTTAAACTAATAACTTAGTTTTGATTTACAAATTCACTATTCTAAAATAACACTCAGTTACTTTGAAGTAAAGAACGTCAAACTATTAACTTAGATCTGATTTTCAAATTATGATTTCTAAATTCTGAAGCAGATAATTTCAAGTAAAGAACTTTAAACTAATAGCTTAGTTTTGATTTACAAATTCACTAGTCTAAATAAGACTTAGGTATTTTGAAGTAAAAAACGTCAAACTATTAACTTAGATCTGATTTTACAATTGTCATTTCTGAAATCAGAAGTACATATTTCAAAGTAAAGAACTTTAAACTAATAACTTAGTATTGATTTACAAATTCACTATTCTAAAATAGTACTTAGTTATTTGAAGTAACCAACGTCAAATTATTAACTTGGAACTGATTTTTAAATTGTCATTTCTAAAATCAGTAGTAGATATTTTCAAGTAAAGAACTTTAAACTAATAACTTAGTTTTGATTTACAAATTCACTATTCTAAATTAACACTACGTTACTTTGAAGTAAAGAACGTCAAACTATTAACTTAGATCTGATTTTCAAATTGTCATTTATTAAATCAGAAGTAGATATTTTCAAGTAAAGTACTTCAAACAAATAACTTAGTTTTGATTTACAAAACCAATATTCTAAAATAAGACTTATCTATTTGGAAGTAAAGAACGTTAAACTATTAACTTAGATCTGATTTTCAAATTGTCATTGCTGAAATCAGAAGTAGATTTTTCAAAGTAAAGAACTTCAAACAAATAACTTAGTTTTGATTTACAAATTCACTATTCTAAATTAAGACTTAGTTTATTTGAAGTAAAAAACATCAAACTATTAACTTGGATATGATTTTCAACCTGTCATTTCTGAAATCAGAAATAGATATTTTAAAGTATCGAACTTTAAACTAATAACTTAGTTTTGACTTACAAATTCACTATTCTATAATAGTACTTAGTTATTTTGAAGTAAACAACGTCAATATATTATCTTAGATATGATTTTCAAATTGTCATTTCTAAAATCAGAAGTAGATATTTTCAAGTAAAGAACTTCAAACTACAACCTTAGATTAGATATCTCAAATTTATATTACTAAGATCCGAATTAGTTATTTTGAACTAAAAAACGTCAACCTATTAACTTATATCTAATATTCAAATTGTCATTTCTGAAATCAGTAGTAGATATTTCAAAGTAAAGAACTTCAAACTAATAACTTAGCTTTGATTTACAAATTCACTATTCTACAATATGACTTAGTTTCTTTGAAGTAAAGAACATCAAACTATTAACTTAGATATGATTTTCAAATTATCATTTCTAAAATCATAAGTAGATATTTTCAAGTAAAGTACTTCAAATAAATAACTTACTTTTGTTTTAGAAATCCAATATTCTAAAATAAGACTTATCTATTTTGAAGTAAAGAACGTCAAACTATTAACTTAGATCTGATTTTCAAATTGTCATTTCTGAAATCAGAAATACATATTTCAAAGTAAAGAACTTTAAACTAATAACTTAGTTTTAATTTACAGATTCACTAGTCTAAATAAGAGTTAGTTATTTTGAAGTAAAAAACGTCAAATTATTAACTTAGATCTGATTTTCAAATTGTCATTTCTGAAATCAGAAGTAGTTATTTCAAAGTAAAGAACTTTAAACTAATAACATAGGTTTGATTTACAATTTCACTATTCTAAAATAAGACTTAGTTTCTTTGAAGTAAAGAACGTCAAACTATTAACTTAGATCTGATATTCAAATTGTCATTTCTGAAATCAGTAGTAGATATTTCAAAGTAAAGAACTTCAAACTAATAACTTAGCTTTGATTTACAAATTCACTATTCTACAATATGACTTAGTTTCTTTGAAGTAAAGAACATCAAACTATTAACTTAGATCTGATTTTCAAATTGTCATTTATAAAATCAGAAGTAGATATTTTCAGGGTAAAGTACTTCAAACAAATAACTTAGTTTTGATTTACAAAGCCAATATTCTAAAATAAGACTTATCTATTTTGAAGTAAAGAACGTCAAACTATTAACTTAGATCTGATTTTCAAATTGTCATTTCTGAAATCAGAAATAGATATTTTAAAGTATCGAACTTTAAACTAATAACTTAGTTTTGATGTACAAATTCACTATTCTATAATAGAACTTAGTTATTTTGAAGTATACAACGTCAAACTATTAACTTAGATCTGATTTTCAAATTGTCATTTCTAAAATCAGTAGTAGATATTTTCAAGTAAAAGTATTTCAAACTAATAACTTAGTTTTGATTTACAAATTCATTATTCTAAAATAGTAATTAGTTATTTTGAAGTAAATAACGTCAAATTATTAACTTAGAACTGATTTTCAAATTGTCATTTCTGAAATCTTCTGAAATCAGAAGTAGATTTTTCAAAGTAAAGAACTTCAAACAAATAACTTAGTTTTGATTTACAAATTCACTATTCTATAATAAGACTTAGTTTCTTTGAAGTAAAGAACATCAAACTATTAACTTAGATATGATTTTCTAATTGTCCTTTCTGAAATCAGAAATAGATATTTTAAAGTATCGAACTTTAAACTAATAACTTAGTTTTGATTTACAAATTCACTAGTCCAAATAAGACTTAGTTATTTTGAAGTAAACAACGTCAAATTATTAACTTAGAACTGATTTTCAAATTGTCATTTCTGAAATCAGAAGTAGATTTTTCAAAGTAAAGAACTTCAAACAAATAACTTAGTTTTGATTTACAAATTCACTATTCTATAATAGTACTTAGTTATTTTGAAATAAACAACGTCAAACTATTAACTTAGATATGATTTTCAAATTGTCATTTCTAAAATCAGAAGTAGATATTTTCAAGTAAAAAACTTCAAACTACAACCTTAGATTAGATTTCCAAATTTACATTACTAAGATCCGAATTAGTTATTTTGAAGTAAAAAACGTCAAACTATTAACTTAGATCTGATTCTCTAATAGTCATTTCTAAAATCAGAAGTAGATATTTTCAAGTAAAGTATTTCAAACTAAAAACTTAGTTTTGATTTACAAATTCACTATTCTACAATATGACTTAGTTTCTTTGAAGTAAAGAACATCAAACTATTAACTTAGATCTGATTTTCAAATTGTCACTTCTGAAATTAGAAGTAGATATTTCAAAGTTAAAAACTTTAAACTATAAACTTAGTTTTGATTTACAAATTCACTATTCCAAAATAGTACATAGTTATTTTGTAGTAAACAAAATCAAATTATTAACTTAGATCTGATTTGCAAATTGTCAATTCTAAAATCAGTAGTAGATATTTTCAAGTAAAGAACTTTAAACTAATAATTTAGTTTTGATTTACAATTCACTAGTCTAAATAAGACTTAGTTATTTTGAAGTAAAAACGTCAAACTACTAACTTAGATCTGATTTTCAAATTGTGATTTCTGAAATCAGAAGTAGATTTTTCAAAGTAAGGAACTTCAAACAAATAGCTTAGTTTTGATTTACAAATTCACTATTCTAAAATAAGACTTAGTTTCTTTGAAGTAAAGAACATCAAACTATTAACTTAGATATGATTTTCAAATTGTCATTTCTGAAATCAGAAATAGATATTTTAAAGTATCGAACTTTAAACTAATAACTAAGTTTTGATTTACAAATTCACTATTCTAAAATAGTACTTAGTTATTTTGAAGTAAAGAACGTCAAACTATTAACTTAGATCTGATTTTGTAATTATGATTTCTAAAATCTGAAGGAGATAATTTCAAGTAAAGTACTTCAAACAAATAACTTAGTTTTGATTTACTAAGACAGTATTCTAAAATAAGACTTATCTATTTTGAAGTAAAGAACGTCCAACTATTAACTTACATCTGATTTTCAAATTGTCATTTCTGAAATCAGAAGTACATATTTCAAAGCAAAGTACTTTAAACTAATAACTTAGTTTTAATTTACAGATTCACTAGTCTAAATAAGAGTTAGTTATTTTGAAGTAAAAAACGTCAAACTATTAACTTAGATCTGATTTTCAAATTGTCATTTCTGAAATCAGAAGTAGTTATTTCAAAGTAAAGAACTTTAAACTAATAACATAGGTTTGATTTACAATTTCACTATTCTAAAATAAGACTTAGTTTCTTTGAAGTAAAGAACGTCAAACTATTAATTTCGATCTGATATTCAAATTGTAATTTCTGAAATCAGTAGTAGATATTTCAAAGTAAAGAACTTCAAACTAATAACTTAGCTTTTATTTACAAATTCACTATTCTACAATATGACTTAGTTTCTTTGAAGTAAAGAACGTCAAACTATTAACTTAGATCTGATTTTCAAATTGTCATTTATAAAATCAGAAGTAGATATTTTCAAGTAAAGTACTTCAAACAAATAACTTAGTTTTGATTTACAAAGCCAATATTCTAAAATAAGACTTATCTATTTTGAAGTAAAGAACGTCAAACTATTAACTTAGATCTGATTTTCAAATTGTCATTTCTGACATCAGAAATAGATATTTTAAAGTATCGAACTTTGAACTAATAACTTAGTTTTGATTTACAAATTCACTATTCTATAATAGTACTTAGTTATTTTGAAGTAAACAACGTCAAACTATTAACTTAGATATGATTTTCAAATTGTCATTTCTAAAATCAGTAGTAGATATTTTCAAGTAAAATATTTCAAACTAATAACTTAGTTTTGATTTACAAATTCATTATTCTAAAATAGTACTTAGTTATTTTGAAGTAAACAACGTCAAATTATTAACTTAGAACTGATTTTCAAATTGTCATTTCTGAAATCAGAAGTAGATTTTTCAAAGTAAAGAACTTCAAACAACTAACTTAGTTTTGATTTACAAATTCACTATTCTAAACTAAGACTTAGTTTCTTTGAAGTAAAGAACATCAAACTATTAACTTAGATATGATTTTCAAATTGTCCTTTCTGAAATCAGTAATAGATATTTTAAAGTTTCGAACTTTAAACTAATAACTTAGTTTTGATTTACAAATTTACTATTCTATAATAGTACTTAGTTATTTTGAAGTAAACAACGTCAAACTATTAACTTAGATATGATTTTCAAATTGTCATTTCTAAAATCAGTAGTAGATATTTTCAAGTAAAGTATTTCAAACTAATAACTTAGTTTTGATTTACAAATTCATTATTCTAAAATTGTACTTAGTTATTTTGAAGTAAACAACGTCAAATTATTAACTTAGAACTGATTTTCAAATTGTCATTTCTGAAATCAGAAGTAGATTTTTAAAGTAAAGAACTTCAAACAAATAACTTAGTTTTGATTTAGAAATTCACTATTCTAAAATAAGACTTAGTTTCTTTGAAGTAAAGAACATCAAACTATTAACTTAGATATGATTTTCTAATTGACCTTTCTGAAATCAGAAATAGATATTTTAAAGTATCGAACTTTAAACTAATAACTTAGTTTTGATTTACAAATTCACTATTCTATAATAGTACTTAGTTATTTTGAAGTAAACAACGTCAAACTATTAACTTAGATATGATTTTCAAATTGTCATTTCTAAAATCAGAAGTAGATATTTTCAAGTAAAAAACTTCAAACTAATAACTTAGTTTTGATTTACAAATTCATTATTCTAAAATAGTACTTAGTTATTTTGAAGTAAACAACGTCAAATTATTAACTTAGAACTGATTTTCAAATTGTCATTTCTGAAATCAGAAGTAGATTTTTCAAAGTAAAGAACTTCAAACAACTAACTTAGTTTTGATTTACAAATTCACTATTTTAAACTAAGACTTAGTTTCTGTGAAGTAAAGAACATCAAACTATTAACTTAGATATGATTTTCAAATTGTCCTTTCTGAAATCAGTAATAGATATTTTAAAGTTTCGAACTTTAAACTAATAACTTAGTTTTGATTTACAAATTTACTATTCTATAATAGTACTTAGTTATTTTGAAGTAAACAACGTCAAACTATTAACTTAGATATGATTTTCAAATTGTCATTTCTAAAATCAGTAGTAGATATTTTCAAGTAAAGTATTTCAAACTAATAACTTAGTTTTGATTTACAAATTCATTATTCTAAAATAGTACTTAGTTATTTTGAAGTAAACAACGTCAAATTATTAACTTAGAACTGATTTTCAAATTGTCATTTCTGAAATCAGAAGTAGATTTTTAAAGTAAAGAACTTCAAACAAATAACTTAGTTTTGATTTACAAATTCACTATTCTAAAATAAGACTTAGTTTCTTTGAAGTAAAGAACATCAAACTATTAACTTAGATATGATTTTCTAATTGTCCTTTCTGAAATCAGAAATAGATATTTTAAAGTATCGAACTTTAAACTAATAACTTAGTTTTGATTTACAAATTCACTATTCTATAATAGTACTTAGTTATTTTGAAGTAAACAACGTCAAACTATTAACTTAGATATGATTTTCAAATTGTCATTTCTAAAATCAGAAGTAGATATTTTCAAGTAAAAAACTTCAAACTACAACCTTAGATTAGATTTCCAAATTTACATTACTAAGATCCGAATTAGTTATTTTGAAGTAAAAAACGTCAAACTATTAACTTAGATCTGATTTTCTAATTGTCATTTCTAAAATCAGAAGTAGATATTTTCAAGTAAAGTATTTCAAACTAAAAACTTAGTTTTGATTTACAAATTCACTATTCTACAATATGACTTACAAGGGAAACGCCAGGTATGCGAAATTTTGTTTTGGTTTATACTTATACTACGTATAGATTACACCTAAGACATTACGTGAATGAAATAGTAGCGCGCCATATTCAGCCAATTTTGAGAAAATCGAATTTGAAAATTTCTTATTTTAGCATGAAATAAAGTGATGAAAGATATAACTTGCAACAAAGGTTTCGTGGTAACGAGGTAGAGTGGTGGCTTTGATAAGCAAGGGTTCTAGGTTCGATTCTAGCATCGGTACTTTTTCTTTTTCAACTATTTTTTTTTTAATTAATTTTCTTTTTAAGTAATATGTAAATTAACAGATATTTAACAATTATTCGAAATTATTAATTTTTCAGATCTCAAACGTTGGACGATATCGTTTTGTCTTACTAACAGTATTTTCAACCAATTCTTAAATTGATTATTATTCGAAACGTTCGAAAATTTTTGGGATTTGTTAAAAATTATATTTTTTAATTAAATAAATATTTATTTATATATTTAATAAGAAATGAAAAGTTACATAATTGAATAAGTATTTACATATTACATGCAATATATTATTATTATACATATTAATTATTTTCTGATCATTTTACATTGTATAATTTTTTACACCGACGTTTCGCACGATCCCGGGTGGTATTCATCGTAGAAACAGGGAAAACAGTAAGTTTTACGGCATCTAGCACATCTTGCAAACGCAGATTTCGAACAGGCACAAGGTTGCTTTAGAGTATCGATAGGAAAGCAAGCTTCATTAACATTCATAAAAATGTCTCTGTCATCGCAGAGTTTTGAAGCAAACCACGCATAATTTATCATGTTAAAGAAGATTGGAGAAGACAACTGATGATGAACAATTGATTGGATTTTAATACAATCTTCTCTGGAATTTATTTCTCTTTTTTGCTCAATCAAGTAAGCACAATTCTGTAGACGTTTTATGAAATTTTTTACTTGCCTATAAAAGTACACGTCACAAGGCTGGACCAAAGGAGTGCATTTCGGAGGAATGACTTTTATAGTACAAGTTGGTATACCTTGATCATCTTGAAACATCTCATCATATACCACTGGATTGGTTTGACCACCCCAAGAATCAATAATTAAAAGAAACCTTTCGTCTTTGACATATGGCTTTATAATATTGATAAGAAAATCTTTATACAATTTTGTTGTAAGTTTTCTTGACCTCGAAGATGTGACAAAGACATTTTGGTATTTTTTCATGTATTTGTCTACCGATTTTTGAACTCTGGGTCCAAATGAACCAGTTGTCTCTTGTAAGCATACGAAAACGAGCGGTAACAATTTTCCAGATAATGTAAGAGCATATTGTGCTGTGTAGGAATGTGTTACCTTGTCCATGTTCTGCCTTCTGATAAAAACTGCCTTTGATCCTTGATGAGCCAGAGTTCTATCAAAGGTAGACTGGTATTGGCAGCCTGTTTGGTCCGTATTGATGACGAAATTCTTGTCAAATTGTAGCATCAGAGCGCGTACCTGTATGCGAAAATTTTCTGCAGAAGCTAAGGTTTCCTCCATTGTTGCAGATTCTCTTTCTGTAACATATTTGGTAATTTTTCGTTGGCGAATTCGATGTTTTCGTTTGAATCGGTTAACCCAGGAAAGAGAAGCTTTAAAAGCAATATTTCTGAATTGGCTTGCAGCACATAAAGCCCATTCTTGCAAGTTTCGTGTGGTGACCTGCTGACAGTTTTTCCGAGCTTCCTCAAAACGATCATAAGTCCACGAATCGATTCTTTTATACTTTTCAATTAAAGATCCACCACTTTTAATATTTTCTTCCCATCTAGCTAAATCGCTCATGCGTTTTAGACGAGAGCACCCATTTTTTTGAAGAACTTTTAAGCTCCAGTTTGAGTGCGCTCTAGCTATATTAATAACTTTTAGTTTATAATCTAGTGAAATGTACTCTTTTATTTTTGTCTTTTTTTTCTGTGGCTCGGCATTGTCGCTTGAAGTCTGTGATTCCTCATCAGACAAATCACTAATTTCTTGGAAAGTATTTTCGTCGTCGATTTCATCTGACATAATAAGTTCTTCAACTAATATAAGCTTCTTCTCGTTTAGCAGTTCGAGCGTGGAATTATAAATATCTTCTCCTAGCTGCATAGCTTCTTGAGACATTTTCGGCGAAGATTCTAATGCAACAAGATCATTTATAGCAAGGAGATGCTCATAATATACAACGGCATCCTTCAACTGTAGTTTAGATATTTCACTGCATCCGTGTTCTTGAACAGATCTATCTTCTTCTACCATCGAAGAACAAGGCACACCAATCGATTCCGCGTCCGACATAATAACTTTTTTTACGCACAGTATATATAAACTTCGGTAGAACTTCAAAGTGTTTGAAATTATATTTTTTTCTTGTGATAATAATTTATTTAACTTTTACTTATATACACTATTGCTCAGAAGTTTGGAAACACTTCAAGTTTTTTTTAATATAAATAATTTTAGTATAATGCACTATTTAAATTTGAAATAAATTTCACACAACTTCAGTTTTGAGTTAAAAATTAAAAAATTTACGGAAAAATCTTGCTGATTGTCTATAGCAACTCGAAATAAATTTACGAATGATTTAAATTTTTGAGTGCAGCTTATTTTATATTTTAACTTACAAAAAGATCATAAACTAATAAATCTACAGTTTGGGGTAATCTACAATTACTACCAAAACATTTCAAAAAAAATAAACAAATAGTTTTAAGTGCTCAATTGGTTAAAATTTCGCCGATGTCTTCCGGCACGTGCTTTGTAGGTAAAAATCCCAACATTTGTTTATTTGTTTTTATTCAAATTTAAGAACATAGTATGCACCCGGATTTTTCCGTAATTGTTTTATGAATGCCAATAAAGCTTGCTTTCCTATCGATAAGCTAAACCAACCTTGAGCCTGCTAAAAATCTTCATTTGCAAGATGTGCTAGATGCCGTAAAACTTACTGTTTTCCCTGTTTTTACGATGAATAGCGTCGGTGTAAAATATTATACAATGTAAAATGATCAGAAAAAAATTAATATGTATAATAATAATATATTGCATGTAATATGTAAATACTTATTCAATTATGTAACTTTTCATTTCTTATTAAATATATAAATAAATACTTATTTAATTAAAAAGTATAATTTTTAACAAATCCCAAAAATTTTCGAACGTTTCGAATAATAATCAATTTAAGAAATGGTTGAAAATACTGTTAGTAAGACAAAACGATATCGTCCAACGTTTGAGATCTGAAAAATTAATAATTTCGAATAATTATTAAATATCTGTTAATTTACATATTACTTAAAAAGAAAATTAATTAAAAAAAAAATAGTTGAAAAAAAAAAGTACCGATGCTAGAATCGAACCTAGAACCCTTGCTTATCAAAGCCACCACTCTACCTCGTTACCACGAAACCTTTGTTGCAAGTTATATCTTTCATCACTTTATTTCATGCTAAAATAAGAAATTTTCAAATTTGATTTTCTCAAAATTGGCTGAATATGGCGCGCTACTATTTCATTCACGTAATGTCTTAGGTGTAATCTATACGTAGTATAAGTATAAACCAAAACAAAATTTCGCATACCTGGCGTTTCCCTTGTTAGGGCCGTTATATTCACTTCTTCGTAAAGTGTCTTGTAGTTATCTGTTCGATAACTTTAAAAGTGACTTGTAAAAAATTTGGGTATATTCAAATAAATATTGTTATTAGTTTAACGTTTTTTATTTCAAATTAACTAATTCGGATCTTAGTAATGTAAATATCAAAATCAAATCTAAGGTTGTAGGTTGAAGTTCTTTACTTGAAAATATCTACTTCTGATTTTAAAAATGATAATTTGAAAATCAGATCTAAGTTAATAGTTTGACGTTCTTTACTTCAATATAACTAAGTCTTATTTTAGTATAGTGAATTTGTAAATCAAAGCTAAGTTATTAATTTGAAGTTTTTTACTTGAACATATCTACTTCTGATTTTAGAAATAACAATTGGAAAATCAGGTCTAAGTTAATAGTATGCCGTTTTTTACTTCAAAATAACTAAGTCTTATTTCACACTAGTGAATTTGTAAATCAAAACTAAGGTATAAGTTTGAAGTTATTTACTTGAAAATATCTACTACTGATCTTAGAAATGACAATTTGAAAATTAGTTCTAAGTTAATAGTTTGACGTTCTTTACTTCAAAATAGATAAGTCTTATTTTAGAATACTGTATTTTTAAATCAAAACTAAGTTGTTAGTTTGAAGTTCTTTATTTGAAAATATCTGCTTCACATTTTAGAAATGACAATTTGTAAATCAGATCTAAGTTAATAGTTTGACGTTCATTACTTCAATATAACTAAGTCTTATTTTAGACTAGTGAATTTGTAAATCAAAACTTAGTTATTAGTTTAAAGTTTTTTATTTCAAATTTACCAATTCGGATCTTAGTAGTGTAAATATCGAAATCAAATCTAAGGTTGTAGTTTGAAGTTCTTTGCTTGAAAATATCTACTTATTTTAAAAATGATAATTTGATAATCAGATCTAAGTTAGTAGTTTGACGTTCTTTACTTCAATATAACTAAGTCTTATTTTAGTATAGTGAATTTGTAAATCAAAGCTATGTTATTAGTTTGAAGTTTTTTACTCGAAAATATCTTCTAGTGATTTTAGAAATGACAATTTGAAAATCAGAGCTAAGTTAATAGTTTGACGTTCTTTACTTCAAAATAACTAAGTCTTATTTTAGACTAGTAAACTTGTAAATCAAAACTAAGTTTTAGTTTGAAGTTCTCTACTTGAAAATATCTACTACTGATTTTAGAAATGACAATTTGAAAATCAGATCTAAGTTAATAGTTTGACGTTTTTTACTTAAAAATAACTATGTGTTATTTTAGAATAGAGAATTTGTAAATCAAAACTAAGTTATTAGTTTGAAGTTCTTTACTTTGAAATATCTACTTCTTTTTTAAGAAATGACAATTTGAAAATCAGATCTAAGTTAATAGTATGGCGTTCTTAACTTCAAATTAGATAAGTCTTATTTTAGAATACTGTATTTGTAAATCAAAACTAAGTTGTTAGTTTGAAGTAATTTATTTGAAAATATCTACTTCTGATTTTAGAAATGATAATTTGAAAATCAGATCTAAGTTAATAGTTTGACGTTCTTTACTTCAAAATAGATAAGTTTTATTTCAGAATTGTGAATTTGTAAATCAGAACTAAGTTTTTAATTTGAAGCTTTTTACTTGAAAAAATCTACTTCTGATTTTAGAAATGACAATTTGAAAATCAGATCTAAGTTAAAACTTTGACGATCTTTACTTCAAAATAACTAAGTCTTATTGTAAATAGTGAATTTGTATATCAAAACTAAGTTATTAGTTTGAAGTTCTTTATTTGAAAATATTTGCTTCAGATTTTAGAAATGACAATTTGAAAATCAGATCTAAGTTAATAGTTTGACGTTCTTTACTTCAAACCAACTAAGTCTTATTTTAGTATAGTGAATTTCTAAATCAAAATTAAGTTATTAGTATGAAGTTCTTTACTTGATAAAAACTACTTCTGATTTTTGAAATGACAATTTGAAAATCAGATCTAAGTTAATAGTTTGACGTTCTTTACTTCAAAATTACTAAGTCTTTTTTGAGACTATTGAATTTGTAAATCAAAACTAAGTTATTAGTTTAAAGTTTTTTATTTCAAATTTACTAATTCGGATCTTAGTAATGTAAATATCAAAATCAAATCTAAGGTTGTAGGTTGAAGTTCTTTACTTGAAAATATCTACTTCTGATTTTAAAAATGATAATTTGAAAATCAGATCTAAGTTAATAGTTTGACGTTCTTTACTTCAATATAACTAAGTCTTATTTTAGTATAGTGAATTTGTAAATCAAAGCGAAGTTATTAATTTGAAGTTCTTTACTTGAACATATCTACTTCTGATTTTAGAAATAACAATTTGAAAATCAGGTCTAAGTTAATAGTATGCCGTTTTTTACTTCAAAATAACTAAGTCTTATTGCACACTAGTGAATTTGTAAATCAAAACTCAGGTATAAGTTTGAAGTTATTTACTTGAAAATATCTACTACTGATCTTAGAAATGACAATTTGAAAATTAGATCTAAGTTAATAGTTTGACGTTCTTTACTTCAAAATAGATAAGTCTTATTTTAGAATACTGTATTTGTAAATCAAAACTAAGTTATTAGTTTGAAGTACTTTACTTAAAAATATGTACTTCTGATTTTAGAAATAACAATTTGAAAATCAGATCTAAGTTAATAGTTTGACGTTCTTTACTTCAAAATAGATAAGTCTTATTTTAGAATACTGTATTTTTAAATCAAAACTAAGTTGTTAGTTTGAAGTTCTTTATTTGAAAATATCTGCTTCAGATTTTAGAAATGACAATTTGTAAATCAGATCTAAGTTAATAGTTTGACGTTCATCACTTCAATATAACTAAGTCTTATTTTAGACTAGTGAATTTGTAAATCAAAACTTAGTTATTAGTTTAAAGTTTTTTATTTCAAATTTACTAATTCGGATCTTAGTAATGTAAATATCGGAATCAAATCCAAGGTTGTAGTTTGAAGTTCTTTGCTTGAAAATATCTACTTATTTTAAAAATGATAATTTGATAATCAGATCTAAGTTAGTAGTTTGACGTTCTTTACTTCAATATAACTAAGTCTTATTTTAGTATAGTGAATTTGTAAATCAAAGCTATGTTATTAGTTTGAAGTTTTTTACTCGAAAATATCTTCTAGTGATTTTAGAAATGACAATTTGAAAATCAGAGCTAAGTTAATAGTTTGACGTTCTTTATTTCAAAATAACTAAGTCTTATTTTAGACTAGTAAACTTGTAAATCAAAACTAAGTTTTAGTTTGAAGTTCTCTACTTGAAAATATCTACTACTGATTTTAGAAATAACAATTTGAAAATCAGGTCTAAGTTAATAGTATGCCGTTTTTTACTTCAAAATAACTAAGTCTTATTTCACACTAGTGAATTTGTAAATCAAAACTAAGGTATAAGTTTGAAGTTATTTACTTGAAAATATCTACTACAGATCTTAGAAATGACAATTTGAAAATTAGATTTAAGTTAATAGTTTGACGTTCTTTACTTCAAAATAGATAAGTCTTATTTTAGAATACTGTATTTGTAAATCAAAACTAAGTTATTAGTTTGAAGTACTTTACTTAAAAATATCTACTTCTGATTTTAGAAATAACAATTTGAAAATCAGATCTAAGTTAATAGTTTGACGTTCTTTACTTCAAAATAGATAAGTCTTATTTTAGAATACTGTATTTTTAAATCAAAACTAAGTTGTTAGTTTGAAGTTCTTTATTTGAAAATATCTGCTTCACATTTTAGAAATGACAATTTGTAAATCAGATCTAAGTTAATAGTTTGACGTTCATTACTTCAATATAACTAAGTCTTATTTTAGACTAGTGAATTTGTAAATCAAAACTTAGTTATTAGTTTAAAGTTTTTTATTTCAAATTTACTAATTCGGATCTTAGTAATGTAAATATCGAAATCAAATCTAAGGTTGTAGTTTGAAGTTCTTTGCTTGAAAATATCTACTTATTTTAAAAATGATAATTTGATAATCAGATCTAAGTTAGTAGTTTGACGTTCTTTACTTCAATATAACTAAGTTTTATTTTAGTATAGTGAATTTGTAAATCAAAGCTATGTTATTAGTTTGAAGTTTTTTACTCGAAAATATCTTCTAGTGATTTTAGATATGACAATTTGAAAATCAGAGCTAAGTTAATAGTTTGACGTTCTTTACTTCAAAATAACTAAGTCTTATTTTAGACTAGTAAACTTGTAAATCAAAACTAAGTTTTAGTTTGAAGTTCTCTACTTGAAAATATCTACTACTGATTTTAGAAATAACAATTTGAAAGTCAGGACTAAGTTAATAGTATGCCGTTTTTTACTTCAAAATAACTAAGTCTTATTTCACACTAGTGAATTTGTAAATCAAAACTAAGGTATAAGTTTGAAGTTATTTACTTGAAAATATCACTACTGATCTTAGAAATGACAATTTGAAAATTAGATCTAAGTGCTCTATCAATTCATAGATAAACAAAATCCTGGTCATATTCGCTATGTAGATGATGATTCCTTCTGTTATAATTTTAAATCAATTAATTTTGATGAGTTTACTGGCTACTTGTCATCTATTGACTGGAGTGATTTGCTGAGTGATTCTGATGTTAATATTAATGTCTCTCGTTTTTATGAGCGCATCTACAGCGGACTAGACCGTATGTCGGTGAAAATTCGACCGTTTGGTGGCAAAAGGCGGTTTAAATATCCGGGGTGGTTTGATGCAGACCTTATCCGCCTTCACAAGCAAAAACAGAAGGCCTATAAAATGTATGCTGAACAAAAATCAGAAGATAATTACAAAAATTACGCTTTCCTAAGAAGCAACTTTAAGGCTCTTCACTCCCTAGCTTACAGAATGCATTTGATTGATGTCCAGGATGGTCTGAAGTTTAATCAGAGGTTGCTTTGGTCTTACGTGGACGAAAGGCGGAAAACTGCGGGAATGCCACCGGTAATGAGCTATAAGAACGAGGTTTCATCCGACCCGGAAGTAATAATAGAGTTTTTTCGTTCCTTTTTTGCCTCTGTTTACACAAAACACGAGTCAACGGAACTGCCTGAGTGCAATTACGTTAATAGTGGGTACACTGTGGGTCTAGCTGATATCGATGAGGATAGCGTTGTCGATGCTATACGGGAAGCAAAATCCGGATGTGGTCCCGATGGGCTTCATACCGACTTTATAAAAAGATTCAGTACGCAGTTGGCAGCACCTCTCACTTTACTATTTAACAATTCTTTGCAATCGGAAGTTTTTCCGTCAATATGGAAGCTTTCCAGTATTACTCCAATACCAAAAAAGGGAAGGCGCGACGATGTTTCAAATTATCGTGGAATCTCAATTTTATCAGTTTTCCCAAAGATCTTTGAGAGCATTGTGGCGAAGTATCTGAGATTTAAAATGTCTTCTCTTGTGTCTGATGCGCAGCATGGTTTTATGTCTAAGAGATCAACAGTAACAAATTTGCTTTGTTTTGTTAATTATACAGTTAATGCCATAGAATCCGGTAGTCAAGTGGATGTTGTCTACACTGATTTCAGCAAGGCGTTTGATTCGGTTCAACATGACATTTTGCTGACTAAACTAGTGAGTACCGGCTTTTCCACGCCGCTGGTAAATTGGCTCTCTTCCTATCTTACAAACAGAACTCAATTTGTAAAGATCGATGGAGTGCGTTCGAGATTGATAGATGTTCTGTCAGGAGTGCCTCAAGGTAGCCATATTGGTCCATTGCTTTTTCTTATTTTCGTGAATGACATCACATATGTAATCAAGTTTTGTCGTTTTCTCTTATTTGCGGATGACTTGAAATTATTTCTAAAGTTTAACGCTTGTTTTGAGACAAATTTAATCCAACTGGATATTGACGCAATTAATACTTGGTGTCAGCAGAATAAGCTGTTTCTAAATGAAAAAAAGTGTAGAGTCATGACATTTCATCGAAAGCGTATTCCATACTGTGCGGACTATAAGATCAATGGTTGCGGTATTGAGAGGGTGTTTGAGTTCATCGATCTTGGTGTTGCATTCGTGAGTTCATTGGAATTCAAGCGCCATATTAATCTCACAATTATGAAGGCTAACAGAATGTTGGGATTTATTATGCGAATATGTAGGGAGTTTGACGACCAAACAGCTCTGACTCGTCTCTTTACAGCCTACGTGAGATCGACTCTGGAGTATGCTTCCCAGCTATGGAGTCCGTACTATGATATTCACAAAACGCGTATTGAACGGATCCAGGAGCGCTTTGTGAGATACATGATGAGACATAGTCCAGTATACGAGTATGAGTCAATATGTAACGCTGTCGGCTTGCAGCCACTCGCTACGAGGCGAGATAGGGCTCGCGTCTTGTTTGCCGCTCGATTGCTTTATGGAGAAATATATTGTCCTCAGATTCTTAATTGTTTCCAGCTGGGTGTGCCCTCAAAGAACCTCAGAGAAAATAGACTTTTTTATGAATTTTGGCATCGAAGATCTTATGGTGCGAATGAGCCGGTCAATGCAATGATGAGTATGTTGAGCTCGGTGAAATGTTTCGATTTTCACTACTCCGCTATTGGGCTGGTGAATCTGACCAAGGGTTTGTTTTGAATTTGTTTTGAATTTGGTAAAATTACTCTGTTTTGTTAATATTTATTGTAAAAAAATGTTTCACTTTGATCTTTAATTATTCATATATATCTCTTTTCAATATATTCAATATGTATCAGTACACCATTAAGGTAAAAACCTGTAGAGTGTTTAAATAAATAAATAAATAGTTTGACGTTCTTTACTTCAAAATAGATAAGTCTTATTTTAGAATACTGTATTTGTAAATCAAAATTAAGTTATTAGTTTGAAGTACTTTACTTAAAAATATCTACTTCTGATTTTAGAAATAACAATTTGAAAATCAGATCTAAGTTAATAGTTTGACGTTCTTTACTTCAAAATAGATAAGTCTTATTATAGAATACTGTATTTTTAAATCAAAACTAAGTTGTTAGTTTGAAGTTCTTTATTTGAAAATATCTGCTTCAGATTTTAGAAATGAGAATTTGTAAATCAGATCTAAGTTAATAGTTTGACGTTCATTACTTCAATATAACTAAGTCTTATTTTAGACTAGTGAATTTGTAAATCAAAACTTAGTTATTAGTTTAAAGTTTTTTATTTCAAATTTACTAATTCGGATCTTAGTAATGTAAATATCGAAATCAAATCTAAGGTTGTAGTTTGAAGTTCTTTGCTTGAAAATATCTACTTATTTTAAAAATGATAATTTGATAATCAGATCTAAGTTAGTAGTTTGACGTTCTTTACTTCAATATAACTAAGTTTTATTTTAGTATAGTGAATTTGTAAATCCAAGCTATGTTATTAGTTTGAAGTTTTTTACTCGAAAATATCTTCTAGTGATTTTAGATATGACAATTTGAAAATCAGAGTTAAGTTAATAGTTTGACGTTTTTTACTTCAAAATAACTAAGTCTTATTTTAGACTAGTAAACTTGTAAATCAAAACTAAGTTTTAGTTTGAAGTTCTCTACTTGAAAATATCTACTACTGATTTTAGAAATGACAATTTGAAAATCAGATCTAAGTTAATAATTTGACGTTCTTTACTTCAAAACAACTAAGTCTTATTTTAGTATAGTGAATTTGTAAATCAAAACTAAGTTGTTAGTTTGAAGTCTATATTTGAAAAAATCTACTACTGATTTTATAAATGACAATTTGAAAATCAGATCTAAGTTAATAGTTTGACGTTCTTTACATCAAAATAACTAAGCCTTAATTTAGAATAGTGAATTTCTAAATCAAAACCAAGTTATTAGTTTGAAGTTCTTTACTTGAAAATATCTACTTCTGATTTTAGATATACAATTTGAATATCAGATCTAAGTCAATAGTTTGACGTTTTTTACTTAATAATAACAAAGTTTTATTTTAGAATAGTGAATTTGTAAATCAAAACTAATTTATTAGTTTAAAGTATTTTACTTGAAAATATCTAAGTCTGATTTTAGAAATGACAATTTGAAAATCAGATCTAAGTTAATAGTTCGATGTTCTTTAATTCAATAGAACTAAGTCTTATTTGAGAATAGTGAATTTGTAAATCAAAACTAAGTTATTAGTTTGAAGTTTTTCACATTGAAATAACTAATACGTATTTTTGTAATCTAAATTTGTAAATCAAAGCTAAGGTTATAGTTTGTAGTTCTTCACTTGAAAATATCTACTTCTGGTATTAGAAATGACAATTTGAAAATCAGATCTAAGTTAATATTTTGACGTTCTTTACTTCAAAATACCTAAGTCTTATTTTAGAATTGTGAATTTGTAAATCAGAACTAAGTTTTTAATTTGAAGCTTTTTACTTGAAATAATCTACTTCTGATTTTAGAAATGACAATTTGAAAATCAGATCTAAGTTAAAACTTTGACGATCTTTACTTCAAAATAACTAAGTCTTATTTGAAATAGTGAATTTGTATATCAAAACTAAGTTATTAGTTTGAAGTTCTTTATTTGAAAATATTTGCTTCAGATTTTGGAAATGACAATTTGAAAATCAGATCTAAGTTAAAACTTTGACGATCTTTACTTCAAAATAACTAAGTCTTATTTGAAGTAGTGAATTTGTAAATCAAAACTAAGGTATAAGTTTGAAGTTATTTACTTGAAAATATCTACTACTGATCTTAGAAATGACAATTTGAAAATTAGATCTAAGTTAATAGTTTGACGTTCTTTACTTCAAAATAGATAAGTCTTATTTTAGAATACTGTATTTGTAAATCAAAACTAAGTTATTAGTTTGAAGTACTTTACTTAAAAATATCTACTTCTGATTTTAGAAATAACAATTTGAAAATCAGATCTAAGTTAATAGTTTGACGTTCTTTACTTCAAAATAGATAAGTCTTATTTTAGAATACTGTATTTTTAAATTAAAACTAAGTTGTTAGTTTGAAGTTCTTTATTTGAAAATATCTGCTTCAGATTTTAGAAATGACAATTTGTAAATCAGATCTAAGTTAATAGTTTGACGTTCATCACTTCAATATAACTAAGTCTTATTTTAGACTAGTGAATATGTAAATCAAAACTTAGTTATTCGTTTAAAGTTTTTTATTTCAAATTTACTAATTCGGATCTTAGTAATGTAAATATCGAAATCAAATCTAAGGTTGTAGTTTGAAGTTCTTTGCTTGAAAATATCTACTTATTTTAAAAATGATAATTTGATAATCAGATCTAAGTTAGTAGTTTGACGTTCTTTACTTCAATATAACTAAGTCTTATTTTAGTATAGTAAATTTGTAAATCAAAGCTATGTTATTAGTTTGAAGTTTTTTACTCGAAAATATCTTCTAGTGATTTTAGAAATGACAATTTGAAAATCAGAGCTAAGTTAATAGTTTGACGTTCTTTACTTCAAAATAACTAAGTCTTATTTTAGACTAGTAAACTTGTAAATCAAAATTAAGTTTTAGTTTGAAGTTCTTTACTTTGAAATATCTACTTCTTTTTTAGGAAATGACAATTTGAAAATCAGATCTAAGTTAATAGTATGGCGTTCTTAACTTCAAAATAGATAAGTCTTATTTTATAATAGTGTATTTCTAAATCCAAACTAAGTTATTAGTTTGAAGTACTTTACTTAAAAATATCTACTTCTGATTTTAGAAATGATAATATGAAAATCAGATCTAAGTTAATAGTTTGACGTTCTTTACTTCAAAATAGATAAGTTTTATTTTAGAATGCTGTTTTTGTAAATCAAATCTAACTTATTAGTTTGAAGTTCTTTACTTGAAAATAACTACTTCTGATTTTAGAAATGACAATTTGAAAATCAGATCTAAGTTAATAATTTGACGTTTTTTACTTCAAAACAACTAAGTCTTATTTTGGTATAGTGAATTTGTAAATCAAAACTAAGTTGTTAGTTTGAAGTCTATACTTGAAAAAATCTACTACTGATTCTATAAATGACAATTTGAAAATTAGATCTAAGTTAATAGTTTGACGTTCTTTGCTTCAAAATAACTAAGCCTTATTTTAGAATAGTGAATTTGTAAATCAAAACCAAGTTATTAGTTTGAAGTTCTTTACTTGAAAATATCTACTTCTGATTTTAGATATACAATTTGAATATCAGATCTAAGTCAATAGTTTGACGTTTTTTACTTAATAATAACAAAGTTTTATTTTAGAATAGTGAATTTGTAAATCAAAACTAATTTATTAGTTTAAAGTATTTTACTTGAAAATATCTAAGTCTGATTTTAGAAATGACAATTTTAAAATCAGATCTAAGTTAATAGTTCGATGTTCTTTAATTCAATAGAACTAAGACTTATTTTAGAATAGTGAATTTGTAAATCAAAACTAAGTTATTAGTTTGAAGTTCTTTACTTGCAAATATCTACTACTGATTTTAGAAATGACAATTTGAAAATCAGATCTAAGTTAACAGTTTGACGTTCTTTACTTTAAAATAACTAAGACTTATTTTAGACTAGTGAATTTGTAAATTAAAACTAAGTTATTAGTATGAAGTTCTTCACTTGAAAAAAACTACCACTGATTTTAGAAATGACAATTTGAAAATCAGATCTAAGTTAATAGTTTGACGTTCTTTACTTCAACACAACTAAGTCTTATTTTAGTATAGTGAATTTGTAAACCAAAACTAAGTTATTAGTATGAAGTTCTTCACTTGAAAAAAACTACCACTGATTTTAGAAATGACAATTTGAAAATCATATCTAAGTTAGTAGTTTGACGTTGTTTACTTCAAAATAACCAAGTCATATTTTAGAATACTCAATTTGTAAATCAAGGCTAAGTTATTAGTTTAAAGTTCTTTACTTGAAAATATCTACTTCTTGTTTTAGAAATGACAATTTGAAAATCAAATCTAAGTTAATAGTTTGACGTTCTTTACTTCTAAATAACTAAGTCTTATTTTAGTATAGTGAATTTGTAATTTAAAGCAAAGTTATTAGTTTGAAGTTCTTTACTTGAAAATATCTACTACTGATTTTAGAAATGACAATTTGAAAATCAGATCTAAGTTAATAGTTTGACGTTCTTTACTTCTAAATAACTAAGTCTTATTTTAGTATAGTGAATTTGTAATTTAAAACAAAGTTATTAGTTTGAAGTTCTTTACTTGAAAATATCTACTACTGATTTTAGAAATGACAATTTGAAAATCAGATCTAAGTTAACAGTTTGACGTTTTTTACTTTAAAATAACTAAGTCTTATTTTAGACTAGTGAATTTGTAAATTAAAACTAAGTTATTAGTATGAAGTTCTTCACTTGAAAAAAACTACCACTGATTTTAGAAATAACAATTTGAAAATCAGATTTAAGTTAATAGTTTGACGTTCTTTACTTCAAAATAACCAAATCTTATTTAAGAATACTCAATTTGTAAATCAAGGCTAAGTTATTAGTTTAAAGTTGTTTACTTGAAAATATCTACTTCTGATTTTAGAAATGACAATTTGAAAATCAGATCTGAGTTAATAGTTTGACGTTCTTTACTTCAAAACAACTAAGTTTTATTTTAGTATAGTGAATTGGTAAACCAAAACTAAGTTATTAGTATGAAGTTCTTCACTTGAAAAAAACTACCACTGATTTTAGAAATGACAATTTGAAAATCAGATCTAAGTTAATAGTTTGACGTTCTTTACTTCAAAATAACTAAGTCTTATTTTAGAATACTCAATTTGTAAATCAAGGCTAAGTTATTAGTTTAAAGTTCTTTACTTGAAATTATCTACTTCTTGTTTTAGAAATGACAATTTGAAAATCAGATCTAAGTTAATACTTTGACGTTCTTTACTTCAGAACAACTAAGTCTTATTTTAGTATAGTGTATTTGTAAACCAAAACTAAGTTATTAGTATGAAGTTCTTCACTTGAAAAAAACTACCACTGATTTTAGAAATGACAATTTGAAAATCAGATCTAAGTTAATAGTTTGACGTTCTTTACTTCAAAATAACTAAGTCTTATTTTAAAATACTCAATTTGTAAATCAAGGCTAAGTTATTAGTTTAAAGTTCTTTACTTGAAAATATCTACTTCTTGTTTTAGAAATGACAATTTGAAAATCAGATCTAAGTTAATAGTTTGACGTTCTTTACTTCTAAATAACTAAGTCTTATTTTAGTATAGTGAATTTGTAATTTAAAACAAAGTTATTAGTTTGAAGTTCTTTACTTGAAAATATCCACTACTGATTTTAGAAATGACAATTTGAAAATCAGATCTAAGTTAACAGTTTGACGTTCTTTACTTTAAAATAACTAAGTCTTATTTTAGACTAGTGAATTTGTAAACCAAAACTAAGTTATTAGTATGAAGTTCTTCACTTGAAAAAAACTACCACTGATTTTAGAAATGACAATTTGAAAATCAGATCTAAGTTAATAGTTTGACGTTCTTTACTTCAAAATAACTAAGTCTTATTTTAGAATACTCAATTTGTAAATCAAGGCTAAGTTATTAGTTTAAAGTTGTTTACTTGAAAATATCTACTTCTGATTTTAGAAATGACAATTTGAAAATCAGATCTAAGTTGATAGTTTGACGGTCTTTACTTCAAAACAACTAAGTCTTATTTTAGTATAGTGAATTTGTAAACCAAAACTAAGTTATTAGTATGAAGTTCTTCACTTGAAAAAAACTACCACTGATTTTAGAAATGACAATTTGAAAATCAGATCTAAGTTAATAGTTTGACGTTCTTTACTTCAAAATAACTAAGTCTTATTTTAGAATACTCAATTTGTAAATCAAGGCTAAGTTATAAGTTTAAAGTTCTTTACTTGAAAATATCTACTTCTTTTTTTAGAAATGACAATTTGAAAATCAGATCTAAGTTAATAGTTTGACGTTCTTTACTTCAAAATAACTAAGTCTTATTTTAGTATAGTGAATTTGTACTTTAAAACAAAGTTATTAGTTTGAAGTTCTTTACTTGAAAATATCCACTACTGATTTTAGAAATGACAATTTGAAAATCAGATCTAAGTTAACAGTTTGACGTTCTTTACTTTAAAATAACTAAGTCTTATTTTAGACTAGTGAATTTGTAAACCAAAACTAAGTTATCAATATGAAGTTCTTCACTTGAAAAAAACTACCACTGATTTTAGAAATGACAATTTGAAAATCAGATCTACGTTAATAGTTTGACGTTCTTTACTTCAAAATAACTAAGTCTTATTTTAGAATACTCAATTTGTAAATCAAGGCTAAGTTATTAGTTTAAAGTTGTTTACTTGAAAATATCTACTTCTGATTTTAGAAATGACAATTTGAAAATTAGATCTAAGTTAATAGTTTGACGTTCTTTACTTCAAAATAACTAAGTCTTATTTTAAAATACTCAATTTGTAAATCAAGGCTAAGTTATTAGTTTAAAGTTCTTTACTTGAAAATATCTACTTCTTGTTTTAGAAATGACAATTTGAAAATCAGATCTAAGTTAATAGTTTGACGTTCTTTACTTCTAAATAACTAAGTCTTATTTTAGTATAGTGAATTTGTAATTTAAAACAAAGTTATTAGTTTGAAGTTCTTTACTTGAAAATATCCACTACTGATTTTAGAAATGACAATTTGAAAATCAGATCTAAGTTAACAGTTTGACGTTCTTTACTTTAAAATAACTAAGTCTTATTTTAGACTAGTGAATTTGTAAATTAAAACTAAGTTATTAGTATGAAGTTCTTCACTTGAAAAAAACTACCACTGATTTTAGAAATGACAATTTAAAAATCAGATCTAAGTTAATAGTTTGACGTTCCTTACTTCAAAATAACAAAGTCTTATTTTAGAATACTCAATTTGTAAATCAAGGCTAAGTTATTAGTTTAAAGTTGTTTACTTGAAAATATCTACTTCTGATTTTAGAAATGACAAGTTGAAAATCAGATCTAAGTTAATAGTTTGACGTTCTTTACTTCAAAACAACTAAGTCTTATTTTAGTATAGTGAATTTGTAAACCAAAACTAAGTTATCAATATGAAGTTCTTCACTTGAAAAAAACTACCACTGATTTTAGAAATGACAATTTGAAAATCAGATCTACGTTAATAGTTTGACGTTCTTTACTTCAAAATAACTAAGTCTTATTTTAGAATACTCAATTTGTAAATCAAGGCTAAGTTATTAGTTTAAAGTTGTTTACTTGAAAATATCTACTTCTGATTTTAGAAATGACAATTTGAAAATCAGATCTAAGTTGATAGTTTGACGGTCTTTACTTCAAAACAACTAAGTCTTATTTTAGTATAGTGAATTTGTAAACCAAAACTAAGTTATTAGTTTATAGTAGTATGAAGTTCTTCACTTGACAAAAACTACCACTGATTTTAGAAATGACAATTTGAAAATCAGATCTAAGTTAATAGTTTGACGTTCTTTACTTCAAAATAACTAAGTCTTATTTTAGAATACTCAATTTGTAAATCAAGGCTAAGTTATTAGTTTAAAGTTGTTTACTTGAAAATATCTACTTCTGATTTTAGAAATGACAATTTGAAAATCAGATCTAAGTTGATAGTTTGACGGTCTTTACTTCAAAACAACTAAGTCTTATTTTAGTATAGTGAATTTGTAAACCAAAACTAAGTTATTAGTATGAAGTTCTTCACTTGAAAAAAACTACCACTGATTTTAGAAATGACAATTTGAAAATCAGATCTAAGTTAATAGTTTGACGTTCTTTACTTCAAAATAACTAAGTCTTATTTTAGTATAGTGAATTTGTACTTTAAAACAAAGTTATTAGTTTGAAGTTCTTTACTTGAAAATATCCACTACTGATTTTAGAAATGACAATTTGAAAATCAGATCTAAGTTAACAGTTTGACGTTCTTTACTTTAAAATAACTAAGTCTTATTTTAGACTAGTGAATTTGTAAACCAAAACTAAGTTATCAATATGAAGTTCTTCACTTGAAAAAAACTACCACTGATTTTAGAAATGACAATTTGAAAATCAGATCTACGTTAATAGTTTGACGTTCTTTACTTCAAAATAACTAAGTCTTATTTTAGAATACTCAATTTGTAAATCAAGGCTAAGTTATTAGTTTAAAGTTGTTTACTTGAAAATATCTACTTCTGATTTTAGAAATGACAATTTGAAAATCAGATCTAAGTTAATAGTTTGACGGTCTTTACTTCAAAACAACTAAGTCTTATTTTAGTATAGTGAATTTGTAAACCAAAACTAAGTTATTAGTATGAAGTTCTTCACTTGAAAAAAACTACCACTGATTTTAGAAATGACAATTTGAAAATCAGATCTAAGTTAATAGTTTGACGTTCTTTACTTCAAAATAACTAAGTCTTATTTTAGAATACTCAATTTGTAAATCAAGGCTAAGTTATTAGTTTAAAGTTCTTTACTTGAAAATATCTACTTCTTTTTTTAGAAATGACAATTTGAAAATCAGATCTAAGTTAATAGTTTGACGTTCTTTACTTCAAAATAACTAAGTCTTATTTTAGTATAGTGAATTTGTACTTTAAAACAAAGTTATTAGTTTGAAGTTCTTTACTTGAAAATATCTACTACTGATTTTAGAAATGACAATTTGAAAATCAGATCTAAGTTAACAGTTTGACGTTCTTTACTTTAAAATAACTAAGTCTTATTTTAGACTAGTGAATTTGTAAATTAAAACTTAGTTATTAGTATGATGTTCTTCACTTGAAAAAAACTTCCACTGATTTTAGAAATGACAATTTGAAAATCAGATCTAAGTTAATAGTTTGACGTTCTTTACTTCAAAATAGATAAGTCTTATTTTAGAATACTGTATTTGTAAATCAAAACTAAGTTATTAGTTTGAAGTACTTTACTTAAAAATATCTACTTCTGATTTTAGAAATAACAATTTGAAAATCAGATCTAAGTTAATAGTTTGACGTTCTTTACTTCAAAATAGATAAGTCTTATTTTAGAATACTGTATTTTTAAATTAAAACTAAGTTGTTAGTTTGAAGTTCTTTATTTGAAAATATCTGCTTCAGATTTTAGAAATGACAATTTGTAAATCAGATCTAAGTTAATAGTTTGACGTTCATCACTTCAATATAACTAAGTCTTATTTTAGACTAGTGAATAGGTAAATCAAAACTTAGTTATTCGTTTAAAGTTTTTTATTTCAAATTTACTAATTCGGATCTTAGTAATGTAAATATCGAAATCAAATCTAAGGTTGTAGTTTGAAGTTCTTTGCTTGAAAATATCTACTTATTTTAAAAATGATAATTTGATAATCAGATCTAAGTTAGTAGTTTGACGTTCTTTACTTCAATATAACTAAGTCTTATTTTAGTATAGTAAATTTGTAAATCAAAGCTATGTTATTAGTTTGAAGTTTTTTACTCGAAAATATCTTCTAGTGATTTTAGAAATGACAATTTGAAAATCAGAGCTAAGTTAATAGTTTGACGTTCTTTACTTCAAAATAACTAAGTCTTATTTTAGACTAGTAAACTTGTAAATCAAAATTAAGTTTTAGTTTGAAGTTTTTTACTTTGAAATATCTACTTCTTTTTTAGGAAATGACAATTTGAAAATCAGATCTAAGTTAATAGTATGGCGTTCTTAACTTCAAAATAGATAAGTCTTATTTTATAATAGTGTATTTCTAAATCCAAACTAAGTTATTAGTTTGAAGTACTTTACTTAAAAATATCTACTTCTGATTTTAGAAATGATAATATGAAAATCAGATCTAAGTTAATAGTTTGACGTTCTTTACTTCAAAATAGATAAGTTTTATTTTAGAATGCTGTTTTTGTAAATCAAATCTAACTTATTAGTTTGAAGTTCTTTACTTGAAAATAACTACTTCTGATTTTAGAAATGACAATTTGAAAATCAGATCTAAGTTAATAATTTGACGTTTTTTACTTCAAAACAACTAAGTCTTATTTTGGTATAGTGAATTTGTAAATCAAAACTAAGTTGTTAGTTTGAAGTCTATACTTGAAAAAATCTACTACTGATTCTATAAATGACAATTTGAAAATTAGATCTAAGTTAATAGTTTGACGTTCTTTGCTTCAAAATAACTAAGCCTTATTTTAGAATAGTGAATTTGTAAATCAAAACCAAGTTATTAGTTTGAAGTTCTTTACTTGAAAATATCTACTTCTGATTTTAGATATACAATTTGAATATCAGATCTAAGTCAATAGTTTGACGTTTTTTACTTAATAATAACAAAGTTTTATTTTAGAATAGTGAATTTGTAAATCAAAACTAATTTATTAGTTTAAAGTATTTTACTTGAAAATATCTAAGTCTGATTTTAGAAATGACAATTTTAAAATCAGATCTAAGTTAATAGTTCGATGTTCTTTAATTCAATAGAACTAAGACTTATTTTAGAATAGTGAATTTGTAAATCAAAACTAAGTTATTAGTTTGAAGTTCTTTACTTGCAAATATCTACTACTGATTTTAGAAATGACAATTTGAAAATCAGATCTAAGTTAACAGTTTGACGTTCTTTACTTTAAAATAACTAAGACTTATTTTAGACTAGTGAATTTGTAAATTAAAACTAAGTTATTAGTATGAAGTTCTTCACTTGAAAAAAACTACCACTGATTTTAGAAATGACAATTTGAAAATCAGATCTAAGTTAATAGTTTGACGTTCTTTACTTCAACACAACTAAGTCTTATTTTAGTATAGTGAATTTGTAAACCAAAACTAAGTTATTAGTATGAAGTTCTTCACTTGAAAAAAACTACCACTGATTTTAGAAATGACAATTTGAAAATCATATCTAAGTTAGTAGTTTGACGTTGTTTACTTCAAAATAACCAAGTCATATTTTAGAATACTCAATTTGTAAATCAAGGCTAAGTTATTAGTTTAAAGTTCTTTACTTGAAAATATCTACTTCTTGTTTTAGAAATGACAATTTGAAAATCAAATCTAAGTTAATAGTTTGACGTTCTTTACTTCTAAATAACTAAGTCTTATTTTAGTATAGTGAATTTGTAATTTAAAGCAAAGTTATTAGTTTGAAGTTCTTTACTTGAAAATATCTACTACTGATTTTAGAAATGACAATTTGAAAATCAGATCTAAGTTAATAGTTTGACGTTCTTTACTTCTAAATAACTAAGTCTTATTTTAGTATAGTGAATTTGTAATTTAAAACAAAGTTATTAGTTTGAAGTTCTTTACTTGAAAATATCTACTACTGATTTTAGAAATGACAATTTGAAAATCAGATCTAAGTTAACAGTTTGACGTTTTTTACTTTAAAATAACTAAGTCTTATTTTAGACTAGTGAATTTGTAAATTAAAACTAAGTTATTAGTATGAAGTTCTTCACTTGAAAAAAACTACCACTGATTTTAGAAATAACAATTTGAAAATCAGATTTAAGTTAATAGTTTGACGTTCTTTACTTCAAAATAACCAAATCTTATTTAAGAATACTCAATTTGTAAATCAAGGCTAAGTTATTAGTTTAAAGTTGTTTACTTGAAAATATCTACTTCTGATTTTAGAAATGACAATTTGAAAATCAGATCTGAGTTAATAGTTTGACGTTCTTTACTTCAAAACAACTAAGTTTTATTTTAGTATAGTGAATTGGTAAACCAAAACTAAGTTATTAGTATGAAGTTCTTCACTTGAAAAAAACTACCACTGATTTTAGAAATGACAATTTGAAAATCAGATCTAAGTTAATAGTTTGACGTTCTTTACTTCAAAATAACTAAGTCTTATTTTAGAATACTCAATTTGTAAATCAAGGCTAAGTTATTAGTTTAAAGTTCTTTACTTGAAATTATCTACTTCTTGTTTTAGAAATGACAATTTGAAAATTAGATTAAAATCAGAAGTAGATATTTTCAAGTAAACAACTTTAAACTAATAACTTAGCCTTGATTTACAAATTGAGTATTCTAAAATAAGACTTAGTTATTTTGAAGTAAAGAACGTCAAACTATTAACGTAGATCTGATTTTCAAATTGTCATTTCTAAAATCAGTGGTAGTTTTTTTCAAGTGAAGAACTTCATATTGATAACTTAGTTTTGGTTTACAAATTCACTAGTCTAAAATAAGACTTAGTTATTTTAAAGTAAAGAACGTCAAACTGTTAACTTAGATCTGATTTTCAAATTGTCATTTCTAAAATCAGTAGTGGATAGCCACTACTGAACGTCAAAAGAACGTCAAACGTTAAACTTAGATCTGATTTTCAAATTGTCATTTCTAAAATCAGTGGTAGTTTTTTTCAAGTGAAGAACTTCATACTAATAACTTAGTTTTGGTTTACAAATACACTATACTAAAATAAGACTTAGTTGTTCTGAAGTAAAGAACGTCAAACTATTAACTTAGATCTGATTTTCAAATTGTCATTTCTAAAACAAGAAGTAGATAATTTGAAAATCAGATCTAAGTTAATAGTTTGACGTTCTTTACTTCTAAATAACTAAGTCTTATTTTAGTATAGTGAATTTGTAATTTAAAACAAAGTTATTAGTTTGAAGTTCTTTACTTGAAAATATCCACTACTGATTTTAGAAATGACAATTTGAAAATCAGATCTAAGTTAACAGTTTGACGTTCTTTACTTTAAAATAACTAAGTCTTATTTTAGACTAGTGAATTTGTAAATTAAAACTAAGTTATTAGTATGAAGTTCTTCACTTGAAAAAAACTACCACTGATTTTAGAAATGACAATTTAAAAATCAGATCTAAGTTAATAGTTTGACGTTCCTTACTTCAAAATAACAAAGTCTTATTTTAGAATACTCAATTTGTAAATCAAGGCTAAGTTATTAGTTTAAAGTTGTTTACTTGAAAATATCTACTTCTGATTTTAGAAATGACAAGTTGAAAATCAGATCTAAGTTAATAGTTTGACGTTCTTTACTTCAAAACAACTAAGTCTTATTTTAGTATAGTGAATTTGTAAACCAAAACTAAGTTATCAATATGAAGTTCTTCACTTGAAAAAAACTACCACTGATTTTAGAAATGACAATTTGAAAATCAGATCTACGTTAACAGTTTGACGTTCTTTACTTTAAAATAACTAAGTCTTATTTTAGACTAGTGAATTTGTAAACCAAAACTAAGTTATCAATATGAAGTTCTTCACTTGAAAAAAACTACCACTGATTTTAGAAATGACAATTTGAAAATCAGATCTACGTTAATAGTTTGACGTTCTTTACTTCAAAATAACTAAGTCTTATTTTAGAATACTCAATTTGTAAATCAAGGCTAAGTTATTAGTTTAAAGTTGTTTACTTGAAAATATCTACTTCTGATTTTAGAAATGACAATTTGAAAATTAGATCTAAGTTAATAGTTTGACGTTCTTTACTTCAAAATAACTAAGTCTTATTTTAAAATACTCAATTTGTAAATCAAGGCTAAGTTATTAGTTTAAAGTTCTTTACTTGAAAATATCTACTTCTTGTTTTAGAAATGACAATTTGAAAATCAGATCTAAGTTAATAGTTTGACGTTCTTTACTTCTAAATAACTAAGTCTTATTTTAGTATAGTGAATTTGTAATTTAAAACAAAGTTATTAGTTTGAAGTTCTTTACTTGAAAATATCCACTACTGATTTTAGAAATGACAATTTGAAAATCAGATCTAAGTTAACAGTTTGACGTTCTTTACTTTAAAATAACTAAGTCTTATTTTAGACTAGTGAATTTGTAAACCAAAACTAAGTTATTAGTATGAAGTTCTTCACTTGAAAAAAACTACCACTGATTTTAGAAATGACAATTTGAAAATCAGATCTAAGTTAATAGTTTGACGTTCTTTACTTCAAAATAACTAAGTCTTATTTTAGAATACTCAATTTGTAAATCAAGGCTAAGTTATTAGTTTAAAGTTGTTTACTTGAAAATATCTACTTCTGATTTTAGAAATGACAATTTGAAAATCAGATCTAAGTTGATAGTTTGACGGTCTTTACTTCAAAACAACTAAGTCTTATTTTAGTATAGTGAATTTGTAAACCAAAACTAAGTTATTAGTATGAAGTTCTTCACTTGAAAAAAACTACCACTGATTTTAGAAATGACAATTTGAAAATCAGATCTAAGTTAATAGTTTGACGTTCTTTACTTCAAAATAACTAAGTCTTATTTTAGAATACTCAATTTGTAAATCAAGGCTAAGTTATAAGTTTAAAGTTCTTTACTTGAAAATATCTACTTCTTTTTTTAGAAATGACAATTTGAAAATCAGATCTAAGTTAATAGTTTGACGTTCTTTACTTCAAAATAACTAAGTCTTATTTTAGTATAGTGAATTTGTACTTTAAAACAAAGTTATTAGTTTGAAGTTCTTTACTTGAAAATATCCACTACTGATTTTAGAAATGACAATTTGAAAATCAGATCTAAGTTAACAGTTTGACGTTCTTTACTTTAAAATAACTAAGTCTTATTTTAGACTAGTGAATTTGTAAACCAAAACTAAGTTATCAATATGAAGTTCTTCACTTGAAAAAAACTACCACTGATTTTAGAAATGACAATTTGAAAATCAGATCTACGTTAATAGTTTGACGTTCTTTACTTCAAAATAACTAAGTCTTATTTTAGAATACTCAATTTGTAAATCAAGGCTAAGTTATTAGTTTAAAGTTGTTTACTTGAAAATATCTACTTCTGATTTTAGAAATGACAATTTGAAAATTAGATCTAAGTTAATAGTTTGACGTTCTTTACTTCAAAATAACTAAGTCTTATTTTAAAATACTCAATTTGTAAATCAAGGCTAAGTTATTAGTTTAAAGTTCTTTACTTGAAAATATCTACTTCTTGTTTTAGAAATGACAATTTGAAAATCAGATCTAAGTTAATAGTTTGACGTTCTTTACTTCTAAATAACTAAGTCTTATTTTAGTATAGTGAATTTGTAATTTAAAACAAAGTTATTAGTTTGAAGTTCTTTACTTGAAAATATCCACTACTGATTTTAGAAATGACAATTTGAAAATCAGATCTAAGTTAACAGTTTGACGTTCTTTACTTTAAAATAACTAAGTCTTATTTTAGACTAGTGAATTTGTAAATTAAAACTAAGTTATTAGTATGAAGTTCTTCACTTGAAAAAAACTACCACTGATTTTAGAAATGACAATTTAAAAATCAGATCTAAGTTAATAGTTTGACGTTCCTTACTTCAAAATAACAAAGTCTTATTTTAGAATACTCAATTTGTAAATCAAGGCTAAGTTATTAGTTTAAAGTTGTTTACTTGAAAATATCTACTTCTGATTTTAGAAATGACAAGTTGAAAATCAGATCTAAGTTAATAGTTTGACGTTCTTTACTTCAAAACAACTAAGTCTTATTTTAGTATAGTGAATTTGTAAACCAAAACTAAGTTATCAATATGAAGTTCTTCACTTGAAAAAAACTAGCACTGATTTTAGAAATGACAATTTGAAAATCAGATCTACGTTAATAGTTTGACGTTCTTTACTTCAAAATAACTAAGTCTTATTTTAGAATACTCAATTTGTAAATCAAGGCTAAGTTATTAGTTTAAAGTTGTTTACTTGAAAATATCTACTTCTGATTTTAGAAATGACAATTTGAAAATCAGATCTAAGTTGATAGTTTGACGGTCTTTACTTCAAAACAACTAAGTCTTATTTTAGTATAGTGAATTTGTAAACCAAAACTAAGTTATTAGTTTATAGTAGTATGAAGTTCTTCACTTGACAAAAACTACCACTGATTTTAGAAATGACAATTTGAAAATCAGATCTAAGTTAATAGTTTGACGTTCTTTACTTCAAAATAACTAAGTCTTATTTTAGAATACTCAATTTGTAAATCAAGGCTAAGTTATTAGTTTAAAGTTGTTTACTTGAAAATATCTACTTCTGATTTTAGAAATGACAATTTGAAAATCAGATCTAAGTTGATAGTTTGACGGTCTTTACTTCAAAACAACTAAGTCTTATTTTAGTATAGTGAATTTGTAAACCAAAACTAAGTTATTAGTATGAAGTTCTTCACTTGAAAAAAACTACCACTGATTTTAGAAATGACAATTTGAAAATCAGATCTAAGTTAACAGTTTGACGTTCTTTACTTTAAAATAACTAAGTCTTATTTTAGACTAGTGAATTTGTAAATTAAAACTTAGTTATTAGTATGATGTTCTTCACTTGAAAAAAACTTCCACTGATTTTAGAAATGACAATTTGAAAATCAGATCTAAGTTAATAGTTTGACGTTCTTTACTTCAAAATAACTAAGTCTTATTTTAGAATACTCAATTTGTAAATCAAGGCTAAGTTATTAGTTTAAAGTTCTTTACTTGAAAATATCTACTTCTTTTTTTAGAAATGACAATTTGAAAATCAGATCTAAGTTAATAGTTTGACGTTCTTTACTTCAAAATAACTAAGTCTTATTTTAGTATAGTGAATTTGTACTTTAAAACAAAGTTATTAGTTTGAAGTTCTTTACTTGAAAATATCTACTACTGATTTTAGAAATGACAATTTGAAAATCAGATCTAAGTTAACAGTTTGACGTTCTTTACTTTAAAATAACTAAGTCTTATTTTAGACTAGTGAATTTGTAAATTAAAACTTAGTTATTAGTATGATGTTCTTCACTTGAAAAAAACTACCACTGATTTTAGAAATGACAATTTGAAAATCAGATCTAAGTTAATAGTTTGACGTTCTTTACTTCTAAATAACTATGTCTTATTTTAGTATAGTGAATTTGTAATTTAAAACAAAGTTATTAGTTTGAAGTTCTTTACTTGCAAATATCTACTACTGATTTTAGAAATGACAATTTGAAAATCAGATCTAAGTTAACAGTTTGACGTTCTTTACTTTAAAATAACTAAGACTTATTTTAGACTAGTGAATTTGTAAATTAAAACTAAGTTATTAGTATGAAGTTCTTCACTTGAAAAAAACTACCACTGATTTTAGAAATGACAATTTGAAAATCAGATCTAAGTTAATAGTTTGACGTTCTTTACTTCAACACAACTAAGTCTTATTTTAGTATAGTGAATTTGTAAACCAAAACTAAGTTATTAGTATGAAGTTCTTCACTTGAAAAAAACTACCACTGATTTTAGAAATGACAATTTGAAAATCAGATCTAAGTTAGTAGTTTGACGTTGTTTACTTCAAAATAACCAAGTCATATTTTAGAATACTCAATTTGTAAATCAAGGCTAAGTTATTAGTTTAAAGTTCTTTACTTGAAAATATCTACTTCTTGTTTTAGAAATGACAATTTGAAAATCAAATCTAAGTTAATAGTTTGACGTTCTTTACTTCTAAATAACTAAGTCTTATTTTAGTATAGTGAATTTGTAATTTAAAGCAAAGTTATTAGTTTGAAGTTCTTTACTTGAAAATATCTACTACTGATTTTAGAAATGACAATTTGAAAATCAGATCTAAGTTAATAGTTTGACGTTCTTTACTTCTAAATAACTAAGTCTTATTTTAGTATAGTGAATTTGTAATTTAAAACAAAGTTATTAGTTTGAAGTTCTTTACTTGAAAATATCTACTACTGATTTTAGAAATGACAATTTGAAAATCAGATCTAAGTTAACAGTTTGACGTTTTTTACTTTAAAATAACTAAGTCTTATTTTAGACTAGTGAATTTGTAAATTAAAACTAAGTTATTAGTATGAAGTTCTTCACTTGAAAAAAACTACCACTGATTTTAGAAATAACAATTTGAAAATCAGATTTAAGTTAATAGTTTGACGTTCGTTACTTCAAAATAACCAAATCTTATTTAAGAATACTCAATTTGTAAATCAAGGCTAAGTTATTAGTTTAAAGTTGTTTACTTGAAAATATCTACTTCTGATTTTAGAAATGACAATTTGAAAATCAGATCTAAGTTAATAGTTTGACGTTCTTTACTTCAAAACAACTAAGTTTTATTTTAGTATAGTGAATTGGTAAACCAAAACTAAGTTATTAGTATGAAGTTCTTCACTTGAAAAAAACTACCACTGATTTTAGAAATGACAATTTGAAAATCAGATCTAAGTTAATAGTTTGACGTTCTTTACTTCAAAATAACTAAGTCTTATTTTAGAATACTCAATTTGTAAATCAAGGCTAAGTTATTAGTTTAAAGTTCTTTACTTGAAATTATCTACTTCTTGTTTTAGAAATGACAATTTGAAAATCAGATCTAAGTTAATAGTTTGACGTTCTTTACTTCTAAATGGCTAAGTCCTATTTTAGTATAGTGAATTTGTAATTTTAAACAAAGTTATTAGTTTGAAGTTCTTTACTTGAAAATATCTACTATTGATTTTAGAAATGACAATTTGAAAATCAGATCTAAGTTAACAGTTTGACGTTCTTTACTTTAAAATAACTAAGTCTTATTTTAGACTAATGAATTTGTAAATTAAAACTAACTTATTAGTATGAAGTTCTTCACTTGAAAAAAACTACCACTGATTTTAGAAATGACAATTTGAAAATCAGAGCTAAGTTAATAGTTTGACGTTCTTTACTTCAAAATAACTAAGTCTTATTTTAAAATACTCAATTTGTAAATCAAGGCTAAGTTATTAGTTTAAAGTTGTTTACTTGAAAATATCTACTTCTGATTTTAGAAATGACAATTTGAAAATCAGATCTAAGTTAATAGTTTGACGTTCTTTACTTCAGAACAACTAAGTCTTATTTTAGTATAGTGTATTTGTAAACCAAAACTAAGTTATTAGTATGAAGTTCTTCACTTGAAAAAAACTACCACTGATTTTAGAAATGACAATTTGAAAATCAGATCTAAGTTAATAGTTTGACGTTCTTTACTTCAAAATAACTAAGTCTTATTTTAAAATACTCAATTTGTAAATCAAGGCTAAGTTATTAGTTTAAAGTTCTTTACTTGAAAATATCTACTTCTTGTTTTAGAAATGACAATTTGAAAATCAGATCTAAGTTAATAGTTTGACGTTCTTTACTTCTAAATAACTAAGTCTTATTTTAGTATAGTGAATTTGTAATTTAAAACAAAGTTATTAGTTTGAAGTTCTTTACTTGAAAATATCCACTACTGATTTTAGAAATGACAATTTGAAAATCAGATCTAAGTTAACAGTTTGACGTTCTTTACTTCTAAAAAAATAAGTCTTATTTTAGTATAGTGAAATTGTAAATCAAAACTAAGTTATTAGTTTGAAGTCTATACTTGAAAGAATCTACTACTGATTTTAGAAATGACAATTTGAAATTCAGATCTAAGTTAACAGTATAACGTTCTCTACTTCAAAATAACTAAGTCTTAATTTAGACTAGTGAATTTGTAAATCAAAACTAAGTTATTAGTTTAAAGCTTTTTACTTCAAATTTACTCATTCGGATCTTAGTAATGTAAATTTGGAAATCAAATCTTAGTGTGTAGTTTGACGTTCTTTACTTCAAAATAACTAAGTCTTATTTTAGAATAGTGAATTTGTAAAATAAAGCTAAGTTATTAGTTTGAAGTTGTTTACTTGAAAATATCTACTTCTGATTTTAGAAATGACAATTTGAAAATCAGATCTAATTTAATAGTTTGACGTTCTTTACTTCCAAATAACTAACTCTTATTTTAGTATAGTGAATTTGTAAATTAAAACTAAGTTATTTGTTTGAAGTTCTTGACTTGAAAATATCTACTACTAATTTTAGAAATGACATTTTGAAAATCAGATCTAAGTTGATAGTTTGACGTTTTTCACTTCAAAATAACTTAGACTTATTTTAGACTAGTGAATTTGTAAATCAAAACTAAGTTATTAGTTTAAAGTTTTTTACTTCAAATTTACTGATTCGGATCTTAGTACTGTAAATTTGGAAATCAAATCTAAGGTTGTAGTTTAAAGTTCTTTACTTGAAAATATCTACTTCTGATTTTAGAAATGACAATTTGAAAAGCAGGTCTAAGTTAATAGTTTGACGTTCTTTACATCAAAATAACTAAATTTTATTTTAGAATAGTTAACTTGTAAATCAAAACTAAGTTATTAGTTTGAAGTTCTTTACTTGAAAATATCTACTTCTGATTTTAGAAATGACAATTTGAAATTCAGATCTAAGTTAACAGTTTGACGTTCTTTACTTCTAAATAACTAACTCTTATTTTAGTATAGTGAATTTGTAAATTAAAACTAAGTTATTAGTTTGAAGTTCTTAACTTGAAAATATCTACTACTAATTTTAGAAATGACAATTTGAAAATCAGATCTAAGTTAATAGTTTGACGTTCTTTACTTCAAAATAACTAAGTCTTATTTTAGAATAGTGAATTTGTAAATCAAAGCTAAGTTATTAGTTTGAAGTTGTTTACTTGAAAATAATTACTTCTGATTTTAGAAATGACAATTTGAAAATCAGATCTAAGGTAATAGTTTGACGTTCTTTACTTCAAAATAACTAAGTCTTATTTTAGAATAGTGAATTTGTAAATCAAAGCTAATTCTTAGTTTGAAGTTCTTTACTTGAAAATTTCTACTTCTGATTTTAGAAATGATGATTTGAAAATCAGATCTAAGTTAGTAGTTTGACGTTCTTAACTTCAAAAGAGATAAGTCTTATTTTAGAATACTGTATTTGTAAATTAAAACTAAGTTATTAGTTTGAAGTTTTTTACTTGAAAATATCTACTTCTGATTTTGGAAATGTTAATTTGAAAATCAGATTTAAGTTAATAGTTTGACGTTCTTTACTTCAAAATAACTAAGTCTTATTTTAGACTAGTGAATTTATAATCAAAACTAAGTTATTAGCTTAAAGTTTTTTACTTCAAATTAACTGATTCGGATCTTAGTAATGTAAATTTGGAAATCAAATCTAAGGTTGTAGTTTAAAGTTCTTTACTTGAAATTATCTACTTCTGATTTTAGAAATGACAATTTGAAAATCAGGTCTAAGTTAATAGTTTGAAGCTCTTTACATCAAAATAACTAAATTTTATTCTAGAATATTTAACTTATAAATCAAAACTAAGTTATTAGTTTGAAGTTTTTTACTTGAAAATATCTACTTCTGATTTTAGAAATGACAATTTGAAATTCAGATCTAAGTTAATAGTTTGACGTTCTTTACTTCTAAATAACTAACTTTTATTTTAGTATAGTGAATTTGTAAATTAAAACTAAGTTATTAGTTTGAAGTTCTTAACTTGAAAATATCTACTACTAATTTTAGAAATGACAATTTGAAAATCAGATCTAAGTTAATAGTTTGACGTTTTTCTCTTCAAAATAACTAAGACTTATTTTAGACTAGTGAATTTGTAAATCAAAACTAAGTTATTAGTTAAAAGTTTTTTTCTTAAAATTTACTAAATCGGATCTTAGTAATGTAAATTTGGAAATCAAATCTAAGGTTGTAGTTTAAAGTTTTTTACTTGAAAATATATACTTCCGATTTTAGAAATGGTAATTTGAAATTCAGGCCTAAGTTAATGGTTTGACGTTCTTTACTTCTAAACAAATAAGTTTTATTTTAGTATAGTGAAATTGTTAATCAAAACTAAGTTATTAGTTTGAAGTCTATACTTGAAAGAATCTACTACTGATTTTAGAAATAACAATTTGAAATTCAGATCTAAGTTAACAGTATGACGTTTTCTACTTCAAAATAACTAAGTCTTAATTTAGACTAGTGAATTTGTAAATCAAAGCTAATTCTTAGTTTGAAGTTCTTTACTTGAATATTTCTACTTCTGATTTTAGAAATGATGATTTGAAAATCAGATCTAAATTAATAGTTTGACGTTCTTTACTTCAAAATAACTAAGTCTTATTTTAGAATAGTGAATTTGTAAATCAAAGCTAAGTTATTAATTTGAAGTTATTTACTTGAAAATATCTACTTCTGATTTTGGAAATGACAATTTGTAAATCAGATCTAAGTTAATAGTTTGACGTTCTTTACTTCTAAACAACTAAGTCTTATTTTAGTATAGTGAATTTGTAAATCAAAGCTATGTAATTAGTGTGTAGTTCTTTACTTGAAAATATCTACTTCTTATTTTAGAAATGAAAATTTGAAAATCAGATCTAAGTTAATAGTTTGACGTTCTTTACTTCTAAACAACTAAGTCTTATTTTAGTATAGTGAATTTGTAAATCAAAACTAAGTTATTAGTTTGAAGTTCTTTACTTGAAAATTTCTACTACTGATTTTAGAAATGAAAATTTGAAAATCAGATCTAAGTTAATAGTTTGACGTTCTTTACATCAAAATAACTAAATTTTGTTTTAGAATAGTTAATTTGTAAATCAATACTAAGTTATTAGTTTGAAGTTTTTTACTTGAAAATATCTACTTCTGATTTTAGAAATGACAATTTGAAAATCAGATCTAAGTTAATAGTTTGACGTTCTTTACTTCAAAATAACTAAGTCTTATTTTAGAATAGTGAATTTGTAAATCAAAGCTAATTCTTAGTTTGAAGTTCTTTACTTGAAAATTTCTACTTCTGATTTTAGCAATGATGATTTGAAAATCAGATCTAAGTTAGTAGTTTGACGTTCTTAACTTCAAAATAGATAAGTCTTATTTTAGACTAGTGAATTTGTAAATCAAAACTAAGTTATTAGCTTAAAGTTTTTTACTTCAAATTTACTAATTCGGATCTTAGTAATGTAAATTTGGAAATCAAATCTAAGGTTGTAGTTTAAAGTTTTTTACTTGAAAATATATACTTCCGATTTTAGAAATGGCAATTTGAAATTCAGGCCTAAGTTAATGGTTTGACGTTCTTTACTTCTAAAAAAATAAGTCTTATTTTAGTATAGTGAAATTGTAAATCAGAACTAAGTTATTAGTTTGAAGTCTATACTTGAAAGAATCTACTACTGATTTTAGAAATGACAATTTGAAATTCAGATCTAAGTTAATAGTTTGACGTTCTTTACTTCTAAATAACTAACTTTTATTTTAGTATAGTGAATTTGTAAATTAAAACTAAGTTATTAGTTTGAAGTTCTTAACTTGAAAATATCTACTACTAATTTTAGAAATGACAATTTGTAAATCAGATCTAAGTTAATAGTTTGACGTTCTTTACTTCTAAACAACTAAGTCTTATTTTAGTATAGTGAATTTGTAAATCAAAGCTATGTAATTAGTGTGTAGTTCTTTACTTGAAAATATCTACTTCTTATTTTAGAAATGAAAATTTCAAAATCAGATCTAAGTTAATAGTTTGACGTTCTTTACTTCTAAACAACTAAGTCTTATTTTAGTATAGTGAATTTGTAAATCAAAACTAAGTTATTAGTTTGAAGTTCTTTACTTGAAAATTTCTACTACTGATTTTAGAAATGAAAATTTGAAAATCAGATCTAAGTTAATAGTTTGACGTTCTTTACTTTGAATTTGTAAATCAAAACTAAGTAGTTAGTTTGAAGTTCTTTAGTTGAAAATATCTGCTTTAGATTTTAGAAATGACAATTTGAAAATCAGATCTAAGTTAATAGTTTGACGTTCTTTACTTCAAAATAACTAAGTCTTATTTTAGAATAGTGAATTTGTAAATCAAAGCTAATTCTTAGTTTGAAGTTCTTTACTTGAAAATTTCTACTTCTGATTTTAGAAATGATGATTTGAAAATCAGATCTAAGTTAGTAGTTTGACATTCTTAACTTCAAAATAGATAAGTCTTATTTTAGAATACTGTATTTGTAAATCAAAACTAAGTTATTAGTTTGAAGTTTTTTACTTGAAAATATCTACTTCTGATTTTGGAAATGATAATTTGAAAATCAGATTTAAGTTAATAGTTTGACGTTCTTTACTTCAAAATAACTAAGTCTTATTTTAGACTAGTGAATTTGTAAATCAAAACTAAGTTATTAGCTTAAAGTTTTTTACTTCAAATTTACTAATTCGGATCTTAGTAATGTAAATTTGGAAATCAAATCTAAGGTTGTAGTTTAAAGTTTTTTACTTGAAAATATATACTTCCGATTTTAGAAATGGCAATTTGAAATTCAGGCCTAAGTTAATGGTTTGACGTTCTTTACTTCTAAACAAATAAGTCTTATTTTAGTATAGTGAAATTGTAAATCATAACTAAGTTATTAGTTTGAAGTCTATACTTGAAAGAATCTACTACTGATTTTAGAAATGACAATTTGAAATTCAGATCTAAGTTAACAGTATGACGTTCACTACTTCAAAATAACTAAGTCTTAATTTAGACTAGTGAATTTGTAAATCAAAACTAAGTTATTAGTTTAAAGTTTTTTACTTCAAATTTACTCATTCGGATCTTAGTAATGTAAATTTGGAAATCAAATCTTAGTGTGTAGTTTGACGTTCTTTACTTCAAAATAACTAAGTCTTATTTTAGAATAGTGAATTTGTAAAATAAAGCTAAGTTATTAGTTTGAAGTTGTTTACTTGAAAATATCTACTTCTGATTTTAGAAATGACAATTTGAAAATGAGATCTAATTTAATAGTTTGACGTTCTTTACTTCCAAATAATTAACTCTTATTTTAGTATAGTGAATTTGTAAATTAAAACTAAGTTATTTGTTTGAAGTTCTTGACTTGAAAATATCTACTACTAATTTTAGAAATGACATTTTGAAAATCAGATCTAAGTTGATAGTTTGACGTTTTTCACTTCAAAATAACTTAGACTTATTTTAGACTAGTGAATTTGTAAATCAAAACTAAGTTATTAGTTTAAAGTTTTTTACTTCAAATTTACTGATTCGGATCTTAGTACTGTAAATTTGGAAATCAAATCTAAGGTTGTAGTTTAAAGTTCTTTACTTGAAAATATCTACTTCTGATTTTAGAAATGACAATTTGAAAAGCAGGTCTAAGTTAATTGTTTGACGTTCTTTACATCAAAATAACTAAATTTTATTTTAGAATAGTTAACTTGTAAATCAAAACTAAGTTATTAGTTTGAAGTTCTTTACTTGAAAATATCTACTTCTGATTTTAGAAATGACAATTTGAAATTCAGATCTAAGTTAACAGTTTGACGTTCTTTACTTCTAAATAACTAACTCTTATTTTAGTATAGTGAATTTGTAAATTAAAACTAAGTTATTAGTTTGAAGTTCTTAACTTGAAAATATCTACTACTAATTTTAGAAATGACAATTTGAAAATCAGATCTAAGTTAATAGTTTGACGTTCTTTACTTCAAAATAACTAAGTCTTATTTTAGAATAGTGAATTTGTAAATCAAAGCTAAGTTATTAATTTGAAGTTCTTTACTTGAAAATATCTACTTCTGATTTTGGAAATGACAATTTGAAAATCAGATCTAAGTTAATAGTTTGACGTTATTTACTTCAAAATAACTAAGTCTTATTTTAGGATAGTAAATTTGTAAATCAAAGCTATGTTATTAGTGTGTAGTTCTTTACTTGAAAATATCTACTTCTTATTTTAGAAATGAAAATTTGAAAATCAGATCTAAGTTAATAGTTTGACGTTATTTACTTCAAAATAACTAAGTCTTATTTTAGGATAGTAAATTTGTAAATCAAAGCTATGTTATTAGTGTGTAGTTCTTTACTTGAAAATATCTACTTCTTATTTTAGAAATGAAAATTTGAAAATCAGATCTAAGTTAATAGGTTGACGTTCTTTACTTTAAAATAACTAAGTCTTATTTTAGAATAGTGAATTTGTAAATCAAAGCTAAGTTATTAGTTTGAAGTTGTTTACTTGAAAATAATTACTTCTGATTTTAGAAATGACAATTTGAAAATCAGAACTAAGGTAATAGTTTGACGTTCTTTACTTCAAAATAACTAAGTCTTATTTTAGAATAGTGAATTTGTAAATCAAAGCTAATTGTTACTTTGAAGTTCTTTACTTGAAAATTTCTACTTTTGATTTTAGAAATGATGATTTGAAAATCAGATCTAAGTTAGTAGTTTGACGTTCTTAACTTCAAAATAGATAAGTCTTATTTTAGAATACTGTATTTGTAAATCAAAACTAAGTTATTAGTTTGAAGTTCTTGTTTGAAAATATCTACTACTAATTTTAGAAATGACAATTTGAAATTCAGATCTAAGTTAATAGTTTGACGTTCTTTACTTCTAAATAACTAAGTCTTATATTAGTATAGTGAATTTGTAAATTAAAACTAAGTTATTAGATTGACGTTCTTTACTTGAAAATATCTACTACTGATCTTAGAAATGACAATTTGAAAATCAGATTTAAGTTAGTAGTTTGACGTTCTTTGCTTCAAAATAGATAAGTCTTATTTTAGAATACTGTATTTGTAAATCAAAACTAAGTTATTAGTTTGAAGTTCTTGACTTGAAAAAATCCACTACTAATTTTAGAAATGACAATTTGAAAATCAGATCTAAGTTAACAGTATGACGTTCTCTACTTCAAAATACCTAAGTCTTAATTGAGACTAGTGAATTTGTAAATCAAAACTAAGTTAGTAGTTTGACGTTTTTTACTTCAAATTTACTAATTCGGATCTTAGTAATGTAAATTTGGAAATCAAATCTAAGGTTGTAGTTTGACGTTCTTTACTTAAAAATAACTAAGTATTATTTTAGAATAGTGAATTTGTAAATCAAAACTCAGTTATTAGTTTAAAGTTTTTTTCTTGAAAATATCTACTTCTGATTTTAGCAATGACAATTTGAAAATCAGTTCTAAGTTAATAGTTTGACGTTTTATACTTCAAAATAACTAAGTCTTATTTCACACTAGTGAATTTGTAAATAAAAACTAAGTTATAAGTTTAAAGTTATTTACTTTGAAATATCTACTTCTGATTTAAGAAATGGCAATTTGAAAATCAGATCTTAGTGTATAGTTTGACGTTCTTTACATCAAAATAACTAAATTTTATTTTAGAATAGTTAACTTGTAAATCAAAACTATGTTATAAGTTTGAAGTTTTTTACTTGAAAATATCTACTTCTGATTTTAGAAATGACAATTTGAAAATCAGTTCTAAGTTAATAGTTTGACGTTTTTTACTTCAAAATAACTAAGTCTTATTTCACACTAGTGAATTTGTAAATAAAAACTAAGTTATAAGTGTGAAGTTATTTACTTTGAAATATCTACTTCTGATTTAAGAAATGGCAATTTGAAAATCAGATCTTAGTGTATAGTTTGACGTTCTTTACTTTAAAATAGTTAAGTCTTATTTTAGAATACAGTATTTGTAAATCAAAGTTCAGTTAATAGTTTGAAGTTCTTTACTAGAAAATATCTACTACTGATTTTAGAATTGACAATTTGAAAATCAGATCTAAGTTAATAGTTTGAACCTCTGTACTTCAAAATAACTAAGTATTAATTTAGCATAGTGAATATAAAATCAAAAATAAGTTATAAATTTGAAGTTTTTTACTTGAAAATATCTACTTTTTATTTTATAAATGACAATTTGAAAATCAGGTCTATGTAAATAGTTTGACGTTGTTTACTTCAAAATAACTAAGTCTTATTTTAGACTAGTAAATTTGTAAATTAAAACTAAGTTATTAGTTTCAAGTTTTCTACTTGAAAATATCAACTACTGCTTTTAGATATCACAATTTGAAAATCAGATCCAAGTTAATAGTTTGACGTTCTTTACTTCAAAATAACTATGTCTTATTTTAGAATAGAGAATTTGTAAATCAAAACTAAGTTATTAGTTTGAAGTTCTATACTATGAAATATCTACTTGTTTTTTAAGAAATGACAATTTGAAAATCAGATCTAAGATAGTATGACGTTCTATACTTCAAAATAGATAAGTCTTATTATAGAATACTGTTTTTGTAAATCAAAACTAAGTTCTTAGTTTGAAGTACTTTATTTGAAAATATCTGCTTCAGATTTTAGAAATTACAATTTGAAAATCAAATCTAAGTTAATACTTTGACGTTCTTTACTTCAAAATAGATAAGTCTTATTTTAGTATAGTGAATTTGTAAATCAAAACTAAGTTATTAGTTTGAAGTTCTTTACTTAAAAATATCTACTACTGATTTTAGAAATGACAATTTGAAAATCAGATCTAAGTTAATAGTTTGACGTTCTTTACTTCAAAATAACTAAGACTTATTTTAGAATAGTGAATTTGTAAATCAAAGCTTAGTTATTATATTGAAGTTCTTTACTTGAAAATATCTACTTCTGATTTTGCAAATGACAATTTGAAAATCAGATCTAAGTTAATAGTTTGACGTTATTTACTTCAAAATAACTAAGTCCTATTTTAGGATAGTGAATTTGAAAATCAAAGCTATGTTATTAGTGTGTAGTTCTTTACTTGAAAATATCTACTTTTTATTTTAGAAATGACAACTTGAAAATCAGATCTAAGTTAATAGTTTGACGTTCTTTACTTCAAAATAACTAAGTCTTATTTTAGAATAGTGAATTTGTAAATCAAATCTAAGTTATTTGTTTAAAGTTCTTTCCTTAAAAAAATTTACTTCTGATTTTAGAAATGACAATTTGAAAATCAGGTCTAAGTTAAAAGTTTGACGTCTTTTACAACAAAATAACTAAGTCTTATTTTAGACTAGTAAATTTGTAAATCAAAACTAAGTTATTAGTTTGAAGTTCTCTACTTGAAAATATCTACTACTGATTTTAGAAATGACAATTTGAAAATCAGATCTAAGTTAATAGTTTGACATTCTTTACTTCAAATTAACTATGTTTTATTTTTGAATAGAGAATTTGTAAATCAAAACTAAGTTATTAGTTTAAAGTTTTTTATTTCAAATTTACTAATTCGGATCTTAGTAATGTAAACTTAGAAATCAAATCTAAGGTTGTAGTTTAAAGTTCTTTACTTGAAAATATCTACTTCTGATTTTAATAATGATAATTTAAAAATCAGATATAAATTAATAGTTTGACGTTCTTTACTTCAAAATAACTAAGTCTTATTTTAGTATAGTGAATTTGTAAATCAAAGCTATGTTATTAGTTTGAAGTTCTTTACTTGAAAATATCTACTACTGATTTTAGAAATGACAATTTGAAAATCAGATCTAAGCTAATAGTTTGACGTTTATTACTTCAAAATAACTAAGTCTTATTTTAGAATAGTGAATTTGTTAATCAAAACTTACAAGGAGAGGGTCTCTACTGTGGGTCACGAATTTTAAAACCCTTTTGGGGTAAAAAAGTACTTCGTATTAATAAACTCTAGACCAAGTGGCAGCGTGCAACTCTCAAAAATAACAAAATTGAAAATTAAAATTAAAAAAAATTTATATATGTATTTGCTTGGTTGCATAAATTTGCATGTAAGCGTGATAGTTCTGAGGTTAACTGCACGACTATCAACCGGACGGGCCAGGTTCAATTCCTCCAAGAGTCGTTTTGTTAAATGTTTAAAAAAATTTTTTTAATTTAATTTATAACCGAAGTGCACGCTTCTTTGTGAACCCTGTGATGTTTATTTTTCACTACAGGTAAAACTTTTAATAAAGCGCATACAAAATGCCTTATTAAAAGACCAATCTGAAATTGGATCGCGCGAAAATCGCAATATAAATACAGTTCTTGGTTCACAATCAATTAACAATCCTGTATTTCACAATATCTTGAAATATGCCTGGATCGACAAAAGGATTGCATTTTTGAATGTGAACGAAGTGTGCTTTCCTCAGTCGCTTTTGAAAAAACATTGCCAGTGCGACAACGTTGCAATCATAAAATGCGCATGATGTGAAGACAACCTATGTTTTTCATGCTTTTATGACAATTACCATCCGAATAGATGTAAAGGCTGTACAGAAAACAATGATGACAAATTGTAAACTTAAATATCTGTTAAGGCACTTTTATACAGCTTTGCTGAAAATATTTGTAATAATAAATTTTGTAATAAATCAGTTTTATTTTTAATAATGAAAATTATAGCGTAATAATTCAAACATTTTGTAGGTAAATTGATAAAATTGTTGATAAACTAACATCCGACGTTAACGGGTAGCAAAAAAAAATTAAAAAAAAAATTTTTTTTTAAATAAAAAAAAACGATTTGTGGATTTGAACCTGGCCCGCCCGGTTGCTAATCGCGCAACTTACCTCGGAACTATCTTGGTTACTTGCAAATTAATGCAACCGTGCAAGTACATGAATAAAATTCTTTTAAATTTTAATTTTTAACTTTGTTAATTTTGAGAGTTGCGCGCTGCCGCTTGGCCTAGAGTTTTTTAATACGAAGTACTTTTTTACCCCAAAAGGGTTTTAAAATCGGTGACCCACAGTAGAGACCCTTTCCTTGTTAGTTATTAATTAGAAGTTCTTTACTTGAAAATATCTACTACTGATTTTCGAAATGACAATTTGAAAATCAGAACTAAGTTAATAGTTTGACGTTCTTTACTTCTAAATAACTAAGTCTTATTTTAGACTAGTGAATTTGTAAATCAAAGCTTGGTTATTAGTTTGAAGTTCTTTACTTGAAATTATCTACTTGTGATTTTAGAAATGACAATTTGAAAATTAGATCTAAGTTAATAGTTTGACGTTCTTTACTTCTAAATAACTAAGTTTATTTTAGTATAAGGAATTTGTAAATCAAAGCTTGGTTATTAGTTTGAAGTTCTTTACTTGAAATTATCTACTTGTAATTTTAGAAATGACAATTTGAAAATTAGATCTAAGTTAATAGTTTGACGTTCTTTACTTCTAAATAACTAAGTCTTATTTTAGAATAGTGAATTTAAAATCATAGCTAAGTTATTCGTTTGAAGTTCTTTACTTAAAAAATCTGCTTCTGATTTTAGAAATCACAATTTGAAAATCAGGTCTAAGTTAATAGTTTAACATTTTTTACTTCATAATAACTAAGTCTTATTTTAGACTAGTAAATTTGTAAATCAAAACTAAGTTATTAGTTTGAAGTTCTTTACTTGAAAATATCTACTACTGATTTTAGAAATGACAACTTGAAAATCAGCTCTAAGTTAATAGTTTGACGTTCTTTACTTTAAAATAACTAAGTCTTATTTTAGACTAGTGAATTTGTAAATTAAAACTAAGTTATTAGTATGAAGTTCTTCACTTGAAAAAAACTACCACTGATTTTAGAAATGACAATTTGAAAATCAGATCTAAGTTAATAGCTTGACGTTCTTTACTTCAATACAACTAAGTCTTATTTTAGTATAGTGAATTTGTTAACCAAAACTAAGTTATTAGTATGAAGTTCTTCACTTGAAAAAAACTACCACTGATTTTAGAAATGACAATTTGAAAATCAGATCTAAGTTAATAGTTTGACGTTCTTTACTTAAAAATAACTAAGTCTTATTTTAGAATACTCAATTTGTAACTCAAGGCTAAGTTATTAGTTTAAAGTTCTTTACTTGAAAATATCTACTTCTTGTTTTAGAAATGACAATTTGAAAATCAGATCTAAGTTAATAGGTTGACGTTCTTTACTTCTAAATAACTAAGTCTTATTTTAGTATAGTGAATTTGTAATTTAAAACAAAGTTATTAGTTTGAAGTTCTTTACTTGAAAATATCTACTACTGATTTTAGAAATGACAATTTGAAAATCAGATCTAAGTTAACAGTTTGACGTTCTTTACTTTAAAATAACTAAGTTTTATTTTAGAATACACAATTTGTAAATCAAGGCTAAGTTATTAGTTTAAAGTTGTTTACTTGAAAATATCTACTTCTGATTTTAGAAATGACAATTTGAAAATCGGATCTAAGTTAACAGTTTGACGTTCTTTACTTCTAAATAACTAAGTCTTATTTTAGAATACACAATTTGTAAATCAAGGCTAAGTTATTAGTTTAAAGTTGTTTACTTGAAAATATCTACTTCTGATTTTAGAAATGACAATTTGAAAATCAGATCTAAGTTAATAGTTTGACGTTCTTTACTTCTAAATAACTAAGTCTTATTTTAGTATAGTGAATTTGTAATTTAAAACAAAGTTATTAGTTTGAAGTTCTTTACTTGAAAATATCTACTACTGATTTTAGAAATGACAATTTGAAAATCAGATCTAAGTTAACAGTTTGACGTTCTTTACTTTAAAATAACAAAGTCTTATTTTAGACTAGTGAATTTGTAAATTAAAACTAAGTTATTAGTATGAAGTTCTTCACTTGAAAAAAACTACCACTGATTTTAGAAATGACAATTTGAAAATCAGATCTAAGTTAATAGCTTGACGTTCTTTACTTCAATACAACTAAGTCTTATTTTAGTATAGTGAATTTGTTAACCAAAACTAAGTTATTAGTATGAAGTTCTTCACTTGAAAAAAACTACCACTGATTTTAGAAATGACAATTTGAAAATCAGATCTAAGTTAATAGTTTGACGTTCTTTACTTAAAAATAACTAAGTCTTATTTTAGAATACTCAATTTGTAACTCAAGGCTAAGTTATTAGTTTAAAGTTCTTTACTTGAAAATATCTACTTCTTGTTTTAGAAATGACAATTTGAAAATCAGATCTAAGTTAATAGGTTGACGTTCTTTACTTCTAAATAACTAAGTCTTATTTTAGTATAGTGAATTTGTAATTTAAAACAAAGTTATTAGTTTGAAGTTCTTTACTTGAAAACATCTACTACTGATTTTAGAAATGACAATTTGAAAATCAGATCTAAGTTAACAGTTTGACGTTCTTTACTTTAAAATAACTAAGTCTTATTTTAGACTAGTGAATTAGTAAATTAAAACTAAGTTATTAGTATGAAGTTCTTCACTTGAAAAAAACTACCACTGATTTTAGAAATGACAATTTGAAAATCAGATCTAAATTAATAATTTGACGTTCTTTACTTCAAAACAACTAAGTCTTATTTTAGTATAGTGAATTTGTAAATTAAAACTAAGTTATTAGTATGAAGTTCTTCACTTGAAAAAACTACCACTGATTTTAGAAATGACAATTTGAAAATCAGATCTAAGTTAATAGTTTGACGTTCTTTACTTCAAAATAACTAAGTCTTATTTTAGAATACTCAATTTGTAAATCAAGGCTAAGTTATTAGTTTAAAGTTCTTTACTTGAAAATATCTACTTCTTGTTTTAGAAATGACAATTTGAAAATCAGATCTAAGTTAATAGTTTGACGTTCTTTACTTCTAAATAACTAAGTCTTATTTTAGTATAGTGAATTTGTAATTTAAAACAAAGTTATTAGTTTGAAGTTCTTTACTTGAAAATATCTACTACTGATTTTAGAAATGACAATTTGAAAATCAGACCTAAGTTAACAGTTTGACGTTCTTTACTTTAAAATAACTAAGTCTTATTTTATACTAGTGAATTTGTAAATTAAAACTAAGTTATTAGTATGAAGTTCTTCACTTGAAAAAAACTACCACTGATTTTAGAAATGACAATTTGAAAATCAGATCTAAGTTAATAGTTTGACGTTCTTTACTTCACAATAACTAAGTCTTATTTTAGAATACTCAATTTGTAAATCAAGGCTAAGTTATTAGTTTAAAGTTGTTTACTTGAAAATATCTACTTCCGATTTTAGAAATGACAATTTGAAAATCAGATCTATGTTAATAGTTTGACGTTCTTTAATTCAAAATAACTAAGTCTTATTTTAGAATAGTGAATTTGCAAATCAAAGCTAAGTTATTAGTTTGAAGTTCTTTACTCGAAAATATTTACTACTGATTTTAGAAATGACAATTTGAAAATCAGATCTAAGTTAATAGTTTGAAGTTTTTTACTTGAAAATATCTACTTCTGATTTTAGAAATGACAATTTGAAAATCAGATCTAAGTTAATAGTTTGACGTTCTTTACTTCAAAATAACTAAGTCTTATTTTAGACTAGTGAATTTGTAAATCAAACCTAAGTTATTATTTTAAAGTTTTTTACTTCAAATTTACTAATTCGGATCTTAGTAATGTAAATTTGGAAATGAAATCTTAGGTTGTAGTTTGAAGTTCTTTACTTGAAGATATCTACTTCTGATTCTAGAAATGACAATTTGAAAATGAGATCTAAGTTAATAGTTTGAAGTTCTTTACTTGAAAATATCTATTTCTGGTTTTGGAAATGACAATTTGAAATTCAGGTCTAAGTTAATATTTTGACGTTCTTTACTTCTAAACAAATAAGACTTATTTTAGTATAGTGAATTTGTAAATCAAAACTAAGTTATTAGTTTGAAGTATATATTTGAAAAAATCTACTAATGATTTTGAAAAAGACAATTTGAAAATCAGATCTAAGTTAATAGTTTGACGTTCTGTACTTCAAAATAGATAAGTCTTATTTTAGAATACTGTATTTGTAAATCAAAACTAAGTTATTAGTTTGAAGTTTTTTACTTCAAATATACCAATTCGGATCTTAGTAATGCAAATTTGGAAATCAAATCTAAGGTTGTAGTTTGAAGTTCTTTACTTGAAAATAACTACTTCTGATTTTAGAAATGACAATTTGAAAATCAGATCTAAGTTAATAGTTTGACGTTCTTTACTTTAAAATAACTAAATCTTATTTTAGACTAGTGAATTTGTAAATCAAAACTAAGTTATTAGTTTATAGTTTTTTACTTCAAATTTACTAATTCGGATCTTAGTAATGTAAATTTGGAAATCAAATCTAAGGTTGCAGTTTGAAGTTCTTTACTAGAAATTATCTACGTCTGAATTTAGATATGACAATTTGAAAATCAGATCTAAGTTAATAGTTTGACGTTCTTTAATTCAATATAACTAAATGTTATTTCAGAATAGTAAAATTTGTAAATCAAAGTTAAGTTATTAGTTTGAAGTTCTTTACTTGAAAATATTTACTACTGATTTTAGAAATGACAATTTGAAAGTCAGATCTAAGTTAACAGTTTGACGTTCTTTACTTCAAAATAACTAAGTCTTATTTTAGACTAGTGAATTTGTAAATCAAACCTAAGTTATTAGTTTAAAGTTTTTTACTTCAAATTTACTAATTCGGATCTTAGTAATGTATTAATGTATTCTTAGTAATGTATTTCATAATGTATGAAATCAAAAATTTCTTCAAGGGATCGAGGTTTTGGTTTTACCGTTATCCAAATCGGCTGCTTATCTATTTGGCCACACGCTCGCAGTTAGAAATAATTTTACTTTCCAATTTTAAACACAAATCGAATGTCTTACTCAAAATACTCGTTCTGCAAATCAATCAACCAGATCGAAACTATTATCGCTCAGTAGCCACTCAATAAAAATTTTATCCAAACTCCAAATTTCAAAAATTATATCATCCAAAAAAAAGCGCAATAATACATTCGCATCAAATCACTTTATTCAATCAAAAATAATTACTCACAATTTTAGAAAAATCATAAATCTCAAAATATCTTGCAATACCAAAAACTAGCGACCAGCTTGGTGGGCCATCTTGGCTAAAAAGCCTCGATAAAACTTCACTTCTACCAACTTTAATTTCCAAAGTTTTACCTCCCAAAATTCAAATTCAAATATTTCTTAAACTTAATATCAAAATTAATGACAAATTAACAGGGTAGGTACAACTTTGGTTCGAAACATGACAATACTAATTCGGATCTTAGTAATGTAAATTTGGAAATCAAATCGAAGGTTGTAGTTTGAAGTTCTTTACTTGAAAATATCTACTTCTGATTTTAGAAATGACAATTTGAAAATCAGATCAAAGTTAATAGTTTGACGTTCTTTACTTCCAAATAACTAAGTCTTATTTTAGTATAGTGAATTTGTAAATCAAAACTAAGTTATTAGTTTAAAGTTTTTTACTTCAAATTTACTAATATCGGATCTTAGTAATATAAAGTTGTAAATAAAATCTAAAGTTGTAGTTTGAAGTTCTTTACTTGAAAATATCTACTTCTGATGTTATAATTTACTATTTGAAAATCAGATCTAAGTTAATAGTTTGACGTTCTTTACTTCAAAACCACTAAGTCTTATTTTAGTATAGTGAATTTGTAAATCAAAACTAAGTTATTAGTTTGAAGTACTTTACTAAAAAATATCTACTTCTGATTTTAGAAATGACAAATTCAAAATCAGATCTAAGTTAATAGTTTGACGTTCTTTACATCAAAATAACTAAATTTTATTTTAGAATAGTTAATTTGTGAATCAAAACTAAGTTATTAGTTTGAAGTTCTTTACTAGAAAAGATCTACTACTGATTTTAGAAATGATAATTTGAAAATCAGATCTAAGTAAATAGTTTGACGTTGTTTAATTCTAAATAACTAAGTCTTATTTTAGTATAGTGAATTTGTAAATTAAAACTAAGTTATTAGTTTGAAGTTCTTTACTAGAAAAGATCTACTACTGATTTTAGAAATGACAATTTGAAAATCAGGTCTAAGTTAATAGTTTGACGTTCTTTACTGGAAAATAACTAACTCTTATTTTAGAATACTGTATTTGTAAATCAAAACTAAGTTGTTAGTTTGAAGTTCTTTATCTGAAAATATCTGCTTCAGATTTTAGAAATGACAATTTGAAAATCAGATCTAAGTTAATAGTTTGACGTTCTTTACTTCAAAATAACTAAGTCTTATTTTAGACTAGTGAATTAGTAAATGAAAACTAAGTTATTAGTCTAAGGTTTTTTACTTCAAGCTTACTAATTCGGATCTTAGAAATGTAAATTTGAAAATCAAATGTAAGGTTGTAGTTTGAAGTTTTTTACTTGAAATTATCTACTTCTGATTTTAGCAATGACAATTTGAAAATCAGATCTAGTTATTAGTTAGTCGTTCTTTACTTCAAAATAACTAAGTCTTATTTTAGAATAGTGAATTTGTAGATCAAAACTAAGTTATTAGTTTGACGTTCTTTACTTGAAAATATCTGCTTCAGATTTTATAAATGACAATTTGAAAATCAGATCTAAGTTAATATTTTAACATTCTTTACATCAAAATAACAAAATTTTATTTTAGAATAGTTAATTTGTAAATCACAACTAAGTTATTAGTTCGAAGACCTTTCTTGAAAATATCTACTTCTGAATTTAGAAATGACAATTTTAAAATCAGGTCTAAGTTACAATTTTAACGTTCTTTACCTCAAAATAACTAAATTTTATTTTAGAATAGTTAATTTGTAAATCAAAACTATGTTATTAGTTGGAAGTTCTTTACTTGAAAATATCTACTTTTGATTTTAGAAATGTCAATTTGAAAATCAGATCTAAGTTAATACTTTGACGTTCTTAACTTCAAAACAACTAAGTCTTATTTTAGTATAGTGAATTTGTAAATCAAAACTAAGTTATTAGTATGAAGTTTTTTATTGAAAAAAACTACCACTGATTTTAGAAATGTCAATTTGAAAATCAGATCTAAGTTAATACTTTGACGTTCTTAACTTCAAAACAACTAAGTCTTATTTTAGTATAGTGAATTTGTAAATCAAAACTAAGTTATTAGTATGAAGTTTTTTATTGAAAAAAACTACCACTGATTATAGAAATGACAATTTGAAAATCAGATCTAAGTTAATAGTTTGACGTTCTTTACTGGAAAATTACTAAGTCCTATTTTAGAATAGTGAATTTGTAAATCAAAGCTAAGTTATTAGTTTGAAGGTCTTTACTTGAAAATATTTACTTCTGATTTTAGAAATGACAATTTGAAAATCAGGTCTAAGTTAATAGTTTGACGTTTTTAATTCAAAATAACTAAGTCTTATTTTAGACTAATAAATTTGTAAATTAAAACTAAGTTATTAGTTTGAAGTTCTTTACTTCAAAATATCTACTACTGATTTTAGAAATGACAATTTGAAAATCAGATCTAAGTTAATAGTTTGACGTTCTTAACTTCAAAACAACTAAGTCTTATTTTAGTATAGTGAATTTGTAAATCAAAACTAAGTTATAAATATGAAGTTCTTTATTGAAAAAAACTACCACTGATTTTAGAAATGACAATTTGAAAATCAGATCTAAGTTAATAGTTTGACGTTATTTACTTCAAAATTTCGATGATAATTTTAGACGAGTGAATTTGTAAATCAAAACTAAGTTATTAGTTTGAAGCTCTTTACTTGTAATTATCTACTTCTGATTCTAGAAATGACAATTTGAAGTTCAGATCTAAGTTAATAGTTTGTCTTCCCTTACTTCACAATAACTATGTCTTATTTTAGAATAGTGAATTTGTAAATAAAAATAAGTTATTAATTTGAAGCTTTTTACTTCAAATTAACTAATACGGATTTTTGTACTGTAATTTCGAAATTCAAATTTAAGGTTATAGTTTCAAGTTCATAACTTGAAAATATCTACTGCTGATTTTAAAAAAAACAATTGGAAAATTAGTTCTAAGTTAATAGTTTGTCGTTTTTTACTTCTAAATAGATAAGTCTTATTTTAGAATAGTGTATTTTTAAATCAAAACTAAGTTGTTAGTTTGAAGTTCTTTACTTGAAAATATATACTACCGATTTTAGAAATGACAATTTGAAAATCAGATCTAAGTTAATAGTTTGACGTTCTTTACTTCTAAATAACTAAGTCTTATTTTAGTATAGTGAATTTGTAATTTAAAACAAAGTTATTAGTTTGAAGTTCTTTACTTGAAAATATCTACTACTGATTTTAGAAATGACAATTTGAAAATCAGATCTAAGTTAACAGTTTGACGTTCTTTACTTTAAAATAACTAAGTCTTATTTTAGACTAGTGAATTTGTAAATTAAAACTAAGTTATTAGTATGAAGTTCTTCACTTGAAAAAAACTACCACTGATTTTAGAAATGACAATTTGATAATCAGATCTAAGTTAATAGCTTGACGTTCTTTACTTCAATACAACTAAGTCTTATTTTAGTATAGTGAATTTGTTAACCAAAACTAAGTTATTAGTATGATGTTCTTCACTTGAAAAAACTACCACTGATTTTAGAAATGACAATTTGCAAATCAGATCTAAGTTAATAGTTTGACGTTCTTTACTTCAAAATAACTAAGTCTTATTTTAGAATACTCAATTTGTAAATCAAGGCTAAGTTATTAGTTTAAAGTTCTTTACTTGAAAATATCTACTTCTTGTTTTAGAAATGACAATTTGAAAATCAGATCTAAGTTAATAGTTTGACGTTCTTTACTTCTAAATAACTAAGTCTTATTTTAGTATAGTGAATTTGTAATTTAAAACAAAGTTATTAGTTTGAAGTTCTTTACTTGAAAATATCTACTACTGATTTTAGAAATGACAATTTGAAAATCAGACCTAAGTTAACAGTTTGACGTTCTTTACTTTAAAATAACTAAGTCTTATTTTAGACTAGTGAATTTGTAAATTAAAACTAAGTTATTAGTATGAAGTTCTTCACTTGAAAAAAACTACCACTGATTTTAGAAATGACAATTTGAAAATCAGATCTAAGTTAATAGTTTGACGTTCTTTACTTCACAATAACTAAGTCTTATTTTAGAATACTCAATTTGCAAATCAAGGCTAAGTTATTAGTTTAAAGTTGTTTACTTGAAAATATCTACTTCCGATTTTAGAAATGACAATTTGAAAATCAGATCTAAGTTAATAGTTTGACGTTCTTTACTTTTTAACAACTAAGTCTTATTTCAATATAGTGAATTTGTAAACCAAAATGAAGTTATTAGTATGAAGTTCTTCACTTGAAAAAAACTACCACTGATTTTAGAAATCACATATTGAAAATCAGATCTAAGTTAATAGTTTGACGTTCTTTACTTCAAAATAACTAAGTCTTATTTTAGAATACTCAATTTGTAAATCAAGGCTAAGTTATTAGTTTAAAGTTCTTTACTTGAAAATATTTACTTCTTGTTTTAGAAATGACAATTTGAAAATCAGATCAAAGTTAATAGTTTGACGTTTTTTACTTCAAAATAACTAAGTCTTATTTTAGACTAGTGAATTTGTAAATCTAAACTAAGTTATTAGTTTGAAGTTCTTTACTTGAAAATATCTACTATTGATTTTAGAAATCACAATTTGAAAATCATATCTAAGTTAATAGTTTGACGTTGTTTACTTCAAAATCACTAAGTACTATTTTAGAATAGTGAATTTGTAAATCAAAACTAAGTTATTAGTTTAAAGTTCGATACTTTGAAATATCTACTTCTGATTTCAGAAATGACAATTTGAAAATCAGATCTAAGTTCATAGTTTGACGCTCTTTACTTCTAATTAACTTACTCTGATTTTAGAAAAGTTATTTTGAAAATAAAATCGAAATTATAAATTTAAAGCTCATTACTTGAACATATCTACTACTGATTTTCGAATAGACAATATGAAAATAAGGTCTAAGTTAATAGTTTGAAGTTTTTTACTTCGAAATAACTAAATCTTATTTTAGAATAGCAAATTTGTAAATAGAAGCTATGTTATTATTTTGAAGTGCTTTACTTTGAAATATCTGCTTCTGATTTCAAAAATGACGATTTGAAAATCAGATCTAAGCTAATAGTTTGACGTTCTTTACTTCAAAATATATAAATATTATTTTAGAATACTGTCTTTGTAAATAAAAACTAAGTTATTTGTTTGAAGTTTTTTACTTAAAATATCTACTACTGATTTTAGAAATATCAATCTGAAAATCAGATCTAAGTTAATAATTTGACGTTGTTTACTTCAAAATAACTAAGTACTATTTTAGAATAGTGAATTTGTAAATCAAAACTAAGTTATTAGTTTAAATTTCGAGACTTTGAAATATCTAGTTCTGATTTCAGAAATGACAATTTGAAAATCAGAAGTTAGTTAATAGTTTGATGTTCTGTACTTTAAAGAAACTAAGTCTTTTTTTAGAATAGTAAATCTGTAAATCAAAACTAAGTTCATAGTTTAAAGTTCTTTACTTTGAAATATGTACTTCTGATTTCAGAAATGACAATTTGAAAATCAGATCTAAGTTAATAGTTTGACGTTTTTTATTTCAAAATAACTAATTCGGATCTTAGTAATGTAAATTTGGAAATCTAATCTAAGGTTGTAGTTTGAATTTTTTTACTTGAAAATATCTACTTCTGATTTTAGAAATGACAATTTGAAAATCAGATCTATATTGATAGTTTGACGTTTTTTACTTCAAAATAAGTAAGTCTTAATTTAGACTAGTGAATTTGTAAATCAAAACTAAGCTATTAGTTTGAAATACTTTACTTGAAAATATCTACTTCTGATTTCAGAAATGACAAATTGAAAATCATATCTAAGTTAATAGTTTGATGTTCTTTACTTCAAAGAAACTAAATCTTATTTTAAAATAGAGAATTTGTAAATCAAAACTAAGTTATTAGTTTGAAATACTTTACTTGAAAATATCTACTTCTGATTTTAGAAATGACAATTTGAAAAGCAGATCTAAATTAATAGTTTGACGTTTTTTCCTTCAAAATAACTTATTTGGATCTTAGTAATGTACATTTGGAAATCAAATCTAAGGTTGTAGTTTGAAGTTTTTTACTTGAAAATATCTACTTCTGTTTTTAGAAATTACAATTTGAAAATCAGATCTAAGTTAATGGTTTGACGTTCTTTACTTCAAAGTAACTTAGTCTTATTTTAGAATAGTGAATTTGTAAAGCAAAACTAAGCTATTAGTTTGAAATACTTTACTTGAAAATATCTACTTCTGATTTCAGAAATGAAAAATTGAAAATCATATCTAAGTTAATAGTTTGATGTTCTTTACTTCAAAGAAACTAAGTCTTATTTTAAAATAGTGAATTTGTAAATCAAAACTAAGTTATTATTTTGAAATACTTTACTTCAAAATATCTACTTCTGATTTTAGAAATGACAATTTGAAAAGCAGATCTAAATTAATAGTTTGACGTTTTTTCCTTCAAAATAAATTATTCGGATCTTAGTAATGTACATTTGGAAATCAAATCTAAGGTTGTAGTTTGAAGTTTTTTACTTGAAAATATCTACTTCTGTTTTTAGAAATGACAATTTGAAAATCAGATCTAAGTTAATGGTTTGACGTTCTTTACTTCAAAGTAACTTAGTCTTATTTTAGAATAGTGAATTTGTAAATCAAAACTAAGTTATTAGTTTAAAGCTCGTTACTTTGCAATTTCTACTTCTGATTTCAGAATGGACAATTTGAAAATCAGATCAAAGTTAATAGTTTGACGTTTTTTACTTCAAAATAACTAAGTCTTATTTTAGACTAGTGAATTTGTAAATCTAAACTAAGTTATTAGTTTGAAGTTCTTTACTTGAAAATATCTACTACTGATTTTAGAAATCACAATTTGAAAATCATATCTAAGTTAATAGTTTGACGTTGTTTACTTCAAAATCACTAAGTACTATTTTAGAATAGTGAATTTGTAAATCAAAACTAAGTTATTAGTTTAAAGTTCGATACTTTGAAATATCTACTTCTGATTTCAGAAATGACAATTTGAAAATCAGATCTAAGTTAATAGTTTGACGCTCTTTACTTCTAAATAACTTACTCTGATTTTAGAAAAGTTATTTTGAAAATAAAATCGAAATTATAAATTTAAAGCTCATTACTTGAACATATCTACTACTGATTTTCGAATAGACAATATGAAAATAAGATCTAAGTTAATAGTTTGAAGTTCTTTACTTCGAAATAACTAAATCTTATTTTAGAATAGCGAATTTGTAAATCTAAACTATGTTATTATTTTGAAGTGCTTTACTTTGAAATATCTGCTTCTGATTTCAAAAATGACGATTTGACAATCAGATCTAAGTTAATAGTTTGACGTTCTTTACTTCAAAATATATAAATATTATTTTAGAATACTGTCTTTGTAAATAAAAACTAAGTTATTTGTTTGAAGTTTTTTACTTAAAATATCTACTACTAATTTTAGAAATATCAATCTGAAAATCAGATCTAAGTTAATAATTTGACGTTGTTTACTTTAAAATAACTAAGTACTATTTTAGAATAGTGAATTTGTAAATCAAAACTAAGTTATTAGTTTAAATTTTGAGACTTTGAAATATCTAGTTCTGATTTCAGAAATGACAATTTGAAAATCAGATCTTAGTTAATAGTTTGATGTTCTTTACTTCAAAGAAACTAAGTCTTATTTTAGAATAGTGAATCTGTAAATATAACTAAGTTATTAGTTTAAAGTTCTTTTCTTTGAAATATCTACTTCTGATTTCAGAAATGACAATTTGAAAATTAGATCTAAGTTAATAGTTTGACGTTTTTTACTTCAAAATAACTAAGTCTTATTTAGACTAGAGAATTTGTAAATCAATACTAAGTTATTAGTTTAAATTTCGAGACTTTGAAATATCTACTTCTGATTTCAGAAATGACAATTTGAAAATCAGATGTTAGTTAATAGTTTGATGTTCTGTACTTTAAAGAAACTAAGTCATTTTTTAGAATAGTGAATCTGTAAATCAAAACTAAGTTATTAGTTTAAAGTTCTTTACTTTGAAATATGTACTTCTGATTTCAGAAATGACAATTTGAAAATCAGATCTAAGTTAATAGTTTGACGTTTTTTATTTCAAAATAACTAATTCGGATCTTAGTAATGTAAATTTGGAAATCTAATCTAAGGTTGTAGTTTGATTTTTTTTACTTGAAAATATCTACTTCTGATTTTAGAAATGACAATTTGAAAATCAGATCTATATTGATAGTTTGACGTTTTTTACTTCAAAATAAGTAAGTCTTAATTTAGACTAGTGAATTTGTAAATCAAAACTAAGCTATTAGTTTGAAATACTTTACTTGAAAATATCTACTTCTGATTTCAGAAATGACAAATTGAAAATCATATCTAAGTTAATAGTTTGATGTTTTTTACTTCAAAGAAACTAAATCTTATTTTAAAATAGTGAATTTGTAAATCAAAACTAAGTTATTAGTTTGAAATACTTTACTTGAAAATATCTACTTCTGATTTTAGAATTGACAATTTGAAAAGCAGATCTAAATTAATAGTTTGACGTTTTTACTTCAAAATAACTTATTCGGATCTTAGTAATGTACATTTGGAAATCAAATCTAAGCTTGTAGTTTGAAGTTTTTTACTTGAAAATATCTACTACTGTTTTTAGAAATGATAATTTAAAAATTATATCTAAGTTAATAGTTTGACCTTGTTTACTTCAAAATAACTAAGTACTATTATAGAATAGTGAATTAGTAAATCAAAACTAAGTTATTAGTTTAAAGTTCGATACTCAGAAATATCTACTGCTGATTTCAGAAATGATCATTTGAAAATCATATCTAACTTAATAGTTTGATGTTCTTTACTTCAAAGAAACTAAGTCTTATTTTACAATAGTGAATTTGTAAATCAAAACTAAGTTATTTGTTTGAAGTTCTTTACTTTCAAAAATCTACTTCTGATTTCAGAAATGAAAATTTGAAGATCAGATCTAAGTTAATAGTTTGAGGTTTTTTATTTCAAAATAACTAAGTCTTATTTAGACTAGTGAATTTGTAAATCAAAACTAAGTTATTAGTTTAAAGTTCTTTACTTGAAAATATCTACTAGTGATTTTAGAAATATCAATTTGAAAATCAGATCAAAAGTTAATAATTTGACGTTGTTTACTTTAAAATAACTAAGTACTATTTTAGAATAGTGAATTTGTAAAACAAAACTAAGTTATTACTTTAAATTTCGAGACTTTGAAATATCTCTTTCAGATTTCAGAAATGACAATTTGAAAATTGTAATATTTGGTTCTTTAATTTGAATTACCGCCTTCTCAAATCAAAGTTACAAACCAAACCAAAGCTGTGATCGTCAAACAAACCTCGCACGTTGTGATCTCCCCTCGTAGTAACACTTACAAGTCCTTTTAAATTTGCGGATGGCTCTTTGAATGCTAACGTAGTTTTACCTTACTTACTAACTTTAAACTTAAACACATATGTCCAGTGGCGTAACCACTGGTGGGACACCTGAAGGAATAATTAGTACACACAAATTAAATAAAACACAGGATTCGGTTTAACGATGTATATATTTTAACCGAAAAAAAAAAAAGGTAGTCCGACAACCAATTTACCAGCAAAGTTAATCTCTTTGATATCATGTAATTCAGAATACTTTAGTTTGAAATTTGATTTAATAACTGTTCGATAGTTAATCCCCTGATCGTAATGTTTTCTCATTGATTATTCATATTTATTTTACCAACCACAACCTATCGTAATTTGTAAGAATTTCATGTATGTATACCGATGTTCGACTCAATTGTTTTTATATTATGTAAGACCTTAAATAATAACCCTTATATTCTAAATTATCCGCTCTTATAATTATTACCTTGTCATTTAAATCTAAGATGGTCACCTTAAAATTAGTACGTCTCTTATTGCTAATTGGTCAGTTTCTTAAACTAGTACGTCTTTCTTATTGCTAATTGGTCATTTTCTTAAATCTAAATAGATCGCTTGTACTTAACTAAATAAATTCCCCATACTTAAACTAGTAAATAATCATAGCCGCAAATAATAATCATGAAGAACTTTGTTAACACAGTTCTTTAATATCGTTTTTAATTGGTATTACCTTTTATTAGGTTAAATGGTGTAATTTTAATTGTATTCAATTTTAATTAAGTTAAATGTATGTATTCAATTGTCACTATTTTTTTTTAGTGGTTGCAAAAAATCATAAGGAACATTGTTAAAATTATTAATAACTGTCCTGAAATATCATAATTTTGTAGTACATCATTTAGATATATGAAAAAAGAAAAAAACGACATCACAGCATTTGCTATGTCACTTCCGGTTCCATTACAGCTTGCCTTTTTAGTGACCAGCCATACTGAGACATATTTAACCGCCATCTTATGATTGTAAGCGTCCACAAAATCCGTTACACTTAATAATCTAAATTAAATTATCCCACGATAAATATATTTCCACCTCAAACACCCGCCTTCATTCAACTTATCTTAAACAACTCCTCTTACGACTTAACTAAACCTGCCCCTAGTACTAGTACGCCATTGGAAAAACATTATATGAATAATCAATCTCTTCCATTACATAATCTTACTCCCGTTTTAAATGATAATAATATAAATCACAATTTCAAACAGTAATCAAATCTTATAACTGAAGATAAATTAATATAAACTTAGATGCACCCGTGTATGTAAAACGAAATTATCTACCCGCGTGGTTACAACAACTATTACTCGAACTTTTAACATAATCCTGCATTAAATTCTTTAACGAATAAATCAAATATTTTAACTTACGTATTTTACTTCTGTTGTTAACTAAATCTGATTTGAAATAATTTTAATTTCAATTACTTGGTATTTTCAAAATTGATGCACAAAGAACAAGTGTTTTCAACGGTGGTTAAAAATCTAAGAGCCTTTATCCTCCCTAACGGTCAACTCTAGCTGAAAAATTTCCCACTACTTCCGTTTTACCACCGTTGTATTTAAAAGTAACCAAATTGAACTAAATTTAAAATTTTGCGCCCAATATATTCAAATTCAAATTTACAATATTACAAAATCAAATCTTAGTTAATAGTTTGATGTTCTTTACTTCAAAGACTCTAAGTCTTATTTTAGAATAGTGCATCTGTAAATCAAAACTAAGTTATTAGTTTAAAGTTCTTTACTTTGAAATATCTACTTCTGATTTCAGAAATGACAATTTGCAAATCAGATCTAAGTTAATAGTTTGACATTTTTTACTTCAAAATAGATAAGTCTTATTTTAGAATATTGGATTTGTAAAACAAAACTCAGTTATTAATTTGAAATACTCTACTTGAAAATATCTACTTCTGATTTTAGAAATCATAACTTGAAAATCAGATCTAAGTTAATAGTTTGACGTTCTTTACTTCAAAATAACTAAGTACTATTTTAGTATAGTGTATTTGTAAATCAAAACTAAGTTATTAGTTTAAAGCTCGTTACTTTGAAATATCTACTTCTGATTTCAGAAATGACAATTTGAAAATCAGATCTAAGTTAATAGCTTGACGCTCTTTACTTCTAAATAACTTACTCTGATTTTAGAAAAGTTATTTTGAAAACAAAATCGAAGTTAATAATTTAAAGGTTATTACTTGAACATATCTACTACTGATTTTAGAATAAACAATATGAAAATAAGATCTAAGTTAGTAGTTTGACGTTCTTTACTTCGAAATAACTAAATCTTATTTTAGAATAGCGAATTTGTAAATCTAAACTATGTTATTATTTTGAAGTGCTTTACTTTGAAATATCTGCTTCTGATTTCAAAAATGACGATTTGAAAATCAGATCTAAGTTTATAGTTTGACGTTCTTTACTTCAAAATATATAAATATTATTTTAGAATACTGTCTTTGTAAATAAAAACTAAGTTATTTGTTTGAAGTTTTTTACTTAAAAATATCTACTACTGATTTTAGAAATATCAATCTGAAAATCAGATCTAAGTTAATAATTTGACGTTGTTTACTTCAAAATAACTAAGTACTATTTTAGAATAGTGAATTTGTAAATCAAAACTAAGTTATTAGTTTAAATTTCGAGACTTTGAAATATCTAGTTCTGATTTCAGAAATGACAATTTGAAAATCAGATCTTAGTTAATAGTTTGATGTCCTTTACTTCAAAGAAACTAAGTCTTATTTTAGAATAGTGAATCTGTAAATCAAAACTAAGTTATTAGTTTAAAGTTCTTTACTTTGAAATATCTACTTCTGATTTCAGAAATGACAATTTGAAAATTAGATTTAAGTTAATAGTTTGACGGTCCTTACCGCAAAATAACTAAGTCTTATTTTAGACTAATGAATGTGTAAATCAAAATTACGTAATTAGTTTGCAGTTTTTTACTTGAAAATATCTATTACTAATTTTAGAAATGACAATTTTAAAATCAGATCTAAGTTAATAGATTGACGTTCTTTACTTCTAAGCAGATTATTCTTATATTAAAATACTTTATTTGTAAATCAAAACTAAGTTATTAGTTTGAAGTTCTTTACTTGAAAATATCTACTTCTGATTTCAGAAATGACAAGTTTAAAATCAGATTTAAGTTAATAGTTTGACGTTCTTTACTTCTAAGTAGATTAGTCTTATTTTAGAATAGTGTATTTGTAAATCAAAACTAAGTTATTTGTTTGCAGTACTTTAATTGAAAATATCTACTTCTAATTTTAGAAATACCAATTTGAAAATCAGTTCTAACTTAATAGTTTGTAAGTCTTTACTTCAAAATAACTAAGTTTTATTTTAGAATAGTGAATTTGTAAATCAAAACTAAGTTATTAGTTTGAAGTTTTTTACTTCAAATGAACTAAAACGAATTTTTGTAAGGTAAATTTGAAAATCAAAGCTAAAGAAATAGTTTGAAGATGTTTACTTGAAAATATCTACTTCTTATTTCAGAAATGACAATTTTAAAATCAGATCTAAGTTAATAGTTTGACTTTTTTTACTTCAAACTAACTAAGTCTTATTTTAAACTAGTGTATTTGTAAATCAAAACTAAGTTATTAGTTTGAAGTTCTTTACTTGAATATATCTACTATTGATTTTAGAAATGACAATTTGAAAATCAGATCTAAGTTAATAGTTGACGTTATTTACTTAAAGATAACTAAGTCTTATTTTAGACTAGTGAATTTGTACATCAAAACTACGTAATTAGTTTGCAGTTTTTTACTTGAAAATATCTATTACTGATTTTAGAAATGACAATTTGTAAATCAGATTTAAATTATTAGTTTGACGTTCTTAACTTCAAAATAACTAAGTCTTTATTTAGAATAGTGAATTTGTTAATCAAAACTAAGTTATTAGTTTGAAGTTTTTTACTTCAATTTAACTAATACGGATTTTAGTAATGTAAATTTGAAAATTAAATCTAAGGTTATAGTTTGGAGTTCTTTACTTGAAAATATCTACTTCTAATTTTAGAAATGACAATTTGAAAATCAGATCTTAGTTTTTTGACGTTTTGACGTTGGTTTGACGTTCTTTACTTCTAAATAACTAAGTCTTACTGTAGAATAGTGAATTTGTAAATCAAAACTAAATTATTAGTTTGAAGTTCTTTACTTGAAAATATCTACTTCTGATTTTAGAAATAACAATATGAAAATCAAATCTAAGTTAATAGTTTGACGTTCTTTACTTCATAATAACTAAGTTTTATTTTAGAATAGTGAATTTGTAAATCATTACTAAGTTATTAGTTTGAAGATTTTTACTTAATAATAACTACTTCTGATTTTGGAATAGACAATTTGCAAATCTGATCTAAGTTAATAGTTTGACATTTTTTACTGCAAGATAACTAAATCTTATTTTAGACTAGTGAAGGTGTAAATCAAAACTAAGTTATTAGTTTAAAGTTCTTTACTTGAAAATATCAACTACTGATTTTAGAAATATCAATTTGAAAATCAGATCTAAGTTAATAATTTAACGTTGTTTACTTCAAAATAACTAAGTACTATTTTAGAATAGTGAATTTGTAAATCAAAACTAAGTTATTAGTTTAAAAATCGAGACTTTGAAATATCTACTTCTGATTTCAGAAATGACAATTTTAAAATCAGATCTTAGTTAATAGTTAGATGTTCTTTACTTCAAAGAAACTAAGTCTTATTTTAGAATAGTGAATCTGTAAATTAAAACTAAGTTATTAGTTTAAAGTTCTTTACTTTGAAATATCTACTTCTGATTTTAGAAATAACAATTTGAAAATCAGATCTAAGTTAATAGTTTGACGTTTCTTACTTCAAAATAAGTAAGTCTTAATTTAGACTAGTGAATTTGTAAATCAAAACTAAGTTATTAGTTTGAAGTTCTATACTTGAAAATATCTACTGCTGATTTTAGAAATAACAATTTGAAAATCAGATCTTAGTTAATAGTTAGATGTTCTTTACTTCAAAGAAACTAAGTCTTATTTCAGAATAGTGAATCTGTAAATTAAAACTAAGTTATTAGTTTAAAGTTCTTTACTTTGAAATTTCTACTTCTGATTTTAGAAATGACAATTTGAAAATCAGAACTAAGTTAATAGTTTGACGTCCTTTACTTCAAAATAACTAAGTCTTATTTTAGAATAGTGAATTTGTAAATCAAAATTAAGTTTTTAGTTTGAAGTTTTTTACTTTGAAATTTCTACTTCTGATTTTAGAAATGATAATTTGAAAATCAGATCTAAGTTAATAGTTTGACGTTTTTTACTTCAAAATAGATAAGTCCTATTTTAGAATAGTGAATTTGTAAATCAAAACTAAGTTTTTAGTTCGAAGTTTTTTACTTTGAAATATCTACTTCTGATTTAAGAAATGACAATTTGAAAATCAGATCTAAGTTAATAGTTTGACGTTCTTTACTTCAAAATAGATAAGTCTTATTTTAGAATACTGTCTTTGTAAATCAAAACTAACTTATTTGTTTGAAGTACTTTACTTGAAAATATCTACTTCTGATTTTAGAAATGAAAATTTGAAAATCAGATCTATGTTAATAGTTTGACGTTTTTTACTTCAAAATAACTAAGGCTTATTTAGACTAGTGAATTTGTAAATCAAAACTAAGTTATTAGTTTGAAATTTTTTACTTGAAAATATCTACTACTGATTTTAGAAATGACAATTTGAAAATCAGATCTAAGTTAATGGTTTGACGTTCTTTACTTCAAAGTAACTTAGTCTTATTTTAGAATAGTGAATTTGTAAATCAAAACTAAGTTATTTGTTAGAAGTTCTTTACTTTCAAAAATCTACTTCTGATTTCAGAAATGATAATTTGGAAATCAGATCTAAGTTAATAGTTTGACGTTCTTTACTTCAAAATAGATAAGTCTAATTTTAGAATACTGTTTTTGTAAATCAAAACTAAGTTATTTGTTTGGAGTACTTTACTTGAAAATATCTACTTCTGATTTTATAAATGACAATTTGTAAATCAGAACTAAGTTAAATTTAAATTTAAATTTCGAGACTTTGAAATATCTACTTCTGATTTCAGAAATGACAATTTGAAAATCAAATTTTAGTTAATAGTTTGTTGTTCTTTAATTAAAAGAAATTAAGGTTTATTTTAGAATAGTGAATCTGTAAATCAAACCCAAGTTATTAGTTTATAGTTCTTTACTTTGAAATATCTACTTCTGATTTTAGAAATGACAATTTCAAAATCAGATCTAAGTTAATAGTTTGTCGTTTTTTACTTCAAAATAACTAATTCGGATCTTAGTAATGTAAATTTGGAAATCAAATCTAAGGTTGTAGTTTGAAGTTTTTTACTTGAAAATATCTACTTCTGATTTTAGAAATGACAATTTGAAAATCAGATCTAAGTTAATAGTTTGACGTTCGTTACTTCAAATAGATAAGTCTTATTTTAGAATACTGTCCTTGTAAATCAAAACTAAGTTATTTGTTTAAACTCTATTATTTGAAAATATCTACTTCTGATTTTAGAAATGACAATTTGAAAATCAGATCTATGTTAATAGTTTGACGTTTTTTACTTCAAAATAACTAAGTCTTTTTTAGACTAGTGAATTTGTAAATCAAAACTAAGTTATTAGTTTGAAGTTTTTTACTTGAAAATATCTACTACTGATTTTAGAAATGACAATTTGAAAATCAGATCTAAGTTAATGGTTTGACGTTCTTTACTAAAAAGTAACTTAGTCTTATTTTAGAATAGTGAATTTGTAAGTCAAAACTAAGTTATTTGTTTGAAGTTCTTTACTTGATCAATCTACTTCTGATTTCAGAAATAATAATTTGAAAATCAGATCTAAGTTAATAGTCTGACGTTCCTTACTGCAAAATAGATAAGTCTAATTTTAGAATACTGTCTTTGTAAATCAAAACTAAGTTATTTGTTTGAAGTACTTTACTTGAAAATATCTACTTCTGATTTTAGAAATGACAAATTGAAAATCAGATCTAAGTTAATAGTTTGACGTTTTTTCCTTCAAAATAGATAAGTCTTAATTTAGAATACTGTATTTGTAAAGTAAAACTAAGTTATTAGTTTGAAGTTCTTTACTTGAAATTATCTGCTTCAGATTTTAGAAATCATAATTTTAAAATCAGATCTAAGTTAATAGTTTGACGTTCTTTACTTCAAAGTAACGTAGTGTTAGTTTAGAATAGTGAATTTGTAAATCAAAACTAAGTTATTAGTTAGAAGTTCTTTACTTTGAAATATCTACTTCTGATTTCAAAAATGACAATTTGAAAATCAGATCTAAGTTAATAGTTTGACGTTTTTTACTTCAAAATAACTAAGTATTATTTAAACTAGTGAATTTGTAAATCAAAACTAAGTTATTAGTTTAAAGTTCTTTACTTGAAAATATCTACTACTGATTTTAGAAATGACAATTTAAAAATCAGATCTAAGTTAATAATTTGACGTTGTTTACTTCAAAATAACTAAGTACTATTTTAGAATAGTGAATTTGTAAATCAATACTAAGATATTAGTTTAAATTTCGAGACTTTGAAATATCTACTTCTGATTTCAGAAATGACAATTTGAAAATCTGATGTTAGTTAATAGTTTGATGTTCTGTACTTTAAAGAAACTAAGTCTTATTTTAGAATAGTGAATCTGTAAATCAAAACTAAGTTATTAGTTTAAAGTTCTTTACTTTGAAATATGTACGTCTGATTTCAGAAATGACAATTTGAAAATCAGATTTAAGTTAATAGTTTGACGTTCTTTACTTCAAAATATATAAGTATTATTTTAGAATATAGGATTTGTAAATCAAAAGTAAGTTATTTATTTGATGTACTTAACTTGAAAATATCTACTTATGATTTTAGAAATGACAATTTGAAAATCAGATCTAAGTTAATAGTTTGACGTTTTTTACTTCAAAATAACTAATTCGGATCTTAGTAATGTAAATTTGGAAATCTAATCTAAGGTTGTTGTACAAAATTTGTCTTGAAGACGCAACCCCACCGCTGCTTGTGGCAAGAGCGTCAGTTGCATATTGACAGCGCACTGCATTAGTCGTGTCAGCGCACTCATGTAAACGAAAATATTAAACATAATACAAGTGCGATTTTGTTAATTATTTATCAAAAACCTAACCAGAACAACTCTCAACATAACATATGGTCCTTCGATACGGATTCGCCAATCAAATCAACATTCGATTTTATTGGAAATTGAACAACATTCAAGTTACAAGTTGGTATTGGACGACAGAGACGATCGTTGCAATCATCAGCAAGACGAAGACAGAGCGGGACGCGCTGTATCCACACGCAAGCAGCTGGCGCAGCGTAAGTAACATTCCTTTCCTTATCACAATAATTGCCTTGAACAAGTTTAGTGCAAAGCAAAACATTTTATTTAAATTACACGGTGGTTATATTATTTTTATAAACTGGAACGACAGTATATTCAAGTATTCATAGGTCACAGCTTAATTATTATTTGTCAATTCAATTTAATCATTATGGATGCCTTAATACAAAAAAGAGGTACAATAAAAGCCAAATTAACCAGGTTTAATACGTTTTTAAATAAGTTTCAAGCGGAAACTTCAGAGGGTGTTTCAAATAAACAAAAGATTGAAATGCAAAGTAGACTCGATGTAATCATCAACATATTAAATGATTATGATAACTTACACACGGAAATATGCAAGTTAACCTCAGACATTACTGCGGACGAAAACGATTTTATGCAATTTGAAAATTCATATTTCAACGCGACTTCGGTAGCAAAATCACTAATCAGCAAAAACTACATTTCACGTAGCAATTCAAATCAAAGTATTAATAATATCGGTAGCAATCTAAGTACTAGTAGCAATGAAAATGCGTGTTCTCCACAAACGCGATTTCTAAACTTGCCAAAAATCAATTTAGCAAAGTTTTCAGGTGATATTAACACCTGGATCCAATACAAAAACACTTATACAAATATGATCCATCAGAACAATGAAATAAATAACATTCAAAAGCTACACTACTTAAAAAATAGTCTAACAAATGAGGCCGCGGAAGTAATCAGTACGCTTGAGTTTACATCCGAAAACTACGAGCTAGCGTGGCAAACTGTCATCGACAGATTTGACCAACCCAAATTGTTAATAAAAAATCACCTAAACGCAATTATTGAACAGGAGATTCTCACGAAAGAATCATCTACACAAGTACGGAAATTAAATGATGCTATAATCAAACATGTTAATGCTTTACGGTCATTCGGAAGCAACGAAGAATTGTTCGAAGCTTTACTGGTACATTTAACCGCAATAAAATTAGACTCCAGGACCTTTAGAGAATGGGAGTCCGTTTTTAACAAAAGCAACGAAAAGTTGCCGTCATTAGACGAATTCAAAATATTTCTAAAAAACCACGCAGTATTTTTGGAAAACGTAGAACAAAAAAGGGTTAAAATTCAGCCCGAAAAAGTAAAATATCAATCAAAATCTTTTGTCATAAATAATCCTACATGTTATCTATGTAAAAAGGATCATTTCCTATCTAGATGTGACGTGTTTCAAAATATGGACGTTAAACAAAAATTGACTAAAGTCAATGAATTAGGGGTCTGCCTTAATTGCTTAGGTAAAGGCCACACGAAAATACAATGCAATTCGCGATTCACATGCAGGACTTGCAATAAAAAACATCACTCATTGTTACATGAAAATTTCAAACCTGCAGTAGCATTGGTGCAAGCAGGAGTTTCTGAAACTACTGAATCCGCGCTTGAATCAACTCAAATCATTTCGGCATTGTGTTCAAGCGTAGGAAACATACTGCTACCTACGGCAGCAGTAAAAGTCATTGATAACAACGGAGTGTACCACACGGTTAGAGTATTGTTGGACTCAGGTTCGCAATCGAATTTTATTTGTGCTAATCTAGCAGCAAAATTATCGCTGCCCATACATGATGTCAACATTGCAGTTACCGGATTAAACAATTCAAACTCAAGAATTCGGGCTCAGTGCAAATTAGAAATATTTTCTAATCAATCCAATTACAAAACCAAATTGTCGTGTCTTGTAATAAAGCATATAACTGGAATAACTCCAGGTTTCGTAGCAGAACGAAAACTTCTAAAAATACCAGACCACGTTAACCTTGCTGATCCCACTTTTGATCAACCAGGTGAAATAGATGTACTCATTGGGTCACCAACATTCTTCGACCTTCTGTGTATCGGTCAAATACGCTTAGGCCCCGATCTTCCGATTTTACAAAAAACACGATTCGGTTGGATCATAGCCGGTCCTACTAATCCCGGTGCAGCCACCCAAATCAACTGTAATCACAGCTTGGTGACTGATCTTTCAGATCAAATTGTTAAATTTTGGGAACTTGAAAGTTATCCCACAGAAAGGATTTTTTCAAACGAAGAAAATGCCTGCGAAGTGCATTATCATCAAAATACCAGGCGAAATGAGGAAGGAAGATTTATCGTATCAATTCCCCTCAAACAAACTATTGAAGCCCTAGGTGATTCGTTTGTCTTAGCAAAAAGGCGACTCTTGGCGCTGGAAAGACGTCTCTCGGTTAATCCAGATATGTCAAGGCTGTATCATGCATTCATGCAGGAATACCTAGATTTAGGGCACATGGCTCCAGTCAGCTTATCCATTGTACAACCTTCATACTATTTGCCACATCATGGCGTTCTCAAAGCAGATAGTACCACCACTAAACTGCGAGTAGTGTTCAACGGATCTGCCGCAACTTCCAACGGCACTTCTTTGAATGATATTCAAATGGTTGGACCTACAATACAACCCGACTTATTCACCATTTTAATACGTTTTCGTCGTCATCAATACGCGATCGCCGCCGATGTCGAAAAAATGTACCGCCAAATAAATATTGAGCCTAGCCAAAGAGCATTGCAGCGCATTCTTTGGCGATTTTCGCCTTCTGATGACATCAAGGCTTACGAGCTAGCCACTGTCACATATGGAACTGCTTCTGCAGCTTTCCTTGCGATACGAAGTTTGTCCCAATTAGCAAAGGACTGCAAAGATATCCACCCCGAAATATCAACCATCATAGAACGGGATTTCTACGTCGATGATCTCCTCTCTGGCGCTGACACCATTGAGGATGCGCAAAAAATTTGTCAATTGACTTCTGAAGTCTTAGCTTCAGGTTGCTTCAAACTACGGAAATGGATTTCAAACAATCCAGAAGTGTTACATAATATTGCAGAATCCGAAATCAATCCAGGTTTTTTGAATTTCGGAAGTCAAGAAAATATACGTACACTAGGTCTTCTTTGGTCTTACCGAGGTGACCACTTTATGTTTACCATACCTGATTTCCAGGAAAAGGCGGTGACAAAAAGAGTCATGCTTGCAGAAATAGCGCAGATTTTTGACCCTATTGGTCTGCTCGCACCCTGCACGATTACCGCAAAAATAATGTTACAACAACTCTGGATGGAGAAATTAGGTTGGGATGAAGAAGTTCCTCTTAGTATCAAAAATTGTTGGTTGTCATATCGCAAAGACTTAACCAATTTGAATGACTTAAAAATACCTCGCCTTATTCTGTGTAACAACCCACGCGAAATTCAAATTCATGGCTTCTGCGATGCATCCATGCACGGATACGGAGCTTGTATCTATTTACGCACCACAGATTCTAAAAATCAATTTCACTCTAAGTTGGTGTGCGCGAAAACTAAGGTAGCGCCACTCAAACCTATAACTATACCTAAGCTCGAACTTTGCGGAGCCTTACTGCTCTCAAAATTACTTAATCAAACTACTAAAGCCTTTGGTTTTTCAAACGCAAGGTGCATCTTGTGGTCAGATTCTACTATCGTTTTAGGATGGATAAAAACAGGTCCTAATCTCCTAAAAACCTTTTGTTGTAATCGAGTCGCCGAAATACAACAGCTCACGTTGAACGCAATTTGGCGTCACGTCCCTACAAAGGTTAACCCCGCGGATCTATCGTCTCGAGGTGTTACTCCTGAAATCCTAAAGGACTCCACCATTTGGTGGAACGGACCACCATGGCTAATAAAAGATGAAACCTTTTGGCCAAATCCAAATGTCGGTTATCCAGCATTGCCTGAATTGAAAGGGGTAACCAAATTATTAGCAACAACCAAATACGAATCGTTTCCATTTAATAAGTATTCGAAGCTTTCGCAGCTGGAAAGAATTATCGCATACGTTTTGCGCTTCATAAAAAATTGCTCGCTTACTAAGGAAGAAAGAGTCTTTGGTCCTTTAAGTCCTAAAGAAATACAAAATTCACTGCTAAAGCTAGTAAAATGTTCACAATGCGAATCATTTCCAGACGAAATCTCGCAGCTCGAAAATAACAAATTTATACGTTCAAAATCTAAGTTACTCAATTTAAATCCTTTTCAAGATCAATTTGGTTTAATACGTGTTGGAGGTAGACTCCAAAATTCTTCATTTTGTTACGAAAAGAAGCATCCAGTTTTATTGTCCGGAAAGCATCATCTTTCCAAATTAATAGCCGAGCGTGAACATCTAAGATTACTTCACGCGGGCCCTCAATTGTTATTATCATCCATAAGAGAGCGTTTTTGGATAATTGCCGGACGCAATCTAGTAAAACAAATTGTACATCGCTGTGTACGGTGCTTTAGACATGCGCCTAAGTTAACCAACCCTATTATGGGCAATTTGCCGTTAGATCGCATTAATATTTCGCATCCATTTTCAATAATTGGAATTGACTATGCAGGTCCGGTCACTATTAAAGATCGAAAAGGGCGCGGTGCTAAGCATTCCAAAGCTTACATTTGTCTTTATGTGTGTTTTGCCACTAAGGCAGTTCATATAGAATTAGTCAGTGATCTAACCACCGAGTCTTTTTTGCTTTCATTCAGGCGGTTCGTTGCACGTAGAAACAAACCTTCTAAAGTTTATTCCGATAACGGAACCAATTTTGTTGGCACTAATTCCAAATTAAAAGAATTAGGTAATTTTATACAAAAACATGAAAATTCCATAATTCAAGCTGTTGCCAATGAAGGAATAACCTGGAGTTTCATTCCAGCGGGAAGTCCCCACTTCGGTGGACTCTGGGAGGCTGGCATTAAATCCTGTAAGTTTCATTTGAAAAGGGTATTAGGCTCTTCTGTTTTCACTTTTGAAGAACTTTGCACTCTACTTGTTCAAGTTGAAGCTCTCCTAAATTCCCGCCCCCTCTCTCCCTTATCTACTGATCCTCATGATTTTCAACCGCTGACGCCAGCACATTTTTTGGTGGGCCGACCACTTGTCTCGTTACCCGATCCAGATTTGACTCACTTACAAGAAAATCGTTTGGCATTTTTCCAACGAATCCAACTGTTTCAACAACATTTATGGAAGCGATGGAACAAGGAATACGTTTCTGAACTCCAACAAAGGCAAAAGTGGAAGATACAAACATCCGATCTCCAGCTTGGTTCTCTAGTGTTAGTAAAAGAGGATAATTTGCCACCGTTAAAATGGAGATTAGCTCGCATCATAAAACTTCACCCAGGAAAGGATGGAGTCAGTCGAGTCGCAACAATCCGCACACCAAGTGGAACTTGTCAACGCTCCTTCTCGAAGTTGTGTCCACTTCCATTGAGTGACTAGCCCCTTTTTTGTGTTGAAAATCTGTTAAGTGCTTTCACCTAGTGAACGTTTTAGTGTTTTATTTCTTTTCTTTACATGGTTTTGATTCTGTTCTATTAACTTTAAATGTTTAATTATTTAATGTGTTTATGTAGGTATAAGCAATTTGTTATTTTGTTAAATTTAACCATGTATTCAATTAATTTATATATTTAAATTCTCCGCATTTCAAGGCCGGGGGTATGTACAAAATTTGTCTTGAAGACGCAACCCCACCGCTGCTTGTGGCAAGAGCGTCAGTTGCATATTGACAGCGCACTGCATTAGTCGTGTCAGCGCACTCATGTAAACGAAAATATTAAACATAATACAAGTGCGATTTTGTTAATTATTTATCAAAAACCTAACCAGAACAACTCTCAACATAACAGTTGTAGTTTGAAGTTTTTTACTTGAAAATATCTACTTCTGATTTTAGAAATGACAATTTGAAAATCAGATCTAAGTTAACAATTTGACGTTCTTTACTTCAAAATAGATAAGTCTTATTTTAGAATACTGTCTTTGTAAATCAAAACTAAGTTATTTGTTTGAAGTACTTTACTTGAAAATATCTACTTCTGATTTTAGAAATGACAATTTGAAAATCAGATCTATGTTGATAGTTTGACGTTTTTTACTTCAAAATAAGTAAGTCTTAATTTAGACTAGTGAATTTGTAAATCAAAACTAAGCTATTAGTTTGAAATACTTTACTTGAAAATATCTACTTCTGATTTCAGAAATGACAAATTGAAAATCATATCTAAGTTAATAGTTTGATGTTCTTTACTTCAAAAAAACTAAGTCTTATTTTAAAATAGTGAATTTGTAAATCCAAACTAAGCTATTAGTTTGAAATACTTTACTTGAAAATATCTACTTCTGATTTTAGAAAAGACAATTTGCAAAGCAGTTCTAAATTAATAGTTTGACGTTTTTTCCTTCAAAATAACTTATTCGGATCTTAGTAATGTACATTTGGAAATCAAATCTAAGGTTGTAGTTTGAAGTTTTTTACTTGAAAATATCTACTTCTGTTTTTAGAAATGACAATTTGCAAATCAGATCTAAGTTAATGGTTTGACGTTCTTTACTTCAAAGTAACTTAGTCTTATTTTAGAATAGTGAATTTGTAAATCAAAACTAAGTTATTTGTTAGAAGTTCTTTACTTTCAAAAATCTACTTCTGATTTCAGAAATGATAATTTGGAAATCAGATCTAAGTTAATAGTTTGATGTTCTTTACTTCAAAATAGATAAGTCTAATTTTAGAATACTGTTTTTGTAAATCAAAACTAAGTTATTAGTTTGAAGTACTTTACATGAAAATATCTACTTCTGATTTTATAAATGACAATTTGTAAATCAGAACTAAGTTAAATTTAAATTTAAATTTCGAGACTTTGAAATATCTACTTCTGGTTTCAGAAATGACAATTTGAAAATCAAATTTTAGTTAATAGTTTGATGTTCTTTACTTATAAGAAATTAAGCTTTATTTTAGAATAGTGAATCTGTAAATCAAACCTAAGTTATTAGTTTAAAGTTCTTTACTTTGAAATATCTACTTCAGATTTTAGAAATTACAATTTGAAAATCAGACCTAAGTTAATAGTTTGTCGTTTTTTACTTCAAAATAACTAATTCGGATCTTAGTAATGTAAATTTGGAAATCTAATCTAAGGTTGTAGTTTGAAGTTTTTTACTTGAAAATATCTACTTCTGATTTTAGAAATGACAATTTGAAAATCAGATCTAAGTTAATAGTTTGACGTTCGTTACTTCAAATAGATAAGTCTTATTTTAGAATACTGTCCTTGTAAATCAAAACTAAGTTATTTGTTTAAACTCCTTTACTTGAAAATATCTACTTCTGATTTTAGAAATGACAATTTAAAAATCAGAACTATGTTAATAGTTTGACGTTTTTTTTTTCAAAATAACTAAGTCTTATTTAGACTAGTGAATTTGTAAATCAAAACTAAGTTATTAGTTTGAAGTTTTTTACTTGAAAATATCTACTACTGATTTTAGAAATGACAATTTGAAAATCAGATCTAAGTTAATGGTTTGACGTTCTTTACTACAAAGTAACTTAGTCTTATTTTAGAATAGTGAATTTGTAAGTCAAAACTAAGTTATTTGTTTGAAGTTCTTTACTTGATCAATCTACTTCTGATTTCAGAAATAATAATTTGAAAATCAGATCTAAGTTAATAGTCTGACGTTCCTTACTTCAAAATAGATAAGTCTAATTTTAGAATACGGTCTTTGTAAATCAAAACTAAGTTATTTGTTTGAAGTACTTTACTTGAAAATATCTACTTCTGATTTTAGAAATGACAATTTGAAAATCAGATCTAAGTTAATAGTTTGACGTTTTTTCCTTCAAAATAGATAAGTCTTAATTTAGAATACTGTATTTGTAAAGTAAAACTAAGTTATTAGTTTGAAGTTCTTTACTTGAAATTATCTGCTTCAGATTTTAGAAATCATAATTTTAAAATCAGATCTAAGTTAATAGTTTGACGTTCTTTACTTCAAAGTAACGTAGTGTTAGTTTAGAATAGTGAATTTGTAAATCAAAACTAAGTTATTAGTTAGAAGTTCTTTACTTTGAAATATCTACTTCTGATTTCAGAAATGACAATTTGAAAATCAGATCTAAGTTAATAGTTTGACGTTTTTTACTTCAAAATAACTAAGTATTATTTAAACTAGTGAATTTGCAAATCAAAACTAAGTTATTAGTTTAAAGTTCATTACTTGAAAATATCTACTACTGATTTCAGAAATGACAATTTGAAAATCAGATCTAAGTTAATAATTTGACGTTGTTTACTTCAAAATAACTAAGTACTATTTTAGAATAGTGAATTTGTAAATCAATACTAAATTATTAGTTTAAATTTCGAGACTTTGAAATATCTACTTCTGATTTCAGAAATGACAATTTGAAAATCAGATGTTAGTTAATAGTTTGATGTTCTGTACTTTAAAGAAACTAAGTCTTATTTTAGAATAGTGAATCTGTAAATCAAAACTAAGTTATTAGTTTAAAGTTTTTTACTTTGAAATATGTACGTCTGATTTCAAAAATGACAATTTGAAAATCAGATTTAAGTTAATAGTTTGACGTTCTTTACTTCAAAATATATAAGTCTTATTTTAGAATATTGGATTTGTAAATCAAAAGTAAGTTATTTATTTGATGTACTTAACTTGAAAATATCTACTTATGATTTTAGAAATGACAATTTGAAAATCAGATCTAAGTTAATAGTTTGACGTTTTTTACTTCAAAATAGCTAATTCGGATCTTAGTAATGTAAATTTGGAAATCTAATCTAAGGTTGTAGTTTGAAGTTTTTTACTTGAAAATATCTACTTCTGATTTTAGAAATGACAATTTTAAAATCAGATCTAAGTTAATGGTTTGACGTTCTTTACTTCAAAGTAACTTAGTCTTATTTTAGAATAGTGAATTTGTAAAGCAAAACTAAGTTATTAGTTTGAAGTTATTTACTTGAAATTATCTGCTTCAGATTTTAGAAATCATAATTCGAAAATCAGATCTAAGTTAATAGTTTGACGTTTTTTACTTCAAAATAAGTAAGTCTTAATTTAGACTAGTGAATTTGTAAATCAAAACTAAGCTATTAGTTTGAAATACTTTACTTGAAAATATCTACTTCTGATTTCAGAAATGACAAATTAAAAATCATATTTAAGTTAATAGTTTGATGTTCTTTACTTCAAAGAAACTAAGCCTTATTTTAGAATAGTGAATCTGTAAATCAAAACTAAGTTATTAGTTTAAAGTTCTTTACTTTGAAATATGTACGTCTGATTTCAGAAATGACAATTTGAAAATCAGATCTAAGTTAATAGTTTGACGTTCTTTACTTCAAAATAGATAAGTCTTATTTTAGAATATTGGATTTGTAAATCAAAAGTAAGTTATTTATTTGATGTACTTTACTTGAAAATATCTACTTATGATTTTAGAAATGTCAATTTGAAAATCAGATCTAAGTTAACAGTTTGACGTTCTTTACTTCAAAATAGATAAGTCTTATTTTAGAATACTGTCTTTGTAAATCAAAACTAAGTTATTTGTTTTAAGTACTTTACTTGAAAATATCAACTTCTGATTTTATAAATGACAATTTGAAAATCAGATCTAAGTTAATAGTTTGACGTTTTTTACTTCAAAATACCTAAGTCTTATTTAGACTAGTCAATTTGTAAATCAAAACTAAGTTATTAGTTTGAAGTTCTTTACTTGAAAATATCTACTACTGATTTTAGAAATGACAATTTAAAAATCAGATGTAAGTTAATAGCTTGACGTTTTTTACTTGAAAATAACTAAGTACTATTTTAGTATAGTGAATTTGTAAATCGAAAATAAGTTATTAGTTTAAAGTTCGAGACTTTGAATTATCTACTTCTGATTTCAGAAATGGCAATTTGAAAATCAGATCTAAGTTAATAGTTTGATGTTTTTTACTTCAAAGTAACTAAGTATTATTTTAGAATAGTGTATTTCTAAATCAAAACTAAGTTATTAGTTTAAAGTTCTTTACTTTGTAATATCTAGTTCTGATTTCAGAAATGACAATTTGAAAATCAGATCTAAGTTAATAGTTTGACGTTCTTTCCTTCAAAAGAGATAAGTCTTAATTTAGAATACTGTATTTGTAAAGTAAAACTAAGTTATTAGTTTGAAGTTCTTTACTTGAAATTATCTGCTTCTGATTTTAGAAATGACAATTTGAAAATCAGATCTAAGTTAATAGTTTGACGTTTTTTACTTCAAAATAAGTAAGTCTTAATTTAGACTAGTGAATTTGTAAATCAAAACTAATCTATTAGTTTGAAATACTTTACTTGAAAATATCTACTCCTGATTTTAGAAATGACAATTAGAAAATCAGATCTTAGTTAATAGTTAGATGTTCTTTACTTCAAAGAAACTAAGTCTTATTTTAGAATAGTGAATCTGTAAATTAAAACTAAGTTATTAGTTTAAAGTTCTTTACTTTGAAATATCTACTTCTGATTTTAGAAATGACAATTTGAAAATCAGATCTATGTTGATAGTTTGACGTTTCTTACTTCAAAATAAGTAAGTCTTAATTTAGACTAGTGAATTTGTAAATCAAAACTAAGTTATTAGTTTGAAGTTCTATACTTGAAAATATCTACTCCTGATTTTAGAAATGACAATTTGAAAATCAGAACTAAGTTAATAGTTTGACGTCCTTTACTTCAAAATAACTAAGTCCTTTTTTAGAATAGTGAATTTGTAAATCAAAACTAAGTTTTTAGTTTGAAGTTTTTTACTTTGAAATATCTACTTCTGATTTAAGAAATGACAATTTGAAAATCAGATCTAAGTTAATAGTTTGACGTTCTTTACTTCAAAATAGATAAGTCTTATTTTAGAATACTGTCTTTGTAAATCAAAACTAACTTATTTGTTTGAAGTACTTTACTTGAAAATATCTACTTCTGATTTTAGAAATGAAAATTTGAAAATCAGATCTATGTTAATAGTTTGACGTTTTTTACTTCAAAATAACTAAGGCTTATTTAGACTAGTGAATTTGTAAATCAAAACTAAGTTATTAGTTTGAAATTTTTTACTTGAAAATTTCTACTACTGATTTTAGAAATGACAATTTGAAAATCAGATCTAAGTTAATGGTTTGACGTTCTTTACTTCAAAGTAACTTAGTCTTATTTTAGAATAGTGAATTTGTAAATCAAAACTAAGTTATTTGTTAGAAGTTCTTTACTTTCAAAAATCTACTTCGGATTTCAGAAATGATAATTTGGAAATCAGATCTAAGTTAATAGTTTGATGTTCTTTACTTCAAAATAGATAAGTCTAATTTTAGAATACTGTTTTTGCAAATCAAAACTAAGTTATTTGTTTGAAGTACTTTACATGAAAATATCTACTTCTGATTTTATAAATGACAATTTGTAAATCAGAACTAAGTTAAATTTAAATTTAAATTTCGTGACTTTGAAATATCTACTTCTGGTTTCAGAAATGACAATTTGAAAATCAAATTTTAGTTAATACTTTGATGTTCTTTACTTATAAGAAATTAAGCTTTATTTTAGAATAGTGAATCTGTAAATCAAACCTAAGTTAGTAGTTTAAAGTTCTTTACTTTGAAATATCTACTTCTGATTTTAGAAATGACAATTTGAAAATCAGATCTAAGTTAATAGTTTGTCGTTTTTTACTTTAAAATAACTAATTCGGATCTTAGTAATGTAAATTTGGAAATCTAATTTAAGGTTGTAGTTTGAAGTTTTTTACTTGAAAATATTTACTTCTGATTTTAGAAATGACAATTTGAAAATCAGATCTAAGTTAATAGTTTGACGTTCGTTACTTCAAATAGATAAGTCTTATTTTAGAATACTGTCCTTGTAAATCAAAACTAAGTTATTTGTTTAAACTCCTTTACTTGAAAAAATCTACTTCTGATTTTAGAAATGACAATTTAAAAATCAGATGTAAGTTAATAGCTTGACGTTTTTTACATCAAAATAAGTAAGTCTTAATTTAGACTAGTGAATTTGTAAATCAAAACTAAGTTATTAGTTTGAAGTTTTTTACTTGAAAATATCTACTACTGATTTTAGAAATGACAATTTGAAAATCAGATCTAAGTTAATGGTTTGACGTTCTTTACTACAAAGTAACTTAGTCTTATTTTAGAATAGTGAATTTGTAAGTCAAAACTAAGTTATTTGTTTGAAGTTCTTTACTTGATCAATCTACTTCTGATTTCAGAAATAATAATTTGAAAATCAGATCTAAGTTAATAGTCTGACGTTCCTTACTTCAAAATAGATAAGTCTAATTTTAGAATACGGTCTTTGTAAATCAAAACTAAGTTATTTGTTTGAAGTACTTTACTTGAAAATATCTACTTCTGATTTTAGAAATGACAATTTGAAAATCAGATCTAAGTTAATAGTTTGACGTTTTTTCCTTCAAAATAGATAAGTCTTAATTTAGAATACTGTATTTGTAAAGTAAAACTAAGTTATTAGTTTGAAGTTCTTTACTTGAAATTATCTACTACTGATTTTAGAAATGACAATTTGAAAATCAGATCTAAGTTAATAATTTGACGTTGTTTACTTCAAAATAACTAAGTACTATTTTAGAATAGTGAATTTGTAAATCAATACTAAATTATTAGTTTAAATTTCGAGACTTTGAAATATCTACTTCTGATTTCAGAAATGACAATTTGAAAATCAGATCTAAGTAAAAAGTTTGACGTTTTTTACTTCAAAATAACTAAGTATTATTTAAACTAGTGAATTTGTATATCAAAACTAAGTTATTAGTTTAAAGTTCTTTACTTGAAAATATCTACTACTGATTTTAGAAATGACAATTTGAAAATCAGATCTAAGTTAATAATTTGACGTTGTTTACTTCAAAATAACTAAGTACTATTTTAGAATAGTGAATTTGTAAATCAATACTAAATTATTAGTTTAAATTTCGAGACTTTGAAATATCTACTTCTGATTTCAGAAATGACAATTTGAAAATCAGATGTTAGTTAATAGTTTGATGTTCTGTACTTTAAAGAAACTAAGTCTTATTTTAGAATAGTGAATCTGTAAATCAAAACTAAGTTATTAGTTTAAAGTTTTTTACTTTGAAATATGTACGTCTGATTTCAGAAATGACAATTTGAAAATCAGATTTAAATTAATAGTTTGACGTTCTTTACTTCAAAATATATAAGTCTTATTTTAGAATATTGGATTTGTAAATCAAAAGTAAGTTATTTATTTGATGTACTTAACTTGAAAATATCTACTTATGATTTTAGAAATGACAATTTGAAAATCAGATCTAAGTTAATAGTTTGACGTTTTTTACTTCAAAATAGCTAATTCGGATCTTAGTAATGTAAATTTGGAAATCTAATCTAAGGTTGTAGTTTGAAGTTTTTTACTTGAAAATATCTACTTCTGATTTTAGAAATGACAATTTGAAAATCAGATCTAAGTTAATGGTTTGACGTTCTTTACTTCAAAGTAACTTAGTCTTATTTTAGAATAGTGAATTTGTAAAGCAAAACTAAGTTATTAGTTTGAAGTTATTTACTTGAAATTATCTGCTTCAGATTTTAGAAATCATAATTCGAAAATCAGATCTAAGTTAATAGTTTGACGTTTTTTACTTCAAAATAAGTAAGTCTTAATTTAGACTAGTGAATTTGTAAATCAAAACTAAGCTATTAGTTTGAAATACTTTACTTGAAAATATCTACTTCTGATTTCAGAAATGACAAATTAAAAATCATATTTAAGTTAATAGTTTGATGTTCTTTACTTCAAAGAGACTAAGCCTTATTTTAGAATAGTGAATCTGTAAATCAAAACTAAGTTATTAGTTTAAAGTTCTTTACTTTGAAATATGTACGTCTGATTTCAGAAATGACAATTTGAAAATCAGATCTAAGTTAATAGTTTGACGTTCTTTACTTCAAAATAGATAAGTCTTATTTTAGAATATTGGATTTGTAAATCAAAAGTAAGTTATTTATTTGATGTACTTTACTTGAAAATATCTACTTATGATTTTAGAAATGACAATTTGAAAATCAGATCTAAGTTAATAGTTTGTCGTTTTTTACTTCAAAATAACTAATTCGGATCTTAGTAATGTAAATTTGGAAATCTAATCTAAGGTTGTAGTTTGAAGTTTTTTACTTGAAAATATCTACTTCTGATTTTAGAAATGACAATTTGAAAATCAGATCTAAGTTAATAGTTTGACGTTCGTTACTTCAAATAGATAAGTCTTATTTTAGAAGACTGTCCTTGTAAATCAAAACTAAGTTATTTGTTTAAACTCCTTTACTTGAAAATATCTACTTCTGATTTTAGAAATGACAATTTAAAAATCAGATCTATGTTAATAGTTTGACGTTTTTTTTTCAAAATAACTAAGTCTTATTTAGACTAGTGAATTTGTAAATCAAAACTAAGTTATTAGTTTGAAGTTTTTTACTTGAAAATATCTACTACTGATTTTAGAAATGACAATTTGAAAATCAGATCTAAGTTAATGGTTTGACGTTCTTTACTACAAAGTAACTTAGTCTTATTTTAGAATAGTGAATTTGTAAGTCAAAACTAAGTTATTTGTTTGAAGTTCTTTACTTGATCAATCTACTTCTGATTTCAGAAATAATAATTTGAAAATCAGATCTAAGTTAATAGTCTGACGTTCCTTACTTCAAAATAGATAAGTCTAATTTTAGAATACGGTCTTTGTAAATCAAAACTAAGTTATTTGTTTGAAGTACTTTACTTGAAAATATCTACTTCTGATTTTAGAAATGACAATTTGAAAATCAGATCTAAGTTAATAGTTTGACGTTTTTTCCTTCAAAATAGATAAGTCTTAATTTAGAATACTGTATTTGTAAAGTAAAACTAAGTTATTAGTTTGAAGTTCTTTACTTGAAATTATCTACTACTGATTTTAGAAATGACAATTTGAAAATCAGATCTAAGTTAATAATTTGACGTTGTTTACTTCAAAATAACTAAGTACTATTTTAGAATAGTGAATTTGTAAATCAATACTAAATTATTAGTTTAAATTTCGAGACTTTGAAATATCTACTTCTGATTTCAGAAATGACAATTTGAAAATCAGATCTAAGTAAATAGTTTGACGTTTTTTACTTCAAAATAACTAAGTATTATTTAAACTAGTGAATTTGTATATCAAAACTAAGTTATTAGTTTAAAGTTCTTTACTTGAAAATATCTACTACTGATTTTAGAAATGACAATTTGAAAATCAGATCTAAGTTAATAATTTGACGTTGTTTACTTCAAAATAACTAAGTACTATTTTAGAATAGTGAATTTGTAAATCAATACTAAATTATTAGTTTAAATTTCGAGACTTTGAAATATCTACTTCTGATTTCAGAAATGACAATTTGAAAATCAGATGTTAGTTAATAGTTTGATGTTCTGTACTTTAAAGAAACTAAGTCTTATTTTAGAATAGTGAATCTGTAAATCAAAACTAAGTTATTAGTTTAAAGTTTTTTACTTTGAAATACGTACGTCTGATTTCAGAAATGACAATTTGAAAATCAGATTTAAATTAATAGTTTGACGTTCTTTACTTCAAAATATATAAGTCTTATTTTAGAATATTGGATTTGTAAATCAAAAGTAAGTTATTTATTTGATGTACTTAACTTGAAAATATCTACTTATGATTTTAGAAATGACAATTTGAAAATCAGATCTAAGTTAATAGTTTGACGTTTTTTACTTCAAAATAGCTAATTCGGATCTTAGTAATGTAAATTTGGAAATCTAATCTTAGGTTGTAGTTTGAAGTTTTTTACTTGAAAATATCTACTTCTGATTTTAGAAATGACAATTTGAAAATCAGATCTAAGTTAATGGTTTGACGTTCTTTACTTCAAAGTAACTTAGTCTTATTTTAGAATAGTGAATTTGTAAAGCAAAACTAAGTTATTAGTTTGAAGTTATTTACTTGAAATTATCTGCTTCAGATTTTAGAAATCATAATTCGAAAATCAGATCTAAGTTAATAGTTTGACGTTTTTTACTTCAAAATAAGTAAGTCTTAATTTAGACTAGTGAATTTGTAAATCAAAACTAAGCTATTAGTTTGAAATACTTTACTTGAAAATATCTACTTCTGATTTCAGAAATGACAAATTAAAAATCATATTTAAGTTAATAGTTTGATGTTCTTTACTTCAAAGAAACTAAGCCGTATTTTAGAATAGTGAATCTGTAAATCAAAACTAAGTTATTAGTTTAAAGTTCTTTACTTTGAAATATGTACGTCTGATTTCAGAAATGACAATTTGAAAATCAGATCTAAGTTAATAGTTTGACGTTCTTTACTTCAAAATAGATAAGTCTTATTTTAGAATATTGGATTTGTAAATCAAAAGTAAGTTATTTATTTGATGTACTTTACTTGAAAATATCTACTTATGATTTTAGAAATGACAATTTGAAAATCAGATCTAAGTTAACAGTTTGACGTTCTTTACTTCAAAATAGATAAGTCTTATTTTAGAATACTGTCTTTGTAAATCAAAACTAAGTTATTTGTTTTAAGTACTTTACTTGAAAATATCAACTTCTGATTTTATAAATGACAATTTGAAAATCAGATCTAAGTTAATAGTTTGACGTTTTTTACTTCAAAATACCTAAGTCTTATTTACACTAGTCAATTTGTAAATCAAAACTAAGTTATTAGTTTGAAGTTCTTTACTTGAAAATATCTACTACTGATTTTAGAAATGACAATTTAAAAATCAGATGTAAGTTAATAGCTTGACGTTTTTTACATCAAAATAAGTAAGTCTTAATTTAGACTAGTGAATTTGTAAATCAAAACTAATCTATTAGTTTGAAATACTTTACTTGAAAATATCTACTTATGATTTCAGAAATGACAATTTGAAAATCAGATTTAGTTAATAGTTTGATGTTCTGTACTTTAAAGAAACTAAGTCTTATTTTAGAATAGTAAATCTGTAAATCAAAACTAAGTTATTAGTTTAAAGATCTTTACTTTGAAATATGTACTTCTGATTTCAGAAATGAAAATTTGAAAATCAGATCGGTTCTTAGTAATGTAAATTTGGAAATCTAGTCTAAGGTTGTAGTTTGAAGTTTTTTACTTGAAAATATCTACTTCTGATTTTAGAAATGACAATTTGAAAATCAGATCTAAGTTAACAGTTTGACGGTTTTTACTTCAAAATAGATAAGTCTTATTTTAGAATACTGTCTTTGTAAATCAAAACTAAGTTATTTGTTTGAAGTACTTTACTTGAAATAATCTACTTCTGATTTTAGAAATGACAATTTGAAAATCAGATCTATGTTGATAGTTTGACGTTTTTTACTTCAAAATAAGTAAGTCTTAATTTAGACTAGTGAATTTGTAAATCAAAACTAAGTTATTAGTTTGAAAAGCTTTACTTGAAAATATCTACTTCTGATTTTAGAAATGACAATTTGAAAAGCAGATCTAAATTAATAGTTTGACGTTTTTTCCTTCAAAATAACTTATTCGGATCTTAGTAGTATACATTTGGAAATCAAATCTAAGGTTGTAGTTTGAAGTTTTTTACTTGAAAATATCTACTTCTGTTTTTAGAAATGACAATTTGAAAATCAGATCTAAGTTAATGGTTTGACGTTCTTTACTTCAAAGTAACTTAGTCTTATTTTAGAATACTGTCTTTGTAAATCAAAACTAAGTTATTTGTTTGAAGTACTTTACTTGAAATAATCTACTTCTGATTTTAGTAATGACAATTTGAAAATCAGATCTATGTTGATAGTTTGACGTTTTTTACTTCAAAATAAGTAAGTCTTAATTTAGACTAGTGAATTTGTAAATCAAAAATAAGTTATTAGTTTGAAATGCTTTACTTGAAAATATCTACTTCTGATTTCAGAAATGACAATTTGAAAATCATATCTAAGTTAATAGTTTGATGTTCCTTACTTCAAAGAAACTAACTTTTTTTTTACAATAGTGAATTTGTAAATCAAAACTAAGTTATTAGTTTGAAGTTTTTTACTTGAAAATATCTACTACTGATTTTAGAAATGACAATTTGAAAATCAGATCTAAGTTAATAGTTTGACGTTGTTTACTTCAAAGAAACTAAGTATTATTTTAGAATTGTGAATTTCTAAATCAAAACTAAGTTATTAGTTTAAAGTTCTTTACTTTGTAATATCTAGTTCTGATTTCAGAAATGACAATTAGAAAATCAGATTTAAGTTAATAGCTTGACGTTCTTTCTTTCAAAATAGATAAGTCTTAATTTGGAATACTGTATTTGTAAAGTAAAACTAAGTTATAAGTTTGAAGTTCTTTACTTAAAATTATCTACTTCAGATTTTAGAAATCAGCAATTTGAAAATCAGGTCTAAGTTAATAGTTTGACGTTCTTTACTTCAAAGTAACGTAGTGTTAATTTAGAATAGTGAATTTGTAAATCAAAACTAAGTTATTAATTTGAAGTTCTTTACTTTGAAATATCTACTTCTGATTTCAGAAAAGACAATTTGAAAATCAGATCTAAGTTAATAGTTTGACGTTTTTTACTTCAAAATAACTAAGAAATATTTAGACTAGTGAATTTGTAAATCAAAACTAAGTTATTAGTTTAAAGTTCTTTACTTGAAAATATCTACTACTGATTTTAGAAATGACAATTTCAAAATCAGATTTAAGTTAATAATATGACGTTGTTTACTTTAAAATAACTAAGTACTATTTTAGAATAGTGAATTTGTAAATCAATACTAAGTTATTAGTTTAAATTTCGAGACTTTGAAATATCTACTTCTGATTTCAGAAATGACAATTTGAAAATCAGATGTTAGTTAATATTTTGATGTTCTGTACTTTAAAGAAACTAAGTCTTATTTTAGAATAGTGAATCTATAAATCAAAACTAAGTTATTAGTTTAAAGATCTTTACTTTGAAATATGTAATTCTGATTTCAGAAATGACAATTTGAAAATCAAATATAAGTTAATAGTTTGACGTTTTTTACTTCAAAATAACTAATTCGGATCTTAGTAATGTAAATTTGGTAATCTAATCTAAGGTTGTAGTTTGATGTTTTTTACTTAAAAATATCTACTTCTGATTTTAGAAATGACAATTTGAAAATCAGATCTAAGTTAATAGTTTGACGTTGTTTACTTGAAAATAACTAAGTACTATTTTAGAATAGTGAATTTGTAAATCAAAACTAAGTTATTAGTTTAAAAATCGAGACTTTGAAATATCTACTTCTGATTTCAAAAATGACAATTTGAAAATCAGATCTTAGTTAATAGTTAGATGTTCTTTACTTCAAAGAAACTAAGTCTTATTTTAGAATAGTGAATCTGTAAATTAACACTAAGTTATTAGTTTAAAGTTCTTTACTTTGAAATATCTACTTCTGATTTTAGAAATGACAATTTGAAAATCAGATCTATGTTGATAGTTTGACGTTTCTTACTTCAAAATAAGTAAGTCTTAATTTAGACTAGTGAATTTGTAAATCAAAACTAAGTTATTAGTTTGAAGTTCTATACTTGAAAATATCTACTCCTGATTTTAGAAATGACAATTTGAAAATCAGAACTAAGTTAATAGTTTGACGTCCTTTACTTCAAAATAACTAAGTCTTATTTTAGAATAGTGAATTTATAAATCAAAACTAAGTTTTTAGTTTGAAGTTTTTTACTTTGAAATTTCTACTTGTGATTTTAGAAATGACAATTTGAAAATCAGATCTAAGTTAATAGTTTGACGTTTTTTACTTCAAAATAGATAAGAACTATTTTAGAATAGTGAATTTGTAAATCAAAACTTAGTTATTAGTTTGAAGTTCTTTACTTGAAAATATCTACTACTGATTTTAGAAAAGACAATTTCAAAATCAGATCTAAGTTAATAGTTTGATGTTCTTTACTTAAAAGAAACTAAGTATTATTTTAGAATAGTAAATTTCTAAATCAAAACTAAGTTATTAGTTTAAAGTTCTTTACTTGAAAATATCTACTACTGATTTTAGAAATGACAATTTGAAAATCAGATCTAAGGTAATAGTTTGACGTTGTTTACTTGAAAATAACTAAGTACTATTTTAGAATAGTGAATTTGTAAATCAAAACTAAGTTATTAGTTTAAAGTTCGAAACTTTGAAATATCTACTACTGATTTCAGAAATGACAATTTGAAAATCAGATCTAAGTTAATAGTTTGATGTTCTTTACTTCAAAGAAACTAAGTATTATTTTAGAATTGTGAATTTCTAAATCAAAACTAAGTTATTAGTTTAAAGTTCTTTACTTTGTAATATCTAGTTCTGATTTCAGAAATGACAATTTGAAAATCAGATTTAAGTTAATAGTTTGACGTTCTTTACTTCAAGGTAACGTAGTGTTAATTTAGAATAGTGAATTTGTAAATCAAAACTAAGTTATTAATTTGAAGTTCTTTACTTTGAAATATCTACTTCTAATTTCAGAAAAGACAATTTGAAAATCAGATCTAAGTTAATAGTTTGACGTTCTTTACTTCAAAATAGATAAGTCTTATTTTAGAATATTGGATTTGTAAATCAAAAGTAAGTTATTTATTTGATGTACTTCACTTGAAAATATCTACTTATGATTTTAGAAATGACAATTTGAAAATCAGATCTAAGTTAATAGTTTGACGTTTTTTACTTCAAAATAACTAATTCGGATCTTAGTAATGTAAATTTGGTAATCTAATCTAAGGTTGTAGTTTGATGTTTTTTACTTAAAAATATCTACTTCTGATTTTAGAAATGACAATTTGAAAATCAGATCTAAGTTAACAGTTTGACGTTCTTTACTTCAAAATAGATAAGTCTTATTTTAGAATACTGTCTTTGTAAATCAAAGCTAAGTTATTTGTTTGAAGTACTTTACTTGAAAATATCTACTTCTGATTTTAGAAATGACAATTTGAAAGTCAGATCTAAGTTAATAGTTTGTTGATCTTTACTTAAAAGAAACTAAGTATTATTTTAGAAAAGTGAATTTCTAAATCAAAACTAAGTTATTAGTTTAAAGTTCTTTACTTGAAAATGTCTACTACTGATTTTAGAAATGACAATTTGAAAATCAGATCTAAGTTAATAATTTGACGTTGTTTACTTCAAAATAACTAAGTACTATTTTAAAATAGTGAAACTGTAAATCAATTCTAAGTTATTAGTTTAAATTTCGAGACTTTGAAATATCTACTACTTATTTCAGAAATGACAATTTGAAAATCAGATGTTAGTTAATAGTTTGATGTTCTGTACTTTAAAGAAACTAAGTCTTATTTTAGAATAGTGAATCTGTAAATCAAAACTAAGTTAATAGTTTAAAGTTCTTTACATTGAAATATGTAGTTATGATTTCAGAAATGACAATTTGAAAATCAGATCTAAATTAATAGTTTGACGTCCTTTACTTAAAAATAGATAAGTCTTATTTTAAAATATTGGATTTGTAAATCAAAAGTAAGTTATTTATTTGAAGGACTCTACTTGAAAATATCTACTTATGATTTTAGAAATGACAATTTGAAAATCAAATCTAAGTAAATAGTAAGATGTTCTTACTTCAAAGAAACTAAGCCTTATTGTAGAATAGTGAATTTGTAAATCAAAACTAAGTTATTAGTTTGAAATACTTTACTTGAAAATATCTACTTCAGATTTCAGAAATGACAAATTAGAAATCATATCTAAGTTAATAGTTTGATGTTCTTTACTTCAAAGAAACTAAGTCTTATTTTAGAATAGTGAATCTGTAAATCAAAACTAAGTTATTAGTTTAAAGTTCTTTACTTTGAAATATGTACGTCTGATTTCAGAAATGACAATTTGAAAATCAGATCTAAGTTAATAGTTTGACGTTCTTTACTTCAAAATAGATAAGTCTTATTTTAGAATATTGGATTTGTAAATCAAAAGTAAGTTATTTATTTAATGTACTTTACTTGAAAATATCTACTACTGATTTTAGAAATGACAATTTAAAAATCAGATGTAAGTTAATAGTTTGTCGTTGTTTACTTGAAAATATCTAAGTACTATTTTAGAATAGTGAATTTGTAAATTGAAAATAAGTTATTAGTTTAAAGTTCGAGACTTTGAAATATCTACTTCTGATTTCAGAAATGACAATTTCAAAATCAGATCGAAGTTAATAGTTTGATGTTCTTTACTTCAAAGTAACTAAGTATTATTTTAGAATAGTGAATTTCTAAATCAAAACTAAGTTATTAGTTTAAAGTTCTTTACTTTGTAATATCTAGTTCTGATTTCAGAAATGACAATTTGAAAATCAGATCTAAGTTAATAGTGTGCCGTTCTTTCCTTCAAAAGAGATAAGTCTTAATTTAGAATACTGTATTTGTAAAGTAACACTAAGTTATTAGTTTGAAGTTCTTTACTTGAAATTATCTGCTTCTGATTTTAGAAATGACAATTTGAAAATTAGATCTAAGTTAATAGTTTGACGTTTTTTACTTCAAAGTAAAGTAGTGTTTGTTTAGAATAGTGAATTTGTAAATAACAACTAAGTTATTAGTTTGAAGTACTTTACTTTGAAATACCTACTTCTGATTTCAGAAATGACATTTTGAAAATCAGATCTAAGTTAATAGTTTGACGTTTTTTACTTCAAAATAACTAAGTCTTATTTAGACTAGTGAATTTGTAAATCAAAACTAAGTTATTAGTTTAAAGTTCTTTACTTGAAAATATCTACTTCTGATTTTAGAAATGACAATTTGAAAATCAGATCTATGTTGATAGTTTGACGTTTTTTACTTCAAAATAAGTAAGTCTTAATTTAGACTAGTGAATTTGTAAATCAAAACTAAGCTATTAGTTTGAAATACTTTACTTGAAAATATCTACTTCTGATTTCAGAAATGACAAATTGAAAATCATATCTAAGTTAATAGTTTGATGTTCTTTACTTCAAAGAAACTAAGTCTTATTTTAAAATAGTGAATTTGTAAATCAAAACTAAGTTTATATTTTGAAATACTTTACTTGAAACTATCTACTTCTGATTTTAGAAATGACAATTTGAAAAGCAGATCTAAATTAATAGTTTGACGTTTTTTTTAAAAATAACTTATTCGGATCTTAGTAATGTTCATTTGGAAATCAAATCTAAGGTTGTAGTTTGAAGTTTTTTACTTGAAATTATCTGCTTCAGATTTTAGAAATCATAATTTGCAAATCAGATCTAAGTTAATAGTTTGTCGTTCTTTACTTCAAAATAACTAAGTACTATTTTAGTATAGTGTATTTGTAAATCAAAACTAAGTTATTAGTTTAAAGTTCGATACTTTGAAATTTCTACTTCTGATTTCAGAATGGACAATTTGAAAATCAGATCAAAGTTAATAGTTTGACGTTTTTTACTTCAAAATAACTAAGTCTTATTTTAGACTAGTGAATTTGTAAATCTAAACTAAGTTATTACTTTGAAGTTCTTTACTTGAAAATATCTACTACTGATTTTAGCAATGACAATTTGAAAATTATATCTAAGTAAATAGTTTGACCTTGTTTACTTCAAAATAACAAAGTACTATTATAGAATAGTGAATTTGTAAATCAAAATTAAGTTATTAGTTTAAAGTTCGATACCCAGAAATATCTACTGCTGATTTCAGAAATGACAATTTGAAAATCATATCTAAGTTAATAGTTTGATGTTCTTTACTTCAAAGAAACTAAGTCTTATTTTACAATAGTGAATTTGTAAATCAAAACTAAGTTATTTGTTTGAAGTTCTTTACTTCAAAGAAACTAAGTCTTATTTTAAAATAGTGAATTTGTAAATTAAAACTAAGTTATTATTTTGAAATACTTTACTTGAAAATATCTACTTCTGATTTTAGAAATGAAAATTTGAAAATCAGATCTAAGTTAATAGTTTGACGTTTTTTACTTCAAAATAACTAAGTCTTATTTAGACTAGTGAATTTGTAAATCCAAACTAAGTTATTAGTTTAAAGTTCTTTACTTGAAAATATCAACTACTAATTTTAGAAATATCAATTTGAAAATCAGATCTAAGTTAACAGTTTGACGTTCTTTACTTCAAAATAGATAAGTTTTATTTTAGAATACTGTCTTTGTAAATCAAAACTAAGTTATTTGTTTGAAGCACTTTACTTGAAAATATCTACTTCTGATTTTAGAAATGACAATTTGAAAATCAGATCTATGTTGATAGTTTGACGTTTTTTCTTGAAAATAAGTAAGTCTTAATTTAGACTAATGAACTTGTAAATCAAAACTAAGCTATTAGTTTAAAATACTTTACTTGAAAATATCTACTTCTGATTTCAGAAATGACAAATTGAAAATCATATCTAAGTTAATAGTTTGATGTTCTTTACTTCAAAGAAACTAAGTCTTATTTTAAAATAGTGAATTTGTAAATCAAAACTAAGTTTATATTTTGAAATACTTTACTTGAAAATATCTACTTCTGATTTTAGAAATGACAATTTGAAAAGCAGATCTAAATTAATAGTTTGACGTTTTTTTTTTCAAAATAACTTGTTCGGATCTTAGTAATGTTCATTTGGAAATCAAATCTAAGGTTGTAGTTTGAAGTTTTTTACTTGAAATTATCTGCTTCAGATTTTAGAAATCATAATTTGAAAATCAGATCTAAGTTAATAGTTTGACGTTCTTTACTTCAAATAACTAAGTACTATTTTAGTATAGTGTATTTGTAAATCACAAGTAAGTTATTAGTTTAAAGTTCGATACTTTGAAATTTCTACTTCTGATTTCAGAATGGACAATTTGAAAATCAGATCAAAGTTAATAGTTTGACGATTTTTACTTCAAAATAACTAAATCTTATTTTAGACTAGTGAATTTGTAAATCTAAACTAAGTTATTAGTTTGAAGTTCTTTACTTGAAAATATCTACTACTGATTTTAGAAATGACAATTTGAAAATTATATCTAAGTTAATAGTTTGACCTTGTTTACTTCAAAATAACTAAGTACTATTATAGAATAGTGAATTTGTAAATCAAAACTAAGTTATTAGTTTAAAGTTCGATACTCAGAAATATCTACTGCTGATTTCAGAAATGACAATTTGAAAATGATATCTAAGTTAATAGTTTGATGTTCTTTACTTCAAAGAAACTAAGTCTTATTTTACAATAGTGAATTTGTAAATCAAAACTAAGTTATTTGTTTGAAGTTCTTTACTTTGAAAAATCTACTTCTGATTTCAGAAATGAAAATTTGAAAATCAGATCTATTTAGATAGTTTGACGTTTTTTACTTCAAAATAAGTAAGTCTTAATTTAGACTAGTGAATTTGTAAATCAAAACTAAGCTATTAGTTTGAAATACTTTACTTGAAAATATCTACTTCTGATTTCAGAAATGACAAATTGAAAATCATATCTAAGTTAATAGTTTGATGTTCTTTACTTCAAAGAAACTAAGTCTTATTTTAAAATAGTGAATTTGTAAATTAAAACTAAGTTATTATTTTGAAATACTTTACTTGAAAATATCTACTTCTGATTTTAGAAATGAAAATTTGAAAATCAGATCTAAGTTAATAGTTTGACGTTTTTTACTTCAAAATAACTAAGTCTTATTTAGACTAGTGAATTTGTAAATCCAAACTAAGTTATTAGTTTAAAGTTCTTTACTTGAAAATATCAACTACTAATTTTAGAAATATCAATTTGAAAATCAGATCTAAGTTAATAATTTGACGTTGTTTACTTCAAAATAACTAAGTACTATTTTAGAATAGTGAATTTGTAAATCAAAACTAAGTTATTTGTTTAATTTCGAGACTTTGAAATATCTTCTTCTGATTTCAGAAATGACAATTTGAAAATCAGATCTTAGTTAATAGTTAAATGTTCTTTACTTCAAAGAAACTAAGTCTTATTTTAGAATAGTGAATCTGTAAATTAAAACTAAGTTATTAGTATAAAGTTCTTTACTTTGAAATATCTACTTCTGATTATAGAAATGACAATTTGAAAATCAGATCTAAGTTAACAGTTTGACGTTCTTTACTTCAAAATAGATAAGTTTTATTTTAGAATACTGTCTTTGTAAATCAAAACTAAGTTATTTGTTTGAAGTACTTTACTTGAAAATATCTACTTCTGATTTTAGAAATGACAATTTGAAAATCAGATCTAAGTTATTAAATTGGCGGTATTTACTTCAAAATAGATATGGCTTACTTTAGAATAGTGTATTTGTAAATCAAAACTAAGTTATTAGTTTGAAGTTCTTTACTTGAAAATATCTACTTCTGATTTTAAAAATGACAATTTGAAAATTTAGCTCTAAGTTAATAGTTTGACGTGCTTCACTTCAAAATAACTTAGTCTTATTTTGAAATAGTGAATTTGTAAATCAAAACTAAGTTATTAGTTTGAAGTTTTTTGCTTCAAATAAACTAAAACGGATTTTTGTAAGGTAAATTTGAAAATCAAAGTTAAAGAAATAGTTTGCAGATGTTTACATGAAAATATCTACTTCTTATTTCAGAAATGACAATTTTAAAATCAGATCTAAGTAAATAGTTAGAAGTTCTTTACTTCAAAATAACTAAGTTTTATTTTATAATAGTGAATTTGTAAATCAAATCTAAGTTATTAGTTTGAAGTTCCTTACTTGAAAATATCTATTTCTGATTTTAGAAATGACAATTTGAAATTCAGAACTAAGTTAATAGTTTGACGTTCTTTACTTTAAAATAACTAACTCTGATTTTAGAAATGTGAATTTGAAAATAAGATCTAAGTTAATAATGTAAAGCTCAATATTTGAACATTTCTACTTCCTATAATAATCAATAGATAAGTGGTTTAAGTAGTGTAACTCGATATTAATCATATCAAACTTTTAGCATAAACTAAAAAATGCACAAAACACTTATTCGAAAACTAAAATGTTTAAGTTATCACAATATATAAATACACTGTATTATCGCAAACGTTTTCACCATACTATGGCATCATCAGGCGATGAACTAATTTAAACATTTTAGTTTTCGAAAAAGTGTTTTGTGCATTTTTTAGTTTATGCTAAAAATTTGATATGATTTCTACTTCCGATTTTAGAAATGACAATTTGAAAATAAGATCTAAGTTAATAGCTTGACGTTCTTTACTTCAAAATAGATAAGTCTTATTTTAGAATACTGTATTTGTAAATCAAAACTAAGTTGTTAGTTTGAAGTACTTTATTTGAAAATATCTGCTTCAGATTTTAGAAATGACAATTTGAAAATCAGATCTAAGTTAATAGTTTGACGTTCTTTACTTCAAACCTACTAAGTATTATTTTAGTATAGTGAATTTGTAAATCAAAACTAAGTTATTAGTATGAAGTTTTTTACTTGATAAAAACTACTACTGATTTTAGAAATGATAATTTGAAAATCAGATCTAAGTTAATAGTTTGAAGTTCTTTACGTGAAAATATCTATTTCTGATTTTAGAAATGACAATTTGAAATTCAGATCTAAGTTAATAGTTTGACGTTCTTTACTTTAAAATAACTAACTCTGATTGTAGAAATGTGAATTTGAAAATAAGATCTAAGTTATTAATGTAAAGCTCAATATTTGAACATTTCTACTTCTGATTTTAGAAATGACAATTTGAAAATCAGATCTAAGTTAATAGTTTGACGTTTTTTACTTCAAACAAAGTCTTATTTTAGACTAGTAAATTTGTAAATTAAAACTAAGTTATTAGTACGAAGTTCTTTACTTGAAAATATCTACTACTGATTTTAGAAATGACAATTTGAAAATCAGATCTAAGTTAATATATTGACGTTCTTTACTACAAAATAACTAAGTACTATTTTAGAATAGTGAATTTGTAAATCAAAACTAAGTCATTAGTTTAAGGTTCTTTACTTTGAAATATCTACTTCTGATTTCAGAAAAGACAATTTGAAAATCAGAACTATGTTATTAGTTTGACGTTTTTTACTTCGAAATAACTAAATCTTATTTTAGAATATTGAATTTGTAAATCAAGACTTAGTTATTAATTGGATGTTTTTTACTTCAAATGAACTAATACCGATTTTTGTAATATAAATTTGAAAATCAAAGCTAAGTTTATAGTTTGAAGATCTTTACTTGAAAATAACTAATTCTGACTTTAGAAATGACAATTTGAAAATCAGATCTAAGTTAATAGTTTGACGTTCTTTACTTCAAAATAACTAAGTACTATTTTAGAATAGTGAATTTGTAAATCAAAACTAAGTTATTAGTTTAAAGTTCGATACTTTGAAAGATCTACTTCTGATTTCAGAAATGACAATTTGAAAATCATATCTAAGTTATTAATTTGATGTTCTTTACCTCAAAGAAACTAAGTTTTATATTAGAATAGTGGATTTGTTAATCAAAAGTAAGTTATTTATTTGAAGTAGTTTACTTGAAAATATCTACTTCTGATTTTAGAAATGACAATTTGAAAATCAGATCTAAGTTAATAGTTTGACGTTCTTTACCACAAAATAGATAAGTCTTAATTTAGAATACTGTATTTGAAAACAAAACTAAGTTATTAGTTTGAAGTTCTTTACTTTGAAATATCTACTTCTGATTTCAGAAATGACAATTTTAAAATCAGATCTAAATTAATAGTTTGACGTTCTTTACTTCGAAATAACTAAATCTTATTTTAGAATTGTGAATTTGTAAATCAAAACTAAGTTATTAGTTTGAACTTTATTTACTTCAAATGAACTAATACGGATTTTTGTAATATAAATTTGAAAATCAAAGCTAAGTTTATAGTTTGAAGATCTTTACTTGAAAATATCTACTTCTGATTTCAGAAATTACAATTTGAATATAAGATCTAAGTTAATAATTTGACGTTCTTTACTTCAAAATAACTAAGTATTATTTTAGAATAGTGAATTTGTAAATCAAAACTAAGTTACTAGTTTGAAGTTTTTTACTTCAAATGAACTAATACGGATTTTTGTAAGGTAATTTGAAAATCAAAGCTACAGAAATAGCTCGAAGATGTTTACTTGAAAATATCTACTTCTGATTTCAGAAATGACAATTTTAAAATCAGATCTAAGTTTTTAGTTTGACGTTCTTTACTTCTAAGCAGATTAGTCTTATTTTAGAATACTTTATTTGTAAATCAAAATTAAGTTATTAGTTTGAAGTTCTTTACTTAAAAATATCTACTTCTGATTTTAGAAATGACAATTTGCAAATCTGATCTAAGTTAATAGTTTAATATTTTTTACTGCAAAATAACTAAGTCTTATTTTAGACTAGTGAATGTATAAATCAAAACTATGTAATTAGTTTACAGTTTTTTACTTGAAAATCTCTATTACTGATTTTAGCAATGACAATTTGAAAGTCAGATCTAAGTTAATAGTATGACGTTTTTTACTTCTAAGCAGATTAGTCTTATTTTAGAATACTTTATTTGTAAATCAAAATTAAGTTATTAATTTGAAGTTCGTTACTTGAAAATATCTACTATTGATTTTAGAAATGACAATTTGAAAATCAGATCTAAGTTAAAAGTTTGACGTTCTTTACTTAAAAATAACTAAGTCTTATTTTAGTCTAGTGAATTTGTAAATCAAAACTACGTAATTAGTTTGCAGTTTTTTACTTGAAAATATCTATTACTGATTTTAGAAATGGCAATTTGTAAATCAGATTTAAATTAATAGTTTGACGTTCTTAACTTCAAAATAACTAAGTCTGTATTTAGAATAGTGAATTTGTTAATCAAAACTAAGTTATTAGTTTGTAGTTTTTTACTTCAAATTAACTAATACGGATTTTAGTAATGTAAATTTAAAAATCAAATCTAAAGTTATAGTTTGGAGTTCTTTACTTGAAAATATCTACTTCTAATTTTAGAAATGACAATTTGAAAATCAGATCTTAGTTTTTTGACGTTTTGACGTTGGTTTGACGTTCTTTACTTCAAAATAACTAAGTTTAGTGAATTTACTTTAGAATAGTGAATTTGTAAATCAAAACTAAATTATTAGTTTGAAGTTCTTTACTTGAAAATATCTACTTCTGATTTTAGAAATAACAATTTGAAAATCAAATCTAAGTTAAATAGTTTGAGGTGCTTTACTTCATAATAACTAAGTCTTATTTTAGAATAGTGAATTTGTAAATCATAACTAAGTTATTTGTTTGAAGTTCTTTACTTTAAAATATTTACTACTGATTTTAGAAATGTGAATTTGAAAATAAGATCTAAGTTATTAATTTAAAGCTCAATTTTTGCACATATCTACTTCCGATTTTAGAAATGACAATTTGAAAATCAGATCTAAGTTAATAGTTTGACGTTTTTTACTTCAAACTAACTAAGGCTTATTTTAGACTAGTGAATTTGTAAATCAAAACTAGGTTATTTGTTTGAAGTTCTTTACTTTAAAATATCTACTACTGATTTTAGAAATGACACTTTGAAAATCAGATCAAAGTTAGTAGTTTGACGTTTTTTACTTCAAAATAACTAAGTATTATTTTCGAATAGTTAACTTGTAAATCAAGACTAAGTTAGTAGTTTGAAGTTCTTTACTTGAAAATATCGACTTCTCATTTTATAAATGACAATCCGAAAATCAGATCTAAGTTAATAGTTTGACGTTCTTTACTTCAAAATAACTAAGTCTTATTTTAGTATAGTCAATTTGTAAATCAAAACTAAGTTATTAGTTTAAAGTTTATTACTTGAAAATATCTACTACTGATTTTAGCAAAGACAATTTGAAATCCAGATCTAAGTTCCTAGTTTGAAGTTTTATACTTCTAATGAACTAATACGGATTTTTTTAAGGTAAATTTGAAAATCAAAGCTAAAGAAATAGTTTGAAGATCGTTACTTGAAAATATCTACTACTGATTTTAGAAATGACTATTTGAAATACAGATCTAAGTTAATAGTTTGACGGTTTTTACTTCAAAATAACTAAGTCTTATTTTAGAATAGTAAATTTGTAAATCAAAACTAAGTTATTAGTTTGAAGTTTTTTACTTCAAATCAACTAATACGGATTTTTGTAAGGTAAATTTGAAAATTAATGTTAAAGAAATAGTTGGATGATGTTTACTTGAAATTATCTACTTCTGATCTCAGAAATGACAATTTTAAAATCAGATCTAAGTTAATAGTTTGACGTTCTTTACTTCTAAGCAGATTAATCTTATTTTAGAATACTTTATTTGTAAATCAAAACTAAGTTATTAGTATGAAGTTTTTTACTTGATAAAAACTACTACTGATTTTAGAAATGATAATTTGAAAATCAGATCTAAGTTAATAGTTTGAAGTTCTTTACGTGAAAATATCTATTTCTGATTTTAGAAATGACAATTTGAAATTCAGATCTAAGTTAATAGTTTGACGTTCTTTACTTTAAAATAACTAACTCTGATTGTAGAAATGTGAATTTGAAAATAAGATCTAAGTTATTAATGTAAAGCTCAATATTTGAACATTTCTACTTCTGATTTTAGAAATGACAATTTGAAAATCAGATCTAAGTTAATAGTTTGACGTTTTTTACTTCAAACAAAGTCTTATTTTAGACTAGTAAATTTGTAAATTAAAACTAAGTTATTAGTACGAAGTTCTTTACTTGAAAATATCTACTACTGATTTTAGAAATGACAATTTGAAAATCAGATCTAAGTTAATATATTGACGTTCTTTACTACAAAATAACTAAGTACTATTTTAGAATAGTGAATTTGTAAATCAAAACTAAGTCATTAGTTTAAGGTTCTTTACTTTGAAATATCTACTTCTGATTTCAGAAAAGACAATTTGAAATACAGAACTATGTTATTAGTTTGACGTTTTTTACTTCGAAATAACTAAATCTTATTTTAGAATATTGAATTTGTAAATCAAGACTTAGTTATTAATTGGATGTATTTTACTTCAAATGAACTAATACCGATTTTTGTAATATAAATTTGAAAATCAAAGCTAAGTTTATAGTTTGAAGATCTTTACTTGAAAATAACTAATTCTGACTTTAGAAATGACAATTTGAAAATCAGATCTAAGTTAATAGTTTGACGTTCTTTACTTCAAAATAACTAAGTACTATTTTAGAATAGTGAATTTGTAAATCAAAACTAAGTTATTAGTTTAAAGTTCGATACTTTGAAAGATCTACTTCTGATTTCAGAAATGACAATTTGAAAATCATATCTAAGTTATTAATTTGATGTTCTTTACCTCAAAGAAACTAAGTTTTATATTAGAATAGTGGATTTGTTAATCAAAAGTAAGTTATTTATTTGAAGTAGTTTACTTGAAAATATCTACTTCTGATTTTAGAAATGACAATTTGAAAATCAGATCTAAGTTAATAGTTTGACGTTCTTTACCACAAAATAGATAAGTCTTAATTTAGAATACTGTATTTGAAAACAAAACTAAGTTATTAGTTTGAAGTTCTTTACTTTGAAATATCTACTTCTGATTTCAGAAATGACAATTTTAAAATCAGATCTAAATTAATAGTTTGACGTTCTTTACTTCGAAATAACTAAATCTTATTTTAGAATTGTGAATTTGTAAATCAAAACTAAGTTATTAGTTTGAACTTTATTTACTTCAAATGAACTAATACGGATTTTTGTAATATAAATTTGAAAATCAAAGCTAAGTTTATAGTTTGAAGATCTTTACTTGAAAATATCTACTTCTGATTTCAGAAATTACAATTTGAATATAAGATCTAAGTTAATAATTTGACGTTCTTTACTTCAAAATAACTAAGTATTATTTTAGAATAGTGAATTTGTAAATCAAAACTAAGTTACTAGTTTGAAGTTTTTTACTTCAAATGAACTAATACGGATTTTTGTAAGGTAATTTGAAAATCAAAGCTACAGAAATAGCTCGAAGATGTTTACTTGAAAATATCTACTTCTGATTTCAGAAATGACAATTTTAAAATCAGATCTAAGTTTTTAGTTTGACGTTCTTTACTTCTAAGCAGATTAGTCTTATTTTAGAATACTTTATTTGTAAATCAAAATTAAGTTATTAGTTTGAAGTTCTTTACTTAAAAATATCTACTTCTGATTTTAGAAATGACAATTTGCAAATCTGATCTAAGTTAATAGTTTAATATTTTTTACTGCAAAATAACTAAGTCTTATTTTAGACTAGTGAATGTATAAATCAAAACTATGTAATTAGTTTACAGTTTTTTACTTGAAAATCTCTATTACTGATTTTAGCAATGACAATTTGAAAGTCAGATCTAAGTTAATAGTATGACGTTTTTTACTTCTAAGCAGATTAGTCTTATTTTAGAATACTTTATTTGTAAATCAAAATTAAGTTATTAATTTGAAGTTCGTTACTTGAAAATATCTACTATTGATTTTAGAAATGACAATTTGAAAATCAGATCTAAGTTAAAAGTTTGACGTTCTTTACTTAAAAATAACTAAGTCTTATTTTAGTCTAGTGAATTTGTAAATCAAAACTACGTAATTAGTTTGCAGTTTTTTACTTGAAAATATCTATTACTGATTTTAGAAATGGCAATTTGTAAATCAGATTTAAATTAATAGTTTGACGTTCTTAACTTCAAAATAACTAAGTCTGTATTTAGAATAGTGAATTTGTTAATCAAAACTAAGTTATTAGTTTGTAGTTTTTTACTTCAAATTAACTAATACGGATTTTAGTAATGTAAATTTAAAAATCAAATCTAAAGTTATAGTTTGGAGTTCTTTACTTGAAAATATCTACTTCTAATTTTAGAAATGACAATTTGAAAATCAGATCTTAGTTTTTTGACGTTTTGACGTTGGTTTGACGTTCTTTACTTCAAAATAACTAAGTTTAGTGAATTTACTTTAGAATAGTGAATTTGTAAATCAAAACTAAATTATTAGTTTGAAGTTCTTTACTTGAAAATATCTACTTCTGATTTTAGAAATAACAATTTGAAAATCAAATCTAAGTTAAATAGTTTGAGGTGCTTTACTTCATAATAACTAAGTCTTATTTTAGAATAGTGAATTTGTAAATCATAACTAAGTTATTTGTTTGAAGTTCTTTACTTTAAAATATTTACTACTGATTTTAGAAATGTGAATTTGAAAATAAGATCTAAGTTATTAATTTAAAGCTCAATTTTTGCACATATCTACTTCCGATTTTAGAAATGACAATTTGAAAATCAGATCTAAGTTAATAGTTTGACGTTTTTTACTTCAAACTAACTAAGGCTTATTTTAGACTAGTGAATTTGTAAATCAAAACTAGGTTATTTGTTTGAAGTTCTTTACTTTAAAATATCTACTACTGATTTTAGAAATGACACTTTGAAAATCAGATCAAAGTTAGTAGTTTGACGTTTTTTACTTCAAAATAACTAAGTATTATTTTCGAATAGTTAACTTGTAAATCAAGACTAAGTTAGTAGTTTGAAGTTCTTTACTTGAAAATATCGACTTCTCATTTTATAAATGACAATCCGAAAATCAGATCTAAGTTAATAGTTTGACGTTCTTTACTTCAAAATAACTAAGTCTTATTTTAGTATAGTCAATTTGTAAATCAAAACTAAGTTATTAGTTTAAAGTTTATTACTTGAAAATATCTACTACTGATTTTAGCAAAGACAATTTGAAATCCAGATCTAAGTTCCTAGTTTGAAGTTTTATACTTCTAATGAACTAATACGGATTTTTTTAAGGTAAATTTGAAAATCAAAGCTAAAGAAATAGTTTGAAGATCGTTACTTGAAAATATTTACTAATGATTTTAGAAATGACTATTTGAAATACAGATCTAAGTTAATAGTTTGACGGTTTTTACTTCAAAATAACTAAGTCTTATTTTAGAATAGTAAATTTGTAAATCAAAACTAAGTTATTAGTTTGAAGTTTTTTACTTCAAATCAACTAATACGGATTTTTGTAAGGTAAATTTGAAAATTAATGTTAAAGAAATAGTTGGATGATGTTTACTTGAAATTATCTACTTCTGATCTCAGAAATGACAATTTTAAAATCAGATCTAAGTTAATAGTTTGACGTTCTTTACTTCTAAGCAGATTAATCTTATTTTAGAATACTTTATTTGTAAATCAAAATTAAGTTATTAGTTTGAAGTTTTTTACTTAAAAATATCTACTTCTGATTTTAGAAATGACAATTTGCAAATCTGATCTAAGTTGATAGTTTGAAATTTTTTACTGTAAAATAACTAAGTCTTATTTTAGACTAGTGAATGTGTAAATCATAACTACGTAATATGTTTGCAGTTTTTTACTTGAAACTATCTATTACTGATTTTAGAAATGACAATTTGAAAGTCAAATCTAAGTTAATAGTTTGATGTTCTTTACTTCAAAATAGATAAGTCTTATTTTAGAATAGCGTATTTGTAAATCAAAACTAATTTATTAGTTTGAAGTTTTTTACTTCAAATGAACTAAATCGAATTTTTGTAAGGTAAATTTGAAAATCAAAACTAAAAAAATAGTTTGAAGATTTTTACTTGAAAATATCTACTTCTTATTTCGAAAATGACAATTTGAAAATCAGATCTAATTTAATAGTTTGACTTTCTTAACTTCAAAATAAATAAGTCTTATTTTAGAATAGTGAATTTGGTAATCAATACTAATTTATTAGTTTCAACTTCTTTACTTTGAAATATCTACTTCTGATTTCAGAATTGACAATTTTAAAATCAGATCTAAATTAATAGTTTGACTTTTTTTACTTCTAAATAGATTATTCTTATTTTAGAATACCTTATTTTTAAATCAAAACTAAGTAATTAGTTTGTAGTTATTTACTTGACAATATATAGTACTATTGATTTTAGAAATGACAATTTGAAAATCAGATCTAAGTTAATAGTTTGACGTTCTTTACTTCAAAATAGATAAGTCTTATTTTAGAATATTGGATTTGTAAATCAAAAGTAAGTTATTTATTTGAAGTACTTTACTTGAAAATATCTACTTCTGATTTTAGAAATGACAATTTGAAAATCAGATCTAAGTTAATAGTTAGACGTTCTTTACCACAAAATAGATAAGTATTATTCTAGAATAGTGAATTTGTAAATCAAAACTAAGTTATTAGTTTGAAGTTCTTTACTTGAAATTATCTGCTTCAGATTTTAGAAAACATAATTTGAAAATCAAATCTAAGTTAATAGTTTGACGTTCTTTACTTCAAAGTAACTTAGTTTTATTTTAGAATAGTGAATTTGTAAATCAAAACTAAGTTATTAGTTTAAGGTTCGATACTCAGAAATATCTACTTCTGATTTCAGAAGTGACAATTTGAAAATCAGATCTTAGTTAATAGTTTGATGTTCTTTACTTCAAAGAAACTAAGTCTTATTTTAGAATAGTGAATCTGTAAATCAAAACTAAGTTATTAGTTTAAAGTTCTTTACTTTGAAATATCTACTTTTGATTTCAGAAATGACAAATTGAAAATCAGATCTAAGTTAATAGTTTGACGTTCTTTACTCCAAAATAGATAAATCTTATTTTAGAATATTGGATTTGTAAATCAAAAGTAAGTTATTTATTTGAAGTACTTTACTTGAAAATATCTACTTATGATTTTAGAAATGACAATTTGAAAATCATATCTAAGTTAATAGTTTGATGTTGTTTACTTCAAAGAAACTAAGTCTTATTGTAGAATAGTAAATTTGTAAAACAAAACTAAGTTAGTAGTTTGCAATACTTTACTTGAAAATATCTACTTCTGATTTTAAAAATGACAATTTGAAAATCAGATCTAAGTTAATAGTTTGACGTTTTTTACTTCAAAATAACTAATTCGGATCTTAGTAATGTAAATTTGGAAATCTAATCTAAGGTTGTAGTTTGAAGTTTTTAACTTGAAAATAGCTACTTCTGATTTTAGAAATGACAATTTGAAAATCAGATTTAAGTTAATAGTTTGACGTTCTTTACTTCAAAATAGATAAGTCTTATTTTAGAATAGTGAATTTGTAAATCAGAACTAAGTGATTAGTTTGAAATACTTTACTTGAAAATATCTTCTTCTGATTATAGAAATTAAAATTTGAAAATCAGATCTAAGTTAATAGTTTGATGTTCTTTACTTCAAAGAAACTAAGTCTTATTTTAGAATAGTGAATTTGTAAATCTAAGCTAAGTTATTACTTCGAAGTTCTTTACTTGAAAATAACTACTACTGATTTTAGAAATGACAATTTGAAAATTATATCAAAGTTAATAGTTTGACGTTCTTTACTTCAAAATAGATAAGTCTTATTTAGACTAGTGAATTTGTAAATCAAAACTAAGTTATTAGTTTAAAGTTGGAGACTTTGAAATATCTACTTCTGATTTCAGAAATGACAATTTGAAAATCAGATCTAAGTTAAACGTTTGATGTGCTTTACTTCAAAGAAACTAAGAATTATTTTAGAATAGTGAATTTCTAAATCAAAACTAAGTTATTAGTTTAAAGTTCTTTACTTTGTAATATCTACTTCTGATTTCAGAAATAACAATTTGAAAATCAGATCTAAGTTAATAGTTTGACGTTCTGTACTTCAAAATAGATTATTCTTATTTTAGATTACCTTATTTTTAAATCAAAACTAAGCAATTTGTTTGAAGTTATTTACTTGAAAATATCTACTATTGATTTTAGAAATGACAATTTGAAAATCAGATCTAAGTTAATAGTTTGACGTTCTTTACTGCAAAATAACTAAGTCTTATTTTAGACTGTTGAATTTGTAAATCAAAACTAAGTTATTAGTTTGAAATACTTTAATTGAAAATATCTACTTCTGATTTTAGAAATGACAATTTGAAAATCAGATCTAAGTTAACAGTTTGATGATCTTTACTTCAAAATAGATAAGTCTTATTTTAGAATATTGGATTTGTAAATCTAAAGTAAGTTATTTATTTGAAGTACTTTACTTGAAAATATCTACTTCTGATTTTAGAAATGACAATTTGAAAATCAGATCTAAGTTAATAGTTTGACGTTCTTTCCTTCAAAATAATTTAGTCTTATTTTAGAATAGTAAATTTGTTAATCAAAACTAACTTATTAGTTTGAGGTTCTTTACTTTGAAATATCTACTTGTGATTTCAGAAATGACCATTTTAAAATCAGATTTAAGTTAAAAGTTGGACGTTCTTTACTTCAAAATAACTAAGTCTTATTTTAGAATAGTGAATTTGTAAAACAAAACTAAGTTATTAGTTGGAGGTACTTTACTTGAAAATATCCACCTTAAATTTTAGAAATGACAATTTAAAAATCAGATCTAAGTTAATAGTTTGACGTTCTTTACTTCAAAATAACTAAATTTTATTTTAGAATAGTGTATTTGTAAATCAAAACTAAGTTATTAGTTTCATGTTGTTTACTTGAAAATATCTACTTCTGATTTTAGAAATGACAATTTGAAAATCAGATCTTAGTTAATAGTTTGACGTTTTTTACTTCAAAATAACTAAGTCTTGTTTTAGAATAGTGAATATGTAAAACAAAACTAAGTTATTAGTTTGAGGTACTTTACTTGCAAATATCCACCTCAAATTTTAGAAATGACAATTTGAAAATCAGATCTAAGTTAATCGTTTGACGTTCTTTACTTCAAAATAACTAAGTCTTGTTTTAGAATAGTGAATTTGTAAAACAAAACTAAGTTATTAGTTTGAGGTACTTTACTTGCAAATATCCACCTCAAATTTTAGAAATCACAATTTGAAAATCAGATCTAAGTTAATAGTTTGACGTTCTTTACTTAAAAATAACTAAGTCTTATTTTAGAATAGTGAATTTGTAAAACAAAACTAAGTTATTAGTTTGAGGTACTTTACTTGCAAATATCCACCTCAAATTTTAGAAATGACAATTTGAAAATCAGATCTAAGTTAATAGTTTGACGTTCTTTACTTCAAAATAACTAAGTCTTGTTTTAGGATAGTGAATATGTAAATCAAAACTAAGTCATTAGTTTCAAGTTCTTTACTTGAAAATATCTACATCAGATTTTAGAAATGACAATTTGAACATCAGATCTTAGTTAATAGTTTGACGTTCTTTCCTTCAAAATAATTTAGTCTTATTTTAGAATAGTGAATTTTTAAATCAAAACTAACTTATTAGTTTGAAGATTTTTACTTCAAATGAACTAATACGGATTTTTGTAATAAAAATTTGAAAATCAAAGCTAAGGTTATAGTTTGCAGATCTTTACTTGAAAATATCTACTTCTGATTTCAGAAACGACAAGTTGAAAAACAAATCTAACTTAATAGTTTGACGATCTTTACTTCAAAATAACTAAGTCTTATTTTAGAATAGTGAATTTGTAAATCAAAGCTAAGTTATTAGTTTGAAGTTCTTTACTTGAAAATATCTACTTCTGATTTTAGAAATGACAATTTGAAAATCAGATCTAAGTTAATAGTTAGACGTCTTTTTCTTCAAAATAACTAATTCGGATCCTTAGTAAGGGAAATTTGTAAATCAAGTCTAAGGTTGCAGTTTGAAGTTTTTTACTTAAAAATATCTACTTCTGATTTTAGAAATGACAATTTGAAAATTAGATTTAAATTAATAGTTTGACGTTCTTTACTTCAAAATAATTAACTCTGATTTTATAAATGTGAATTTGAAAAAACATTCGAAGTTAATAATTTAAATCTCAATACTTGAACATACTTACTTCTGATTTCAGAAATGACACTTTGAAAATCAGATCTAAGTTAATAGTTTGACTATCTTTACTTCAAAATAGTAAAAATTTATTATAGAATAGTGTATTTGTAAATCAAAACTAAGTTATTTGTTTGAAGTACTCTACTTGAAAATATCTACTTCTGATTTTAGAAATGACAATTTGAAAATCAGATCCAAGTTATTAACTTGACGTTATTAACGATATTTAGATGTTCATTACCACAAAATAGATAAGTCTTATTTTAGAATAGTGAATTTGTAAATCAAGACTAGGTTATTAGTTTAAATCTTTTTACTTCAAATTTACTAATTCGGTTCTTAGTAATGTTAATTTGGAAATCAAATTTAAGGTTGTAGTTTGAAGTTTTTTACTTGAAAATATCTACTTCTGATTTTAGAAATGACAATTTCAAAATCAGATCTAAGTTAATATTTTGACGTTCTTTACTTCAAAATAACTAAATTTTATTTTAGAATAGTGTATTTGTAAATTAAAACTAAGTTATTAGTTTCAAGTTCTTTACTTGAAAATATCTACTTCTGATTTTAGAAATGACAATTTGAAAATCAGATCTTAGTTAATAGTTTGACGTTCTTTACTTCAAAATAACTTAGTCTTATTTTAGAATAGTGAATTTGTAAATCAAAGCTAAGTTATTACTTTAAAGTTCTTTACTTTGGATTATCTACTTCTGATTTCAGTAATGACCAATTTAAAATCAGATCTTAGTTAATAGTTTGACGTTCTTTACTTCAAAATAACTTAGTCTTATTTTAGAATAGTGAATTTGTAAATCAAAACTAAGTTATTACTTTAAAGTTCTTTACTTTGAAATATCTACTTCTGATTTCAGTAATGACCATTTTAAAATCAGATCTAAGTTAATAGTTTGACGTTCTTTACTTTGAAATAACTAAATCTTATTTTAGAATAGTGAATTTGTAAATCAAAACTAAGTTATTAGTTTGAAGTTTTTTACTTCAAATGAACTAATACGGACTTTTGTAATATAAATTTGAAAATCAAAGCTAAGGTAATAGTTTGAAGATCTTTACTTGAAAATATCTACTTCTGATTTCAGAAATGACAATTTGAAATTCAGATCTAAGTTAATAGTTTGACGTTCTTTACTTAAAAATAACTAAGTCTTATTTTAGAATAGTGAATTTGTAAAACAAAACTAAGTTATTAGCTTGAGGTACTTTACTTGAAAATATCCACCTCAAATTTTAGAAATGACAATTTGAAAATCAGATCTAAGTTAATAGTTTGACGTTCTTTACTTCAAAATAACTAAATTTTATTTTAGAATAGTGTATTTGTAAATCAAAACTAAGTTATTAGTTTGAATCTCTTTACTTGAATATATCTACTTCTGATTTTAGAAATGACAATTTGAAAATCAGATCTTAGTTAATAGTTTGACGTTCTTTACTTCAAAATAACTAAGTCTTGTTTTAGGATAGTGAATATGTAAATCAAAACTAAGTCATTAGTTTCAAGTTCTTTACTTGAAAATATCTACATCAGATTTTAGAAATGACAATTTAAACATCAGATTTTAGTTAATAGTTTGACGTTCTTTCCTTCAAAATAATTTAGTCTTATTTTAGAATAGTGAATTTTTGAAACAAAACTAACTTATTAGTTTGAGGTTCTTTACTTTGAAATATCTACTTCTGATTTCAGAAATGACCATTTTAAAATCTGATTTAAGTTAATAGTTCGAAGTTCTTTACTTCGAAATAACGAAATCTTATTTTATAATAGTGAATTTGTAAATCAAAACTAAGTTTTTACTATGAAGTTTTTTACTTCAAATGAACTAATAAGGATTTTTGTAATTAAAATTTGAAAATCAAAGCTAAGGTTATAGTTTGTAGATATTAACTTGAAAATATCTACTTCTGTTTTCAGAAACGACAATTTGAACAACAGATCTAAGTTAATAGTTTCACGTTTTTACTTCTAAATAACTTAGTCTTATTTTAGAATAGTGAATTTGTAAATCAAAACTAAATTATTAGTTTGAAGATTTTTACTTCCAATGAACTAATACGGATTTTTGTAATAAAAATTTGAAAATCAAAGCTAAGGTTATAGTTTGCAGATCTTTACTTGAAAATATATACTTCTGATTTCAGAAACGACAAGTTGAAAAACAGATCTAACTTAATAGTTTGACGATCTTTACTTCAAAATAACTAAGTCTTATTTTAGAATAGTGAATTTCTAAATCAAAGCTATGTTATTAGTTTGAAGTTCTTTACTTGAAAATATCTACTTCTGATTTTAGAAATGACAATTTGAAAATCAGATCTGAGTTAATAGTTAGACGTCTTTTCCTTCAAAATAACTAATTCGGATCCTTAGTAAGGGAAATTTGGAAATCAAGTCTAAGGTTGCAGTTTGAAGTTTTTTACTTGAAAATATCCAGTTCTGATTTTAGAAATGACAATTTGAAAATTAGATTTAAATTAATAGTTTGACGTTCTTTACTTCAAAATAATTAACTCTGATTTTATAAATGTGAATTTGAAAAAACATTCGAAGTAAATAATTTAAATCTCAATACTTGAACATACTTACTTCTGATTTTAGAATTGACAATATGAAAATAAGATATAAGTTAATAGTTTGACGTTCTTTAGTTCAAAATAAATAAGTCTTATTTTAGAATAGTGAATTTGTAAATCAAAACTAAGTTGTTAGTTTTAAGTTCTTTACTTGGAAATATCTACTTCTGATTTTAGAAATGACAATTTGAAAATCAGATCTAAGTTTATAGTTTGACGCATTTTACTTCAAAATATCTAAATCTTATTTTAGAATAGTGAATTTGTAAATCAAAACTAACTTATTAGTTTAAAGTTCGATACTTTAAAATATCTATTTCTGATTTCAGAAATGACAATTGGAAAATCATATCTAAGGTAATAGTGTGATGTTCTATACTTCAAAGAAACTAAGTCTTATTTTAGAATAGTGAGATTGTAAATCAAAACTAAGTTATTATTTTGAATAACTTTACTTGAAAATATCTACTTCTGATTTCAGAAATGACAATTTGAAAATCCTATCTAAGGTAATAGTTTGATGTTCTATACTTCAAAGAAACTAAGTCTTATTTTAGAATAGTGAATTTGTAAATCAAAGCTAAGCTATTAGTTTGAAATACTTTACTTGAAAATATCTACTACTGATTTTAGAAATGGATATTTGAAAATCAGATCTAAGTTAATGGTTTGACGTTTTTTACTTCAAAATAACTAAGTCTTATGTTAGAATACTCTATTTGTAAATCAAAATTTATTTATTAGTTTGAAGTACCTTACTTAAAAATATCTACCTCTGATTTTAGAAATGACAGTTTGAAAATCAGATCTAAGTTAATAGTTTGACGCTCTTTACTTCAAATTGTCATTTCTAAAATCAGTAGTAAATATTTTCAAGTAAAAAACTTCAAACTAATAACTTAGTTTAGATTTACAAATTCACTATTCTAAAATAAGACTTAGTTTCTTTGAAGTAAAGAACATCAAACTATTAACTTAGATCTGATTTTCAAATTGTCATTTCTAAAATCAGTAGTAAATATTTTCAAGTAAAGTATTTCAAACTAATAACTTAGTTTTGATTTACAAATTCACTATTCTAAAATAAGACTTATCTATTTTGAAGTAAAGAACGTCAAACTATTAACTTAGATCTGATTTTCAAATTGTCATTTCTGAAATCAGAAGTAGATATTTCTGAGTATCGAATCTTAAACTAATAACTTAGTTTTGATTTACAAATTCACTATTCTAAAATAACACTCAGTTACTTTGAAGTAAAGAACGTCAAACTATTAACTTAGATCTGATTTTCAAATTATGATTTCTAAATTCTGAAGCAGATAATTTCAAGTAAAGAACTTTAAACTAATAGCTTAGTTTTGATTTACAAATTCACTAGTCTAAATAAGACTTAGGTATTTTGAAGTAAAAAACGTCAAACTATTAACTTAGATCTGATTTTACAATTGTCATTTCTGAAATCAGAAGTACATATTTCAAAGTAAAGAACTTTAAACTAATAACTTAGTATTGATTTACAAATTCACTATTCTAAAATAGTACTTAGTTATTTGAAGTAACCAACGTCAAATTATTAACTTGGAACTGATTTTTAAATTGTCATTTCTAAAATCAGTAGTAGATATTTTCAAGTAAAGAACTTTAAACTAATAACTTAGTTTTGATTTACAAATTCACTATTCTAAATTAACACTACGTTACTTTGAAGTAAAGAACGTCAAACTATTAACTTAGATCTGATTTTCAAATTGTCATTTATTAAATCAGAAGTAGATATTTTCAAGTAAAGTACTTCAAACAAATAACTTAGTTTTGATTTACAAAACCAATATTCTAAAATAAGACTTATCTATTTGGAAGTAAAGAACGTTAAACTATTAACTTAGATCTGATTTTCAAATTGTCATTGCTGAAATCAGAAGTAGATTTTTCAAAGTAAAGAACTTCAAACAAATAACTTAGTTTTGATTTACAAATTCACTATTCTAAATTAAGACTTAGTTTATTTGAAGTAAAAAACATCAAACTATTAACTTGGATATGATTTTCAACCTGTCATTTCTGAAATCAGAAATAGATATTTTAAAGTATCGAACTTTAAACTAATAACTTAGTTTTGACTTACAAATTCACTATTCTATAATAGTACTTAGTTATTTTGAAGTAAACAACGTCAATATATTATCTTAGATATGATTTTCAAATTGTCATTTCTAAAATCAGAAGTAGATATTTTCAAGTAAAGAACTTCAAACTACAACCTTAGATTAGATATCTCAAATTTATATTACTAAGATCCGAATTAGTTATTTTGAACTAAAAAACGTCAACCTATTAACTTATATCTAATATTCAAATTGTCATTTCTGAAATCAGTAGTAGATATTTCAAAGTAAAGAACTTCAAACTAATAACTTAGCTTTGATTTACAAATTCACTATTCTACAATATGACTTAGTTTCTTTGAAGTAAAGAACATCAAACTATTAACTTAGATATGATTTTCAAATTATCATTTCTAAAATCATAAGTAGATATTTTCAAGTAAAGTACTTCAAATAAATAACTTACTTTTGTTTTAGAAATCCAATATTCTAAAATAAGACTTATCTATTTTGAAGTAAAGAACGTCAAACTATTAACTTAGATCTGATTTTCAAATTGTCATTTCTGAAATCAGAAATACATATTTCAAAGTAAAGAACTTTAAACTAATAACTTAGTTTTAATTTACAGATTCACTAGTCTAAATAAGAGTTAGTTATTTTGAAGTAAAAAACGTCAAATTATTAACTTAGATCTGATTTTCAAATTGTCATTTCTGAAATCAGAAGTAGTTATTTCAAAGTAAAGAACTTTAAACTAATAACATAGGTTTGATTTACAATTTCACTATTCTAAAATAAGACTTAGTTTCTTTGAAGTAAAGAACGTCAAACTATTAACTTAGATCTGATATTCAAATTGTCATTTCTGAAATCAGTAGTAGATATTTCAAAGTAAAGAACTTCAAACTAATAACTTAGCTTTGATTTACAAATTCACTATTCTACAATATGACTTAGTTTCTTTGAAGTAAAGAACATCAAACTATTAACTTAGATCTGATTTTCAAATTGTCATTTATAAAATCAGAAGTAGATATTTTCAGGGTAAAGTACTTCAAACAAATAACTTAGTTTTGATTTACAAAGCCAATATTCTAAAATAAGACTTATCTATTTTGAAGTAAAGAACGTCAAACTATTAACTTAGATCTGATTTTCAAATTGTCATTTCTGAAATCAGAAATAGATATTTTAAAGTATCGAACTTTAAACTAATAACTTAGTTTTGATGTACAAATTCACTATTCTATAATAGAACTTAGTTATTTTGAAGTATACAACGTCAAACTATTAACTTAGATCTGATTTTCAAATTGTCATTTCTAAAATCAGTAGTAGATATTTTCAAGTAAAAGTATTTCAAACTAATAACTTAGTTTTGATTTACAAATTCATTATTCTAAAATAGTAATTAGTTATTTTGAAGTAAATAACGTCAAATTATTAACTTAGAACTGATTTTCAAATTGTCATTTCTGAAATCTTCTGAAATCAGAAGTAGATTTTTCAAAGTAAAGAACTTCAAACAAATAACTTAGTTTTGATTTACAAATTCACTATTCTATAATAAGACTTAGTTTCTTTGAAGTAAAGAACATCAAACTATTAACTTAGATATGATTTTCTAATTGTCCTTTCTGAAATCAGAAATAGATATTTTAAAGTATCGAACTTTAAACTAATAACTTAGTTTTGATTTACAAATTCACTAGTCCAAATAAGACTTAGTTATTTTGAAGTAAACAACGTCAAATTATTAACTTAGAACTGATTTTCAAATTGTCATTTCTGAAATCAGAAGTAGATTTTTCAAAGTAAAGAACTTCAAACAAATAACTTAGTTTTGATTTACAAATTCACTATTCTATAATAGTACTTAGTTATTTTGAAATAAACAACGTCAAACTATTAACTTAGATATGATTTTCAAATTGTCATTTCTAAAATCAGAAGTAGATATTTTCAAGTAAAAAACTTCAAACTACAACCTTAGATTAGATTTCCAAATTTACATTACTAAGATCCGAATTAGTTATTTTGAAGTAAAAAACGTCAAACTATTAACTTAGATCTGATTCTCTAATAGTCATTTCTAAAATCAGAAGTAGATATTTTCAAGTAAAGTATTTCAAACTAAAAACTTAGTTTTGATTTACAAATTCACTATTCTACAATATGACTTAGTTTCTTTGAAGTAAAGAACATCAAACTATTAACTTAGATCTGATTTTCAAATTGTCACTTCTGAAATTAGAAGTAGATATTTCAAAGTTAAAAACTTTAAACTATAAACTTAGTTTTGATTTACAAATTCACTATTCCAAAATAGTACATAGTTATTTTGTAGTAAACAAAATCAAATTATTAACTTAGATCTGATTTGCAAATTGTCAATTCTAAAATCAGTAGTAGATATTTTCAAGTAAAGAACTTTAAACTAATAATTTAGTTTTGATTTACAATTCACTAGTCTAAATAAGACTTAGTTATTTTGAAGTAAAAACGTCAAACTACTAACTTAGATCTGATTTTCAAATTGTGATTTCTGAAATCAGAAGTAGATTTTTCAAAGTAAGGAACTTCAAACAAATAGCTTAGTTTTGATTTACAAATTCACTATTCTAAAATAAGACTTAGTTTCTTTGAAGTAAAGAACATCAAACTATTAACTTAGATATGATTTTCAAATTGTCATTTCTGAAATCAGAAATAGATATTTTAAAGTATCGAACTTTAAACTAATAACTAAGTTTTGATTTACAAATTCACTATTCTAAAATAGTACTTAGTTATTTTGAAGTAAAGAACGTCAAACTATTAACTTAGATCTGATTTTGTAATTATGATTTCTAAAATCTGAAGGAGATAATTTCAAGTAAAGTACTTCAAACAAATAACTTAGTTTTGATTTACTAAGACAGTATTCTAAAATAAGACTTATCTATTTTGAAGTAAAGAACGTCCAACTATTAACTTACATCTGATTTTCAAATTGTCATTTCTGAAATCAGAAGTACATATTTCAAAGCAAAGTACTTTAAACTAATAACTTAGTTTTAATTTACAGATTCACTAGTCTAAATAAGAGTTAGTTATTTTGAAGTAAAAAACGTCAAACTATTAACTTAGATCTGATTTTCAAATTGTCATTTCTGAAATCAGAAGTAGTTATTTCAAAGTAAAGAACTTTAAACTAATAACATAGGTTTGATTTACAATTTCACTATTCTAAAATAAGACTTAGTTTCTTTGAAGTAAAGAACGTCAAACTATTAATTTCGATCTGATATTCAAATTGTAATTTCTGAAATCAGTAGTAGATATTTCAAAGTAAAGAACTTCAAACTAATAACTTAGCTTTTATTTACAAATTCACTATTCTACAATATGACTTAGTTTCTTTGAAGTAAAGAACGTCAAACTATTAACTTAGATCTGATTTTCAAATTGTCATTTATAAAATCAGAAGTAGATATTTTCAAGTAAAGTACTTCAAACAAATAACTTAGTTTTGATTTACAAAGCCAATATTCTAAAATAAGACTTATCTATTTTGAAGTAAAGAACGTCAAACTATTAACTTAGATCTGATTTTCAAATTGTCATTTCTGACATCAGAAATAGATATTTTAAAGTATCGAACTTTGAACTAATAACTTAGTTTTGATTTACAAATTCACTATTCTATAATAGTACTTAGTTATTTTGAAGTAAACAACGTCAAACTATTAACTTAGATATGATTTTCAAATTGTCATTTCTAAAATCAGTAGTAGATATTTTCAAGTAAAATATTTCAAACTAATAACTTAGTTTTGATTTACAAATTCATTATTCTAAAATAGTACTTAGTTATTTTGAAGTAAACAACGTCAAATTATTAACTTAGAACTGATTTTCAAATTGTCATTTCTGAAATCAGAAGTAGATTTTTCAAAGTAAAGAACTTCAAACAACTAACTTAGTTTTGATTTACAAATTCACTATTCTAAACTAAGACTTAGTTTCTTTGAAGTAAAGAACATCAAACTATTAACTTAGATATGATTTTCAAATTGTCCTTTCTGAAATCAGTAATAGATATTTTAAAGTTTCGAACTTTAAACTAATAACTTAGTTTTGATTTACAAATTTACTATTCTATAATAGTACTTAGTTATTTTGAAGTAAACAACGTCAAACTATTAACTTAGATATGATTTTCAAATTGTCATTTCTAAAATCAGTAGTAGATATTTTCAAGTAAAGTATTTCAAACTAATAACTTAGTTTTGATTTACAAATTCATTATTCTAAAATTGTACTTAGTTATTTTGAAGTAAACAACGTCAAATTATTAACTTAGAACTGATTTTCAAATTGTCATTTCTGAAATCAGAAGTAGATTTTTAAAGTAAAGAACTTCAAACAAATAACTTAGTTTTGATTTAGAAATTCACTATTCTAAAATAAGACTTAGTTTCTTTGAAGTAAAGAACATCAAACTATTAACTTAGATATGATTTTCTAATTGACCTTTCTGAAATCAGAAATAGATATTTTAAAGTATCGAACTTTAAACTAATAACTTAGTTTTGATTTACAAATTCACTATTCTATAATAGTACTTAGTTATTTTGAAGTAAACAACGTCAAACTATTAACTTAGATATGATTTTCAAATTGTCATTTCTAAAATCAGAAGTAGATATTTTCAAGTAAAAAACTTCAAACTAATAACTTAGTTTTGATTTACAAATTCATTATTCTAAAATAGTACTTAGTTATTTTGAAGTAAACAACGTCAAATTATTAACTTAGAACTGATTTTCAAATTGTCATTTCTGAAATCAGAAGTAGATTTTTCAAAGTAAAGAACTTCAAACAACTAACTTAGTTTTGATTTACAAATTCACTATTTTAAACTAAGACTTAGTTTCTGTGAAGTAAAGAACATCAAACTATTAACTTAGATATGATTTTCAAATTGTCCTTTCTGAAATCAGTAATAGATATTTTAAAGTTTCGAACTTTAAACTAATAACTTAGTTTTGATTTACAAATTTACTATTCTATAATAGTACTTAGTTATTTTGAAGTAAACAACGTCAAACTATTAACTTAGATATGATTTTCAAATTGTCATTTCTAAAATCAGTAGTAGATATTTTCAAGTAAAGTATTTCAAACTAATAACTTAGTTTTGATTTACAAATTCATTATTCTAAAATAGTACTTAGTTATTTTGAAGTAAACAACGTCAAATTATTAACTTAGAACTGATTTTCAAATTGTCATTTCTGAAATCAGAAGTAGATTTTTAAAGTAAAGAACTTCAAACAAATAACTTAGTTTTGATTTAGAAATTCACTATTCTAAAATAAGACTTAGTTTCTTTGAAGTAAAGAACATCAAACTATTAACTTAGATATGATTTTCTAATTGTCCTTTCTGAAATCAGAAATAGATATTTTAAAGTATCGAACTTTAAACTAATAACTTAGTTTTGATTTACAAATTCACTATTCTATAATAGTACTTAGTTATTTTGAAGTAAACAACGTCAAACTATTAACTTAGATATGATTTTCAAATTGTCATTTCTAAAATCAGAAGTAGATATTTTCAAGTAAAAAACTTCAAACTACAACCTTAGATTAGATTTCCAAATTTACATTACTAAGATCCGAATTAGTTATTTTGAAGTAAAAAACGTCAAACTATTAACTTAGATCTGATTTTCTAATTGTCATTTCTAAAATCAGAAGTAGATATTTTCAAGTAAAGTATTTCAAACTAAAAACTTAGTTTTGATTTACAAATTCACTATTCTACAATATGACTTACAAGGGAAACGCCAGGTATGCGAAATTTTGTTTTGGTTTATACTTATACTACGTATAGATTACACCTAAGACATTACGTGAATGAAATAGTAGCGCGCCATATTCAGCCAATTTTGAGAAAATCGAATTTGAAAATTTCTTATTTTAGCATGAAATAAAGTGATGAAAGATATAACTTGCAACAAAGGTTTCGTGGTAACGAGGTAGAGTGGTGGCTTTGATAAGCAAGGGTTCTAGGTTCGATTCTAGCATCGGTACTTTTTCTTTTTCAACTATTTTTTTTTTAATTAATTTTCTTTTTAAGTAATATGTAAATTAACAGATATTTAACAATTATTCGAAATTATTAATTTTTCAGATCTCAAACGTTGGACGATATCGTTTTGTCTTACTAACAGTATTTTCAACCAATTCTTAAATTGATTATTATTCGAAACGTTCGAAAATTTTTGGGATTTGTTAAAAATTATATTTTTTAATTAAATAAATATTTATTTATATATTTAATAAGAAATGAAAAGTTACATAATTGAATAAGTATTTACATATTACATGCAATATATTATTATTATACATATTAATTATTTTCTGATCATTTTACATTGTATAATTTTTTACACCGACGTTTCGCACGATCCCGGGTGGTATTCATCGTAGAAACAGGGAAAACAGTAAGTTTTACGGCATCTAGCACATCTTGCAAACGCAGATTTCGAACAGGCACAAGGTTGCTTTAGAGTATCGATAGGAAAGCAAGCTTCATTAACATTCATAAAAATGTCTCTGTCATCGCAGAGTTTTGAAGCAAACCACGCATAATTTATCATGTTAAAGAAGATTGGAGAAGACAACTGATGATGAACAATTGATTGGATTTTAATACAATCTTCTCTGGAATTTATTTCTCTTTTTTGCTCAATCAAGTAAGCACAATTCTGTAGACGTTTTATGAAATTTTTTACTTGCCTATAAAAGTACACGTCACAAGGCTGGACCAAAGGAGTGCATTTCGGAGGAATGACTTTTATAGTACAAGTTGGTATACCTTGATCATCTTGAAACATCTCATCATATACCACTGGATTGGTTTGACCACCCCAAGAATCAATAATTAAAAGAAACCTTTCGTCTTTGACATATGGCTTTATAATATTGATAAGAAAATCTTTATACAATTTTGTTGTAAGTTTTCTTGACCTCGAAGATGTGACAAAGACATTTTGGTATTTTTTCATGTATTTGTCTACCGATTTTTGAACTCTGGGTCCAAATGAACCAGTTGTCTCTTGTAAGCATACGAAAACGAGCGGTAACAATTTTCCAGATAATGTAAGAGCATATTGTGCTGTGTAGGAATGTGTTACCTTGTCCATGTTCTGCCTTCTGATAAAAACTGCCTTTGATCCTTGATGAGCCAGAGTTCTATCAAAGGTAGACTGGTATTGGCAGCCTGTTTGGTCCGTATTGATGACGAAATTCTTGTCAAATTGTAGCATCAGAGCGCGTACCTGTATGCGAAAATTTTCTGCAGAAGCTAAGGTTTCCTCCATTGTTGCAGATTCTCTTTCTGTAACATATTTGGTAATTTTTCGTTGGCGAATTCGATGTTTTCGTTTGAATCGGTTAACCCAGGAAAGAGAAGCTTTAAAAGCAATATTTCTGAATTGGCTTGCAGCACATAAAGCCCATTCTTGCAAGTTTCGTGTGGTGACCTGCTGACAGTTTTTCCGAGCTTCCTCAAAACGATCATAAGTCCACGAATCGATTCTTTTATACTTTTCAATTAAAGATCCACCACTTTTAATATTTTCTTCCCATCTAGCTAAATCGCTCATGCGTTTTAGACGAGAGCACCCATTTTTTTGAAGAACTTTTAAGCTCCAGTTTGAGTGCGCTCTAGCTATATTAATAACTTTTAGTTTATAATCTAGTGAAATGTACTCTTTTATTTTTGTCTTTTTTTTCTGTGGCTCGGCATTGTCGCTTGAAGTCTGTGATTCCTCATCAGACAAATCACTAATTTCTTGGAAAGTATTTTCGTCGTCGATTTCATCTGACATAATAAGTTCTTCAACTAATATAAGCTTCTTCTCGTTTAGCAGTTCGAGCGTGGAATTATAAATATCTTCTCCTAGCTGCATAGCTTCTTGAGACATTTTCGGCGAAGATTCTAATGCAACAAGATCATTTATAGCAAGGAGATGCTCATAATATACAACGGCATCCTTCAACTGTAGTTTAGATATTTCACTGCATCCGTGTTCTTGAACAGATCTATCTTCTTCTACCATCGAAGAACAAGGCACACCAATCGATTCCGCGTCCGACATAATAACTTTTTTTACGCACAGTATATATAAACTTCGGTAGAACTTCAAAGTGTTTGAAATTATATTTTTTTCTTGTGATAATAATTTATTTAACTTTTACTTATATACACTATTGCTCAGAAGTTTGGAAACACTTCAAGTTTTTTTTAATATAAATAATTTTAGTATAATGCACTATTTAAATTTGAAATAAATTTCACACAACTTCAGTTTTGAGTTAAAAATTAAAAAATTTACGGAAAAATCTTGCTGATTGTCTATAGCAACTCGAAATAAATTTACGAATGATTTAAATTTTTGAGTGCAGCTTATTTTATATTTTAACTTACAAAAAGATCATAAACTAATAAATCTACAGTTTGGGGTAATCTACAATTACTACCAAAACATTTCAAAAAAAATAAACAAATAGTTTTAAGTGCTCAATTGGTTAAAATTTCGCCGATGTCTTCCGGCACGTGCTTTGTAGGTAAAAATCCCAACATTTGTTTATTTGTTTTTATTCAAATTTAAGAACATAGTATGCACCCGGATTTTTCCGTAATTGTTTTATGAATGCCAATAAAGCTTGCTTTCCTATCGATAAGCTAAACCAACCTTGAGCCTGCTAAAAATCTTCATTTGCAAGATGTGCTAGATGCCGTAAAACTTACTGTTTTCCCTGTTTTTACGATGAATAGCGTCGGTGTAAAATATTATACAATGTAAAATGATCAGAAAAAAATTAATATGTATAATAATAATATATTGCATGTAATATGTAAATACTTATTCAATTATGTAACTTTTCATTTCTTATTAAATATATAAATAAATACTTATTTAATTAAAAAGTATAATTTTTAACAAATCCCAAAAATTTTCGAACGTTTCGAATAATAATCAATTTAAGAAATGGTTGAAAATACTGTTAGTAAGACAAAACGATATCGTCCAACGTTTGAGATCTGAAAAATTAATAATTTCGAATAATTATTAAATATCTGTTAATTTACATATTACTTAAAAAGAAAATTAATTAAAAAAAAAATAGTTGAAAAAAAAAAGTACCGATGCTAGAATCGAACCTAGAACCCTTGCTTATCAAAGCCACCACTCTACCTCGTTACCACGAAACCTTTGTTGCAAGTTATATCTTTCATCACTTTATTTCATGCTAAAATAAGAAATTTTCAAATTTGATTTTCTCAAAATTGGCTGAATATGGCGCGCTACTATTTCATTCACGTAATGTCTTAGGTGTAATCTATACGTAGTATAAGTATAAACCAAAACAAAATTTCGCATACCTGGCGTTTCCCTTGTTAGGGCCGTTATATTCACTTCTTCGTAAAGTGTCTTGTAGTTATCTGTTCGATAACTTTAAAAGTGACTTGTAAAAAATTTGGGTATATTCAAATAAATATTGTTATTAGTTTAACGTTTTTTATTTCAAATTAACTAATTCGGATCTTAGTAATGTAAATATCAAAATCAAATCTAAGGTTGTAGGTTGAAGTTCTTTACTTGAAAATATCTACTTCTGATTTTAAAAATGATAATTTGAAAATCAGATCTAAGTTAATAGTTTGACGTTCTTTACTTCAATATAACTAAGTCTTATTTTAGTATAGTGAATTTGTAAATCAAAGCTAAGTTATTAATTTGAAGTTTTTTACTTGAACATATCTACTTCTGATTTTAGAAATAACAATTGGAAAATCAGGTCTAAGTTAATAGTATGCCGTTTTTTACTTCAAAATAACTAAGTCTTATTTCACACTAGTGAATTTGTAAATCAAAACTAAGGTATAAGTTTGAAGTTATTTACTTGAAAATATCTACTACTGATCTTAGAAATGACAATTTGAAAATTAGTTCTAAGTTAATAGTTTGACGTTCTTTACTTCAAAATAGATAAGTCTTATTTTAGAATACTGTATTTTTAAATCAAAACTAAGTTGTTAGTTTGAAGTTCTTTATTTGAAAATATCTGCTTCACATTTTAGAAATGACAATTTGTAAATCAGATCTAAGTTAATAGTTTGACGTTCATTACTTCAATATAACTAAGTCTTATTTTAGACTAGTGAATTTGTAAATCAAAACTTAGTTATTAGTTTAAAGTTTTTTATTTCAAATTTACCAATTCGGATCTTAGTAGTGTAAATATCGAAATCAAATCTAAGGTTGTAGTTTGAAGTTCTTTGCTTGAAAATATCTACTTATTTTAAAAATGATAATTTGATAATCAGATCTAAGTTAGTAGTTTGACGTTCTTTACTTCAATATAACTAAGTCTTATTTTAGTATAGTGAATTTGTAAATCAAAGCTATGTTATTAGTTTGAAGTTTTTTACTCGAAAATATCTTCTAGTGATTTTAGAAATGACAATTTGAAAATCAGAGCTAAGTTAATAGTTTGACGTTCTTTACTTCAAAATAACTAAGTCTTATTTTAGACTAGTAAACTTGTAAATCAAAACTAAGTTTTAGTTTGAAGTTCTCTACTTGAAAATATCTACTACTGATTTTAGAAATGACAATTTGAAAATCAGATCTAAGTTAATAGTTTGACGTTTTTTACTTAAAAATAACTATGTGTTATTTTAGAATAGAGAATTTGTAAATCAAAACTAAGTTATTAGTTTGAAGTTCTTTACTTTGAAATATCTACTTCTTTTTTAAGAAATGACAATTTGAAAATCAGATCTAAGTTAATAGTATGGCGTTCTTAACTTCAAATTAGATAAGTCTTATTTTAGAATACTGTATTTGTAAATCAAAACTAAGTTGTTAGTTTGAAGTAATTTATTTGAAAATATCTACTTCTGATTTTAGAAATGATAATTTGAAAATCAGATCTAAGTTAATAGTTTGACGTTCTTTACTTCAAAATAGATAAGTTTTATTTCAGAATTGTGAATTTGTAAATCAGAACTAAGTTTTTAATTTGAAGCTTTTTACTTGAAAAAATCTACTTCTGATTTTAGAAATGACAATTTGAAAATCAGATCTAAGTTAAAACTTTGACGATCTTTACTTCAAAATAACTAAGTCTTATTGTAAATAGTGAATTTGTATATCAAAACTAAGTTATTAGTTTGAAGTTCTTTATTTGAAAATATTTGCTTCAGATTTTAGAAATGACAATTTGAAAATCAGATCTAAGTTAATAGTTTGACGTTCTTTACTTCAAACCAACTAAGTCTTATTTTAGTATAGTGAATTTCTAAATCAAAATTAAGTTATTAGTATGAAGTTCTTTACTTGATAAAAACTACTTCTGATTTTTGAAATGACAATTTGAAAATCAGATCTAAGTTAATAGTTTGACGTTCTTTACTTCAAAATTACTAAGTCTTTTTTGAGACTATTGAATTTGTAAATCAAAACTAAGTTATTAGTTTAAAGTTTTTTATTTCAAATTTACTAATTCGGATCTTAGTAATGTAAATATCAAAATCAAATCTAAGGTTGTAGGTTGAAGTTCTTTACTTGAAAATATCTACTTCTGATTTTAAAAATGATAATTTGAAAATCAGATCTAAGTTAATAGTTTGACGTTCTTTACTTCAATATAACTAAGTCTTATTTTAGTATAGTGAATTTGTAAATCAAAGCGAAGTTATTAATTTGAAGTTCTTTACTTGAACATATCTACTTCTGATTTTAGAAATAACAATTTGAAAATCAGGTCTAAGTTAATAGTATGCCGTTTTTTACTTCAAAATAACTAAGTCTTATTGCACACTAGTGAATTTGTAAATCAAAACTCAGGTATAAGTTTGAAGTTATTTACTTGAAAATATCTACTACTGATCTTAGAAATGACAATTTGAAAATTAGATCTAAGTTAATAGTTTGACGTTCTTTACTTCAAAATAGATAAGTCTTATTTTAGAATACTGTATTTGTAAATCAAAACTAAGTTATTAGTTTGAAGTACTTTACTTAAAAATATGTACTTCTGATTTTAGAAATAACAATTTGAAAATCAGATCTAAGTTAATAGTTTGACGTTCTTTACTTCAAAATAGATAAGTCTTATTTTAGAATACTGTATTTTTAAATCAAAACTAAGTTGTTAGTTTGAAGTTCTTTATTTGAAAATATCTGCTTCAGATTTTAGAAATGACAATTTGTAAATCAGATCTAAGTTAATAGTTTGACGTTCATCACTTCAATATAACTAAGTCTTATTTTAGACTAGTGAATTTGTAAATCAAAACTTAGTTATTAGTTTAAAGTTTTTTATTTCAAATTTACTAATTCGGATCTTAGTAATGTAAATATCGGAATCAAATCCAAGGTTGTAGTTTGAAGTTCTTTGCTTGAAAATATCTACTTATTTTAAAAATGATAATTTGATAATCAGATCTAAGTTAGTAGTTTGACGTTCTTTACTTCAATATAACTAAGTCTTATTTTAGTATAGTGAATTTGTAAATCAAAGCTATGTTATTAGTTTGAAGTTTTTTACTCGAAAATATCTTCTAGTGATTTTAGAAATGACAATTTGAAAATCAGAGCTAAGTTAATAGTTTGACGTTCTTTATTTCAAAATAACTAAGTCTTATTTTAGACTAGTAAACTTGTAAATCAAAACTAAGTTTTAGTTTGAAGTTCTCTACTTGAAAATATCTACTACTGATTTTAGAAATAACAATTTGAAAATCAGGTCTAAGTTAATAGTATGCCGTTTTTTACTTCAAAATAACTAAGTCTTATTTCACACTAGTGAATTTGTAAATCAAAACTAAGGTATAAGTTTGAAGTTATTTACTTGAAAATATCTACTACAGATCTTAGAAATGACAATTTGAAAATTAGATTTAAGTTAATAGTTTGACGTTCTTTACTTCAAAATAGATAAGTCTTATTTTAGAATACTGTATTTGTAAATCAAAACTAAGTTATTAGTTTGAAGTACTTTACTTAAAAATATCTACTTCTGATTTTAGAAATAACAATTTGAAAATCAGATCTAAGTTAATAGTTTGACGTTCTTTACTTCAAAATAGATAAGTCTTATTTTAGAATACTGTATTTTTAAATCAAAACTAAGTTGTTAGTTTGAAGTTCTTTATTTGAAAATATCTGCTTCACATTTTAGAAATGACAATTTGTAAATCAGATCTAAGTTAATAGTTTGACGTTCATTACTTCAATATAACTAAGTCTTATTTTAGACTAGTGAATTTGTAAATCAAAACTTAGTTATTAGTTTAAAGTTTTTTATTTCAAATTTACTAATTCGGATCTTAGTAATGTAAATATCGAAATCAAATCTAAGGTTGTAGTTTGAAGTTCTTTGCTTGAAAATATCTACTTATTTTAAAAATGATAATTTGATAATCAGATCTAAGTTAGTAGTTTGACGTTCTTTACTTCAATATAACTAAGTTTTATTTTAGTATAGTGAATTTGTAAATCAAAGCTATGTTATTAGTTTGAAGTTTTTTACTCGAAAATATCTTCTAGTGATTTTAGATATGACAATTTGAAAATCAGAGCTAAGTTAATAGTTTGACGTTCTTTACTTCAAAATAACTAAGTCTTATTTTAGACTAGTAAACTTGTAAATCAAAACTAAGTTTTAGTTTGAAGTTCTCTACTTGAAAATATCTACTACTGATTTTAGAAATAACAATTTGAAAGTCAGGACTAAGTTAATAGTATGCCGTTTTTTACTTCAAAATAACTAAGTCTTATTTCACACTAGTGAATTTGTAAATCAAAACTAAGGTATAAGTTTGAAGTTATTTACTTGAAAATATCACTACTGATCTTAGAAATGACAATTTGAAAATTAGATCTAAGTGCTCTATCAATTCATAGATAAACAAAATCCTGGTCATATTCGCTATGTAGATGATGATTCCTTCTGTTATAATTTTAAATCAATTAATTTTGATGAGTTTACTGGCTACTTGTCATCTATTGACTGGAGTGATTTGCTGAGTGATTCTGATGTTAATATTAATGTCTCTCGTTTTTATGAGCGCATCTACAGCGGACTAGACCGTATGTCGGTGAAAATTCGACCGTTTGGTGGCAAAAGGCGGTTTAAATATCCGGGGTGGTTTGATGCAGACCTTATCCGCCTTCACAAGCAAAAACAGAAGGCCTATAAAATGTATGCTGAACAAAAATCAGAAGATAATTACAAAAATTACGCTTTCCTAAGAAGCAACTTTAAGGCTCTTCACTCCCTAGCTTACAGAATGCATTTGATTGATGTCCAGGATGGTCTGAAGTTTAATCAGAGGTTGCTTTGGTCTTACGTGGACGAAAGGCGGAAAACTGCGGGAATGCCACCGGTAATGAGCTATAAGAACGAGGTTTCATCCGACCCGGAAGTAATAATAGAGTTTTTTCGTTCCTTTTTTGCCTCTGTTTACACAAAACACGAGTCAACGGAACTGCCTGAGTGCAATTACGTTAATAGTGGGTACACTGTGGGTCTAGCTGATATCGATGAGGATAGCGTTGTCGATGCTATACGGGAAGCAAAATCCGGATGTGGTCCCGATGGGCTTCATACCGACTTTATAAAAAGATTCAGTACGCAGTTGGCAGCACCTCTCACTTTACTATTTAACAATTCTTTGCAATCGGAAGTTTTTCCGTCAATATGGAAGCTTTCCAGTATTACTCCAATACCAAAAAAGGGAAGGCGCGACGATGTTTCAAATTATCGTGGAATCTCAATTTTATCAGTTTTCCCAAAGATCTTTGAGAGCATTGTGGCGAAGTATCTGAGATTTAAAATGTCTTCTCTTGTGTCTGATGCGCAGCATGGTTTTATGTCTAAGAGATCAACAGTAACAAATTTGCTTTGTTTTGTTAATTATACAGTTAATGCCATAGAATCCGGTAGTCAAGTGGATGTTGTCTACACTGATTTCAGCAAGGCGTTTGATTCGGTTCAACATGACATTTTGCTGACTAAACTAGTGAGTACCGGCTTTTCCACGCCGCTGGTAAATTGGCTCTCTTCCTATCTTACAAACAGAACTCAATTTGTAAAGATCGATGGAGTGCGTTCGAGATTGATAGATGTTCTGTCAGGAGTGCCTCAAGGTAGCCATATTGGTCCATTGCTTTTTCTTATTTTCGTGAATGACATCACATATGTAATCAAGTTTTGTCGTTTTCTCTTATTTGCGGATGACTTGAAATTATTTCTAAAGTTTAACGCTTGTTTTGAGACAAATTTAATCCAACTGGATATTGACGCAATTAATACTTGGTGTCAGCAGAATAAGCTGTTTCTAAATGAAAAAAAGTGTAGAGTCATGACATTTCATCGAAAGCGTATTCCATACTGTGCGGACTATAAGATCAATGGTTGCGGTATTGAGAGGGTGTTTGAGTTCATCGATCTTGGTGTTGCATTCGTGAGTTCATTGGAATTCAAGCGCCATATTAATCTCACAATTATGAAGGCTAACAGAATGTTGGGATTTATTATGCGAATATGTAGGGAGTTTGACGACCAAACAGCTCTGACTCGTCTCTTTACAGCCTACGTGAGATCGACTCTGGAGTATGCTTCCCAGCTATGGAGTCCGTACTATGATATTCACAAAACGCGTATTGAACGGATCCAGGAGCGCTTTGTGAGATACATGATGAGACATAGTCCAGTATACGAGTATGAGTCAATATGTAACGCTGTCGGCTTGCAGCCACTCGCTACGAGGCGAGATAGGGCTCGCGTCTTGTTTGCCGCTCGATTGCTTTATGGAGAAATATATTGTCCTCAGATTCTTAATTGTTTCCAGCTGGGTGTGCCCTCAAAGAACCTCAGAGAAAATAGACTTTTTTATGAATTTTGGCATCGAAGATCTTATGGTGCGAATGAGCCGGTCAATGCAATGATGAGTATGTTGAGCTCGGTGAAATGTTTCGATTTTCACTACTCCGCTATTGGGCTGGTGAATCTGACCAAGGGTTTGTTTTGAATTTGTTTTGAATTTGGTAAAATTACTCTGTTTTGTTAATATTTATTGTAAAAAAATGTTTCACTTTGATCTTTAATTATTCATATATATCTCTTTTCAATATATTCAATATGTATCAGTACACCATTAAGGTAAAAACCTGTAGAGTGTTTAAATAAATAAATAAATAGTTTGACGTTCTTTACTTCAAAATAGATAAGTCTTATTTTAGAATACTGTATTTGTAAATCAAAATTAAGTTATTAGTTTGAAGTACTTTACTTAAAAATATCTACTTCTGATTTTAGAAATAACAATTTGAAAATCAGATCTAAGTTAATAGTTTGACGTTCTTTACTTCAAAATAGATAAGTCTTATTATAGAATACTGTATTTTTAAATCAAAACTAAGTTGTTAGTTTGAAGTTCTTTATTTGAAAATATCTGCTTCAGATTTTAGAAATGAGAATTTGTAAATCAGATCTAAGTTAATAGTTTGACGTTCATTACTTCAATATAACTAAGTCTTATTTTAGACTAGTGAATTTGTAAATCAAAACTTAGTTATTAGTTTAAAGTTTTTTATTTCAAATTTACTAATTCGGATCTTAGTAATGTAAATATCGAAATCAAATCTAAGGTTGTAGTTTGAAGTTCTTTGCTTGAAAATATCTACTTATTTTAAAAATGATAATTTGATAATCAGATCTAAGTTAGTAGTTTGACGTTCTTTACTTCAATATAACTAAGTTTTATTTTAGTATAGTGAATTTGTAAATCCAAGCTATGTTATTAGTTTGAAGTTTTTTACTCGAAAATATCTTCTAGTGATTTTAGATATGACAATTTGAAAATCAGAGTTAAGTTAATAGTTTGACGTTTTTTACTTCAAAATAACTAAGTCTTATTTTAGACTAGTAAACTTGTAAATCAAAACTAAGTTTTAGTTTGAAGTTCTCTACTTGAAAATATCTACTACTGATTTTAGAAATGACAATTTGAAAATCAGATCTAAGTTAATAATTTGACGTTCTTTACTTCAAAACAACTAAGTCTTATTTTAGTATAGTGAATTTGTAAATCAAAACTAAGTTGTTAGTTTGAAGTCTATATTTGAAAAAATCTACTACTGATTTTATAAATGACAATTTGAAAATCAGATCTAAGTTAATAGTTTGACGTTCTTTACATCAAAATAACTAAGCCTTAATTTAGAATAGTGAATTTCTAAATCAAAACCAAGCTATTAGTTTGAAGTTCTTTACTTGAAAATATCTACTTCTGATTTTAGATATACAATTTGAATATCAGATCTAAGTCAATAGTTTGACGTTTTTTACTTAATAATAACAAAGTTTTATTTTAGAATAGTGAATTTGTAAATCAAAACTAATTTATTAGTTTAAAGTATTTTACTTGAAAATATCTAAGTCTGATTTTAGAAATGACAATTTGAAAATCAGATCTAAGTTAATAGTTCGATGTTCTTTAATTCAATAGAACTAAGTCTTATTTGAGAATAGTGAATTTGTAAATCAAAACTAAGTTATTAGTTTGAAGTTTTTCACATTGAAATAACTAATACGTATTTTTGTAATCTAAATTTGTAAATCAAAGCTAAGGTTATAGTTTGTAGTTCTTCACTTGAAAATATCTACTTCTGGTATTAGAAATGACAATTTGAAAATCAGATCTAAGTTAATATTTTGACGTTCTTTACTTCAAAATACCTAAGTCTTATTTTAGAATTGTGAATTTGTAAATCAGAACTAAGTTTTTAATTTGAAGCTTTTTACTTGAAATAATCTACTTCTGATTTTAGAAATGACAATTTGAAAATCAGATCTAAGTTAAAACTTTGACGATCTTTACTTCAAAATAACTAAGTCTTATTTGAAATAGTGAATTTGTATATCAAAACTAAGTTATTAGTTTGAAGTTCTTTATTTGAAAATATTTGCTTCAGATTTTGGAAATGACAATTTGAAAATCAGATCTAAGTTAAAACTTTGACGATCTTTACTTCAAAATAACTAAGTCTTATTTGAAGTAGTGAATTTGTAAATCAAAACTAAGGTATAAGTTTGAAGTTATTTACTTGAAAATATCTACTACTGATCTTAGAAATGACAATTTGAAAATTAGATCTAAGTTAATAGTTTGACGTTCTTTACTTCAAAATAGATAAGTCTTATTTTAGAATACTGTATTTGTAAATCAAAACTAAGTTATTAGTTTGAAGTACTTTACTTAAAAATATCTACTTCTGATTTTAGAAATAACAATTTGAAAATCAGATCTAAGTTAATAGTTTGACGTTCTTTACTTCAAAATAGATAAGTCTTATTTTAGAATACTGTATTTTTAAATTAAAACTAAGTTGTTAGTTTGAAGTTCTTTATTTGAAAATATCTGCTTCAGATTTTAGAAATGACAATTTGTAAATCAGATCTAAGTTAATAGTTTGACGTTCATCACTTCAATATAACTAAGTCTTATTTTAGACTAGTGAATATGTAAATCAAAACTTAGTTATTCGTTTAAAGTTTTTTATTTCAAATTTACTAATTCGGATCTTAGTAATGTAAATATCGAAATCAAATCTAAGGTTGTAGTTTGAAGTTCTTTGCTTGAAAATATCTACTTATTTTAAAAATGATAATTTGATAATCAGATCTAAGTTAGTAGTTTGACGTTCTTTACTTCAATATAACTAAGTCTTATTTTAGTATAGTAAATTTGTAAATCAAAGCTATGTTATTAGTTTGAAGTTTTTTACTCGAAAATATCTTCTAGTGATTTTAGAAATGACAATTTGAAAATCAGAGCTAAGTTAATAGTTTGACGTTCTTTACTTCAAAATAACTAAGTCTTATTTTAGACTAGTAAACTTGTAAATCAAAATTAAGTTTTAGTTTGAAGTTCTTTACTTTGAAATATCTACTTCTTTTTTAGGAAATGACAATTTGAAAATCAGATCTAAGTTAATAGTATGGCGTTCTTAACTTCAAAATAGATAAGTCTTATTTTATAATAGTGTATTTCTAAATCCAAACTAAGTTATTAGTTTGAAGTACTTTACTTAAAAATATCTACTTCTGATTTTAGAAATGATAATATGAAAATCAGATCTAAGTTAATAGTTTGACGTTCTTTACTTCAAAATAGATAAGTTTTATTTTAGAATGCTGTTTTTGTAAATCAAATCTAACTTATTAGTTTGAAGTTCTTTACTTGAAAATAACTACTTCTGATTTTAGAAATGACAATTTGAAAATCAGATCTAAGTTAATAATTTGACGTTTTTTACTTCAAAACAACTAAGTCTTATTTTGGTATAGTGAATTTGTAAATCAAAACTAAGTTGTTAGTTTGAAGTCTATACTTGAAAAAATCTACTACTGATTCTATAAATGACAATTTGAAAATTAGATCTAAGTTAATAGTTTGACGTTCTTTGCTTCAAAATAACTAAGCCTTATTTTAGAATAGTGAATTTGTAAATCAAAACCAAGTTATTAGTTTGAAGTTCTTTACTTGAAAATATCTACTTCTGATTTTAGATATACAATTTGAATATCAGATCTAAGTCAATAGTTTGACGTTTTTTACTTAATAATAACAAAGTTTTATTTTAGAATAGTGAATTTGTAAATCAAAACTAATTTATTAGTTTAAAGTATTTTACTTGAAAATATCTAAGTCTGATTTTAGAAATGACAATTTTAAAATCAGATCTAAGTTAATAGTTCGATGTTCTTTAATTCAATAGAACTAAGACTTATTTTAGAATAGTGAATTTGTAAATCAAAACTAAGTTATTAGTTTGAAGTTCTTTACTTGCAAATATCTACTACTGATTTTAGAAATGACAATTTGAAAATCAGATCTAAGTTAACAGTTTGACGTTCTTTACTTTAAAATAACTAAGACTTATTTTAGACTAGTGAATTTGTAAATTAAAACTAAGTTATTAGTATGAAGTTCTTCACTTGAAAAAAACTACCACTGATTTTAGAAATGACAATTTGAAAATCAGATCTAAGTTAATAGTTTGACGTTCTTTACTTCAACACAACTAAGTCTTATTTTAGTATAGTGAATTTGTAAACCAAAACTAAGTTATTAGTATGAAGTTCTTCACTTGAAAAAAACTACCACTGATTTTAGAAATGACAATTTGAAAATCATATCTAAGTTAGTAGTTTGACGTTGTTTACTTCAAAATAACCAAGTCATATTTTAGAATACTCAATTTGTAAATCAAGGCTAAGTTATTAGTTTAAAGTTCTTTACTTGAAAATATCTACTTCTTGTTTTAGAAATGACAATTTGAAAATCAAATCTAAGTTAATAGTTTGACGTTCTTTACTTCTAAATAACTAAGTCTTATTTTAGTATAGTGAATTTGTAATTTAAAGCAAAGTTATTAGTTTGAAGTTCTTTACTTGAAAATATCTACTACTGATTTTAGAAATGACAATTTGAAAATCAGATCTAAGTTAATAGTTTGACGTTCTTTACTTCTAAATAACTAAGTCTTATTTTAGTATAGTGAATTTGTAATTTAAAACAAAGTTATTAGTTTGAAGTTCTTTACTTGAAAATATCTACTACTGATTTTAGAAATGACAATTTGAAAATCAGATCTAAGTTAACAGTTTGACGTTTTTTACTTTAAAATAACTAAGTCTTATTTTAGACTAGTGAATTTGTAAATTAAAACTAAGTTATTAGTATGAAGTTCTTCACTTGAAAAAAACTACCACTGATTTTAGAAATAACAATTTGAAAATCAGATTTAAGTTAATAGTTTGACGTTCTTTACTTCAAAATAACCAAATCTTATTTAAGAATACTCAATTTGTAAATCAAGGCTAAGTTATTAGTTTAAAGTTGTTTACTTGAAAATATCTACTTCTGATTTTAGAAATGACAATTTGAAAATCAGATCTGAGTTAATAGTTTGACGTTCTTTACTTCAAAACAACTAAGTTTTATTTTAGTATAGTGAATTGGTAAACCAAAACTAAGTTATTAGTATGAAGTTCTTCACTTGAAAAAAACTACCACTGATTTTAGAAATGACAATTTGAAAATCAGATCTAAGTTAATAGTTTGACGTTCTTTACTTCAAAATAACTAAGTCTTATTTTAGAATACTCAATTTGTAAATCAAGGCTAAGTTATTAGTTTAAAGTTCTTTACTTGAAATTATCTACTTCTTGTTTTAGAAATGACAATTTGAAAATCAGATCTAAGTTAATACTTTGACGTTCTTTACTTCAGAACAACTAAGTCTTATTTTAGTATAGTGTATTTGTAAACCAAAACTAAGTTATTAGTATGAAGTTCTTCACTTGAAAAAAACTACCACTGATTTTAGAAATGACAATTTGAAAATCAGATCTAAGTTAATAGTTTGACGTTCTTTACTTCAAAATAACTAAGTCTTATTTTAAAATACTCAATTTGTAAATCAAGGCTAAGTTATTAGTTTAAAGTTCTTTACTTGAAAATATCTACTTCTTGTTTTAGAAATGACAATTTGAAAATCAGATCTAAGTTAATAGTTTGACGTTCTTTACTTCTAAATAACTAAGTCTTATTTTAGTATAGTGAATTTGTAATTTAAAACAAAGTTATTAGTTTGAAGTTCTTTACTTGAAAATATCCACTACTGATTTTAGAAATGACAATTTGAAAATCAGATCTAAGTTAACAGTTTGACGTTCTTTACTTTAAAATAACTAAGTCTTATTTTAGACTAGTGAATTTGTAAACCAAAACTAAGTTATTAGTATGAAGTTCTTCACTTGAAAAAAACTACCACTGATTTTAGAAATGACAATTTGAAAATCAGATCTAAGTTAATAGTTTGACGTTCTTTACTTCAAAATAACTAAGTCTTATTTTAGAATACTCAATTTGTAAATCAAGGCTAAGTTATTAGTTTAAAGTTGTTTACTTGAAAATATCTACTTCTGATTTTAGAAATGACAATTTGAAAATCAGATCTAAGTTGATAGTTTGACGGTCTTTACTTCAAAACAACTAAGTCTTATTTTAGTATAGTGAATTTGTAAACCAAAACTAAGTTATTAGTATGAAGTTCTTCACTTGAAAAAAACTACCACTGATTTTAGAAATGACAATTTGAAAATCAGATCTAAGTTAATAGTTTGACGTTCTTTACTTCAAAATAACTAAGTCTTATTTTAGAATACTCAATTTGTAAATCAAGGCTAAGTTATAAGTTTAAAGTTCTTTACTTGAAAATATCTACTTCTTTTTTTAGAAATGACAATTTGAAAATCAGATCTAAGTTAATAGTTTGACGTTCTTTACTTCAAAATAACTAAGTCTTATTTTAGTATAGTGAATTTGTACTTTAAAACAAAGTTATTAGTTTGAAGTTCTTTACTTGAAAATATCCACTACTGATTTTAGAAATGACAATTTGAAAATCAGATCTAAGTTAACAGTTTGACGTTCTTTACTTTAAAATAACTAAGTCTTATTTTAGACTAGTGAATTTGTAAACCAAAACTAAGTTATCAATATGAAGTTCTTCACTTGAAAAAAACTACCACTGATTTTAGAAATGACAATTTGAAAATCAGATCTACGTTAATAGTTTGACGTTCTTTACTTCAAAATAACTAAGTCTTATTTTAGAATACTCAATTTGTAAATCAAGGCTAAGTTATTAGTTTAAAGTTGTTTACTTGAAAATATCTACTTCTGATTTTAGAAATGACAATTTGAAAATTAGATCTAAGTTAATAGTTTGACGTTCTTTACTTCAAAATAACTAAGTCTTATTTTAAAATACTCAATTTGTAAATCAAGGCTAAGTTATTAGTTTAAAGTTCTTTACTTGAAAATATCTACTTCTTGTTTTAGAAATGACAATTTGAAAATCAGATCTAAGTTAATAGTTTGACGTTCTTTACTTCTAAATAACTAAGTCTTATTTTAGTATAGTGAATTTGTAATTTAAAACAAAGTTATTAGTTTGAAGTTCTTTACTTGAAAATATCCACTACTGATTTTAGAAATGACAATTTGAAAATCAGATCTAAGTTAACAGTTTGACGTTCTTTACTTTAAAATAACTAAGTCTTATTTTAGACTAGTGAATTTGTAAATTAAAACTAAGTTATTAGTATGAAGTTCTTCACTTGAAAAAAACTACCACTGATTTTAGAAATGACAATTTAAAAATCAGATCTAAGTTAATAGTTTGACGTTCCTTACTTCAAAATAACAAAGTCTTATTTTAGAATACTCAATTTGTAAATCAAGGCTAAGTTATTAGTTTAAAGTTGTTTACTTGAAAATATCTACTTCTGATTTTAGAAATGACAAGTTGAAAATCAGATCTAAGTTAATAGTTTGACGTTCTTTACTTCAAAACAACTAAGTCTTATTTTAGTATAGTGAATTTGTAAACCAAAACTAAGTTATCAATATGAAGTTCTTCACTTGAAAAAAACTACCACTGATTTTAGAAATGACAATTTGAAAATCAGATCTACGTTAATAGTTTGACGTTCTTTACTTCAAAATAACTAAGTCTTATTTTAGAATACTCAATTTGTAAATCAAGGCTAAGTTATTAGTTTAAAGTTGTTTACTTGAAAATATCTACTTCTGATTTTAGAAATGACAATTTGAAAATCAGATCTAAGTTGATAGTTTGACGGTTTTTACTTCAAAACAACTAAGTCTTATTTTAGTATAGTGAATTTGTAAACCAAAACTAAGTTATTAGTTTATAGTAGTATGAAGTTCTTCACTTGACAAAAACTACCACTGATTTTAGAAATGACAATTTGAAAATCAGATCTAAGTTAATAGTTTGACGTTCTTTACTTCAAAATAACTAAGTCTTATTTTAGAATACTCAATTTGTAAATCAAGGCTAAGTTATTAGTTTAAAGTTGTTTACTTGAAAATATCTACTTCTGATTTTAGAAATGACAATTTGAAAATCAGATCTAAGTTGATAGTTTGACGGTCTTTACTTCAAAACAACTAAGTCTTATTTTAGTATAGTGAATTTGTAAACCAAAACTAAGTTATTAGTATGAAGTTCTTCACTTGAAAAAAACTACCACTGATTTTAGAAATGACAATTTGAAAATCAGATCTAAGTTAATAGTTTGACGTTCTTTACTTCAAAATAACTAAGTCTTATTTTAGTATAGTGAATTTGTACTTTAAAACAAAGTTATTAGTTTGAAGTTCTTTACTTGAAAATATCCACTACTGATTTTAGAAATGACAATTTGAAAATCAGATCTAAGTTAACAGTTTGACGTTCTTTACTTTAAAATAACTAAGTCTTATTTTAGACTAGTGAATTTGTAAACCAAAACTAAGTTATCAATATGAAGTTCTTCACTTGAAAAAAACTACCACTGATTTTAGAAATGACAATTTGAAAATCAGATCTACGTTAATAGTTTGACGTTCTTTACTTCAAAATAACTAAGTCTTATTTTAGAATACTCAATTTGTAAATCAAGGCTAAGTTATTAGTTTAAAGTTCTTTACTTGAAAATATCTACTTCTGATTTTAGAAATGACAATTTGAAAATCAGATCTAAGTTAATAGTTTGACGGTCTTTACTTCAAAACAACTAAGTCTTATTTTAGTATAGTGAATTTGTAAACCAAAACTAAGTTATTAGTATGAAGTTCTTCACTTGAAAAAAACTACCACTGATTTTAGAAATGACAATTTGAAAATCAGATCTAAGTTAATAGTTTGACGTTCTTTACTTCAAAATAACTAAGTCTTATTTTAGAATACTCAATTTGTAAATCAAGGCTAAGTTATTAGTTTAAAGTTCTTTACTTGAAAATATCTACTTCTTTTTTTAGAAATGACAATTTGAAAATCAGATCTAAGTTAATAGTTTGACGTTCTTTACTTCAAAATAACTAAGTCTTATTTTAGTATAGTGAATTTGTACTTTAAAACAAAGTTATTAGTTTGAAGTTCTTTACTTGAAAATATCTACTACTGATTTTAGAAATGACAATTTGAAAATCAGATCTAAGTTAACAGTTTGACGTTCTTTACTTTAAAATAACTAAGTCTTATTTTAGACTAGTGAATTTGTAAATTAAAACTTAGTTATTAGTATGATGTTCTTCACTTGAAAAAAACTTCCACTGATTTTAGAAATGACAATTTGAAAATCAGATCTAAGTTAATAGTTTGACGTTCTTTACTTCAAAATAGATAAGTCTTATTTTAGAATACTGTATTTGTAAATCAAAACTAAGTTATTAGTTTGAAGTACTTTACTTAAAAATATCTACTTCTGATTTTAGAAATAACAATTTGAAAATCAGATCTAAGTTAATAGTTTGACGTTCTTTACTTCAAAATAGATAAGTCTTATTTTAGAATACTGTATTTTTAAATTAAAACTAAGTTGTTAGTTTGAAGTTCTTTATTTGAAAATATCTGCTTCAGATTTTAGAAATGACAATTTGTAAATCAGATCTAAGTTAATAGTTTGACGTTCATCACTTCAATATAACTAAGTCTTATTTTAGACTAGTGAATATGTAAATCAAAACTTAGTTATTCGTTTAAAGTTTTTTATTTCAAATTTACTAATTCGGATCTTAGTAATGTAAATATCGAAATCAAATCTAAGGTTGTAGTTTGAAGTTCTTTGCTTGAAAATATCTACTTATTTTAAAAATGATAATTTGATAATCAGATCTAAGTTAGTAGTTTGACGTTCTTTACTTCAATATAACTAAGTCTTATTTTAGTATAGTAAATTTGTAAATCAAAGCTATGTTATTAGTTTGAAGTTTTTTACTCGAAAATATCTTCTAGTGATTTTAGAAATGACAATTTGAAAATCAGAGCTAAGTTAATAGTTTGACGTTCTTTACTTCAAAATAACTAAGTCTTATTTTAGACTAGTAAACTTGTAAATCAAAATTAAGTTTTAGTTTGAAGTTTTTTACTTTGAAATATCTACTTCTTTTTTAGGAAATGACAATTTGAAAATCAGATCTAAGTTAATAGTATGGCGTTCTTAACTTCAAAATAGATAAGTCTTATTTTATAATAGTGTATTTCTAAATCCAAACTAAGTTATTAGTTTGAAGTACTTTACTTAAAAATATCTACTTCTGATTTTAGAAATGATAATATGAAAATCAGATCTAAGTTAATAGTTTGACGTTCTTTACTTCAAAATAGATAAGTTTTATTTTAGAATGCTGTTTTTGTAAATCAAATCTAACTTATTAGTTTGAAGTTCTTTACTTGAAAATAACTACTTCTGATTTTAGAAATGACAATTTGAAAATCAGATCTAAGTTAATAATTTGACGTTTTTTACTTCAAAACAACTAAGTCTTATTTTGGTATAGTGAATTTGTAAATCAAAACTAAGTTGTTAGTTTGAAGTCTATACTTGAAAAAATCTACTACTGATTCTATAAATGACAATTTGAAAATTAGATCTAAGTTAATAGTTTGACGTTCTTTGCTTCAAAATAACTAAGCCTTATTTTAGAATAGTGAATTTGTAAATCAAAACCAAGTTATTAGTTTGAAGTTCTTTACTTGAAAATATCTACTTCTGATTTTAGATATACAATTTGAATATCAGATCTAAGTCAATAGTTTGACGTTTTTTACTTAATAATAACAAAGTTTTATTTTAGAATAGTGAATTTGTAAATCAAAACTAATTTATTAGTTTAAAGTATTTTACTTGAAAATATCTAAGTCTGATTTTAGAAATGACAATTTTAAAATCAGATCTAAGTTAATAGTTCGATGTTCTTTAATTCAATAGAACTAAGACTTATTTTAGAATAGTGAATTTGTAAATCAAAACTAAGTTATTAGTTTGAAGTTCTTTACTTGCAAATATCTACTACTGATTTTAGAAATGACAATTTGAAAATCAGATCTAAGTTAACAGTTTGACGTTCTTTACTTTAAAATAACTAAGACTTATTTTAGACTAGTGAATTTGTAAATTAAAACTAAGTTATTAGTATGAAGTTCTTCACTTGAAAAAAACTACCACTGATTTTAGAAATGACAATTTGAAAATCAGATCTAAGTTAATAGTTTGACGTTCTTTACTTCAACACAACTAAGTCTTATTTTAGTATAGTGAATTTGTAAACCAAAACTAAGTTATTAGTATGAAGTTCTTCACTTGAAAAAAACTACCACTGATTTTAGAAATGACAATTTGAAAATCATATCTAAGTTAGTAGTTTGACGTTGTTTACTTCAAAATAACCAAGTCATATTTTAGAATACTCAATTTGTAAATCAAGGCTAAGTTATTAGTTTAAAGTTCTTTACTTGAAAATATCTACTTCTTGTTTTAGAAATGACAATTTGAAAATCAAATCTAAGTTAATAGTTTGACGTTCTTTACTTCTAAATAACTAAGTCTTATTTTAGTATAGTGAATTTGTAATTTAAAGCAAAGTTATTAGTTTGAAGTTCTTTACTTGAAAATATCTACTACTGATTTTAGAAATGACAATTTGAAAATCAGATCTAAGTTAATAGTTTGACGTTCTTTACTTCTAAATAACTAAGTCTTATTTTAGTATAGTGAATTTGTAATTTAAAACAAAGTTATTAGTTTGAAGTTCTTTACTTGAAAATATCTACTACTGATTTTAGAAATGACAATTTGAAAATCAGATCTAAGTTAACAGTTTGACGTTTTTTACTTTAAAATAACTAAGTCTTATTTTAGACTAGTGAATTTGTAAATTAAAACTAAGTTATTAGTATGAAGTTCTTCACTTGAAAAAAACTACCACTGATTTTAGAAATAACAATTTGAAAATCAGATTTAAGTTAATAGTTTGACGTTCTTTACTTCAAAATAACCAAATCTTATTTAAGAATACTCAATTTGTAAATCAAGGCTAAGTTATTAGTTTAAAGTTGTTTACTTGAAAATATCTACTTCTGATTTTAGAAATGACAATTTGAAAATCAGATCTGAGTTAATAGTTTGACGTTCTTTACTTCAAAACAACTAAGTTTTATTTTAGTATAGTGAATTGGTAAACCAAAACTAAGTTATTAGTATGAAGTTCTTCACTTGAAAAAAACTACCACTGATTTTAGAAATGACAATTTGAAAATCAGATCTAAGTTAATAGTTTGACGTTCTTTACTTCAAAATAACTAAGTCTTATTTTAGAATACTCAATTTGTAAATCAAGGCTAAGTTATTAGTTTAAAGTTCTTTACTTGAAATTATCTACTTCTTGTTTTAGAAATGACAATTTGAAAATCAGATCTAAGTTAATAGTTTGACGTTCTTTACTTCAGAACAACTAAGTCTTATTTTAGTATAGTGTATTTGTAAACCAAAACTAAGTTATTAGTATGAAGTTCTTCACTTGAAAAAAACTACCACTGATTTTAGAAATGACAATTTGAAAATCAGATCTAAGTTAATAGTTTGACGTTCTTTACTTCAAAATAACTAAGTCTTATTTTAAAATACTCAATTTGTAAATCAAGGCTAAGTTATTAGTTTAAAGTTCTTTACTTGAAAATATCTACTTCTTGTTTTAGAAATGACAATTTGAAAATCAGATCTAAGTTAATAGTTTGACGTTCTTTACTTCTAAATAACTAAGTCTTATTTTAGTATAGTGAATTTGTAATTTAAAACAAAGTTATTAGTTTGAAGTTCTTTACTTGAAAATATCCACTACTGATTTTAGAAACGACAATTTGAAAATCAGATCTAAGTTAACAGTTTGACGTTCTTTACTTTAAAATAACTAAGTCTTATTTTAGACTAGTGAATTTGTAAACCAAAACTAAGTTATTAGTATGAAGTTCTTCACTTGAAAAAAACTACCACTGATTTTAGAAATGACAATTTGAAAATCAGATCTAAGTTAATAGTTTGACGTTCTTTACTTCAAAATAACTAAGTCTTATTTTAGAATACTCAATTTGTAAATCAAGGCTAAGTTATTAGTTTAAAGTTGTTTACTTGAAAATATCTACTTCTGATTTTAGAAATGACAATTTGAAAATCAGATCTAAGTTGATAGTTTGACGGTCTTTACTTCAAAACAACTAAGTCTTATTTTAGTATAGTGAATTTGTAAACCAAAACTAAGTTATTAGTATGAAGTTCTTCACTTGAAAAAAACTACCACTGATTTTAGAAATGACAATTTGAAAATCAGATCTAAGTTAATAGTTTGACGTTCTTTACTTCAAAATAACTAAGTCTTATTTTAGAATACTCAATTTGTAAATCAAGGCTAAGTTATAAGTTTAAAGTTCTTTACTTGAAAATATCTACTTCTTTTTTTAGAAATGACAATTTGAAAATCAGATCTAAGTTAATAGTTTGACGTTCTTTACTTCAAAATAACTAAGTCTTATTTTAGTATAGTGAATTTGTACTTTAAAACAAAGTTATTAGTTTGAAGTTCTTTACTTGAAAATATCCACTACTGATTTTAGAAATGACAATTTGAAAATCAGATCTAAGTTAACAGTTTGACGTTCTTTACTTTAAAATAACTAAGTCTTATTTTAGACTAGTGAATTTGTAAACCAAAACTAAGTTATCAATATGAAGTTCTTCACTTGAAAAAAACTACCACTGATTTTAGAAATGACAATTTGAAAATCAGATCTACGTTAATAGTTTGACGTTCTTTACTTCAAAATAACTAAGTCTTATTTTAGAATACTCAATTTGTAAATCAAGGCTAAGTTATTAGTTTAAAGTTGTTTACTTGAAAATATCTACTTCTGATTTTAGAAATGACAATTTGAAAATTAGATCTAAGTTAATAGTTTGACGTTCTTTACTTCAAAATAACTAAGTCTTATTTTAAAATACTCAATTTGTAAATCAAGGCTAAGTTATTAGTTTAAAGTTCTTTACTTGAAAATATCTACTTCTTGTTTTAGAAATGACAATTTGAAAATCAGATCTAAGTTAATAGTTTGACGTTCTTTACTTCTAAATAACTAAGTCTTATTTTAGTATAGTGAATTTGTAATTTAAAACAAAGTTATTAGTTTGAAGTTCTTTACTTGAAAATATCCACTACTGATTTTAGAAATGACAATTTGAAAATCAGATCTAAGTTAACAGTTTGACGTTCTTTACTTTAAAATAACTAAGTCTTATTTTAGACTAGTGAATTTGTAAATTAAAACTAAGTTATTAGTATGAAGTTCTTCACTTGAAAAAAACTACCACTGATTTTAGAAATGACAATTTAAAAATCAGATCTAAGTTAATAGTTTGACGTTCCTTACTTCAAAATAACAAAGTCTTATTTTAGAATACTCAATTTGTAAATCAAGGCTAAGTTATTAGTTTAAAGTTGTTTACTTGAAAATATCTACTTCTGATTTTAGAAATGACAAGTTGAAAATCAGATCTAAGTTAATAGTTTGACGTTCTTTACTTCAAAACAACTAAGTCTTATTTTAGTATAGTGAATTTGTAAACCAAAACTAAGTTATCAATATGAAGTTCTTCACTTGAAAAAAACTACCACTGATTTTAGAAATGACAATTTGAAAATCAGATCTACGTTAATAGTTTGACGTTCTTTACTTCAAAATAACTAAGTCTTATTTTAGAATACTCAATTTGTAAATCAAGGCTAAGTTATTAGTTTAAAGTTGTTTACTTGAAAATATCTACTTCTGATTTTAGAAATGACAATTTGAAAATCAGATCTAAGTTGATAGTTTGACGGTCTTTACTTCAAAACAACTAAGTCTTATTTTAGTATAGTGAATTTGTAAACCAAAACTAAGTTATTAGTTTATAGTAGTATGAAGTTCTTCACTTGAAAAAAACTACCACTGATTTTAGAAATGACAATTTGAAAATCAGATCTAAGTTAATAGTTTGACGTTCTTTACTTCAAAATAACTAAGTCTTATTTTAGAATACTCAATTTGTAAATCAAGGCTAAGTTATTAGTTTAAAGTTGTTTACTTGAAAATATCTACTTCTGATTTTAGAAATGACAATTTGAAAATCAGATCTAAGTTGATAGTTTGACGGTCTTTACTTCAAAACAACTAAGTCTTATTTTAGTATAGTGAATTTGTAAACCAAAACTAAGTTATTAGTATGAAGTTCTTCACTTGAAAAAAACTACCACTGATTTTAGAAATGACAATTTGAAAATCAGATCTAAGTTAACAGTTTGACGTTCTTTACTTTAAAATAACTAAGTCTTATTTTAGACTAGTGAATTTGTAAATTAAAACTTAGTTATTAGTATGATGTTCTTCACTTGAAAAAAACTTCCACTGATTTTAGAAATGACAATTTGAAAATCAGATCTAAGTTAATAGTTTGACGTTCTTTACTTCAAAATAACTAAGTCTTATTTTAGAATACTCAATTTGTAAATCAAGGCTAAGTTATTAGTTTAAAGTTCTTTACTTGAAAATATCTACTTCTTTTTTTAGAAATGACAATTTGAAAATCAGATCTAAGTTAATAGTTTGACGTTCTTTACTTCAAAATAACTAAGTCTTATTTTAGTATAGTGAATTTGTACTTTAAAACAAAGTTATTAGTTTGAAGTTCTTTACTTGAAAATATCTACTACTGATTTTAGAAATGACAATTTGAAAATCAGATCTAAGTTAACAGTTTGACGTTCTTTACTTTAAAATAACTAAGTCTTATTTTAGACTAGTGAATTTGTAAATTAAAACTTAGTTATTAGTATGATGTTCTTCACTTGAAAAAAACTACCACTGATTTTAGAAATGACAATTTGAAAATCAGATCTAAGTTAATAGTTTGACGTTCTTTACTTCTAAATAACTATGTCTTATTTTAGTATAGTGAATTTGTAATTTAAAACAAAGTTATTAGTTTGAAGTTCTTTACTTGCAAATATCTACTACTGATTTTAGAAATGACAATTTGAAAATCAGATCTAAGTTAACAGTTTGACGTTCTTTACTTTAAAATAACTAAGACTTATTTTAGACTAGTGAATTTGTAAATTAAAACTAAGTTATTAGTATGAAGTTCTTCACTTGAAAAAAACTACCACTGATTTTAGAAATGACAATTTGAAAATCAGATCTAAGTTAATAGTTTGACGTTCTTTACTTCAACACAACTAAGTCTTATTTTAGTATAGTGAATTTGTAAACCAAAACTAAGTTATTAGTATGAAGTTCTTCACTTGAAAAAAACTACCACTGATTTTAGAAATGACAATTTGAAAATCAGATCTAAGTTAGTAGTTTGACGTTGTTTACTTCAAAATAACCAAGTCATATTTTAGAATACTCAATTTGTAAATCAAGGCTAAGTTATTAGTTTAAAGTTCTTTACTTGAAAATATCTACTTCTTGTTTTAGAAATGACAATTTGAAAATCAAATCTAAGTTAATAGTTTGACGTTCTTTACTTCTAAATAACTAAGTCTTATTTTAGTATAGTGAATTTGTAATTTAAAGCAAAGTTATTAGTTTGAAGTTCTTTACTTGAAAATATCTACTACTGATTTTAGAAATGACAATTTGAAAATCAGATCTAAGTTAATAGTTTGACGTTCTTTACTTCTAAATAACTAAGTCTTATTTTAGTATAGTGAATTTGTAATTTAAAACAAAGTTATTAGTTTGAAGTTCTTTACTTGAAAATATCTACTACTGATTTTAGAAATGACAATTTGAAAATCAGATCTAAGTTAACAGTTTGACGTTTTTTACTTTAAAATAACTAAGTCTTATTTTAGACTAGTGAATTTGTAAATTAAAACTAAGTTATTAGTATGAAGTTCTTCACTTGAAAAAAACTACCACTGATTTTAGAAATAACAATTTGAAAATCAGATTTAAGTTAATAGTTTGACGTTCGTTACTTCAAAATAACCAAATCTTATTTAAGAATACTCAATTTGTAAATCAAGGCTAAGTTATTAGTTTAAAGTTGTTTACTTGAAAATATCTACTTCTGATTTTAGAAATGACAATTTGAAAATCAGATCTAAGTTAATAGTTTGACGTTCTTTACTTCAAAACAACTAAGTTTTATTTTAGTATAGTGAATTGGTAAACCAAAACTAAGTTATTAGTATGAAGTTCTTCACTTGAAAAAAACTACCACTGATTTTAGAAATGACAATTTGAAAATCAGATCTAAGTTAATAGTTTGACGTTCTTTACTTCAAAATAACTAAGTCTTATTTTAGAATACTCAATTTGTAAATCAAGGCTAAGTTATTAGTTTAAAGTTCTTTACTTGAAATTATCTACTTCTTGTTTTAGAAATGACAATTTGAAAATCAGATCTAAGTTAATAGTTTGACGTTCTTTACTTCTAAATGGCTAAGTCCTATTTTAGTATAGTGAATTTGTAATTTTAAACAAAGTTATTAGTTTGAAGTTCTTTACTTGAAAATATCTACTATTGATTTTAGAAATGACAATTTGAAAATCAGATCTAAGTTAACAGTTTGACGTTCTTTACTTTAAAATAACTAAGTCTTATTTTAGACTAATGAATTTGTAAATTAAAACTAACTTATTAGTATGAAGTTCTTCACTTGAAAAAAACTACCACTGATTTTAGAAATGACAATTTGAAAATCAGAGCTAAGTTAATAGTTTGACGTTCTTTACTTCAAAATAACTAAGTCTTATTTTAAAATACTCAATTTGTAAATCAAGGCTAAGTTATTAGTTTAAAGTTGTTTACTTGAAAATATCTACTTCTGATTTTAGAAATGACAATTTGAAAATCAGATCTAAGTTAATAGTTTGACGTTCTTTACTTCAGAACAACTAAGTCTTATTTTAGTATAGTGTATTTGTAAACCAAAACTAAGTTATTAGTATGAAGTTCTTCACTTGAAAAAAACTACCACTGATTTTAGAAATGACAATTTGAAAATCAGATCTAAGTTAATAGTTTGACGTTCTTTACTTCAAAATAACTAAGTCTTATTTTAAAATACTCAATTTGTAAATCAAGGCTAAGTTATTAGTTTAAAGTTCTTTACTTGAAAATATCTACTTCTTGTTTTAGAAATGACAATTTGAAAATCAGATCTAAGTTAATAGTTTGACGTTCTTTACTTCTAAATAACTAAGTCTTATTTTAGTATAGTGAATTTGTAATTTAAAACAAAGTTATTAGTTTGAAGTTCTTTACTTGAAAATATCCACTACTGATTTTAGAAATGACAATTTGAAAATCAGATCTAAGTTAACAGTTTGACGTTCTTTACTTTAAAATAACTAAGTCTTATTTTAGACTAGTGAATTTGTAAATTAAAACTAAGTTATTAGTATGAAGTTCTTCACTTGAAAAAAACTACCACTGATTTTAGAAATGACAATTTAAAAATCAGATCTAAGTTAATAGTTTGACGTTCCTTACTTCAAAATAACTAAGTCTTATTTTAGAATACTCAATTTGTAAATCAAGGCTAAGTTATTAGTTTAAAGTTGTTTACTTGAAAATATCTACTTCTGATTTTAGAAATGACAAGTTGAAAATCAGATCTAAGTTAATAGTTTGACGTTCTTTACTTCAAAACAACTAAGTCTTATTTTAGTATAGTGAATTTGTAAACCAAAACTAAGTTATCAATATGAAGTTCTTCACTTGAAAAAAACTACCACTGATTTTAGAAATGACAATTTGAAAATCAGATCTACGTTAATAGTTTGACGTTCTTTACTTCAAAATAACTAAGTCTTATTTTAGAATACTCAATTTGTAAATCAAGGCTAAGTTATTAGTTTAAAGTTGTTTACTTGAAAATATCTACTTCTGATTTTAGAAATGACAATTTGAAAATCAGATCTAAGTTGATAGTTTGACGGTCTTTACTTCAAAACAACTAAGTCTTATTTTAGTATAGTGAATTTGTAAACCAAAACTAAGTTATTAGTATGAAGTTCTTCACTTGAAAAAAACTACCACTGATTTTAGAAATGACAATTTGAAAATCAGATCTAAGTTAATAGTTTGACGTTCTTTACTTCAAAATAACTAAGTCTTATTTTAGAATACTCAATTTGTAAATCAAGGCTAAGTTATTAGTTTAAAGTTGTTTACTTGAAAATATCTACTTCTGATTTTAGAAATGACAATTTGAAAATCAGATCTAAGTTAATAGTTTGACGTTCTTTACTTCAAAACAACTAAGTCTTATTTTAGTATAGTGAATTTGTAAACCAAAACTAAGTTGTTAGTATGAAGTTCTTCACTTGAAAAAAACTACCAATGATTTTAGAAATGACAATTTGAAAATCAGATCTAAATTAACAGTTTGACGTTCTTTACTTTAAAATAACTAAGTCTTATTTTAGACTAGTGAATTTGTAAATTAAAACTAAGTTATTAGTATGAAGTTCTTCACTTGAAAAAAACTACCACTGATTTTAGAAATGACAATTTGAAAATCAGATCTAAGTTATTAGTTTGACGTTCTTTACTTCAAAACAACTAAGTCTTATTTTAGTATAGTGAATTTGTAAACCAAAACTAAGTTATTAGTATGAAGTTCTTCACTTGAAAAAAACTACCACTGATTTTAGAAATGACAATTTGAAAATCAGATCTAAGTTAATAGTTTGACGTTCTTTACTTCAAAATATCTAAGTCTTATTTTAGAATACTCAATTTGTAAATCAAGGCTAAGTTATTAGTTTAAAGTTCTTTACTTGAAAATATCTACTTCTTGTTTTAGAAATGACAATTTGAAAATCAGATCTAAGTTAATAGTTTGACGTTCTTTACTTCAAAACAACTAAGTCTTATTTTAGTATAGTGAATTTGTAAACCAAAACTAAGTTGTTAGTATGAAGTTCTTCACTTGAAAAAAACTACCAATGATTTTAGAAATGACAATTTGAAAATCAGATCTAAATTAACAGTTTGACGTTCTTTACGTTAAAATAACGAAGTCTTATTTTAGACTAGTGAATTTGTAAATTAAAACTAAGTTATTAGTATGAAGTTCTTCACTTGAAAAAAACTACCACTGATTTTAGAAATGACAATTTGAAAATTAGATCTAAGTTAATAGTTTGACGTTCTTTACTTCAAAACAACTAAGTCTTATTTTAGACTAGTGAATTTGTAAATTAAAACTAAGTTATTAGTATGAAGTTCTTCACTTGAAAAAAACTACCACTGATTTTAGAAATGACAATTTGAAAATCAGATCTAAGTTAATAGTTTGACGTTCTTTACTTCAAAATAACCAAGTCTTATTTTAGAATACTCAATTTGTAAATCAAGGCTAAGTTATTAGTTTAAAGTTGTTTACTTGAAAATATCTACTTCTGATTTTAGAAATGACAATTTGAAAATCAGATCTAAGTTAATAGTTTGACGTTCTTTACTTCAAAACAACTAAGTTTTATTTTAGTATAGTGAATTTGTAAACCAAAACTAAGTTATTAGTATAAAGTTCTTCACTTGAAAAAAACTACCACTGATTTTAGAAATGACAATTTGAAAATCAGATCTAAGTTAATAGTTTGACGTTCTTTACTTTAAAATAACTAAGTCTTATTTTAGAATACTCAATTTGTAAATCAAGGCTAAGTTATTAGTTTAAAGTTGTTTACTTGAAAATATCTACTTCTGATTTTAGAAATGACAATTTGAAAATCAGACCTAAGTTAATAGTTTGACGTTCTTTACTTCAAAACAACTAAGTCTTATTTTAGTATAGTGAATTTGTAAACCAAAACTAAGTTGTTAGTATGAAGTTCTTCACTTGAAAAAAACTACCACTGATTTTAGAAATGACAATTTGAAAATCAGATCTAAGTTAATAGTTTGACGTTCTTTACTTCAAAACAACTAAGTCTTATTTTAGACTAGTGAATTTGTAAATTAAAACTAAGTTATTAGTATGAAGTTCTTCACTTGAAAAAAACTACCACTGATTTTAGAAATGACAATTTGAAAATCAGATCTAAGTTAATAGTTTGACGTTCTTTACTTCTAAATAACTAAGTCTTATTTTAGTATAGTGAATTTGTAATTTAAAACAAAGTTATTAGTTTGAAGTTCTTTACTTGAAAATATCTACTACTGATTTTAGAAATGACAATTTGAAAATCAGTTCTAAGTTAACAGTTTGACGTTTTTTACTTTAAAATAACTAAGTCTTATTTTAGACTAGTGAATTTGTAAATTAAAACTAAGTTATTAGTATGAAGTTCTTCACTTGAAAAAAACTACCACTGATTTTAGAAATGACAATTTGAAAATCAGATCTAAGTTAATAGTTTGACGTTCTTTACTTCAAAATAACCAAATCTTATTTTAGAATACTCAATTTGTAAATCAAGGCTAAGTTATTAGTTTAAAGTTGTTTACTTGAAAATATCTACTTCTGATTTTAGAAATGACAATTTGAAAATCAGATCTAAGTTAATAGTTTGACGTTCTTTACTTCAAAACAACTAAGTTTTTTTTTAGTATAGTGAATTGGAAAACCAAAACTAAGTTATTAGTATAAAGTTCTTCACTTGAAAAAAACTACCACTGATTTTAGAAATGACAATTTGAAAATCAGATCTAAGTTAATAGTTTGACGTTCTTTACTTCAAAATAACTAAGTCTTATTTTAGAATACCCAATTTGTAAATCAAGGCTAAGTTATTAGTTTAAAGTTGTTTACTTGAAATTATCTACTTCTTGTTTTAGAAATGACAATTTGAAAATCAGATCTAAGTTGATAGTTTGACGGTCTTTACTTCAAAACAACTAAGTCTTATTTTAGTATAGTGAATTTGTAAACCAAAACTAAGTTATTAGTATGAAGTTCTTCACTTGAAAAAAACTACCACTGATTTTAGAAATGACAATTTGAAAATCAGATCTAAGTTAATAGTTTGACGTTCTTTACTTCAAAATAACTAAGTCTTATTTTAGAATACTCAATTTGTAAATCAAGGCTAAGTTATTAGTTTAAAGTTGTTTACTTGAAAATATCTACTTCTGATTTTAGAAATGACAATTTGAAAATCAGATCTAAGTTAATAGTTTGACGTTCTTTACTTCAAAACAACTAAGTCTTATTTTAGTATAGTGAATTTGTAAACCAAAACTAAGTTGTTAGTATGAAGTTCTTCACTTGAAAAAAACTACCAATGATTTTAGAAATGACAATTTGAAAATCAGATCTAAATTAACAGTTTGACGTTCTTTACTTTAAAATAACTAAGTCTTATTTTAGACTAGTGAATTTGTAAATTAAAACTAAGTTATTAGTATGAAGTTCTTCACTTGAAAAAAACTACCACTGATTTTAGAAATGACAATTTGAAAATCAGATCTAAGTTAATAGTTTGACGTTCTTTACTTCAAAACAACTAAGTCTTATTTTAGTATAGTGAATTTGTAAACCAAAACTAAGTTATTAGTATGAAGTTCTTCACTTGAAAAAAACTACCACTGATTTTAGAAATGACAATTTGAAAATCAGATCTAAGTTAATAGTTTGACGTTCTTTACTTCAAAATATCTAAGTCTTATTTTAGAATACTCAATTTGTAAATCAAGGCTAAGTTATTAGTTTAAAGTTCTTTACTTGAAAATATCTACTTCTTGTTTTAGAAATGACAATTTGAAAATCAGATCTAAGTTAATAGTTTGACGTTCTTTACTTCAAAACAACTAAGTCTTATTTTAGTATAGTGAATTTGTAAACCAAAACTAAGTTGTTAGTATGAAGTTCTTCACTTGAAAAAAACTACCAATGATTTTAGAAATGACAATTTGAAAATCAGATCTAAATTAACAGTTTGACGTTCTTTACGTTAAAATAACTAAGTCTTATTTTAGACTAGTGAATTTGTAAATTAAAACTAAGTTATTAGTATGAAGTTCTTCACTTGAAAAAAACTACCACTGATTTTAGAAATGACAATTTGAAAATCAGATCTAAGTTAATAGTTTGACGTTCTTTACTTCAAAACAACTAAGTCTTATTTTAGACTAGTGAATTTGTAAATTAAAACTAAGTTATTAGTATGAAGTTCTTCACTTGAAAAAAACTACCACTGATTTTAGAAATGACAATTTGAAAATCAGATCTAAGTTAATAGTTTGACGTTCTTTACTTCAAAATAACCAAGTCTTATTTTAGAATACTCAATTTGTAAATCAAGGCTAAGTTATTAGTTTAAAGTTGTTTACTTGAAAATATCTACTTCTGATTTTAGAAATGACAATTTGAAAATCAGATCTAAGTTAATAGTTTGACGTTCTTTACTTCAAAACAACTAAGTTTTATTTTAGTATAGTGAATTTGTAAACCAAAACTAAGTTATTAGTATAAAGTTCTTCACTTGAAAAAAACTACCACTGATTTTAGAAATGACAATTTGAAAATCAGATCTAAGTTAATAGTTTGACGTTCTTTACTTTAAAATAACTAAGTCTTATTTTAGAATACTCAATTTGTAAATCAAGGCTAAGTTATTAGTTTAAAGTTGTTTACTTGAAAATATCTACTTCTGATTTTAGAAATGACAATTTGAAAATCAGACCTAAGTTAATAGTTTGACGTTCTTTACTTCAAAACAACTAAGTCTTATTTTAGTATAGTGAATTTGTAAACCAAAACTAAGTTGTTAGTATGAAGTTCTTCACTTGAAAAAAACTACCACTGATTTTAGAAATGACAATTTGAAAATCAGATCTAAGTTAATAGTTTGACGTTCTTTACTTCAAAACAACTAAGTCTTATTTTAGACTAGTGAATTTGTAAATTAAAACTAAGTTATTAGTATGAAGTTCTTCACTTGAAAAAAACTACCACTGATTTTAGAAATGACAATTTGAAAATCAGATCTAAGTTAATAGTTTGACGTTCTTTACTTCTAAATAACTAAGTCTTATTTTAGTATAGTGAATTTGTAATTTAAAACAAAGTTATTAGTTTGAAGTTCTTTACTTGAAAATATCTACTACTGATTTTAGAAATGACAATTTGAAAATCAGTTCTAAGTTAACAGTTTGACGTTTTTTACTTTAAAATAACTAAGTCTTATTTTAGACTAGTGAATTTGTAAATTAAAACTAAGTTATTAGTATGAAGTTCTTCACTTGAAAAAAACTACCACTGATTTTAGAAATGACAATTTGAAAATCAGATCTAAGTTAATAGTTTGACGTTCTTTACTTCAAAACAACTAAGTTTTTTTTTAGTATAGTAAATTGGAAAACCAAAACTAAGTTATTAGTATAAAGTTCTTCACTTGAAAAAAACTACCACTGATTTTAGAAATGACAATTTGAAAATCAGATCTAAGTTAATAGTTTGACGTTCTTTACTTCAAAATAACTAAGTCTTATTTTAGAATACTCAATTTGTAAATCAAGGCTAAGTTATTAGTTTAAAGTTGTTTACTTGAAATTATCTACTTCTTGTTTTAGAAATGACAATTTGAAAATCAGATCTAAGTTAATAGTTTGACGTTCTTTACTTCTAAATAACTAAGTCCTGTTTTAGTATAGTGAATTTGTAATTTAAAACAAAGTTATTAGTTTGAAGTTCTTTACTTGAAAATATCTACTATTGATTTAAGAAATGACAATTTGAAAATCAGATCTAAGTTAACAGTTTGACGTTCTTTACTTTAAAATAACTAAGTCTTATTTTAGACTAATGAATTTGTAAATTAAAACTAAGTTTTAAGTATGAAGTTCTTCACTTGAAAAAAACTACCACTGATTTTAGAAATGACAATTTGAAAATCAGAGCTAAGTTAATAGTTTGACGTTCTTTACTTCAAAATAACTAAGTCTTATATTAAAATACTCAATTTGTAAATCAAGGCTAAGTTATTAGTTTAAAGTTGTTTACTTGAAAATATCTACTTCTGATTTTAGAAATGACAATTTGAAAATCAGATCTAAGTTAATAGTTTGACGTTCTTTACTTCAAAACAACTAAGTCTTATTTTAGTATAGTGAATTTGTAAACCAAAACTAAGTTGTTAGTATGAAGTTCTTCACTTGAAAAAAACTACCAATGATTTTAGAAATGACAATTTGAAAATCAGATCTAAATTAACAGTTTGACGTTCTTTACTTTAAAATAACTAAGTCTTATTTTAGACTAGTGAATTTGTAAATTAAAACTAAGTTATTAGTATGAAGTTCTTCACTTGAAAAAAACTACCACTGATTTTAGAAATGACAATTTGAAAATCAGATCTAAGTTAATAGTTTGACGTTCTTTACTTCAAAATAACTAAGTCTTATTTTAGAATACTCAATTTGTAAATCAAGGCTAAGTTATTAGTTTAAAGTTGTTTACTTGAAAATATCTACTTCTTGTTTTAGAAATGACAATTTGAAAATCAGATCTAAGTTAATAGTTTGACGTTCTTTACTTCTAAATAACTAAGTCTTATTTTAGTATAGTGAATTTGTAATTTAAAACTAAGTTATTAGTGTGAAGTTCTTCACTTGAAAAAAACTACCACTGATTTTAGAAATGACAATTTGAAAATCAGATCTAAGTTAATAGTTTGACGTTCTTTACTTTAAAATAACTAAGTCTTATTTTAGAATACTCAATTTGTAAATCAAGGCTAAGTTATTAGTTTAAAGTTCTTTACTTGAAAATAACTACTTCTTGTTTTAGAAATGACAATTTGAAAATCAGATCTAAGTTAATAGTTTGACGTTCTTTACTTCTAAATAACTAAGCCTTATTTTAGTATAGTGAATTTGTAAACCAAAACTAAGTTGTTAGTATGAAGTTCTTCACTTGAAAAAAACTACCACTGATTTTAGAAATGACAATTTGAAAATCAGATCTAAATTAACAGTTTGACGTTCTTTACTTTAAAATAACTAAGTCTTATTTTAGACTAGTGAACTTGTAAATGAAAACTAAGTTATTAGTATGAAGTTCTTCACTTGAAAAAAACTACCACTGATTTTAGAAATGACAATTTGAAAATCAGATCTAAGTTAATAGTTTGACGTTCTTTACTTCTAAATAACTAAGTCTTATTTTAGTATAGAGAATTTGTAATTTAAAACAAAGTTATTAGTTTGAAGTTCTTTACTTGAAAATATCTACTACTGATTTTAGAAATGACAATTTGAAAATCAGATCTACGTTAACAGTTAGACGTTCTTTACTTTAAAATAACTAAATCTTATTTTAGACTAGTGAATTTGTAAATTAAAACTAAGTTATTAGTATGAAGTTCTTCACTTGAAAAAAACTACCACTGATTTTAGAAAAGACAATTTGAAAATCAGATCCAAGTTAATAGTTTGACGATCTTTACTTCAAAATAACTAAGTCTTATTTTAGAATACTCAATTTGTAAATCAAGGCTAAGTTATTAGTTTAAAGTTGTTTACTTGAAAATATCTACTACTGATTTTAGAAATGACAATTTGAAAATCAGATCTAAGTTAATAGTTTGACGTTCTTTACTTCTAAATAACTAAGTCTTATTTTAGTATAGTGAATTTGTAATTTAAAACAAAGTTATTAGTTTGAAGTTGTTTACTTGAAAATATCTACTACTAATTTTAGAAATGACAATTTGAAAATCAGATGTAAGTTAACAGTTTGACGTTCTTTACTTTAAAATAACTAAGTCTTATTTTAGACTAGTGAATTTGTAAATTAAAACTAAGTTATTAGTATGAAGTTCTTCACTTGAAAAAAACTACCACTGATTTTAGAAATGACAATTAGAAAATCAGATTTATGTTAATACTTTGACGTTCTTTACTTCAAAATAACTAAGTCTTAATTTAGAATACTCAATTTGTAAATCAAGGCTAAGTTATTAGTTTAAAGTTCTTTACTTGAAAATATCTACTTCTTGTTTTAGAAATGACAATTTGAAAATCAGATCTAAGTTAATAGTTTGACGTTCTTTACTTCTAAATAACTAAGTCTTATTTTAGTATAGTGAATTTGTAATTTAAAACAAAGTTATTATTTTGAAGTTCTTTACTTGAAAATATCTACTACTAATTTTAGAAATGACAATTTGAAAATCAGATCTAAGTTAACAGTTTGACGTTCTTTACTTTAAAATAACTAAGTCTTATTTTTGACTAGTGAATTTGTAAATTAAAACTAAGTTATTAGTATGAAGTTCTTCACTTGAAAAAAACTACCACTGATTTTAGAAATGACAATTTGAAAATCAGATCTAAGTTAATAGTTTCACGATCTTTACTTCAAAACAACTAAGTCTTATTTTAGAATACTTAATTTGTAAATCAAGGCTAAGTTATTAGTTTAAAGTTGTTTACTTGAAAATATCTACTTCTGATTTTAGAAATGACAATTTGAAAATCAGTTCTAAGTTAATAGTTTGACGTTCTTTACTTCAAATCAACTAAGTCTTATTTTAGTATAGTGAATTTGTAAACCAAAACTAAGTTGTTAGTATGAAGTTCTACACTTGAAAAAAACTACCACTGATTTTAGAAAGGACAATTTGAAAATCAGATCTAAGTTAATAGTTTGACGTTCTTTACTTCCAAATAACTAATTCTTATTTTAGAATACTCACTTTGTAAATAAAGGCTAAGTTATTAGGTTAAAGTTCTTTACTTGAAAATATCTACTTCTTGTTTTAGAAATGACAATTTGAAAATCAGATCTAAGTTAATAGGTTGACGTTCTTTACTTCTAAATAACTAAGTCTTATTTTAGTATAGTGAATTTGTAATTTAAAACTAAGTTATTAGTATGAAGTTCTTCACTTGAAAAAAACTACCACTGATTTTAGAAATGACAATTTGAAAATCAGATCTAAGTTAATAGTTTGACGTTCTTTACTTCAAAATAACTAAGTCTTATTTTAGAATACTCAATTTGTAAATCAAGGCTAAGTTATTAGTTTAAAGTTGTTTACTTGAAAATATCTACTTCTGATTTTAGAAATGACAATTTGAAAATCAGATCTAAGTTAATAGTTTGACGTTATTTACTTCTAAATAACTAAGTCTTATTTTAGTATAGTGAATTTGTAAACCAAAACTAAGTTGTTAGTATGAAGTTCTTCACTTTAAAAAAAACTACCACTAATTTTAGAAACGACAATTTGAAAATCAGATCTAAATTAACAGTTTGACGTTCTTTACTTTAAAATAACTAAGTCTTATTTTAGACTAGTGAATTTGTAAATGAAAACTAAGTTATTAGTATGAAGTTCTTCACTTGAAAAAAACTACCACTGATTTTAGAAATGACAATTTGAAAATCAGATCTAAGTTAATAGTTTGACGTTCTTTACTTCTAAATAACTAAGTCTTATTTTAGTATAGTGAATTTCTAATTTAAAACAAAGTTATTAGTTTGAAGTTCTTTACTTGAAAATATCTACTACTGATTTTAGAAATGACAATTTGAAAATCAGATCTACGTTAACAGTTAGACGTTCTTTACTTTAAAATAACTAAGTCTTATTTTAGACTAGTGAATTTGTAAATTAAAACTAAGTTATTAGTATGAAGTTCTTCACTTGAAAAAAACTACCACTGATTTTAGAAAAGACAATTTGAAAATCAGATCTAAGTTAATAGTTTGACGTTCTTTACTTCAAAATAACTAAGTCTTATTTTAGAATACTCAATTTGTAAATCAAGGCTAAGTTATTAGTTTAAAGTTGTTTACTTGAAAATATCTACTACTGATTTTAGAAATGACAATTTGAAAATCAGATCTAAGTTAATAGTTTGACGTTCTTTACTTCTAAATAACTAAGTCTTATTTTAGTATAGTGAATTTGTAATTTAAAACAAAGTTATTAGTTTGAAGTTGTTTACTTGAAAATATCTACTACTAATTTTAGAAATGACAATTTGAAAATCAGATGTAAGTTAACAGTTTGACGTTCTTTACTTTAAAATAACTAAGTCTTATTTTAGACTAGTGAATTTGTAAATTAAAACTAAGTTATTAGTATGAAGTTCTTCACTTGAAAAAAACTACCACTGATTTTAGAAATGACAATTAGAAAATCAGATTTATGTTAATACTTTGACGTTCTTTACTTCAAAATAACTAAGTCTTAATTTAGAATACTCAATTTGTAAATCAAGGCTAAGTTATTAGTTTAAAGTTCTTTACTTGAAAATATCTACTTCTTGTTTTAGAAATGACAATTTGAAAATCAGATCTAAGTTAATAGTTTGACGTTCTTTACTTCTAAATAACTAAGTCTTATTTTAGTATAGTGAATTTGTAATTTAAAACAAAGTTATTATTTTGAAGTTCTTTACTTGAAAATATCTACTACTAATTTTAGAAATGACAATTTGAAAATCAGATCTAAGTTAACAGTTTGACGTTCTTTACTTTAAAATAACTAAGTCTTATTTTTGACTAGTGAATTTGTAAATTAAAACTAAGTTATTAGTATGAAGTTCTTCACTTGAAAAAAACTACCACTGATTTTAGAAATGACAATTTGAAAATCAGATCTAAGTTAATAGTTTCACGATCTTTACTTCAAAACAACTAAGTCTTATTTTAGAATACTCAATTTGTAAATCAAGGCTAAGTTATTAGTTTAAAGTTGTTTACTTGAAAATATCTACTTCTGATTTTAGAAATGACAATTTGAAAATCAGTTCTAAGTTAATAGTTTGACGTTCTTTACTTCAAATCAACTAAGTCTTATTTTAGTATAGTGAATTTGTAAACCAAAACTAAGTTGTTAGTATGAAGTTCTACACTTGAAAAAAACTACCACTGATTTTAGAAAGGACAATTTGAAAATCAGATCTAAGTTAATAGTTTGACGTTCTTTACTTCCAAATAACTAATTCTTATTTTAGAATACTCACTTTGTAAATAAAGGCTAAGTTATTAGGTTAAAGTTCTTTACTTGAAAATATCTACTTCTTGTTTTAGAAATGACAATTTGAAAATCAGATCTAAGTTAATAGGTTGACGTTCTTTACTTCTAAATAACTAAGTCTTATTTTAGTATAGTGAATTTGTAATTTAAAACTAAGTTATTAGTATGAAGTTCTTCACTTGAAAAAAACTACCACTGATTTTAGAAATGACAATTTGAAAATCAGATCTAAGTTAATAGTTTGACGTTCTTTACTTCAAAATAACTAAGTCTTATTTTAGAATACTCAATTTGTAAATCAAGGCTAAGTTATTAGTTTAAAGTTGTTTACTTGAAAATATCTACTTCTGATTTTAGAAATGACAATTTGAAAATCAGATCTAAGTTAATAGTTTGACGTTATTTACTTCTAAATAACTAAGTCTTATTTTAGTATAGTGAATTTGTAAACCAAAACTAAGTTGTTAGTATGAAGTTCTTCACTTTAAAAAAAACTACCACTAATTTTAGAAACGACAATTTGAAAATCAGATCTAAATTAACAGTTTGACGTTCTTTACTTTAAAATAACTAAGTCTTATTTTAGACTAGTGAATTTGTAAATGAAAACTAAGTTATTAGTATGAAGTTCTTCACTTGAAAAAAACTACCACTGATTTTAGAAATGACAATTTGAAAATCAGATCTAAGTTAATAGTTTGACGTTCTTTACTTCTAAATAACTAAGTCTTATTTTAGTATAGTGAATTTGTAATTTAAAACAAAGTTATTAGTTTGAAGTTCTTTACTTGAAAATATCTACTACTGATTTTAGAAATGACAATTTGAAAATCAGATCTACGTTAACAGTTAGACGTTCTTTACTTTAAAATAACTAAGTCTTATTTTAGACTAGTGAATTTGTAAATTAAAACTAAGTTATTAGTATGAAGTTCTTCACTTGAAAAAAACTACCACTGATTTTAGAAAAGACAATTTGAAAATCAGATCTAAGTTAATAGTTTGACGTTCTTTACTTCAAAATAACTAAGTCTTATTTTAGAATACTCAATTTGTAAATCAAGGCTAAGTTATTAGTTTAAAGTTGTTTACTTGAAAATATCTACTACTGATTTTAGAAATGACAATTTGAAAATCAGATCTAAGTTAATAGTTTGACGTTCTTTACTTCTAAATAACTAAGTCTTATTTTAGTATAGTGAATTTGTAATTTAAAACAAAGTTATTAGTTTGAAGTTCTTTACTTGAAAATATCTACTACTAATTTTAGAAATGACAATTTGAAAATCAGATCTAAGTTAACAGTTTGACGTTCTTTAATTTAAAATAACTAAGTCTTATTTTAGTATAGTGAACTTGTAAATCAAATCTAAGTTATTAGTTTGAAGTTCTGTACTTGAAAATATTTATTACTGATTTTAGAAATTACAATTTGAAAATCAGATCTAAGTTAATAGTTTGGCGTTCTTTACTTCAAAATAAGTAAGTCTTATTTTAGAATAGTGAATTTGTAAATCAAAGCTAAGTTATTAATTTGAAGTTCTTTACTTGAAAATATCTACTTCTGATTTTGGAAATGACAATTTGAAAATCAGATCTAAGTTAATAGTTTGACGTTATATACTTCAAAATAACTAAGTCTTATTTTAGGATAGTAAATTTGTAAATCAAAGCTATGTTATTAGTGTGTAGTTCTTTACTTGAAAATATCTACTTCTTATTTTAGAAATGAAAATTTAAAAATCAGATCTAAGTTAATAGTTTGACGTTCTTTACATCAAAATAACTAAATTTTATTTTAGAATAGTTAACTTGTAAATCAAAACTAAGTTATTAGTTTGAAGTTCTTTACTTGAAAATATCTACTTCTGATTTTAGAAATGACAATTTGAAATTCAGATCTAAGTTAACAGTTTGACGTTCTTTACTTCTAAATAACTAACCATTATTTTAGTATAGTGAATTTGTAAATTAAAACTAAGTTATTCGTTTGAAGTTCTTAACTTGAAAATATCTACTACTAATTTTAGAAATGACAATTTGAAAATCAGATCTAAGTTAATAGTTTGACGTTATTTACTTCAAAATAACTAAGTCTTATTTTAGGATAGTAAATTTGTAAATCAAAGCTATGTTATTAGTGTGTAGTTCTTTACTTGAAAATATCTACTTCTTATTTTAGAAATGAAAATTTAAAAATCAGATCTAAGTTAATAGTTTGACGTTCTTTACTTCTAAACAACTAAGTCTTATTTTAGTATAGTGAATTTGTAAATAAAAACTAAGTTATTAGTTTGAAGTTCTTTACTTGAAAATTTCTACTACTGATTTTAGAAATGAAAATTTGAAAATCAGATCTAAGTTAATAGTTTGACGTTCTTTACTTCAAAATAACTAAGTCTTATTTTAGAATAGTGAATTTGTAAATCAAAGCTAAGTTATTAGTTTGAAGTTGTTTACTTGAAAATAATTACTTCTGATTTTAGAAATGACAATTTGAAAATCAGATCTAAGGTAATAGTTTGACGTTCTTTACTTCAAAATAACTAAGTCTTATTTTAGAATAGTGAATTTGTAAATCAAAGCGAATTCTTAGTTTGAAGTTCTTTACTTGAAAATTTCTACTTCTGATTTTAGAAATGATGATTTGAAAATCAGATCTAAGTTAGTAGTTTGACGTTCTTAACTTCAAAAGAGATAAGTCTTATTTTAGAATACTGTATTTGTAAATTAAAACTAAGTTATTAGTTTGAAGTTTTTTACTTGAAAATATCTACTTCTGATTTTGGAAATGATAATTTGAAAATCAGATTTAAGTTAATAGTTTGACGTTCTTTACTTCAAAATAACTAAGTCTTATTTTAGACTAGTGAATTTATAATCAAAACTAAGTTATTAGCTTAAAGTTTTTTACTTGAAATTTACTGATTCGGATCTTAGTAATGTAAATTTGGAAATCAAATCTAAGGTTGTAGTTTAAAGTTCTTTACTTGAAATTATCTACTTCTGATTTTAGAAATGACAATTTGAAAATCAGGTCTAAGTTAATAGTTTGACGCTCTTTTCATCAAAATAACTAAATTTTATTCTAGAATATTTAACTTGTAAATCAAAACTAAGTTATTAGTTTGAAGTTCTTTACTTGAAAATATCTACTTCTGATTTTAGAAATGACAATTTGAAATTCAGATCTAAGTTAATAGTTTGACGTTCTTTACTTCTAAATAACTAACTTTTATTTTAGTATAGTGAATTTGTAAATTAAAACTAAGTTATCAGTTTGAAGTTCTTAACTTGAAAATATCTACTACTAATTTTAGAAATGACAATTTGAAAATCAGATCTAAGTTAATAGTTTGACGTTTTTCTCTTCAAAATAACTAAGACTTATTTTAGACTAGTTAATTTGTAAATCAAAACTAAGTTATTAGTTAAAAGTTTTTTTCTTAAAATTTACTAAATCGGATCTTAGTAATGTAAATTTGGAAATCAAATCTAAGGTTGTAGTTTAAAGTTTTTTACTTGAAAATATATACTTCCGATTTTAGAAATGGTAATTTGAAATTCAGGCCTAAGTTAATGGTTTGACGTTCTTTACTTCTAAACAAATAAGTTTTATTTTAGTATAGTGAAATTGTTAATCAAAACTAAGTTATTAGTTTGAAGTCTATACTTGAAAGAATCTACTACTGATTTTAGAAATAACAATTTGAAATTCAGATCTAAGTTAACAGTATGACGTTTTCTACTTCAAAATAACTAAGTCTTAATTTAGACTAGTGAATTTGTAAATCAAAGCTAATTCTTAGTTTGAAGTTCTTTACTTGAAAATTTCTACTTCTGATTTTAGAAATGATGATTTGAAAATCAGATCTAAATTAATAGTTTGACGTTCTTTACTTCAAAATAACTAAGTCTTATTTTAGAATAGTGAATTTGTAAATCAAAGCTAAGTTATTAATTTGAAGTTATTTACTTGAAAATATCTACTTCTGATTTTGGAAATGACAATTTGTAAATCAGATCTAAGTTAATAGTTTGACGTTCTTTACTTCTAAACAACTAAGTCTTATTTTAGTATAGTGAATTTGTAAATCAAAGCTATGTAATTAGTGTGTAGTTCTTTACTTGAAAATATCTACTTCTTATTTAAGAAATGAAAATTTGAAAATCAGATCTAAGTTAATAGTTTGATGTTCTTTACTTCTAAACAACTAAGTCTTATTTTAGTATAGTGAATTTGTAAATCAAAACTAAGTTATTAGTTTGAAGTTCTTTACTTGAAAATTTCTACTACTGATTTTAGAAATGAAAATTTGAAAATCAGATCTAAGTTAATAGTTTGACGTTCTTTACATCAAAATAACTAAATTTTGTTTTAGAATAGTTAATTTGTAAATCAATACTAAGTTATTAGTTTGAAGTTTTTTACTTGAAAATATCTACTTCTGATTTTAGCAATGATGATTTGAAAATCAGATCTAAGTTAGTAGTTTGACGTTCTTAACTTCAAAATAGATAAGTCTTATTTTAGACTAGTGAATTTGTAAATCAAAACTAAGTTATTAGCTTAAAGTTTTTTACTTCAAATTTACTAATTCGGATCTTAGTAATGTAAATTTGGAAATCAAATCTAAGGTTGTAGTTTAAAGTTTTTACTTGAAAATATATACTTCCAATTTTAGAAATGGCAATTTGAAATTCAGGCCTAAGTTAATGGTTTGACGTTCTTTACTTCTAAAAAAATAAGTCTTATTTTAGTATAGTGAAATTGTAAATCAAAACTAAGTTATTAGTTTGAAGTCTATACTTGAAAGAATCTACTACTGATTTTAGAAATGACAATTTGAAATTCAGATCTAAGTTAACAGTATAACGTTCTCTACTTCAAAATAACTAAGTCTTAATTTAGACTAGTGAATTTGTAAATCAAAACTAAGTTATTAGTTTAAAGTTTTTTACTTCAAATTTACTCATTCGGATCTTAGTAATGTAAATTTGGAAATCAAATCTTAGTGTGTAGTTTGACGTTCTTTACTTCAAAATAACTAAGTCTTATTTTAGAATAGTGAATTTGTAAAATAAAGCTAAGTTATTAGTTTGAAGTTGTTTACTTGAAAATATCTACTTCTGATTTTAGAAATGACAATTTGAAAATCAGATCTAATTTAATAGTTTGACGTTCTTTACTTCCAAATAACTAACTCTTATTTTAGTATAGTGAATTTGTAAATTAAAACTAAGTTATTTGTTTGAAGTTCTTGACTTGAAAATATCTACTACTAATTTTAGAAATGACATTTTGAAAATCAGATCTAAGTTGATAGTTTGACGTTTTTCACTTCAAAATAACTTAGACTTATTTTAGACTAGTGAATTTGTAAATCAAAACTAAGTTATTAGTTTAAAGTTTTTTACTTCAAATTTACTGATTCGGATCTTAGTACTGTAAATTTGGAAATCAAATCTAAGGTTGTAGTTTAAAGTTCTTTACTTGAAAATATCTACTTCTGATTTTAGAAATGACAATTTGAAAAGCAGGTCTAAGTTAATAGTTTGACGTTCTTTACATCAAAATAACTAAATTTTATTTTAGAATAGTTAACTTGTAAATCAAAACTAAGTTATTAGTTTGAAGTTCTTTACTTGAAAATATCTACTTCTGATTTTAGAAATGACAATTTGAAATTCAGATCTAAGTTAACAGTTTGACGTTCTTTACTTCTAAATAACTAACTCTTATTTTAGTATAGTGAATTTGTAAATTAAAACTAAGTTATTAGTTTGAAGTTCTTAACTTGAAAATATCTACTACTAATTTTAGAAATGACAATTTGAAAATAAGATCTAAGTTAATAGTTTGACGTTCTTTACTTCAAAATAACTAAGTCTTATTTTAGAATAGTGAATTTGTAAATCAAAGCTAAGTTATTAGTTTGAAGTTGTTTACTTGAAAATAATTACTTCTGATTTTAGAAATGACAATTTGAAAATCAGATCTAAGGTAATAGTTTGACGTTCTTTACTTCAAAATAACTAAGTCTTATTTTAGAATAGTGAATTTGTAAATCAAAGCTAATTCTTAGTTTGAAGTTCTTTACTTGAAAATTTCTACTTCTGATTTTAGAAATGATGATTTGAAAATCAGATCTAAGTTAGTAGTTTGACGTTCTTAACTTCAAAAGAGATAAGTCTTATTTTAGAATACTGTATTTGTAAATTAAAACTAAGTTATTAGTTTGAAGTTTTTTACTTGAAAATATCTACTTCTGATTTTGGAAATGTTAATTTGAAAATCAGATTTAAGTTAATAGTTTGACGTTCTTTACTTCAAAATAACTAAGTCTTATTTTAGACTAGTGAATTTATAATCAAAACTAAGTTATTAGCTTAAAGTTTTTTACTTCAAATTAACTGATTCGGATCTTAGTAATGTAAATTTGGAAATCAAATCTAAGGTTGTAGTTTAAAGTTCTTTACTTGAAATTATCTACTTCTGATTTTAGAAATGACAATTTGAAAATCAGGTCTAAGTTAATAGTTTGACGCTCTTTACATCAAAATAACTAAATTTTATTCTAGAATATTTAACTTGTAAATCAAAACTAAGTTATTAGTTTGAAGTTTTTTACTTGAAAATATCTACTTCTGATTTTAGAAATGACAATTTGAAATTCAGATCTAAGTTAATAGTTTGACGTTCTTTACTTCTAAATAACTAACTTTTATTTTAGTATAGTGAATTTGTAAATTAAAACTAAGTTATTAGTTTGAAGTTCTTAACTTGAAAATATCTACTACTAATTTTAGAAATGACAATTTGAAAATCAGATCTAAGTTAATAGTTTGACGTTTTTCTCTTCAAAATAACTAAGACTTATTTTAGACTAGTGAATTTGTAAATCAAAACTAAGTTATTAGTTAAAAGTTTTTTTCTTAAAATTTACTAAATCGGATCTTAGTAATGTAAATTTGGAAATCAAATCTAAGGTTGTAGTTTAAAGTTTTTTACTTGAAAATATATACTTCCGATTTTAGAAATGGTAATTTGAAATTCAGGCCTAAGTTAATGGTTTGACGTTCTTTACTTCTAAACAAATAAGTTTTATTTTAGTATAGTGAAATTGTTAATCAAGACTAAGTTATTAGTTTGAAGTCTATACTTGAAAGAATCTACTACTGATTTTAGAAATAACAATTTGAAATTCAGATCTAAGTTAACAGTATGACGTTTTCTACTTCAAAATAACTAAGTCTTAATTTAGACTAGTGAATTTGTAAATCAAAGCTAATTCTTAGTTTGAAGTTCTTTACTTGAATATTTCTACTTCTGATTTTAGAAATGATGATTTGAAAATCAGATCTAAATTAATAGTTTGACGTTCTTTACTTCAAAATAACTAAGTCTTATTTTAGAATAGTGAATTTGTAAATCAAAGCTAAGTTATTAATTTGAAGTTATTTACTTGAAAATATCTACTTCTGATTTTGGAAATGACAATTTGTAAATCAGATCTAAGTTAATAGTTTGACGTTCTTTACTTCTAAACAACTAAGTCTTATTTTAGTATAGTGAATTTGTAAATCAAAGCTATGTAATTAGTGTGTAGTTCTTTACTTGAAAATATCTACTTCTTATTTTAGAAATGAAAATTTGAAAATCAGATCTAAGTTAATAGTTTGACGTTCTTTACTTCTAAACAACTAAGTCTTATTTTAGTATAGTGAATTTGTAAATCAAAACTAAGTTATTAGTTTGAAGTTCTTTACTTGAAAATTTCTACTACTGATTTTAGAAATGAAAATTTGAAAATCAGATCTAAGTTAATAGTTTGACGTTCTTTACATCAAAATAACTAAATTTTGTTTTAGAATAGTTAATTTGTAAATCAATACTAAGTTATTAGTTTGAAGTTTTTTACTTGAAAATATCTACTTCTGATTTTAGAAATGACAATTTGAAAATCAGATCTAAGTTAATAGTTTGACGTTCTTTACTTCAAAATAACTAAGTCTTATTTTAGAATAGTGAATTTGTAAATCAAAGCTAATTCTTAGTTTGAAGTTCTTTACTTGAAAATTTCTACTTCTGATTTTAGCAATGATGATTTGAAAATCAGATCTAAGTTAGTAGTTTGACGTTCTTAACTTCAAAATAGATAAGTCTTATTTTAGACTAGTGAATTTGTAAATCAAAACTAAGTTATTAGCTTAAAGTTTTTTACTTCAAATTTACTAATTCGGATCTTAGTAATGTAAATTTGGAAATCAAATCTAAGGTTGTAGTTTAAAGTTTTTTACTTGAAAATATATACTTCCGATTTTAGAAATGGCAATTTGAAA